>OY728135.1:1810277696-1811550625 GCA_963277665.1 Viscum album | reverse complement strand
ATATGGTATTCTAATGTAAAAAATAAATTTTTTAATTATACTTATATATGGTAGGATTATGGTTTTTTAATTTAAATTCTCAATGGAAGAAACAAATTCAATTCATATTACCAATTCATGTAAAGAGATTACAACAAGAATTAACAAGGTAAAGACCACCTCCCTTATCTACTCCCATGCTAACTTGTGTTACTAGATGAGAGACCACCTCCTCATTGTGTTTGCTCTCACACAGTTTGCCTTCCAACTGAATGCTCAAAATCCCCTACTTGAAGTCGCTTTCTATTATTTAAAAGATGGAATCATACCCCAACCAACCAACATGTCACGACCCGCCCTCGGGGCCCGTGCCGTGACTACCCCAAGCCCGCCTTCCATAGGCCAGGGGCTGGCGACTAGCACCAAGGCGTAAAATCCCAGTAAAAAGGGAAGGCATTGCCTTAATAAAGTAAACAAGCACCTCAGAGTAACAAACGGAAGTAAAGCAATACACAAAACTAGAACAACTGTGCTGAAGAAAAGGGGCCGGAAATACAAGCCCAACTGTAAAGTAAAGTACAACTCGAAAGGGAAAACAACAACTGAAAGTACAAGCGGCTCCTGGGACGTCCTCCTCGATTCCTACCTGAAGGGTAGGTACAGATGGCTCAGCTCCTGGATCGTCCACCACGGATCCTACCTGAGGGGTAGGTACAGATAGCTCCACAACTCCTCGGGTCCAACCGTCCGCTCCGAGCACGTCCCGCTCAGTGGTCCTCCTCCGGGTACCGACCTACTCCGTAAGCCTCAACCGCAGTCAGCGTTGTCCGTCGTCTGCGACCAACACAACGAAGTGCGGGCATAGCCCGTGCAGGAGTGAGTATAAGATACTCAGTAGGGACCCCGAGACCCTCGAAGGTCTCCTGAAATCCACAAAGGATAAACCATATGAAGGATACAATCACGAAGTAACATCCAATATTGATTAGGTATATGCCCATACATATACCTATGTCACCAATTTCCGTTCGGCTCCAACACCGAGCCCAAGAACAACCCAATCCACAAAGAAGTGTAAACAGTAAATCCACACAGTTTATAACAAGTTTATGAAATCAACGGATAACCATTACCCAGGTATATGCCCATACATATACCTAAGTTATCAAGCGACCCATCTCAATCATGAGGAAACACAAAGATCATTGACTCAGCTCAAACCAGGATTTTTATTATCGAAACCGTAACTACTGAAGAGCTCCGTCTCTAGAGTGTACAGTGGTCCTGTCACGACTCCGAGGTACTGCTCACTAACCTAAGACTGCTGAGGTACTCCTCTTGTCGAGTACTGTGGGTTTGCGGCCAACTACCGGGCGCTCCGTCCGCTGAGGGTCTGTCGCCAAATACCGGGCGCTCACCCAAATAGCCTACAGAGGTACTCCTCCTGACGAGTACCTCGGGTTTGCTGCCAACTACCAGGCGCTCCGTCCGCCGTGGGTCTGCTGCCAACTACTGGGCGCTCCGTCCACTGGGCTAGTCGACTCACTCCAAGTCGAGTCGGTCAAGCAGTCGTCAGGTCTCAGTCGGCTACAAGGTCTCCGTACTCCGCACGCACGTCTCCACCGTCGCGGGTCTGTCGCTACAACCAAGCGCACACACTCCGTAGAGTATCGCGGGTCCGCTGCTACAACCAAGCGCTCCACCGCCAAGGGTATGCTGCTGCATCCAAGCGCACCACCACTGTCAAGTACCACGGGTCCGCCGCTACACCCAAGCGCTCCCCGCCCGCTCGTCTCCGGGAGGGTCCACTCCACGAGCTACTGGTCGATACTCCAAGTATCTCAAAGTCCAACGAAGAAGTGCCACATACGTCCGCTTCGTCAAAGGAGTCTCAACGCAACAGACGGCGCGTCAATCGGACGCCCGGTCTGTGAGTTATTAGCCTTTTCGTCCCGAGGACCCGGTTGGTTTCGTGAGCGAACCAAACCCGGCCATATCTCAACTGTATCCAAAACTCGGGCGGAGTATGTCAAAAGTTCCGTCCCACTTAGAGGATTCCATCAAAGTCGACAGCACGTCAATCGGACGTCCGGAACTCAAGATATGAGCGTTTCCGCTCCGAGGGCCCGGTTGGTTTCGTGAACGAACCAACCCGGCCGTACTCCGTCGGCACCCAAACCTCGGGCGGAGTATATCAAAAGATTCGTCTCACTAAGAGGAACTTATCAGAACTAACGGCACGCCATTCAGACGTCCGTAGCTCAAGATACGAGCGTTTCCGCTCCGAGGGCCCGGTTGGTTTCGTGTACGAACCAACCCGGCCGAACTCAAAGTAATCCGAAACATTGAGTGCGATATACCGAAACGACCGTCTCGATCCAAGGATCGCGTAGCCGCAGACGGTTCGTCATTCGGAGGTCTACAGCTCAAGTTATGAGCTATTGACTGAAAAGGTCCGAAAACGGGGGGTCTAGGCCCGGCCCGGCCCGACCCAGTACCCCCCTGAACCGGTCCGATCCGGGTCGGCCCGAACCGGGTCCGGGTCCGGCCCGGTTCATCGTGGCCCGGCCCGGTTGGCTCGGCCCGGCCCGGCTGGGCGGTCCGGCCCAGCCGGCACAATCCGGCCCGGCCTGCGCGACCCGGCCCGGCCGGTCGCGCGGCCCGGCCGCTCAGAACCGCTTGGCCAGCTTGGCCGAGCGCGTGGTTTCGCGCGAAACGGGGGGCGCCGCCCCCCCGTGACTTCAATCAACGCCCCCCCACGTGAGGGGGGCCCGTTCCTCGTCTGCCGGGGGTTTCAAACCCCCGGAAATCAATGCACGGCCGGCATTGAAGCCGGCCGTTTGTCCACCCGCGGGACCTGCGGGTCCCGCCTCCGAGCAAACCAGCGGCCGGTACAGCCGGCCGCCCCCTTCTTCTCTGCCGCGGCAAGGGCCGCGGCTCTTCTGTTCTCCGGCGGCCGGCGAGGCCGGCCGCCTCTGGCTGCTCCGCCGCGGTCGTAGGGCCGCGGCTCCTCCGCAGAGTCTTTGCCGCTTGCCACGTCTGATGGCCGCGGCCTTGTCCGACTCGTCGCACCTCTGCCGTAGGCCGCTCCGACCACTGTCATTCACTGGTTCATTTCTCTGGCGCGGCGCGATGGCGTCGCGCGCCACCGCCGCGACTCACTCCGGCTGCGGTCCTCGACATTTTCTTGAGGTGCAACGACACTGTGTTATCCCGCACCAAAGCACAATGATTTCAAGCACATGGAAGGAGGTCAGCCGTGTTTGTGCGGTCCGGCCTCCTTCCGTTAATCCGATAGCAGTCGGTTATTTAAAATCAAAGTAGAATTGAATAAAGGTTATTCAAGAGCACAGAATAAAACCCCTACCTCGAAGGAAGCTCGCGGAGCTCGTCAACGATCCGCGAAGGACGAGCGTCGCGGAGGTCGGTCGTCACGGAAGAAGACATCGTCGACATCGCGGTTATGGCGTCGCGGTAGACGGACGTGGGTTCGCCGCGAGAGGCACGTCGCGAAAAGTGCGTTGCGGCATCGGACGTAGGTTCGCCGTGGAAAGCACGTCGCGGAGAGGATGCGTTGCGGCGTCGTGGAGGAAATCCAACACGTTGCAGTCCGACGTCGTGGAAGAAGGACGCCGCGTTCTTCGTCGTGGAGGAAGAACTCACAAGAAGCCTCCCTCTTTTCCTCTCCGCACAGCAAACGCCAACCCGCAAAGGAAACTAAAAACTGAATTAAATAGAAGGGTTTGGAATTTCAAAGGTTTGAAATTCAAACCTCTTCATTTAATTCCCCACAATTAAAACTTAAGTTATAACTTAAGTTTATTAAAATTAAAGCATGACCTTAAAACTTAACACAACACAACCTAAGTCTTTTGAAATTCAATAGATTGAATTTCAATAACATTAGATAACTCCTCAAATAAAAACCATGAGTTATAACATTAATTAAGTGAGTTTAAAGGGGGGAAGATAAGGGGGTTTAGAGAATATGAGGGGGTGGGGTTCGTGTGGGCCCACCACCCTCATAACCTCTAAAGGGAAGTTGGGAGTTACCCAACTTCCACCCAATGGATAAAACACTTAGTGTAAAATAAAAATTGTAGATAAATTATTAATTAATCTTCCATAATTTTTATCATCACCCCTCGTCAGAACGCACCTCTGAAACAGGTGTTCCTAAGCAAATACCGGCGCTACGGTTCCAACGGTGCCCTCGGAATTTGATTCCGGGCTCCGGTTCATAAGTTAGAAATTCCCGCTCGTTCGTTTACTGAACGTACCCGAGCCGAACTTCGGTTGATGATTCCGGGCCCACCGGACCTCGGAATCAGGTGCCGTCTGAAACTGCGCTCTTGTAAAATTCCAAAGAAAATTAACAAAAAAATTTTCCTTGAAATTCCCGGGTCTTTACACAACAGACTCACTCATTCTGGGTTTGAGTCCTAGGAAACCCATTATGATCTTTTTTATTGAATTTGTTTTTGTAACTTATTATTCACAAGCCTCCTTTGAAAAGTAAATAATAACGGGGGTTGTGAAATAATGGGTTGAGGAATTGAGTCCTAAATGCTAAACATTCTCCACCTCCTAAAAAACCACCTTTCTAAGAAACTAAGAAAGAATGCGTTCCGTAGTCTCCCATGTCGTTTCTTTATATGGTTTTTCCCTCTATTTGATTAGCCACAAACTGGATGGCTGATATGAAACCTTCTTCTTGGTAGCCTAAACTGTAGCAGGATTAACTAGGTAAGCAGGGAATTCATCCCATATTCCTGGAAAAGTATTCTAGACCAGAGCATCTGCAACAACCTACTTGAGCTGGGATACATGGAACACCAGATGGACCCATGTTGACTTGGGTAAAAGAAGTTTTCAAGTAATTTATCCAATGTGAGAAAAAATGTGGAATGGGGCATAATAAAGAGCTTTCATCTTGGAAAACCGCTTCCTAGACACTGGAGTTGGAATATTAGGTCAGAGCTTGACAAATACTGAATCACCCACAATAAAAGTTGCTGCCCTCCAATGCTTGATAGAATACCGAATCATTAACCGCTGAGCCCAATAAAGATTTTGTTGGACCTGTCTTAGTGTAGTGTCTTGTTCCAAAAGAGCAGTATCCACACAATCTATCAGAGTTGACCCGCCTTCAAAACACATAGGTGTGGGAGGTTTCCTACCATAAACAACCTCAAAAGGATTCAATCAAGTATAAGCATGGAAAGTTGTGTTATAAAAAAATTCATCCCAAGGTATCCATATGAATCAAGTGTGAGATTTTTCAGATGAAAAACAATGAAAATAAATCTATATTTTCCCATTTGTTTGAGGATGGTAATAAGAAATCATTTTAAGAGTGGTACCCTTGATTCAGAAGAGTTATTTCTAGAAATTACTAACAAAGGTTGGATACTCATCATAGATTATAGAGCTAGGAATTCCATGTAAATGAACAAATTATCTAATAAACAAATTCTCCACAAACTTGTAAGTATAAGGATGTCATGAAAGCACTAAATGTGCTTACTTGGATAGACAATCCACCATGACAAGTGTGGCATCAAAGTTTGAATATCTAGGCAGCCTTGAAACAAAATCCATATATACTTGATCCCTTACTATGTTGGGAATTGGAAAAGGCCAAAATAAGTCAGCTGGATACATGGATTGATACTTTTGTATTAACATTCCTCTCCAATATAACCCAGCTACAAATCATTTATAAGTTTTGAGGAATCTGGCATGCCCTCTGACAAACGAATAATGATAATACTAAAACTTTGGTAAAAGCGTAGAAGTGCAGGAAAAAAACCAACTTCCCATGATGATACAACAATCCATCCTGAAAAATATATCTATTAATGAGAAAGAATCATCTATTTGATTGTGTTTACCAGGTTGATCCATGACTTAAAATTATAACTCCAACAACTTAGACTGTCAATTTTTCTAATTTGATGTGTGGAAATGCTGGCTAAGAAAATGATTTATGGCCTATTGGTTTGTATAAATTAGGAAATGATTGCCTAATAAATATTGCCTCCAGTGATTCATGCAAAGGACTAGAGAAATTACCTCCTCATATAATAATTTATAAATATAGGCTTCGATAAGAAATTTTCTGAAAAAAGTGATTGGATGACCAGATTGCATAAGAACATCCCTACACCTTTTCCAGAAGCATCGCACTCTATACAAAAGAATTTTGGAAATCAGGAAAAACCAAAAGTGGTGTTGACACCATGAACTATTTTAACTCTTCAAAGGCATGTTCGCATTCTTAGTTCCACATGAAACCATCCTTTTTGGTCAATTCAATAGGGGATTTTGCAACTTTACCATAACCACAAAAAATTATATGTGAGAACTAAGAAACCATGAACCCCCTTGACATTATGAGTCCTGAGATAGTTAAAAATACATTATACTTTCTTAGGATCCATCATGACCCCTTTCCCTTTATCAACTAATCAATGAAATATTTTTTCTGGTTTAATTTGAGTTGGTTGGCTTGAAAAAATCAGAAAGATGGTCAAAAATGAGTTAAATGTGTTGTCCATGATTTGTTAAAAATTAAGATGTCATCAAAGAAAACCTAAATATAAATCCTCAAGAAATCATGAAACACCCAATTCATTGTATACTAGAAAGTTGTTAGTGCATTTGTAAGGCTGAAAGGTAGAACCAAAAATTCGTGAAGGCTATTTTACTGATATCTTCTTCGCACACCCAAACCTGATGAAAACCAGACTTAAGATCAAGTTTATAAAAAAACATGCCCCATGAAACCCATCCACAAATTTTTCAATAATTATAATTTGAAATCTATCTGGAACCGTAAGCTTTTTAGTGCCCTATAATCCTCACAAAAATGCCATCCTCTATCGTTCTTTATAAGAATAATAGGGATAGCATACAAACTGTTGCTATAGAAAATAATGTTTCTTTTCCAACATATCAACTAATTTTTTCTCAACCATTTATTTTAAGTAGTGATCTAATTTATATGATTTTATATTCAGTGGTGTTGGAACGTTAATTAAAGTAATTGAATGATCTATAACCCAATTTGGAGATAACCCCCTCGGTTTATCAAAGAGGGTACACAATTCCAACACAATTTCCTCTACTTGATGTTGTCTATATTCCCCTGGATCATCTATCTCAACAAAAAAAAATTCTTTAAATGATTTTTCCAAAACCATCCCTATAAAAAAATAGCTCTTGAGCAAGAAGAATGTTTCAGTTCCAATGGTAGCAACCAATGATCCTACAACCTCACCTTTAAGACATCCCAAAAAAATTTTATGGTTTTATGTTTCAAATTAGTCAAAATAATACCAAATATTTTTAACCAAATCATTCTGAGAACCAAATTCAAACCACCTGTGTCAAACACATAAGCCTCAACAAAGGAAAAAAAATTCTCCAGTCAGCTCAACATCTCTGCAGACACCTTGAGAAATCACTTAGTGCCCATTTCCCAACCTGATACTGAATGGCTTGGTCAGCCTAATTATCACATTGGAGACCTTGGAAAGAGTTTTAGAAATAAAGTTGCAAATAAATCCATTTTCTACAATAACAACCATTGTTAGTCCTAACACAGGGCTGAAAAATTTCATAGAATCAACACCTTATTCCCCAATACTCCTGAATTCCAAAACTTCCCTGGCCTGTACTGCTTCAGGATTAATTGCCTCTTGGTGCCTCTGTGTTTCCTACCTAGAATCAAAATTAACAAAACTCTGTGAAGTGTCCCCATCCACCTCCACTTATGATGTTGTTTCCTCTAATTCCCATACTAATAAATACAGATGTTTTTCTAGGAACCAATGCATGGTAGTGAGGCTGGACACACCGAAAACATAGTCCCTTTTGTTTTTGAGCATCATGTTCCTATCAGATGACAGGCTTATAACCATTCAACCATTTGTCCCCTCATACCCTCATAATGTCCTCCCTCCTGGTTCATTCACCCATGGTCCTACTAGAAAAATTACTAGGCACCGCAACTCCAGCTCCATGAGAAACCACCAGAACCATTGGTCATCCACGAGTACTTCTCAAAATCCACTCTCCAATAAGTTTTGTCTCAACTCATGGAAAGAGTAATCATTTGAAACTTATTTGCTGACTCATAAGTGGAAACTCATTTCACTACCTAAGGGCACAATACACCCATAAATAGGCTCAATACCACTGCTCTAGAAACTATAGAATCCTCAATACAACCTGGTTAAACTCCTCGATGTGATCATCCATGTTTCTAGTCTGTCGCAACAACTTCAAATACCGTAATGGATCCCCTTAGGTAGTCTTCCCATACCTATCCAATAGCACATGATTAAAATTATCCTAGGACAAACTAGGAAAATCACCTTTCCAAGATAGAAACCAATACAATGTAGTATGTTCCATACAAAGCTATGTCATGTTTGATTAACCAAAAAACAAGTATCTACCTTAGTTATCCATACAAAAGGATATTCACTAGTAAAAATAGGTAGCTCCACTACACAAAACACTCTGCATTCCATCTATGTGTGCAACTTCCTCTGTAATATCATTACTTCATGATCCTTGGGATTCCTTAAACACATATAGCTTTCTAACAACATGAACAACTGAATCCTTTTTTCCTTTGTTTACTAGTTTTAGAACTAGGTTCTGAATGAAATTCAACATCCTTTATTCTCTCCAAACTATGTTCTTCCATGTCACGTATCCTTTGAAACAAGTGCTCCTCTATATCTTGTGCATTATGTTGACTCTCAGACTGACCAAAAGTGAGTTTTTCCAGACTTTATTGTACACAAAAATGTACACTGAATATTCTCAAGAATATTTTCAACATTAGCAACTCTATTTTCCATCCTTGTTCACATTTAGTGCATGATCCTTCATAGAAAATTGTCCTTTAACCGATGCAAACTTTTTATCTAAACCAACATGAAACTCGCTAGAGGAAAACAGAAAAATGCTACAATGTGGACAACAAAATACTCTAGCACCATTTGAAAGCTCCAGTTCATGCAAGAATTCTCCTATGTTAAATGGATAATATCATACGAACAAGATTATAAGTCAACATCAGTGTTCAGTCAGTGCACACATCTTCTCTTCTGATACACGTTTCCCTAATAAAGCCACCAGATGTTAGGATTTGGGTTATTCGATTTCAATTCTCAAGGGAAAAAGCATATTCAATTTCTATTACCAATTCGGTTTATAGGATAAAGCGAGAACTCAACAATAATAATCAATCTAATTACATTAGTCAAGTTTAATCGATCGTGATCAAGTAACTTATTTTAAGATTCGAGTCAAGCTCGATCTTTCAAATCCAGGCTCGTATCGAGTCAAGTTGAGTATCAAGTATTAGAATATTGCATCAAGCTCGAGCTCCTGTATCAACTCGACTCTATTTCACCCATATCCACTACTCTAATGCATCAAACACATTGGAATCCTCTTCACAAATGAAGCAACCCCCCACTAAATAAATGTCCAAATCTAATTTTTGTGTCTAAATAGTCTACATTCTCCCTGATATTTTTCAAATTTATTCTACATTTTACCAACCATTTTCCAATTAAAATTATTCACATTTGTTTATTTTTTATCCAAAAACACTTCTATTTGGTATACTTCATTCAAAAACATGTTTTATTTTGGGTAATTACTCCCGAAGATAATCTTATTTTTAGAATTAAATGCTTCCAAAAGATGACAAACATTTCCCACTTTTTCCCAATCTCCCTCACCTGTGCAACAATGGTAATTAGGTTCTCGTTCCTTAAAACCTTGGAAATAATTTTTTGAATTTTATTACAATTGACAACATTTAAAATGTTGAATTCTAATGAGTATTTTATTCAAGAATTTATTTTCTATGAGGCAACTACAACTGTTGTGTTATCTCAGAAAACGAGTTCAATCTCACCTCATTTTGATTGATGAAGTTAACACTTTCATGAACATCTTTTATCACATGCTTAATAATATAAAGACCACATTGAACCATGATATTCAAGATATGAGCACAACATTGAACATGAAATAATTTCCCATCCCAAATTAATCTTATATTTCATGAAAATATATCTCTGATAATTCTAATAGCAACATCATTATTTGAAGCATTATCCACAAAAATTGTAAATATTTTATTTTCAATTTTTCATTTATTCAAACATTTGAAAGTACAATAAACAATATCAACACCACGATGAGGAGGAGGTATGTGAACAAAACTTATAATATGCTTTTTTAATCTCCAATTGAAATAAATAAAGTGCGCAATGAGAACCATGTACTCAATTTTTTGATTGGTAACTTCCATAAATCAATTTCCAAACTAATATTATAAAAAACTCTCAATAATCCCATGAGGTAGGGAGAGGCAGTGAGGGTCTCACTCAAAGTCGAGGGAGGGAGAGGTGGTGAGGGTCTCGCTCGAGGGTGAGGGTCTCACTGAGGGAGGGTGTGTCGAAGGTGGGGGGGGGAGGCAGTGAGGGTCTTGACTCAAGGGTGAGGGTGAGGGAGGGAGAGGAAGGAAATGGAGGGTCTTAGGCAGGCGTGAGGATAAGTGTAGCGACTAAGGTCTCATCATACTTTTTAAACCATATATATATATATATATATATTAATTTTTCTACTGATCGAATAATCTCACGAGTTACTATATATCATTATTTCAATACTCGAACTTGACTCGATGAGGTAATCAAGTAGCTAGAGCTCAAGTAGCTTGCGAGTAACACTGTATCATTTACACCCCTTGCATCGACTCAAGGGTGAGGGTGAGGGAGGGAGAGAAAGGATATGGGGAAACTCAGGCAGGTGGGAGGATAAGTGCAGCAACTAGGGTTTCATCAATTTTTTTAATTTAAATATATATATATATTGATTTTTTTATTGCTCGAATAAGCTCGTGAGTTACTCGATAACATTATTTCAGTACTAGAACTCGACTCTAGTATTTTTCGATTCAAACTTGAGTAGCTTGAGAGTAACACTTACACCCGTGCCCTCAGAAGTCCAACATGACCATTCCATAGGTCAGATGGTCACACAAGTAGTTTCAATAAATAAGGTAAACTAAACAAGGAAGAACACACAAAATAAATAACAAAAAATAAAACAAGACCTACTTCATCCAACACTGCATGATAGACAAGGTAATCCTCTGCTTGCACCACCACCACCACTTGAGAAGATGACTTGAGATCAAACGATACAACCCAAAGATGCCTGAACCGAGTATAAAATGTTATATATAGGATTGAGCATAAATCCTAGTAGTCATCCTCCCCATTCCCCATTCATAACCTTTAAAATAAAATCCCTTTCATGCTAGTTTGGAATTACCACTATAAAAATAATATTTTCACTTTAATTTAAGAAAAATTACCTGAAACCATTACTTTAACTCATTATATCCAAGAAAATAATTCATCTATTAAAATATAATTCAGTATTGAAACACTGTGGAAGGAATGGAATTTATTATAAAAGGATCAATTTCAAAACCAGTCTTTTGAAAAATACTCACATTTTAGATGTAAAAGAAGATAAACCACTTTTATAATATCCCCATTTTGAAATTCCATTTAAAACACTAAAAAGGTAGAGTTATACTTTTAAACAAAAGGGAACACCCAAAGAAGATGAAAGCAAATAAAACAATGAAAAGACACACAAGACTAAGAAATACACTAGTGGAGATAAACAACGACATAAATGTAAATGAAAACAACAACATCCACTCAACAATGTAGCAATACATAACTAAATATAAGCAGCAATAATATCTAAAATAACAAATGAAACTAGAAGTAAACAACTTCATGGGAGGGGGGATTTGGATTACTATGATAAAGGCGTCATCCTAGGATCCTCGCATTCTCTATGATTGAACCATTTATAATTGTTCTCATGCATGAGCTGCTAGGGAGGAGCATGCCAAAGTCCCAACAGTAATCACATCCATGTCATTACATTATTTAGTTAGTGTTGTAGCATAATCCAAGGGATAGGGACGGTGTGTTATGACTAGGAGTGCTTGTCCAATTCTTATATACCCATGTTCTCAAGTCTCCCATGATAAACTAACCAGGGTGAGTGTCGTGAATCATAAAATCCATCTCATAATATATCAACCTGTACCAAAAATCCTCTCACCCCATTTCCAATACATATTTTACTTAGACATCATAAGAATCCAAAATCACCTTTCAAAACATACAAACACATCTACACATAAACAATATAGTACATTCTCAACACTTTTATAAAGTGTCATCAGGGCCCATGGGGCAATATTTAAGAAAACAAATTCATAATCTTATTCTTTAAAAAAAGCCCATAAAACCATAATTTGAAAATCCTCTAAAAGCACCATATCTTTCTAAATAACATATAAACCCACTCAAATCCATAAAATCAAAGAAGTATCAATAAAATACCTCAAGAAATTACTAAACTCATGACATTAGTAGAAAATACCAAACTCATACTTGGTTTTCAAAACCCTTTTTCTAAAGGCAAGAGGTTCCCCATATTAAAAATACTTAAGATCTGAAATACCCTATAATTATTTCAAAAAATCCTTGAAAAATGTATTTAACGCATTTTAACAAACACCTGAATCACACAATTTTATAAGAAAACAGGTCTTAGGCATAAACTGGAAAAGAAAACCGGAAAAAAAAAATATTCTAGAAAGATTAATTATATACTATTTGTTCAATATTCAAGAAGTTTAAAGCATGAAAGTAGGAAAGCAATCAAAGGCTTTAAATTTATGAGTTATGCGTGGAGTCACCTACCTATACCATTGGAAAGCTCGCTCAGACCTGAAATGTATTTTGCAGTTTCCTAAAAATATTAAACCAAATACAATAGTTGCTTTATTCCAAACAATTAAATTTCTAAAACCAAAACAACCTAAAAATTAAATAAATCCCTTATAGACACCTCACAGAAGAATTCTGATGCTCTGAGAATAAAAATCCCTAAAAATTCACAACTTAGAAATACTGAATTTTAAAATAAATTCGTATGGAAGGTTATGGTGGCGTGAGGAGTAGTTGAAATTTTTCTAATGAGATATGATAGACCTACATCGACACTCTAAGGCCCTCCTAGACAAATTCCCGAATTTATGCAATTCAAACGACTCCAAATCTCACCCCAAAGATCAAGAAATTCCAAATAATTATTAATCCCGCCGGAATATATAGGGAAGTCCATAAAATGGGGAAACCAATGCTAAAACGATGATTTAAGGTGTGTGATAGACTCCCTTAGGCCAACCTAATATAGATACCAAAGAATCCATAAGCCACAACATGATTTCTCCATGATTTTGGTGAAATATAACCCAAATCCATAATTTAGAATTGAAACGAGGATAGGAAGAATGGTGATATACCTTAATAGGGGGGTCAAATCACTCTCGGACACGTTGAAATAGAGAGGGGAAGTATAATGATAAGAAGTGAAGGAGAGGGATGATTTAAATCGTCTCAAGTTCGACACCTAAACCTGAGGGTCAGGTTGGCTGCTGGATGACTTTCAAGTTATGTGGGTCCATCTGAATCGTTAAAATACTAGAAAAAAATAATGAAATAAGCTAAGGGAAAGTAAAGAGAAAAGTATGGGCTTAATTACTTCCCACCCAAACAAGAGTGACATAAATCTTTCGACTGCCACAACTACACTGGAGTAGTGAACTTCAGGATTCTCTGAGGGTCAGGTTCAGCATTTTCCAGTTGCGGCTACATCAACTCAGGTTCACTTTCCAGGGGTGGCTATACTCGTGTGGGTTCTTCACGATTTCAGGGGACAGAAGCCATACCCAGAGTTTGCAGGCGCCATTTGCAGCTTTCGTTCACAGGGGGAAAAAATAAACCATGCACGTTTGGGGCTTTTTGAAGGTTCGTTCACATGAGGTGTTTTGATGTAGCAGTTGCATGACACATTTTCAAAAACCCTTTCCAAGAGTGTAGCAGTTTTTAGGAGGTGTTCCCATCAAGGTTTGGGATTCTACTAGTCCCTTTCTATGTTATAAATAACATCATGAAATCATAGTTAAAATTATGCATTGATATCTCTACTAAAAAATTTCACTATGAATTAACATTTGAAATTCCAAGTTCCAAATTTCAAAAGATTCGAAGAAGAGAACTTGAATTTTTAATGGGAAATTTTCAATGGGAAAGTCTGATGGAAATTTCTAATGAGAATTTTCAAGTGAGAATTTCAGTGCGAATTTCTAGTATGAATTTCAACTGGGAGTTACTACTGTGAATTTTCAACTGGAATTTCTAATGGGAATTTCAAATGGGAACTTCCAGTGTGAATTTGTAGTGAAAATTTGTAGTGAGAATTGGCAGTACGAATTTGTAGTGTGAATTTCTATTGGGAAATAATAGTTTGAATTTGCAACTCTAATTTCCAATGGAAATTTCCACTAGATCTAAAGGAAACACCATTAAACAAATTATAGACAACTATGATCTAAAACTTCATACAGAAAAATTGTACATCACAGAATAACAGCAAGGGGCCTGAATCTGAATGTTCTACAAGGTGAAGAGGCCATAAATTCATTTGATTTAAATGTTGTTCAAAAATTTTCTGACTGCTACGCCATAGAGCATAGCAGTGAGGACATTATAAACTCAAAGAGCAGTGTAGAAACTAGCATCAACAGAGACGAAGTCCCAAATTCAGATGAAAACACCCCATGTGAAAACATTTATAAAGAAATCAGTATATGAAGACCAAGTATTGGGATGGATTTTAAATCATATTCAAATGCTTATTCATTTTATGTTGCTTATGGAGGCATTTTTGGTTTCAGTATACAGAAACAATATGTTAACAAATATAAAAAGGATACAAATTTGGTAACATCTACATTGTATACATGTAGAAAAGAAGGGTGTTGAAGGTCAGAAAAATGTGATGTTAATGTCAAAAATCCATGTGCAGAAACAAGGATTAATTGTCCAACATGAATGGGAGTTGTCTACATGTCCAATAACTAGTATGAGTGCACACAATTTATTGAGGATCATAACCATCCTTTACATTCTCCCTAGACCATGCACTTCATGAGGTCACAAAGACGCATTAGTGATGCACAAGGTACCGAGTTGGATGTTAATAACAAAGTTGGTCTAAAGCCTGGTGATTTGTTTTCACTTGCAACAATTATTGTAGGTGGCCCTTTGAGTCTTACATATACACGAGTGGACCAATTGAATTATCTACAGTCCAAAAGACAAAGGGATTTTCAACTATGTGATGCTGGTGGTATGTTACAATACCTAGAGAAGCAATCAAGATATAACACATCATTCATATACTCAGTGCAACTTGACATGTGTGGTCAAATTAGCAACATTTTTTGGATTGACCCAATAATGGAGGTTGGTTATGAGCATTTTGGAGACGTTGTCGTGTTTGACACTACCTTTAACACAAACAAGGAGTCTAGGCCTTTGGGAGTGTTTGTAGGTATAAATCATCATAAGGAGATTGTAATTTTTGGCACATCATTGTTATATGATGAGACTTTAGACTCATTTATTTGGATGTTTAATAGATTTGTTGATTTTCATGGAGGCAAACATCCAAAGACAATTTTCACAGATCAAGATGCAACTATGTCTAAAGAAACTAGTTTGACACTACCTGCAACAAGACACGACCTATGAACCTGGAACCTAATGTAAAATGGCATGAAACACTTGGCCCATATAATTAAAGACGACTCGAAAGTGTTGGAAAAATTGAAAAAATGCACGTATGGAATTGCATAGATTTCAAAAATTGAAACAATATGGAAATAAATCCAATTACATTGCAGTGATACAAATTCAACATGGATAGAAGATATGTACAAAGTCAAAGAAAAATGGGCTCATTATTTTATGAAAACTGCATTGACATTGGAAATTAGAAGCAAACAGTTAAGTGAAAGTTTCAATGGTGTATTAAAGGATTATTTGAATCATAAACTTAGTGTCTTAGAATTCTTCCAAAAATTTGATCATGTGTTGGAGAAGAATCAATATTGAGAAATGAAATCTGAATTTGATGGAAGGGAAAAGTTTCCATGCAATCATTTTATATATCATCCGATCATGGTTCAAGCAAGTCATCTATACACTTAAAAAATATTTGATCTTTTTCAGCATGAACACCAACTATGTGGTGCTTGTTGCCTCAAGTCTTGTAATGAAACTATTTCCCCAAAATGGTATCTTTTAGAAATGAAAATTTCATCAAATGAGTTTAGAATAGAAGTGTACCAACAGTCACCTGTCAGAATTGGTTGCACTTGTTTGAAATTTGAGAGTTATGGCTATTTGTGTTGTCATGCACTAAAAATATTAGAAAGGTTGGATGTGCAATCCTTTCCAGAGTTGTATATCCATAAGAGATGAACAAGACATGCCCATGAAATCCAATTGGCAGACATCATAGTTAATCACGTTGAATAGGATATGGTAGAAAACAAAACTCAATGTTACCAATAGTTGGAACGAATGAAAATAAAGCTTGTAACAGAATCCTATGAGTTTGAACATGGATATAGAATTGGAATGTCAAATTTGAACAATTATGCTAGAGAATTGTAGGACGCAAAAAATAACGTACCCTCAAAATGCAGTGAACAAGAATCTAACAACCAAGGTCGACAATAGTCTAAAACATCATTTAAGAAAAAAGATAAAAGGAAAGGCGGTGACAGGCTGGAAAGTTGTCTAGAGCAGGCAAGAAAACGCATAAAAAACCAGTGTAAAATTAGAAATCAAGAGACCAAAGAACTGGTATTGCATTGTTATTATTTACTTATGTTATTGAACTAATACATTTTATGTTGTCACGACTAAATATTGTTATAATGCTATTACAAGGAATAACTATAGAACCACCAAATAATGGCTGTAATGGACAAACTATCACATATGTCAATGTAAGTATTGTACAGTAGGTTACAAAACATTTGATATTGAAACCCACATCATAGCACTTTATATAATGTGATATTTAAAACATTATATAGTATAAATGGTTATGTGTAACTCTCAGTGGTGGTTTCATGGTTGGACACTCTATATAGCTCTATAACATATTGATAGTAAATTATGAAACGACTAGAAAAATCAGACCCTCCACATTATAGCCTACTGACCACACAGTAGATTCTTGGGATAAGAAAATTTTTGTAGAAAAATCAGACTCTCCACCTCAGAATTTAATTTCCACCATTCCATGGTTAAAACATGCATGAACCCCCTATCCTGGATCCACTATTGTATCCACACCATAGTCTGAATCCACTTAGTCAGCCTCTGGTGCTTTTGAATATTCTTACTCTTCCATCCCCAATTATTTACCCATCCAAACTCTCTATAATATTATCCCAGTGGACCATGTTCCAACCATGAAACCACCACTGAGAGTTACATTGAAACCCACATCATAGCACTACATATAATGTGATATTTATAACCTTATATAGCAGTTATGCTATTATTTTATTGTGTTAATGAACTATTTTATTCAATGCTAACATGCATAAATAATGTTATAATAATTTTGTAGGGAAATGCAACAGAACCATTGAATGCTAGTTACTATGCTGATAATGTCTTAAATCTCAATGTATGTACATATTGTTCTGTATCTTCAAAACCTACAAATTTAAAAAAAGTTCATAGTAGTTGATATGTTGTCCAATTTGAAATTTTATACAACAATTTTTTTAGTCATCATTGTAGTTGTTAATATATAATTATTTATACAATTAGGATCCAACAAGGAGGAATTTTCTACCATTGACAATGCAAGATTCAGCAATGACTGTAAATGGGAATAAAAACATAAATATGAGGACTGAGAACTAATTTCAAGAATTTTAGAATTCAATTGATACACAACTTCAACTGCAGATGTCATCACGATATGCCACTTCTTTTAAAAATTAGTTTTTATAATTGAATTTGTTTATGAAAATAGGGAAATTGTAAAAAAAATCTTATACACGATAGAATTGGAAATTTCCCTTCCCATTTTACAATGAAAAATTCCAGTTGTAACACCCCAGGTAAATAAAGAATACGACATTTTTGTATTTATCCATATTTGTGAATAAAATATTAATATGACTTTAAAGGGGACGCTATGCTCGATGGCGTACCCAACACGCAACAACGAGTTTCTTGGGAATCTTACGTTGCACTCTAATAATAAAATAATATTATTTTAAATGATAGTTAACATGTAGCCGTTGTATTGGCGGGAATGGATAGAAATAACTAAAATATGATTTCATATGTTTTTAATTGTTTTTACATTTATCCAATAAAGAATAGAGGCTTAAAATACGGAAAGAATTCAATTTTAGGCGTATATGCCCTAGTTTTCACTAAAGGTTCACTTATCACCTTTTGATGTTGAACCATCATTAAATATAGTTTTGTTCACTCTTAAACATTCTTTTGGACCAAATAAAACTCTTATTAAGAATCGGGACATCAAAATTTACTTTGTGTAAATTTTTGGTATCTTTCCGATAAAGTTCATTTTTTTTAAGGAATAGTGTAAATGTTGTATTTTAATTCAAAACCACTTTTTAATCTAATTTATTTATATGATTAGATTATCTTTTGAATTGGTTTTAAAGTGAAATTGGGAAATATTTTTACCATTTAATCCAATAGTGGTGGTTGGAATTAATTTCACTTTGAAATCGGACTTAAACTGGTGTCAATCTTTTGATACTTATTGTTTTATAAAAACACGCTATTTGCTCTGACAGCGGGAATTAATTATTAAATTAATTAATGTGACTAATATGTTTTGAATTTTGTAAAACGGACTTCATTTTTGAATTCAGAATATCAAATATAGCTTAGGGTGAATTTTTGTTAATTTTCTGAAAAACTTCAATTTTTGATGAATAGTGAAACCACTAAGTGATAATCAAGCAAACTGATTTTTCAGTTAAATGAAAGTTTACCACTAATGTGTATTGAATTTTGAAAATCCGACATACATGGTTGTCATTAAGAAGTAAAATGTGGTTCAATGAGATTATAATATTTTTTTGGTGAATAGTAACTTATTAAGTTTTTAATCGCGATTAGTGATAATTAGTGTAGTTTAAGGTATAAATAATACTTTAAAAATATGAAATGACCTAGACACATGTCACAACCCTATTGGTTGTGTCATGGCCGACCAAGACAAGCCATGGCCTAACTTGGGGACCCCATGGATCCACTTTTGTTGGGAAATAACATAAAATACTTTTAATTTAATGTTAAAGTGAAAATGACACTAACATAGTATGTTTTACTAAAACAATTTTTAAGTGGGGTTATACAAGTCCAAATTTTGATTATAAATAGTAATTGGAAAGATAAAAAGATTTCCTATATCATAGTATTTTTTTTATAATTTTTAGACATTAAAGAAATTAAATTATTTATGACATAATAATGATGCAGCGATGACATCATTATTTGACAATTTAATTAAAATGGAAAGATAATGAAAAATCTACAATATACACATGGACAAAACCAATTGGATGAGTGGATTTCGATGCCTTATCACCTTATCCACGAATTCTACCAATGTGGGACCCTTTAAAACCGAAAAGCATTTTCAAATAAAGTAATATTTCTTTGCTTTCCAAAAGTGCCCCTCCTCTTCTCTTATAAAAGGCCCCCACCTCCACCTTATTTCACACACTTCAAAAGCCTTTGTCTCGGCCAACCCCTGCCCATTTGCTCTCTCCACATCCCTCTCCTCATCCTAGAGGATTTACCTTGGGCAGAATCCTTTCAAAGGAAGACTTTAGGCTCAAATCAAAAAGAGTTACACTTTTAAAGGTAATTGTTTGTCTCATATTCATTTGTTTTATTTTGCTTCTCCAACCCCCTAATCTCTTTTTATTTACTTCTTTTGTAACAACAACAGTATCTTCAATATACTAGGATGTTGTTATAATATTTATTTAAGCTACACTCTCACACAACTACATCAAATGGTTAAAGAACATACGGTTTCCGTGGATGGTGAAATTCTGCCTCCCGAAACGATGATTGTTCAATACTCATTTAACACCTTCAAAGGTGGCCATTATGATGTCACTATTTTTATATATGATATATAGTATGTTTATGTTTTCCTTAAGATTCTGTTTTTTACATTTTGGTCAAACCTTTATGGTTCCCATTATGGGTAAACACGATATCTTCATTTAAGGAAGTGCGGACTACCGCCCCCTCAAAGTGATTTGATTCGTTAAATACCATATGTGGGACATATAAAGGATGGAACTATGATATTAAATATGATATTATACTGGAATTATAATATACCTTTATATCATTATTATTCCATTCTATAAAATACGAAATAGAAATGAAAGTAGCGTTCATGCGTACGTACGGCTTACCGTCTCCATGAACGGTGCATTTCATTTCTTACCTCTAAATGATTATGTAATGTTATAAATGCATGCATGTACTGGATATATATGAAATATATGATATCTACATAATGAATACAATTCTGGATATAATAAACTTTTGGCCACACGAACAACATGTAATTGTAAGAAGACCACTTTCGACTTAAGAACCAAATATCGGCAAAACAAATATTATTAACTTAAATGATTACATAATGTTTGTGACATGGTAACAAGTGGTATAAAAGTAATAATGAACTTGAAAAAGGGTTCTTAAGGAATTAGAAATTAACTCAAGTTTATTATTCAGGAGATTAAAGAACGATCGAGTCAAGTCGGACCCGAGGTAAGGGATCCTACTCCTCTCTTTCTTTTTAAGTACACACTTTTATGTCATTACTTTTAAAGCTCATCTTTCTTGTTATTGGGATGATATTTTATATTACACTTACTGTAATTTTTATGTTCATGTGATGAGATACCCTATTCTCTCTCATCAATCCATTTTGGAAGTTTTGAGTGGCGCCGTTAGGCTGCTGAATTTTCGTAAGGGATTTTTCATCTCACTTTTATTCTCGTGAGATTTACGCTACTTTTGCCACAAATTTCATTGAGTGGTGTATGTACTGCCCATTATTCTACACTTTGTGTAAAATACTTTCGTTTATGAGTATTTACATAAATGATCTATTGTCCCTCTTTCATGGGGTGTATTTTTTGAAAGATACCCAAGTCGGTAAGGGAACCTTTCACCCCCCTCTTTTTAAAAGACTTCTTTTATTGGGTCTTTTAATTTACATATTGATACATTGGGATATGTTCTCATGTATCCTTAATGATGTAAATTTTGTGTCCAAGTTATGAGATACTCTTTTTATCTCTCATCAACTCATTTTGATGTGACGCCGTTAGGCTGTCAAGGGAACTTCTTAACCCAATTTCGATTTCTTTGGGTTCGACATGTAGTCATTGAATATGTCATCCATTCAATATGTGTGAATGACATTTTATTGTTTTACACTTAATATCCACTTATATTGGGTGTATTTATATTCTTCACACATATTTTTGAGATTGATTTGTCCTTAATTTAAGGATACCTTCTTTATAAGGGATTTCATCACATTTGACATTTCTATTGAGGGTTCATTGTTGTTATGCACCAATTCACTCTTATATGGTGTATATACTGTCCTTTGGATTATTATATCATGAATCCATTTATTCTCATGATATAATAAAGTTCTGACTAAATGTTATTCCTCAATTGTTGTATTCAAGAGTCTCTAATTTTGGTAAAACCCCTTTAACCAAAATATCGTTTTAAATGTTCTTATTAATATCCATGTTTTCAAAATGGTTTTAAGGATTTATTTATATGGATATTAATGGTTTAAAATTTTAAGCTTCAAGGTGGTATGGGACACATTTATTCAAAAATCTCTTTATTAATTATTTTAAATGGTTTTGGAAATGGTTTCTTTTTGAATGGATTCAATATTTCAATATACTAAAATGTTATATCTTGATTGAAATGTGGAAATGTTATGTTTCCTTTATTCATGTTTTATGTGATACGATTATGTTATGGTTCTTGGGCATTGTTATGAAGAACGGGTGGTTCCGTGATAAACTAAGGGCGGGTGAGCCCGATATAGCTCTCCAATGCATTGGGTAACGCGAAGGAGTGAAACGTTAAGGTTTCTCCGAAGAGATTTAGGGAATATACTGTGATGGGTATTCCAAACGTAACCAAGAGGGTTACTCCCTACGTAAGAATGTTATGAATGCCTCAAGTTACCTTTATGTCTTATGTTTTCTATGATTTATTCATGGTTTTATGAGGTATGTTAAAGTGCCTATGTTTTATGGGTAAAGTATGATTTCATTATCATGTATATATGAACTCATGTTTCCTTTCCATTTTTTTTATAACTCTTACTGAGCTTTTTATGCTCATCCCAAGTTTTTGAAATGTTTTTCACAGGTCAAGGGAAAGGTACATGATGTGATGATAGTGTCAAGGATGTGTCAAGAAATAATCCGTGTTATATTTTAAATATGTTCCCGTTGATGGGAAGAATGAATACTGACTTTTATGTAACCACTTTGTTTAAATGTGGAATGTAATGCAAGTTTCATGATCTAATTCTCTAAAACTCTAAACCTGAAAAGATCCTCAATGTGTAATCTTGTAATAACTCAAGATTAAGTAAGGTTTAAGGCTGGGGCCTTATAGTTGGTATCAAAGGTCGGTTTAGATAACTTTAGAGGTTAGGGTATTCCTTAAGCATAAGTGACATTACCATAATGGTTAGGATTTCAGAAAGAGTCCTAGTTTTAGATAAAGTGAATGAGTAAGTGTATATTAGTGTTTATCTTCCTCATTAGTACATGATGGTTTTGTTGATATACTCACACTGACCTTTTTGGTTTTAGTAAATGGCTGGATCTAGCAGGCACCAAAGTAACAGTGGATGTGAAGGAAATTGTGATAGTCTTTTGAGCAAGCAACTGAATGATATGGGAGCTGCAATGAGAACTCTTCTGATTATCCTCAACCAACTATCTGGAGTCATGATTGACCACCTAAACCTTGGAGTTTTCTCTAAGGCATCAAATATGCAAGAAACAAATCCCTACGGAAGTGCAGGTAATAATCATAAAGGTATGAGTGTTCAAAGACCTATGTGTCAGAGATGTGGAAAGAAACACCTAGGGAAATGTTTCAAAGGGACAGAAATATGCTATAGATGTGGAAATGAAGGTCATAAAGCAAGAACCTGTAATGGAAAAAGGAAGCATCCCGTTGACTCGAGGAAAGAGAAAGAAGTTCTTTCTGAGGGATCAATTGAATGTTTTAAATGTGGTGTGCATGGTCATTATGCAAACACATGTTCTATGAAGAAGTATCGTGAATGGGGTCACCAAGAGCGTACAAATGTTCGTTTACCAATACCTAATGCCATTCCTATTGAGGATGAAGAAACTGACAATGACCAATCAAAGGTATGTACTATTTCATGACTGTTGTTTTCCTATTTTGAAATCTTAGGATATGATTCATGATTTTGTTTGTAGGAAAGAGGTATTTCGGAATAGGTTGGAAAGGAATGGATAATGGATCATGAAGAATGTTGAATGAGTAAGATGTCAACATATAAGGGCTTCAAGAGTTATGGTGAAATTCTTAAGAGTATTATGTCTCTTTTGATGATGGGGTTACATTAGAAGACTTTTTATATTATGTGTAACCCTGATGATTAATATAGGCAAATTTTATCCAAGGAATAGTTACCTTTTCTTTTGTGGACATAGTTATAAAGAACCACTTGGGTTTATATGATCCTTACTTTTGAGGTAATTATGGGTTACTAAAGGTTATGATTGAAGTGGAGGGCATGAGATGAAATTGAGGTTAAAATGTGTTATGATTATTTTGAAGATTTTATCTCGTTTTGGGGAATGTTTTAAGAATTATATAGTTTTGGAAAAAGGACAACACGCAGACCGTGTGACATCCCGTCGCGTCGGACAAAGCTGCGGGAATCGAACCCACAACCAAAGTGCGACTGGTATTTATCGCCTACCACTGGACTACGTGAAGACCCTGGTTAGTTTGACTGATTCTTTTGGTTATATGATTTTATGAATTAAGAGTAAGTTGATTTTGGGTTATTTATTAAAATGATTACCCTATCATGGAGGATATGTGATTGGGATAATTACTTTTCAATGCGTGACTTTAGGAGCAACTGATGTTGTTTGGAGATAAATGTTACGATTTAACTTGGAAGACTATGTGACTAAATCTTTCAAATATTTGGGTTTCGATCTTATATTGGTTTACTTTGAAGAATTTTATGGACAAATTGTTTATCGAATGATCCTTGTTGAACATTGGGTTTTGTTTGACAAATTTTGGATGTTAAGAATAGATTTTATTTTTATAAAGGGTTATCCTTTTCTGGATTATCCGATCTTGTACTAGCCTTTTTGGTTTTGTTTTTGGATAAAGTCTAAAGACATGGGAAGTATATAGCTCTCTTTTGTGGATTAGGTGATTCTCTAGGAGTTGATTATGGTACTCTGAATGCGAACAAGTCTCCCTAAATACTCGTCTTTTGAAAAAAATATGAGTTTGATTAAGGAATCTAGTAAAAGTTGAAGGTCAACATGATAAGTGATTATGTTTCCTTATGAATAAAATTCCTCAATAAAATGTAACTTAAAACAAAAATGTTGTCTATTAACTTTTTCTACTAGGGAATCGAATACCGTTTAACCCATCACAAGTTTGTGATTTTCTCGTGGTTAACTTTCTCCTAAACATGTTTTCTAACACTCTCCATCAGGACATGACCCTTTGTTTTTTTCCTCCATGTCCATATTTTCATACTTGGAGTCCTAGTATGGGTTAACTCGGGTGACCTTTGTACTTATCTTTCTTTATTTTAAAGTGATTGTTTTACCAACTCTTGTTCCGATGTGGGACTTTCAAGGATGTTTCCAAGTCCAATTTTAAAATTGCGCGGACGCAATTCCCAAAAGGGGGGAAGGATGTAACACCCCAGGTAAATAAAGAATACGACATTTTTGTATTTATCCATATTTGTGAATAAAATATTAATATGACTTTAAAGGGGACGCTATGCTCGATGGCGTACCCAACACGCAACAACGAGTTTCTTGGGAATCTTACGTTGCACTCTAATAATAAAATAATATTATTTTAAATGATAGTTAACATGTAGCCGTTGTATTGGCGGGAATGGATAGAAATAACTAAAATATGATTTCATATGTTTTTAATTGTTTTTACATTTATCCAATAAAGAATAGAGGCTTAAAATACGGAAAGAATTCAATTTTAGGCGTATATGCCCTAGTTTTCACTAAAGGTTCACTTATCACCTTTTGATGTTGAACCATCATTAAATATAGTTTTGTTCACTCTTAAACATTCTTTTGGACCAAATAAAACTCTTATTAAGAATCGGGACATCAAAATTTACTTTGTGTAAATTTTTGGTATCTTTCCGATAAAGTTCATTTTTTTAAGGAATAGTGTAAATGTTGTATTTTAATTCAAAACCACTTTTTAATCTAATTTATTTATATGATTAGATTATCTTTTGAATTGGTTTTAAAGTGAAATTGGGAAATATTTTTACCATTTAATCCAATAGTGGTGGTTGGAATTAATTTCACTTTGAAATCGGACTTAAACTGGTGTCAATCTTTTGATACTTATTGTTTTATAAAAACACGCTATTTGCTCTGACAGCGGGAATTAATTATTAAATTAATTAATGTGACTAATATGTTTTGAATTTTTTAAAACGGACTTCATTTTTGAATTCAGAATATCAAATATAGCTTAGGGTGAATTTTTGGTAATTTTCTGAAAAACTTCAATTTTTGATGAATAGTGAAACCACTAAGTGATAATCAAGCAAACTGATTTTTCAGTTAAATGAAAGTTTACCACTAATGTGTATTGAATTTTGAAAATCCGACATACATGGTTGTCATTAAGAAGTAAAATGTGGTTCAATGAGATTATAATATTTTTTTGGTGAATAGTAACTTATTAAGTTTTTAATCGCGATTAGTGATAATTAGTGTAGTTTAAGGTATAAATAATACTTTAAAAATATGAAATGACCTAGACACATGTCACAACCCTATTGGTTGTGTCATGGCCGACCAAGACAAGCCATGGCCTAACTTGGGGACCCCATGGATCCACTTTTGTTGGGAAATAACATAAAATACTTTTAATTTAATGTTAAAGTGAAAATGACACTAACATAGTATGTTTTACTAAAACAATTTTTAAGTGGGGTTATACAAGTCCAAATTTTGATTATAAATAGTAATTGGAAAGATAAAAAGATTTCCTATATCATAGTATTTTTTTTATAATTTTTAGACATTAAAGAAATTAAATTATTTATGACATAATAATGATGCAGCGATGACATCATTATTTGACAATTTAATTAAAATGGAAAGATAATGAAAAATCTACAATATACACATGGACAAAACCAATTGGATGAGTGGATTTCGATGCCTTATCACCTTATCCACGAATTCTACCAATGTGGGACCCTTTAAAACCGAAAATCATTTTCAAATAAAGTAATATTTCTTTGCTTTCCAAAAGTGCCCCTCCTCTTCTCTTATAAAAGGCCCCCACCTCCACCTTATTTCACACACTTCAAAAGCCTTTGTCTCGGCCAACCCCTGCCCATTTGCTCTCTCCACATCCCTCTCCTCATCCTAGAGGATTTACCTTGGGCAGAATCCTTTCAAAGGAAGACTTTAGGCTCAAATCAAAAAGAGTTACACTTTTAAAGGTAATTGTTTGTCTCATATTCATTTGTTTTATTTTGCTTCTCCAACCCCCTAATCTCTTTTTATTTACTTCTTTTGTAACAACAACAGTATCTTCAATATACTAGGATGTTGTTATAATATTTATTTAAGCTACACTCTCACACAACTACATCAAATGGTTAAAGAACATACGGTTTCCGTGGATGGTGAAATTCTGCCTCCCGAAACGATGATTGTTCAATACTCATTTAACACCTTCAAAGGTGGCCATTATGATGTCACTATTTTTATATATGATATATAGTATGTTTATGTTTTCCTTAAGATTCTGTTTTTTACATTTTGGTCAAACCTTTATGGTTCCCATTATGGGTAAACACGATATCTTCATTTAAGGAAGTGCGGACTACCGCCCCCTCAAAGTGATTTGATTCGTTAAATACCATATGTGGGACATATAAAGGATGGAACTATGATATTAAATATGATATTATACTGGAATTATAATATACCTTTATATCATTATTATTCCATTCTATAAAATACGAAATAGAAATGAAAGTAGCGTTCATGCGTACGTACGGCTTACCGTCTCCATGAACGGTGCATTTCATTTCTTACCTCTAAATGATTATGTAATGTTATAAATGCATGCATGTACTGGATATATATGAAATATATGATATCTACATAATGAATACAATTCTGGATATAATAAACTTTTGGCCACACGAACAACATGTAATTGTAAGAAGACCACTTTCGACTTAAGAACCAAATATCGGCAAAACAAATATTATTAACTTAAATGATTACATAATGTTTGTGACATGGTAACAAGTGGTATAAAAGTAATAATGAACTTGAAAAAGGGTTCTTAAGGAATTAGAAATTAACTCAAGTTTATTATTCAGGAGATTAAAGAACGATCGAGTCAAGTCGGACCCGAGGTAAGGGATCCTACTCCTCTCTTTCTTTTTAAGTACACACTTTTATGTCATTACTTTTAAAGCTCATCTTTCTTGTTATTGGGATGATATTTTATATTACACTTACTGTAATTTTTATGTTCATGTGATGAGATACCCTATTCTCTCTCATCAATCCATTTTGGAAGTTTTGAGTGGCGCCGTTAGGCTGCTGAATTTTCGTAAGGGATTTTTCATCTCACTTTTATTCTCGTGAGATTTACGCTACTTTTGCCACAAATTTCATTGAGTGGTGTATGTACTGCCCATTATTCTACACTTTGTGTAAAATACTTTCGTTTATGAGTATTTACATAAATGATCTATTGTCCCTCTTTCATGGGGTGTATTTTTTGAAAGATACCCAAGTCGGTAAGGGAACCTTTCACCCCCCTCTTTTTAAAAGACTTCTTTTATTGGGTCTTTTAATTTACATATTGATACATTGGGATATGTTCTCATGTATCCTTAATGATGTAAATTTTGTGTCCAAGTGATGAGATACTCTTTTTATCTCTCATCAACTCATTTTGATGTGACGCCGTTAGGCTGTCAAGGGAACTTCTTAACCCAATTTCGATTTCTTTGGGTTCGACATGTAGTCATTGAATATGTCATCCATTCAATATGTGTGAATGACATTTTATTGTTTTACACTTAATATCCACTTATATTGGGTGTATTTATATTCTTCACACATATTTTTGAGATTGATTTGTCCTTAATTTAAGGATACCTTCTTTATAAGGGATTTCATCACATTTGACATTTCTATTGAGGGTTCATTGTTGTTATGCACCAATTCACTCTTATATGGTGTATATACTGTCCTTTGGATTATTATATCATGAATCCATTTATTCTCATGATATAATAAAGTTCTGACTAAATGTTATTCCTCAATTGTTGTATTCAAGAGTCTCTAATTTTGGTAAAACCCCTTTAACCAAAATATCGTTTTAAATGTTCTTATTAATATCCATGTTTTCAAAATGGTTTTAAGGATTTATTTATATGGATATTAATGGTTTAAAATTTTAAGCTTCAAGGTGGTATGGGACACATTTATTCAAAAATCTCTTTATTAATTATTTTAAATGGTTTTGGAAATGGTTTCTTTTTGAATGGATTCAATATTTCAATATACTAAAATGTTATATCTTGATTGAAATGTGGAAATGTTATGTTTCCTTTATTCATGTTTTATGTGATACGATTATGTTATGGTTCTTGGGCATTGTTATGAAGAACGGGTGGTTCCGTGATAAACTAAGGGCGGGTGAGCCCGATATAGCTCTCCAATGCATTGGGTAACGCGAAGGAGTGAAACGTTAAGGTTTCTCCGAAGAGATTTAGGGAATATACTGTGATGGGTATTCCAAACGTAACCAAGAGGGTTACTCCCTACGTAAGAATGTTATGAATGCCTCAAGTTACCTTTATGTCTTATGTTTTCTATGATTTATTCATGGTTTTATGAGGTATGTTAAAGTGCCTATGTTTTATGGGTAAAGTATGATTTCATTATCATGTATATATGAACTCATGTTTCCTTTCCATTTTTTTTATAACTCTTACTGAGCTTTTTATGCTCATCCCAAGTTTTTGAAATGTTTTTCACAGGTCAAGGGAAAGGTACATGATGTGATGATAGTGTCAAGGATGTGTCAAGAAATAATCCGTGTTATATTTTAAATATGTTCCCGTTGATGGGAAGAATGAATACTGACTTTTATGTAACCACTTTGTTTAAATGTGGAATGTAATGCAAGTTTCATGATCTAATTCTCTAAAACTCTAAACCTGAAAAGATCCTCAATGTGTAATCTTGTAATAACTCAAGATTAAGTAAGGTTTAAGGCTGGGGCCTTATACCAGTGGAAAATTCCAATTCAAATTCCCAGTTGAAATTTTTATGCACAACAAGTTAACATCAAACTGACAGAATAGAGTGCAAATAAAAATGACACTGTAACACCTAATAAAATGATGTAAATGAAACTAAAAATTTCCATTCACAGTTTGGAGTGGGAGTTCCCACTCAAAATTCCCAGTTGGAATTTATATCCACAACCAGTTTCCATTAAAAGAACTGAACCACACTCTACAGTGGGAAATTCCACTGGGAATTTCCAATGCAAATTCCCAATTGTAATGTATATGAACAGACAGTTTACATTGAAACAACTAACCCACAATTTACAGTGTGAAATTGCAATAGGAATTTCCAATGCAAATTCCCAGTTGGGATTTTTATGCACAACCAGTTTACATTGAAAGATGTGACTCCAGATACTACAAGCAGAAATACCAGTTTAACACCCTTCACACTATTAAATATTAAATCAATATAATCTATATGAAAATGGTTATCCAAATAAGAAAATTACCATTTTCACCCCATGTAACACCCAAAAAAGTGATGAAAAACAAACTGAAAAATTTCAATCCACAGTTTACAGTGGGAATTTCCACTAGAATGTTCCAATGAGAATTCCCTATTAATAATTTTATACAGAACAAGTTTCCTAGCCATTCAAATAAAATAATGCATACTAAAAAGACAAAGAACATAGCAACACCTCTCATAAAACCAATGTTTGTTAATCCTGAAAAGAAATTACCCATTTCCACCCACCAATCACCCACTAGAACCATCACAAAAATTCACAATAGTTATGTTTGTTACAGGACAACCATATTTATGTTACAATAAAAAGGTCAATTAACAATCATCATTGCTTCTGACAACAACCAAATACTTCCGACTCTCAACATCGATCTCCATTGTCATCCTCTTAGGATTATTTAATAAGTAATGCACCATAGACAAGTGCTTCTCAACAAGTTATTTTTCCTTCAAACATTCTGGGACTTCAACTTTTATAGCCAAACATTCCATGATATAAAAAATGATGACACCAAAATCCAAAGTCGCATCTCCCTATTGTGACATCTTCTCAATTGTCATGTCCCATTTATGTGGATTGAACTTCTCGGCATGAAAAATTCTGAAAAATTCCTCCAAATATGATTTATGTAAAAAAATTCAATGATCATCCCATCTATTAATGTATTCAAAATTATATTGTACGTTGTATAATAACTTACCACAGTCACTGCATCTTTAAGGAACATATCTCTTGATCTCATGAGTTGAATGGGTTGCATTGAGTTATAATATCGAAACACCCTTTTTTCAAATCCATGACTAATAAAGTCAAATAGATATTATCAGAGTTTACCAAGCATAATAAAAGCATGGATCTACTCATACCGGCAACTACTGGTCGCTTCAAAAAGGTGTATTTTAATTTTTTATTTTTTGAATACAAAACTCCATAAAATCCAATGACAAAAGTAAATGTAAGAATGCAGTAACTATTAACTATAGAAATGTTTTTAACATGAAAACTGAAAAAATATGATCATCATTGTATGAAAAATGAAGTACAATCTTACTGTAAAGGTGCTCAACATGAATAAACATCTTTCCACATCAGAAATGCTAGCTATACTCTGAAGTAGACATATTTATTGAATGATCACTGTACATGAATCTATGACCTTTTTTGAAAAATTGAACTTAATAAAAGAGAAAGCAACACTGATTAAAGAAACTAATCCAAAACATACCGTACTAGAAGTGCACCTCTTCTTTAACAAATCACTAATGTTTTTCATATTGATCTACTTTGATTTGTCACTATATTTTCATACCACACTACTGTTGTTGTGCAAGGTCATCTTTAATTTCAGTATAATGTAAACTATATGAAAAGAAATTATAACAAAAATTCAATATCATTACCTGTCCCCATCAGCATCAACAAACATCTGCATTAGTCTTCTATTATTTGTTGTCACTATATTATGTTGCATCACCCAATTAGAAATTAATTGGGATAGCTTGCCAAATATTTCTGGCCTCTTCATCATAGTCAGATGCGGATATATATATGGAGACTGACACTTCGGTTTCCTCTTCCTACTCTTGACACCTCTAATCAAAGATGTTTATATCTTAGAGGCAGAAGAGACTGCAATGGACTGGTCAACACATTTTGGGCCTTCATTTCCCAATTCTTCATTCATATCTTCCTCCTCACTTTCCTCCAAAATAGTTTCTTCTATCCTCTCAGCATCATGAATATCCTTTGTGCTACCTTCATTTACAGCAGATGAAGTTGTAAGCTTTTCCATTTCAATATCTTCACTCCCAATATCCTCTAAAACAATTTCTTTCTCCCCATCAAAAACCGTTTTAACCTCTTCCTCCCCCTTCAACTTTGCTTTAAAAAGTAAAATCTATCTACTCTGTAGCTTTATTTGGGCATCTAGTCTCTTGACCTACTTATGAAGTTTCACATTCTCCACATAGTAGCCTAAAGACTCCTCCTTTGAAACAACTGTCATGTGTAGCCTCATACTAAAAGGAACTTTTTTTTTCATCAACTACCTGCGGACCAGGTACTATAACATCAGAAGGCCTTGACTACAGCCTGGGGATCTGCCTAGACTTGGTTAGAGTTTGTATTTCATAGTAAAAACATAATTACAGATGTTATAAAGTATTCTAAAAGTAAAGTACTGTTTAGTAACATATTCTACTAATAGTACCCTAGTAGATTCTTGTACAGCGACATCAACATCTTGAAAACTCCACCGAACAAATAAAAAATCACCCTCTCTTTTGGGTGAAGCATTCCCGAACTTCTCAACATACCAATACTGTAATATTTAATATTTTTAGGAAATACTAAACCAACATGAAAAAATTAATCAGATAAATAAATTTGAAGACCTTACCAATAATCTAACAATGAAGCCAAAAACTTTTAATGGAAAAGTGTGATTTTTTGTCACTAACATGAGAAGCTGGTCATGAATACTAGCAACCCAAGAAAATCTCTTTACTTTTAAGATATTATCAAAATAAGTAACAAAATTCCAACTGATATATGAACCAGATGTGGGAAAAAATAATGTTGTGCATGCAAACAAGCAAAGAAAATATGCAACGTCAGAGAAATATTTATCTTCCCTTGTTTCAACAGTGTCAAGAATAGATCTCCATAAAACACCATGTGTTAATAGCTGGCCCACATGCGCAAACCTCCTCCTCAAAAGGGATGTGTTATTTGGTCATAATGTGTATAGAGATGATAAAGGAAACTCACCATCCTCAATGCCAAATATATCACGGATGTCATCAACTGTTAATTCCATCATCCTACCACCTATATCAAACCTTTTTAATTGAACAGTGTACCTCTTTAATACTAATAAAATAGAACCATTTATTTTTTACAATCATCAAAGGGCACTCTATTATCAACAAAGACTTTAAACAATTGCCAAAATGACATCTTCTGAAGAAATGTAATGTGATTCTCAGTGATCTTAGGCCTAATATCATGAATTTTTTTCCATAACCCAGTCATTGAAGACCTTTAGTGGGTGATATATGATATAGATGCTTCTTCTGCCATAAAAAACCAGTATTTCAAAAAAAAATAGCTTCTTCAATGTCAATATTAACATAAGGAAAACAAGTGACGACATTACCAAAACAAGGTGTGCAATTTCAACTCATTATAAAAAGGGACCTGCAATTAGAAATTATAAATGAATTCCACAGGGAATTTTTAGTGGAAATTTCAACTAGGAATTTGCAGCAACAAATTCCAGTGGAAATACCCATGCCAACAGTAGGAAAAGACGGTGTACAATTTAAAATCATTCTCATTATGGTTTGTAGTTGGAAATTATAAATTAATTCCATAAGAAATTTGCAGTGGGTTTTTTTACTGGGGATTTCTTATGGCAATTTCAACTGGAAATTTATGGTAGAAATTTCAACTGCGAATTTCTAGTAACAAATTCCATTGGAAATATCGATGCCAACAGTAGGAAAAGGTGGTGTAAAATTTCAACTCATTTTAATTATGGTTTGAAGTTGGAAATTAAAAATGAATTTAATAGGGAATTTGCGGTGTGAATTTCAGTGGGAATTTGTGGTGTGAATTTCCAGTGGGAATTTGTAGTGAAAAATTCCAGTGGAAATACCCATACCGATAGTAGGAAAATAAATTGTATATTTTCAACTCATTATAACAATGGATCTGCAGATTCTATAGGGAATTTGAAGTGGGAATTTTCTGTGGGAATTTGCAGTGGGAATTTTCAATGGGAATTTTCACTGGGAATTTGCACTGGGAATTTCAACTGGGAATTTCCAGTAGAAATATCGATGCCAACAGTAGGACAAGACAATGTAAAATTTCAACTCATTCTGATTATGGTTTTGTATTTGGAAATTATAAATGAATTCTACAGGGAATTTCCACTGGGAATTTCCATTGAGAATTTCCAGTGATAATTTATAATGGCAATTTCCAGTGAGAAATTCCCAAAAAAATATCACAGCCCAACAGTACAAAAACATGATGTACATTCTAAAAATGGATTTTCAGTTGGAAATTATATATCAATTCCACATGTAATTTAAACTGCATTTCATAATTCCCAATTCCATTTGAACTGGGAATGTCCACTGGGAATTTCCATCAGCAAAATCCTAGAGGAAATTTCCAGTGGGAATTCAACGCCAAATGTGCACTAGAAATTATTGATTCAAAACAAAAAGTGATTGAAAAAATAATTGTTCAAAAATTATAAATTGTAAATGAATTTCAATGTGACTTCCTAGTTAGGAAAACAATATGACGCTTGAAATTCCCAGTCAGAATTTCCAGTGGGAATCCCCATGGAAACAGAAGAAATTCACAGAGTAAAATTTCAACTAGATTCCAAAAATTATTTCGCAGTTGTAAATTATGAATGAATTACCACTAGGAATTACCACCAGAATAACTAAGAATTACCACAGGGAATCTCCAATGGGAATTTACAATGGGAATTTCCAATGGTAATTTCCAATGGGAATTCCCAATGAGAATTTCTGATGGGAATTAAACTAGAAATTTAACACTGAATGAGCACTAGAAATTGTCACCGGAAAAAATCAGCGAATACAAGGGAATTACCACTAGTAATTTACAACAGGAATTTCCAATGGGAATTTCCACTGGAAATTTTTATTGATAATTCATCACCGAATGAGCATTGGAAATTGTAACCGGAAAAAACTAGTGAATACAAATTCCCAGTTACCCGTAGAAAATATCCATTGGGAATCCACAATGGATAATGACAAGAATTTTCAAAAACTATTCAACCAATAATTGGAACTGCAAATTTCCATATGAAATTTAAAATTTGAATTAATTTGGAATTAGAAATTAATCCAGTTGATGAAATATAAATTTCCAGAGAAAAATGGAATGCAATTTTGCAATGTAAATACCAACTGCAAATTTCAATTTAAAATTTCCACTGGAGACTCCTGGAGGAAACTACACACAAGTAGTAAAAAACATTAAGGAAAATAACTAATATTACAAATTAGAACTAAAAAGTTACTATGAAAATGTCAAAAAAACATTAACAGTTTGTGTAATACTCCTAAAGCACAAAAATCCCTAATAACTGTATCATTAAAACCAAAAGAACAAATAAGAAGACAAATAGAAATGACTATATCCTAGTGAAAAATTCGAACTACAAAGTTACTATGAAAATTTCAAACAAACATTAACAGTTTGTGTAATATTCATAAAGCACAAAAATCCCTAATAACTGTATCATTAAAACCAAAATAACAAAGAAGAAGACAAATAGGATTGACTGTATCCCAGTGACTCACACAAAGAACAAAGAAGAAGACAAATATAAATGACATAAACCACCTGATATCTTCTGTCATCATCGGTCAAAAATGTAGAAAGGCTCGCTAAAAACTTCACCGATGCCTTCAGCAAATGGATTTTTGAGGGAGTCGAAGAGGGGTCGACTGAGGGTTTCACCGCCAGGTTGTGACAAGATGCACCAAAACGATGTCGAATGAATCAGCTGACAGTTTCTATGAGGGATTCACCTCAAGTTTCCTCACTGAGGGTTTTGCCGAGGTGAGATGACTTTCACCTCGGTGTGACTATGTCGAACGAATCGACTAACAGTTTCTCCAATGACTTTCACCAAGGGTTTAGCTGAGCCATGAGTGTAGGGTTTTTCCGTGGTGCGATAGTTTTCACCGAGGGTTTCACTGAGCCATTGAGGGATATAATCGATGATTTTTTTCAACCATGATTTCAAACTCAATGTCAGATCAAAATAATTGAATGGTTCACCCATGTATTAACCACATGGCAGCCATCCAATGGTAAAACTAAGGGTCAGGTTGAGAGCCCAACCTGAGACGATAATTTTTATAAGGAGAGGGAATTGCCGGTTAGCTCGGTCCACTTCCTCTTTGAGTGTCTCCTAGATGAGCTATCGAGTGTGTGTCGTTTTGTTTATAGAGGAGGTGATATAACTAGAATTAAGGGACTATTTTAATCCATAACTATAATTTCCCTTCTATCTATTCTCCTTGACCTAAACTCTTCCCCCATTTCAAATCATTATAATATTTTTAAAATGATGACCCAAATAAGGCTCATTGGCCATGAATGTTCCAACATTCCTCAAATACCCGAAGGGGAATTTTGAGTCATGATTTTCTAATTCTTGGATTTAAGACATGATATGAGACAAGTATGTGATGAATGTCCATAGAACAAGTTATAAAATCAGTTCCCATCATGATATTATTAGTGCATTTGGGAATAGAAGAGGTCTCACATAAGGAAAAATATGTCGCTGGATGAAAAAATATTTTTGTGGGATTACACAAAGCTAAATTGGGCATGTTATTACATAGTCAAACAGTGGAATCATATGGATGATAGGTCCTTTTGGTGGGTGACTTATGAAAAGACAACTAGGGCATGTTACTATATAGTAAGACAAATGAGTCCTTACGAATTCTGATATTCTACTACCTATGGTTAGGAAATTTGTGAAGATCCAGATTTCTCGAAACCACGATGGGTGGTTTTCCAAGGGAAGATGTCCAAATAATGAAGAGAGTATCTATACCGGTATTTTCCTTGAATAGGAAACCACTCCTATATGGATTTGGATCATGTGAAGGAGGTCACATTCTATTGAATGATCAACATCAGGGGGGGCCTCTTCGATAAGGGTTGAGACATCGTGTAGTTTAATGTCATGCAACTAGGATATGGACCATGTAGTTTAGCATCTTATGGAGAGGACACCATTATATAGTTTAACATATTTTGACTAGGTTGTTATGTTATGCAGTTTAATATCATACAACAAGGACATTGATGGATATAATTTAAGGTCCTTTATCTTCGACATAAAGATTAATGATTCTTACTTTCATGATAATCTACCCAAGAATGTGCCATCATTTTCATGTATGAATGGGAAAGGTTGTGAGCTATAATTTGGGGGACTTTGGATCTAAAAATTGATATTGGGGAAAGGTCTTATGGTGATATAGAAGGTCTCTCTTGAGGATGAATGCACCTCTGGATGATAGTCCCTTTCATGGGAAAATTTACTCAAAGAGAACTAGGTAATGTTAATACATAGTAAAACAGTGCAATCCTCTAGATATTAGGCCCTTTTGGGGGTAACTTACACAAAGGAAACTAGGGCATGTTACTGCATAGTCAAGCATCGACATCCTCTAGCCGACAGAACCTTTAGTTGGGTGACTTACACAAAGACAACCAGGGCATGTTACTACATAGTCAAACAATGACATCCTCTAGTTGATAGGCCCTTTAAGTGGGTGAATTAAGAAAATCAAACTAGGTAATGTTACTACATAGTCAAACAAAGGAGTTCTCAAGAATTTAGATATTCTATTGTTGATGGCTAGAGGAAGTTTGTGGAGATTCAGATTTCCCCAGACACAGAGTTTGGTTTGTGGAAGGAAAGTACCTGAGTACGAAAGAAGCATTTCAAGTCAAAATTACCCAAGATTTGGGGAAAAGGTTTCCTATGTAGGTCTAACCCAAACACAGAAAAAGAGGGAGAATTTTTTATTTAGGTTAGGCCTAAAACAAAAGGTCTAGGCATCACTATATATCTCATTTTAATGAGAATCAAGCCATAAATAGTTATGGAAAACCATGCAGTTTAAAGTATTGTTGTAAGGACTTATTGTGAATTTTAACATTATGGGACAAGGATGATATGATGTATATAGTTTTAGGTCATATGACTTGGACCAAAATATTATGGAAATGATGAGTAACATGAGTCCTACCAGACCAAGGTTGTCCCGACATACTTCAGGCATGGGAGAGGAAATTGTAAACCAAGATCTTAGGAATTCTTGGATTAGGAGAAATGAAACGTGACAAGTATGTGAGGGATGACCGTGGAAAAAATTAGAATAGTGGGTTCAAGAATGAGGTCATAGAGGCTTACAAAGATAGAAGAGTCTTATCCCAAGGGTGAATGTGTTGCTGGTTGACAAACCTGTCTTATGGGTGACTTTATGCAAAGCCAACTGGGGCGTGTTACTACATAATCAAATAGTGAAATACTCAAGATGATAGGCCCCTTTGGTAGGAAACTTATACAAATCCAACTATAGAATGTTACTGTATAGCTTGACAAATTATTCCTTAGGTATCATACATTCTATCACTAGTAGCTGGAGAAATATTATGAAGACCCGACATTGTCCAAGATTAGGAGTATGATGCGTGGATGGAATATGTCCGATCATAACAAAATCATTTGGATAGACATTGGCCATGAAGTTAAGAGTCCCTTGCATAGATTATTCTCATATATAGGAGGGGATATCTCTATTTCCTTGGTGAAATATTGAATAATGGATCCCAAATTAAGATCTCCTACATAGATCTTTGTTTGTATATAGGAGGGGGAATTTTCCTTTACCCAATGGATGGTACTAAGAAATGAGGTCTAGGAATCACTATGTATCTAATTGTAATGAGAATCAATCCACACATAGTTCTTGAGAAACCATGTAGTTTAACATCATGCTGTAAGGAAAAAGGTGACTCAATGTGAAAAAGGAATATTGTGTCTAGACTAGGGTATAGGACCCGAGTGTTGCTACGTTTCTCCTTGGATCAAGAATCAAGCCACATGTAGTTCTAGAGGAACCATGTAGTTTAAAGTCATGCAACAAAGAAATCCAGTGTGCCTTTTAAGGTCGTGCATGCAAGATCATGATGCTATATAGTTTAATGTCATACAATAAGTATGTTGGTTTCATATAGTTTATCATCTTGAAATGTGGATGATACATTATGTTTTTTAAATTCATGTGACAAAGAACAACTATGCAGTTTAACATTGTGCAATTGAGATGTAATGCTCTTTTGTCACATGAAGTACTTTTTGAGAAACTTTGCATTGGTTGGGGATGTAATGATTTATCCATTCATAGAAATCAAGGAATAAGCTCCGTTATAGTGGACCTTATGTATGGAATAAGGTCCCTCACACTTTGGCTCAAGTTTTAGAGGCTTCTTATTGGGTATCATTGGAGTCCTAAGGAACAATACCAATTCTCCATAGAGGAATGAACAGAAGGAGAACTTCTTGTTAAAAGCCTGTGCTATCTAATTTTGATGAACCTCTAAGTGATGAAAGGTATGAAATCTATTCTCATCTAGTCACTCCAATTCATCTAGTTGTTTTTGGGATTTCTCATCTATGGATAGCTAGTCACATATGGAAACACAGAGCAAGGTTAATTGAACTTTCATGGGTAGGACCACCTCAGTCATGTATACCAATGAGTATAGGGTCGCTTGTGCGGTGGTGTAGGATGTAGTCCGGTAAACCCACAAGGTATGTATGATCATATCAGACCAAAACTATTTATCCTTATCTACCATATTTTTAATTATATTTGATAAGGTCATGTTGAAGGACTCTATCTGTCCATTTTCCATTGCATGATAGTGGGATGAATGGTTTGACAACTCAGAAGAATAGAAATTGGTGTCATTATCCATCATTATTATATGATGGACATCAAACATGGTAATGATGTTGGCTTTCACTAAGTTGACAATATTCCTTGCCCTGACTTATTTGAGGGGTGTAGATTTGGCACACTTGGAAAAGAAATTGGTTGTAGTGAGAATATATTTGAACTATTTGGATGTTGTGGGAGGATATGGTCCTACAATGTTAATTTAACATGTGGATAATGTCCAATAGTATTTGTCTATATGTATAAACTTAGAGAGTTGATGTATGAAGTTGGCATGCACTTGGCAGGAAAGACATTTCTTAATGAATTCTATGCGATCTTGTGTTATTGACAGCTAAAAGTATCCAAGACTTTAGATTTTATTGGAAAGCTAACATCCTGACTGGTGGGAACCATAGGCTCCTATGTGTACTTATTTCATGATAACATCAATCACTTCTCCATCAATGCATCTTAGAAACCATAAATGCCTTGTTTATAGAGGAATTTCTAGTTACTTTTTGCATCATAAAGAGTGAATTTGGTTGCTTGACATCAAATTTTCTTCTTTATTTCTCTATCCAATGAGAGCACTCTGTTTTGAGTGCAGTCCATGATAGTTATCATATAACCAGTCATGATACCATCTGATTTAGGAATTAGGATAACTTTATTGACCTCTTCCATGTTGACATTGAAAAAGGTGATACCATTTGGTGATGTGCAATGATAATGAACATTTTTTATCAGTTTGGATCTTCCAAATATGCAGAAGAGTTTTCCAATGCATATTCTTAGGAATTCTATGATCATGGGATGCAAATCAATATTGGATCTGAGGGGAACTCTACCATTAACCCTCAAACATAGTCAAGTAAGGGGATTAACTCTTCTTTTCTAATGGAATAATCCCCATTAATCCATTTGATTACCAAATATGAATCACCTTTCACTTCTAGGTGTCCAACTGGTATCTAAAGTTCTAGTTCTAGGCTAAAATGAGGGCATGATATTCTACCCTATTATCTGAATAGCCCTTTGACAACAGGAAGGAGTAAGGAAAAACCGCCTTTGTTGGAGAGATAGAAACAACTCCTAGCCCAAATTTGTTGAGCTTAGGGTATTCCATTCTCTTACCTATTGGGCTTCTATACGTGTCATTGAAATACATTTCCCATTCTTGGAGGCCGTCTTGAATATAAAATATCTACCCATATGAAAATTCAATATTTAACAAAGTTGTTTCAACAAATGAGTGTTCTGCAAGAAAATATGCTAAATCATGGCCTTTCACAACTTTCTGAGGCATGAATTATATGTCAAAATTCTACAGGATAACCACCCACCATGGAAAAAATCATGTCAATATAGGACGATTGAGGATATATTTGATCAAGTTATTGCGAGAGACCAAATGGAGCTCATGGTGCTGCAGGTAGTGCCTCAGTTTCTGAACTGTAAAGATTAATGCTAGACATCTCTTCTCGATATCTGAATAATGAGTATCAGTGTCGATCATAGTTTGCCCGAGATAATAAAGGCTATTTTTTATCCTGGTTTCATTCTTTTGTATAAGGAAGGCACCCAATGACCGTTCTAGGGATGTAATTTAGAAAATGAGTGGTCTTAATTCAATAAAAGGTATCAACATTGGTGGTCTCAAGATGTATTTATTAAGACTCTTAGATTCTTCCTGACAATCATCAATCTACTAATATGTAATACCCTTGTTCATTAACCTGGTGAAGGGCATACATTTTCCTTCAAGTTTGGCTATAAAGTGTTGAATGTAGGCTAAGTGTCCTTAAATTATTCTCAACTCTCTGAGGTTTTGAGGAGGTGACATGATAAGGATATAGTTTTTATTCTTAAGGTCAACTTCAATGCCATGATTGTGTATGAAGAAGCTGAGAAACTCTCCTGAGGTTACCCTGAAGGCACATTTCAAGGGGTTCATCTTTAGGATATGCTATCATAGTTTATTGAAGATGTTCTCAAGATTAGTCAGGAGGTTAGGATATTTCCAAAACTTAACCACTAGATCATTGGGGTAGCATTCAACAATATTTATAAGGAAGGGTTAGAATATGTGGTGCACGGTACATTATTATGTAGCGCCAACATTCTTCAAGACAAAGGGAATTGCATAATAGCATAATACTCTCTAGGGGCCCTTGAAGGTGGTGAATTATTCATTTTTAGGCCTATAATTTTTTTTGTACCCTGAATATCTATCCATAAATAAGAGGGATTGATAACCAGACATTGCATCAATTAGTAGCTCTGTGATTATGATTGGGAAATCATCTTTCAAACAGTGCTTTTTGAGATCCCTAAAGTCGATATAGACCCTGATTTTCCAATTCTTCTTCTTTATCGAGATGATTTTGGCCATCCATTTTAGATACTTAACTTCCTAAATGAATTCTTCCATGATAATCCTATCCACTTCAGCCTTAATTTTGGAGGCATGAGTTTGGTGTGACCTTATGGCTAACTGTTTATATCCCTAGTGGTTTTTAGGTAAGCCCAAGTGATGAGTGGACACCTTGTGATCAAATCCTAACATCTATGTGTAATTCTAGGCAAACATGTCTTGATGTTATTTTAGGAAGGAGGTATATACCTCTTGTTCTTTAAATGTCATGTCAGAACTGATCAAAGTTGGTCGTGAGACTTCTTCCATTACCATATTTATTTCTTTGAGTTCATCAATGGTAGTGGTGACACCTTACTAAAACACTAGAGGCATCCCTAAGGTCTTACTCCTCTTCCTATTCCTCATGCTCATATTTTTTCTGAGGGGAAGTAGGTAATGAAGGTATCTCTCTAGAGTTGGGAGGGGAGTTGATATTTTGATGAAATTTGGAAGATGAAGAAACTACTTCTGACCTAACTTATGAAATGTAGCCCCTTTTAAGCTATGAAGGGGGAACAAGGGATAAATAATGAGCAACTTCATCTTCTCTCAGTGATGTGGAAAACACTTATGACCCAGCTAATGAGGCAAATATTTTTTGTAGTTTAGGGTGTGGAATGAAGGAATTTTCACCCTAGTTTTGTCATTGTCTAGAGATTCAAGGACTTTTCCAACACTATTGGGTTCAATTTCCATGATTGATATCATTTAAGTCACTGAATATGTGCTTGAACTTAGACCCAAATATTTAATCTGATTGATGGGAAACACATAGTTTGCACTGATCTACTTGAAGGGATTATTTGGGGTCATTTTCAGACCATTTGGGGCATGGAGTCGAGCAACATACCCAATCATGGGCTGCTTCCCTCCCCTCTAATAGAACCCTATATCAATATATTATGATTCTCAAGATTTAAATGGGGATTTATCACTATGTAATGTCCCAATTTGACCATTAATGTAATATTTGAGGCATTGGTGGTATGCTGAGGGGATATCTATATGTTGATGTATCCAAATCCTTCCTAGCAGAATGTTGAAGGTCATATCTTATCGAACAACTAGAAATTTTGAGTCATATATGAGATACCCAAACTGAGCCCCAAGATTGATCTCACCGAGTAATTTTTTCTCAATCTTATCATAACCCCATAACATTATATCAGATGGGAACAAGTGGGAATCATTGTAACATAGTTGACGAAGTGTTCATACTAGAATAAGGCTGACTCCTGAGCCATTTTCAATGAAGGATCATCAAATATCAACATCATTTATCTTGTCAGACATGTAAAAGGGTCTGATTTGTCCTTATATAACAACATATTTATCTTGGTTTGTAAAGGAGATGATCATGAGACATTCCAAAATATCTTTATTTTCATGATATACTTCAGAAGCAGCAACTTTGACCTTAAATTCTAGAGGGATTAACAAAGCTTTTACGAGTGCTTCCTGGAGGTATTTTGATAGACTAAAAGCATCCAAGATCGACAACTTGGACATCACCATGGATAATTTCTTTAAAATGTCACACTTCTCTCGGATAAAGGTATATGATTCCTAGTATGGGGATTCTATTTTCCAGTCACTTTGGGAACTGAAGTACTTTATGTAGGCAGATTGGCCCTTAGAACAGTAGTTGAAGGCACTTCTATCCTTGGTGGATTAGGTCGACTAGGTCTGCCTGCATGCTGAGGCTGATTTGGTGATGGTGTCTTCTCTAGTAAATATTACAAAATTATCAAGTTAAGGAAAACCTTATCATGTGTTAGGGAACTTTCATACTCCTACTAAGATCATTGGAAAGCTATCCCATGATTTTCAGCTGCATAGACGGTCTGAGCAGGGATGTGGCCGGAATATTGACTTCTGGAATGACCATGTCTTCCCCTATATCCTCAGAAATGACGACCTCTTCCCCTCATTTCCCAATTAGATTTAGGGAATTTAGGTTCATAGTCACACTCATCATCTGATAAGGTATCCATTAAGTGAATACCATTAACAGATCCGAAGATGAATTCCTCATCTGATGAGGACTCCGTCTGGTGAATCGACTCTTGTTGAACCATTTGGTGGGGTGGAATCCATGCTTCTAGGACTTTGGGAATAAAGTCTAAGAGATTCAAGTCCAACATAAAACTTTTTACAAGCTCATCTTCTTGTGTTTTCTTCTAGCTCTTATGGCCATGTCATTTCTTGGAAGATTGGATTTTGGAAGACTGTGGTGCCGATGGAGTCGACTATGCCGTAACGGAAATAGCCAAGGGGCATAGTTGGTTGTTTCAACTATTCTAAGAGGATAACATGAGTTATTTTGATCATATTTATGACCATCTAATCACTGAACTTCTAATTACCCTTCCTGTTAACTTCCTTACATTCATTCTCCTCCTTCAGATTGGCGGCAAAAACACATGATACTTGTGCAGGTGGATTTCTCAACTTCACTTGCCTGGAGTCCACCATCTTCTATAGGATGTATTTGAAAACAAAACATTCTTGTATATTATTACCCAATTATTGATAAAATTGGAAATAGTTTAGGATATCTTCATCACCATCATGGCTGGGCTTCTTGGGATTTGGAAACTTGATCAAGTTAATCTCCAATGTTGGGATGAAGTAGCTAGAGACTTGGTCATTTTGGAAAGAATAAAATTTGTTCTTAAATTCCTAAAACTGTTTTCTCCACTTCTCCATTTTCTCATCTTGATGAGGTGGGCATTGTTACTGACGCTCATGAGGGGGAACCACATGATATGGTGAAGGATTTGGAGATGGAGAGGGTGTAGGGGGAGAATTAAGTTTAATAGTGGCAACCTATGCTTTCCCTATTTTCTTTCCTAAAGATGATTGAATTAATTATGACCTATACTTGGTTAATGTGATGAAGTCTTCTATTATTTGAGAAATTATGACAAGATCTCAAAACCCTCCTGTATATTTTATAGTAATGAGTGGTGTGTGCAACTCGTCATAAACAATCTCTATACAGATGGGAAAAAAATCTTATTGAGGAAGTTAGATGCTTAAAGAGTATGTCAACCCCTTACATCAAGAAATGAAATCCAAAATCCTCTCATTCTTTCATTCTTCACAGTTTGAGAGGTTGAGGACAATTTTCTTTTGTAGTGTCGAGTTGAATTGAAAGTTAAACTTTAAATGAAGATCTTCCCACCTCGTAATTTACCGAGTCAGCAAGATGGTGTACCAGGGGTCCCCATAATGGGATCACAACGGGACATGAAATGCATAAAATTCTAATTTGGGTCCCCTAAACCATTGAAAATTGTAAATATAGGGTTTCCAAAGTTCAGTGGGGGAAGATTTGGATCAACCCATTTGGGGTAAGGTTTCTTTTTTGACTATGCTGGTGCACGCCGATCCTCCATAGCTTCTAATTAAGTTATTAGTGACTCAATAGTATTTATGAGACATTGAGGAATGTCTGGATGAGCAGAAGTTTAATAGGGGAAATATAAGGTAGGGGAAACTATGGAATCTCTATCGGCATATACTGTGGGTAACCTATAGGGGAAGGTATATAAGGATGCACCTATCCCTATTCTAGTTGTGTACCTAATTGAGGTAACTCTAAATCTACTACTATGGGATCCAATTATATTGATTGTCGATACCCTGTGTTGATTGGATATTCTGGCTCCATCTCAGTTGTTACAGTGAGTCCTCTTTATTGAGGTACATCAATTGGGAGTTTGAGTTGATGCTCTATTTGTAGAACGTGTCTAGTAGAGATGTTTCCTTGGAGTAGTTATACATTGATTCTTCTCAATTATTTCATCTCTTCCACTTACTGATCAAATATTTTCTAAATTTTAAGGGATTCAACCTCTTCAGGAGGTAGGTGAGGTACAAACTTACCTTTTCCCTTTTCTTTGTTGGATGCTCTTTGAGGAGGTAATAATGTAGTGGTTGGGGGGATGCCCAAATTCAAAGTAAGCCTCTAGTTCTGGGTACACACAACTCTTTAAATAATTTTTATGTGGATCATATTATGAACAAAAAATTCCTCCTCCATATCCACTGTATTGGCCGTGTGTTATATAGGGTCTACATGGGTTTTGTTAATGACATTCACCGATGTGTAATGTATTACAGGTGCTTCATCAGTATTTTTTTGAGACTGCCTTTGTCTGTGCCCTATATGAGGCCCCATCATCTCTATCACTAGTTCTCTTGGAGATGTTTGATAGACGATAATTTGAAGATAATTTCCATACAATTTTTTTATATATGTTCCCAATAAGGATACCAAATCATGGGATGGGAAAAATTGAGAGGATTTATTCTGTGGTGTTCCCCCTCATCACGAGAAGACTGAATTCCATTGAGGAGGAGTTTGTTGTGGTAAAAAATCCCCCATCCCTGAGGGATGGGGATATTATTTTTCCATTTCCACAAACTTTTGAGCCTCTTTTGTTGTCCTTGAAGGTTGTGTTAAAAAATACCCAACCCTATGGGCTAGGGATAATCCTATATTTCCATGTATGATAATACCATGTTGGCCTTATTTATTTTATGAAATTGTGTTTGAACATGGGCTAGGTGCATCATTCTGTTTTCACCTAAACCACCTGATTCCAAAGATAGTTATGATATCTACAACATTTGCGCTATCTAACGATTGAATTCCCTTAAACATGCGACTTTATCAATATTTTTAGATTATTTATATATAAGTATTTCAATTTTTTTATCTCTTATGGATTAATGTTGGTAAGAATTAGTCAGGACTAGTTTTTTTTGAGCATATCATCAGTTGTGAACATAGTTTTTTTGTTAAAGTAAACCAAAAGATACAACATTGAATGATGTCATATTTGGAAGACTTTATTGATTGGGTAGCACAGTGAAATTCAATTCTTTGTGTTAACCCTATCCTCTAATTTGAACACTTTATGGGGAATCTGTGATCAGTTGATGCAATTCTTTTAACCCACTATGACATGCACACTGAAGGGATCATTGCTATTTCCCTAATTCTATATATCATGCATCTAGGAGAGCTTCCAAGATAATTTGGCATTGTATACATTCTATTACCTTGATGCGACTTTGATAATTTTCCTAGGGTAATAACTTTGATCTTAAGTGATGAAGAGGGTTACATATATTATGGAGGATGTTGTGCACACAACCTTCTGATAATGCCACTGGAATGCTGTATCGAGGAGTGGATAAAGGCCAGAACATGACTGGTATGTTGTATTTAGATAACAATCTTCTCATGTTTAACATGTATTCTTCATATTTTTCTAGAGGTTCCTCAACCTGGTCTGATCAAAGTGGATGCTTCCCTACTATTTTATCATAAAAAATAATATGGGTTGGCAGGAAATTAAAGGGTTGTTCAGAGAGTGACCATCACCTTGGGATGTATTCTAGATGAGAAAGGATTTCACTTATCAATGATAGGCATCAGACACGAATGACCTCATTTTCCCAAGTGACTCATGATAGGAGGTCTTTATCACCATTAAATTTCTAAGGTGAGGACCCTTTTGATGAAGTGAAACACTAGTACGAAGATAACTTTCACAGCGCATGCCATTATGGGGAGGACTGCCATTATGGCTTGACATATAACTCAAAGGATAATTCCCGCCACATATACTATGAGGAGGACCTTCAAGGTGGATTATAGTAAGGGGAATACCTTATTTCCATTTGATCTTATAGCCATGCCGAGGGCTGCCATGACACTCATCAGGATATGAAATCGCAAGATCGATCAGATTATGGACATGAAGCAAGCCTTCATAGTGAAGTGTCCAGGAGGACCTTTAGAATTACAGTTACTATTCTCATAATTTGGTAACATAAGAGTAAGATCCTAAACTACCATAAATAAATGTCCAAGTTCTTTAATAAATCTATCATTAAGTAGAGAAGGATTGTAGATATTCTATTCATTTTTTAGTTATATCTGGTGAGGTTTCTTTTTAGATTCCATCTTGCGAGCGACTAGGACCGCTTTCTAGGGAAAGCATTTTTTAGGTATGGAATCTTATTTAACCATCTCCCATGTAATTGTAGGAATTTTTCAACAGGCTTTTAGAATTTTATTAGGGGCTTGTGCCTACCTCATAATGGCTATTGTAATAGGCCGATTACCTTAAGTTGGAATGTGGGGGGGGGGGGGTATGGACCTGATCTGGTTGTTCGTATATTATGAGAGAATCTATACCATGGCCCTCATGGATGGAAGCATAGGTGTGTATCTTATCTGGATTAACATGTTGATGAATCACTCCAATTGTGGGTATGAATTTTTGTATTCATCCCTCTATCACTGTTGTTTCCATTATGATATCATGGTAGATTTTTAGGATGTGGGAAAGAATTTATGTCTCCCATTTCACCATTTTTAGGATGTTATTGGTAACTTTAGTGGATGTAACAAGGATATATTCCCATTACATAGCTAGATAAGGGTTGTGTACCTATTCTTGTCCTCTATTTCCTATTAGTGGGTACTAACAATACTCAGGTGTGGGGGTAGAGATTTGGGTCTGTCCCCTGTCTGTTGCTGAGACTTTCTAGATGACTTCTATAGATTTTTACAAATGAGACTACCAGTAGTCTTGATAAATTTAGGTAGGTGTGTGTGCATGCTCATGATTGTTTGCTAAACTTGACCGATGGGCTTTGAATACTACCAGAAGAGGTTGTTGACATGCTTAGTTGGTGTGGTCAGGTGTTTGTTCCTACTCACAGTGTACTGCTGAATTTAAATGGTAGTATTTTTGGGTGTGGGAATGTGTTTATGAATTATCACTATTTCCACTATATTTTGTTGGTAGGATACTCTGGATGCTTCTAGATGAGTCTTATGGTAGGCTTTATTAGTATGACCAGACATTTGTGCCTGCTCACAGTTTTCCACCAAATTTGAATAGTGGGCTTCTTTGGAGGGGAAATAGGTTTACCCCTATTACTTTTTGACCAATCATTACCTTTAGTGGGCCGTCTTTCATGCTCGGGTTTGGATGACCTGGGTCAAACTCCTGAGGATGGTACTCTCATCATACTGAAGGTTCACTACTGCGCAATGTTGGTGGAGATGATTATTGGTAGGATCCCTTTGAAAGGACCCATGTGTCTTTTGGGTGAGGCCACCTATGGACTCTTTATCTACCTCCCTAAGATGTGGGAGGAGATTATTGTTGTGTTCTAGGGATCATCTCCCAAATCGGTTGTAAACGGTGATTAGTACCACCTACTTGTGGGCCACCGACCATCACTAAGTGGAAAACTAGTGGGTCTTTGCGAGTTAAAGGGCCTGTGAAGCAGTATACATGGTTAGGATAGTAGCATTTTGGTAGTACTACTAGACCAGTGCATTTGAGACCCAACATTAAAGATGTCAGGTTGGTGATGGTGTCATATTCTTAGAAGAGGACCCAACATGAACAGTAGCCAGGGCATACATCTGTGAGAGATGGTGTGATGCCATTTGGATCAAAGGGAGATCTTTTTGAAATTTCCTGAATTATAGGTGAGAAACATAAACCATCAAACCAACATCTCAATAAATGAAAACATGCACAATTGATTATCTTGTTTGGACCTATTTCACTTTGAGATTGAAATGGGCCTAAAAGGAAGGTGACACTATCATCTCGGTTAAGGATTCATGTCAGGTTCACCGTTTTTATTATGTTCCCAAATGCCACATGGGGTTGGAATAGAATTTTTTGGTTTTTATGGGAAAACCTTCATGCTAGAAACATATACCCACATCTTTTCTGGGTGGTTTCCATTGGGGTTTGTTTGTGTAACCGAAAACACCTAATGGTTCTCATATCCATGATGATTCATATGTTAGAGTTGGTGTCCTAAGAACCAACTGTTTATACTTTGATTACATGAATGTACACTTATTATATGTTGTTCATTGTTCTGCATGACTATAATATAATAATGTCATGGAATATTTGTTGCATTAATAAGGTCATGGAAGATCCCTGCTATGATGAGAACCTTGAAATGATATAACAATATTTTTATATAAAGTTCTATGGTTTGATGACATACTATGATAAGACACATAGTATATAGACCTTCATGTGCGATTACTCATAAGAAGACGAGAATCTCTCTCATGGAGTTCGCACTTGGTAATCTCCAAGATGGGAGATTACGAGAACAAACCTACCAGTAGTAATTCCACATGTCTTGGTGTCATTAGACTTTGCTATCTATGAGCATGTGTAATGGTCCTTAGACTGGAATATTATCATTAACTCATGTCATGACTCATGCACTTAGATTTGCTGACAAAAACCATCACGAAGACAGTTGGCGGGAAGTAGGGTACGTTGGGTCCGTCACGAATGACATGTTGTTAATGGATAAGTCGAGTAAGGATTTGTCCCTTCCGTATTTATGGAAGTAGATATCTTGAGCCCTTTGATTGAAATAGAACTATCTCCCAAATTCTATGGCCATGGTGTCATGACAAGTTTATTTCTGAAAGTCAAAGAATGACAGATCAAGCATATAGGTTTATGACACTGCCATGAAACCTGCTTGATGAGATATTGAGACCAAGGGATTAAATTACACAGTAAGAGTTCATATGAGGTGACACGTCAATGTGGTGTCAAATTATTTCTCTTGGGTGACTTGACCCATTGGTAGATAGGAATCTTGGACTTTATGCAAGCCCGCCTAATTCTAACGAGAAAAAGGCCTAGAGTGTCACACACTAAGTGTATCCAAGTATCTCAAGTAAAATAAAGATTATTCACGTATGTGGTTTAATAATTATTCAAGGAAGCCTAAATTTTTTTAATTTTGGAGGAATAATAAAATGAAAACAAGATATACACACCGTGTACATTGAATGTACGCACCGTGTAGTTTTCATTTTGGAAAGGAAATGAAAAATGAGTACACACCGTGTATTAATGATTACATGCCGTGTAGTTTTTCCAGCCAATACTTTGAGAAAATAATATCGTTTTATTAAATGATATTTATTATAATTAGTGTGGGCACATGTTAAGAAATTAATGATTCAACATGGGGGTTTTCAATAAGAGTTAATGAAATAAATAAAACATATAACACATTTATTTATTGTCATAACTCTATAACATCAAACCCAATTATAAATATCCTCACAACCCCAACACTTTTCCCTAATCGTTGTGAACAAAAATTCTAGATAATTCTCTCAAGTCCGAAAGAACTCCTTCCTCCAAGAACACTCTTAAGACCGAGAGAGATCCTCCTCTATCGGATCAAGGCAATATAAGGTGGACAACACAAGCAAAGGCTTCTCCATCCTAGCACTCGGAGATTCCTTTGGCGACGTCCAGAGATACATGGTGCACATGTGGATCACAACTAGAGGAAGTCTACACTTGGCTTTTGTGACGCAATAACAAATCACATCAGAACGTGATCAGAAATATCAATGAAGAAAGAATGCCATAAAATGTACTTCTTGTCAATTAATTAAATTAATTATAATCAACCTGTGATGATCCTCCTTTGTGGTTCCGAGTCTATTCTTATTCTTTTCCTATTTCTATGATTTGATTCCTGGAGTCTGGCGTTTATCATCGTATTGATCCCAGATTGATCATTGCTAATGAAAAAAAGTCAAGTGGGAACATCCACCCATGAGCTTCCGCTGTGCCTAGGACCTTCAAGTGGTATCAGAGGGGTCACAACTTTGATTATAGTTATTTAATTTTCATTGATAATTTACACATTTATATTTGATTAAATTCAAGATAAATCATTCTATAATACTGAATGAACGAGATCTGTTCTTCCCCCTTCGTTTCTCGATTCACATCACAGAAATGACCTTTTAATTTTAATTTTGATTAAAATAAAAATGAATAACTCATCTGGAGGAGCCACTCATTCTGTCTGTACAACGTAGGAATACATGATGTGTAGAGAAATATACACTCCGTATACTTAGGTTTAATGAATCGGTACTGGTCTACAAAACCACGCCGTGTGAATTGAGCATACCTAAGTTTTTTAATACACCGTGTTGACCAGAACTGAATGGCACATGGAAACCGGAATACACGACGTGTATGTTGAATCAACACGCCGTATAGTCCAATCCAACCTAGGTGAAACTGTGTATAAGGAGAATCCATGTAACCGCGTACACGGGATTTCCAGGCCGGTAACCACGTAACAAGGAAGTACATGTCGCGTTAGATTAATTTACACGCCGTGCACTCCAAAATTTCCAAAGTATAGAAAACACGCCAAAGCTCCTGGTGTGTACTTTGGATAAAGGGTGAAAACAAATACACACCGTGTAATATAGCCTACACGCCGTGTAATTTCCAAAAATAGAATTTCACCAGGTTTCCTCTAAAGTACAAAGACCCGTACAAGGAATATTGATGAGAAGAATCTCAAGGAAATTCAGAAAGGAATTTAAGATAAAGAATTGATTAATTATAAGATCATAATTAATTGAATTCAAGTGAGACTTATCTTGCATAAAAGAACGATTAAAATAATTTGAATACTAAATATGCATAAATGTCGTTGCATGCTATGGATGATCATGAGCTAGACCAAATACCCTTTGTGTGTGTATGGTTTAATTTAAATTTATTTAATTTAAATTCGTTGTCCTGTGAGCCTTCTTCCAATAAAATGTAGGGCCTGTATGCCCATAGTTTCTTTAATGTAAACCACATGTAATGGAGGATCTCCAAAGCCAGAGGAGACAATTAAAAATACGAAGATGAGGTGAAACCAACCCAAGAAGATAAAAAGGTGGATAGGTGGGAGCTGCAAAACATAAACCATCAGGTTCAAGGTGTTTTTCTCTAGGTCAGGGTTAGATTATCAAAAATGCTAGATACTATAAACAATAGAAGCTCATGATCATGCCATATTATTTTATTTCTGTCTGATTGCATGGTTTATTTATTATGTATGTGTTGTCGTGATCACATAGTTAATGAAATAAACAAGAATGCAAAGATAAAATAAAATAAAAACCGGACTATGAATAAACATTATTAGAACATGGTTAACCACTTAAGCAAGCATCACTTAATATTAACAAGCATGTGATAATGAGAAACTACGCATAAAGGATTGAAATCCCTCAAATACCATATTAAGTCAGACCAAGCCTCAATAAAACTATGTGTTTGACCAACCCTTGTTGGGACACTTACTTTTATAAAGTAATCTCTTATAAAAGTTTCGGGTTGACTTAAACATTTTACATCAAGAGGAGTAACCCTTGCTAGACTTGTTGTAAAATGGAGGCAAGTGTTGAGGAAATCCAAGTTAGGATTTCAGGATTGGGGAGTCTACTCAACAAATCAAGGAACTATAAGCTCACAGTTGAAAAATACCCGCCTACCTAAATAACTTTAAATAGCTTGACCAACCCTTGTTGGGGTTATGCGAAGGAGAATATGGATCATTGCCACTAGAATGTCATAGAAACTAGGCATTCCAAGTTCAATGGTGGGGTCCATTAGGACATGATAAAATAGTGGGATAATTAATAAATTCATTTATTATTTTTCATAAAATGTAATCAAAAGGCACTGATAAATCTGCTCTTTTAATTTGTAGAATCAAAATGAAAAACTCGTCAACCACATTATATCTGAGATCAATTCTGGATAAAGACAATATCCTCACCGGTAGTAACTTTCAAGAATGGTTTAGGGACCTTCGAGTTATCCTACACCATGAACGAAAGTTTTACGTGTTGGAGTCCTTACTTATTGATTCGCCTGCCCAAGGGGTGAGTGATGAAGATTTCCTGGTCTATGATCAACATTTGAACGATGCACTCGACGTTCAATGTTTGATGCTGTCATCAATGTCTAGTGAGCTCATGAAGTCTCATGAAGACATGGATACCTATAGCATGCTCGAGAACCTCCATGGTCTATACCAGGAGAGAGAAAGATAGGAAAGGTTTGAGATCTCTAAGGCTCTATTTCAGAGCAATCTTGGAGAGGGTGCCCCAACTGGGCCTCATGTAGTCAAGATCATTGGCTACATTTAGTGCTTGGAGGTTCTGGGGTTTAAAATCCCCAAAGAACTGGGTACTGATCTCATTCTTACATCACTCCCCCAAATCTTCTCTAACTTTTTTGTAAATTTCAACATGAACAACATTGAGAAGTCTCTATCTGATCTTCTTATCCTCATTCACCAAGTGGACAATGATATGAAGCGTGAAAAACCTTCTTTCCTTATGGTGAATAAAAGGAAAGGGAAGGTGAAGAGATTTAAGCCCAAAGATTCTTCAAGGCCTTATAATAAAAGAAATATCAAAGGGGAGGCAAGAGAATAAGAGGTTGTTTGTTTCGCATGTGGCAAGAAGGGACACTAGAAGAAAAACTGCACCCAGCTAAGGAAGCAAGGGGAATCTTTAGGTGCATTTGTTATCGAATGCAATCTATCTATTTATACCAATTGGGTATTATTTACTACTTGTGGTGCTAAAATCTGTATCCATATATAGGAACCAAGTAGATTAAAAAATATTGACTGAGGTGAGGTGGATCTGTGAGCAGCCAACAGAGCCAGACTCGCTACTGTAGCTATCGGAGACTACCACCTCACATTGTCTATTGGGATGGTCTTGGTATTAAAAGGATGTTATTATGTACCCTCTATAACTAAAAAAATTATTTCAGTATCTAGATTAGATACTGATGGATTCATCTTTAAGTTTGGAAATGAATGTTTCTACTTTTATAAAGATAGAATTTGTTTTGGTAGGGCACATTTATATAACAGCCTTTATGTGTTAGACTACACAAACCAAGTAATGGAAATCTATGACAAAGTAAATTCACATGACTCATACCACACCCAACTTTGGAATCACTGGCTAGGTCATGTCAATGAGAAACATTTGACAAAATTACATCAAGATGGGTATTTAGATTCTTTCGAACTAAAACCACTTGGTGTATGTAATGCGTGTCTACAAGAAAAAATGAACAAAGCCCCATTTAGTGGGAAAGGTGAAAGGGATAAAGAGATTCTAGAATTAGTTCACACAGATGTGTGTGGACCATTTCTAGTTGAAGCAAGTGGTGGGTTCTTGTACTTCATAACTTTTACTGATGATTTTAATAGATATGGATATATTTACTTAATGAGGTATAAGTCATATTCTTTTGATCAGTTCAAAGAATACAAGAATGAAGTTGAGAACCATATTGGTAAGAAGATTAAGAAACTCTGATCAGATAGAGGAGGAGAATATCTTAATCAGGACTTCATTGATTTCTTACAGAATTTTGGGATTCTATCTCAACTCACTCCTCCTTACATGCCTCAGTGGAACGGTGTAAGTGAAAGGAGGAACCACACCATGTTGGACATGGTGAGATCAATGACGAGTCATGCGAGTCTTCTATTATCCTTTTGGGGATATGCATTACAAACAACAACACACATACTAAACCAAGTACTAACTAAATTGATAAATGGTATTCCATACGAGTTATGGAGTGGATGAAAATCCATGTTATCAAATTTACATGTGTGGGGTAGCAAAGCATTTCTTAAGGCCTCTTTAGGTAACAAACTTGCACCCCGATGCACAAAGTGTACCTTTATAGGATATCCCAAGGAAACAAGGGGATATTACCTATAAAACCCCTCAGATAAAAAGGTTAAAATGGAAAGACATGCCATATTACTAGAGAGGTATCAAATCTCTAAAACATATAGTGGGAGCGAGATAGACTTCGATGAAGTTTAGGCTCAAGATACACATGATTTGGTACAAGAACAGATTCCACAAAGACCTGTGGAAGAAAAATCTGTTCCAGAGACACAAGAACTACGTAGGAGAATGAGAGAGGTGAGAGAACTAGAATGATATGGTTTTCTTGTCACCGAGGATGGTGACTCATTATTGGTTGAAAATGATGATACTCTTACCTACAAGGAAGCAGTTGAAGGCACAGACGTTTCCAAGTGGCAAGAATCCATGAATTCTGAAATGGATTCCATGTACCAAAACCAAGTCTGGATTTTGGTAGATCCTCCAGTAGATGTAAAGCTTGTTGGTAATAAATGGGTATTCAAGAAGAAACTGTACATGGAGGGACAATTCAACACCTATAAGGCATGATTTGTTGCAAAAGGTTTTAGACAGCGTCAAGGAATTGACTATGATGAAACCTTTTCACTGGTTGCGATGCTGAAATCCATTAGAATCCTATTAGCTATTGTCACTTACCATGACTATGGAATTTGGAAAATGGATTTCAAAATAGCATTCCTTAATGGGAACCTCTAGGAAGATGTCTACATGACACAACTTGAAGGGTTTGTGACTCCAAAGGATGCCAACAAGGTATGCAAGTTCCAGAAATCCATTTATGGATTGAAGCAAGCATCAAGGTCATGAAACATTCATTTTGATTAAGATGTAATGGAATTTGGATTTGTTAAGAATGAATGTGTGCCTTGTGTCTACAAAAGGTTTAGAGGACGTGCAGTCGTTTTCCTAATAGTATATGTTGATGACATATTACTAATTGGAAATGAAGTACCTGTCTTACAGTTAATTAAGGAATGGTTGGATAAATTATTCTCTATGAAAGACTTTGGAGAGGCAACATATATTCTTGGGATCAAGATCCATCGTGATAGATCCAAGATAATGTTGGGCCTGAGTCAAATTACATACATTGACAAGATACTGAAGAGATTTAGTATGGAACAGTCTAAGAGAGAATTGTTGCTAGTGTCACATGGCATTCATCTTTCCAAGAAAATGTGTCCTAAGACACATGAGGAAAGAAAGAAAATGTAAAGGATACCTTACGCATCTGTGATTGGGTCAGTCATATATGCTATGCTATGTACAACGCTAGATGTTTCATACGCATTAAGTGCGATAGGCAGATATCAAGCTGATCCAGGAGACCGCCATTGGATGGCAGTCAAGACTATCCTTAAGTATTCGAGGCATACTAAGGATATGTTCCTGGTTTATGGAGGATATGAGGAACTAGTCATCAGAGGACATGTATATGCTAGTTTCTAAACTGATCAAGACGACATGAAGTCATAGACTGGATACATCTTCAGTTTGAATGGAGGTGCAGTGAGTTGGAAGAGCTCAAAGCAAGGTGTGGTCCCAGATTTTACAGCAGAGTACGAGTATATCGCAACTTTTGGGGAAACTAAAGAAGCAATATGGATGCGAAGCTTCGTCTAAGAGATGGATGTTGTACCTAGCAGTAAAGATCCTATCACACTCTATTGTGATAATACTGCAACAACGACACTTACAAAAGAGCCAAGGTCACATCAGCAGACAAAGCACATACTTCAGAAGTATCATCTCTTGAGGGGTTTTTCTCAGAGAGGTGAAGTTGTAGTGAGCGGTATTTCCATGGAAGACAACGTGGCAGACCCCTTGACAAAAGCTTTGACTCAGCAGAAACATGATCATCATGTGAGGTCTAGTGGACTAAAAGTTGTAGGCAATTGGATCTAGTCCAAGTGGGAGTTTTTTATATTTGATTTCCTAAGAACCAACTATTTATACTTTGATTACATGAATGTACACTTATTATATATTTCTCATTATTCTGCATGACTATAATATAATAATGTTCTGGAATATTTGTTGCATTAATAAGCTCATGGAAGATCCCCTCTATGATGAGAAACTTGAAATGCTATAACAATATTCTTAAATAAAGTTCTACGATTGGATGACATACTATGATAGGAAACATAGTATACAGACCGTCATGTGCGGGTACTCATAAGAAGACGCGACTCTCTCTCACAGAGTTCGCACTTGGTAATCTCCAAGATGGGAGATTATGAGAACAGACCTGCCAGTAGTAATTCTGCATGTCTTGGTGTCATCAGACATTGCTATCTACGAGCATGTGTAATGGTCCTTATACTGGAAGATTATCATCAACTCATGTCATGACTCGCGCACTTAGATTTTCTGACGAAAACCGTCACGAAGACAGTTGGTGGGAAGTAGGGTACGTTGGGTGCGTCACGAATGACATATTGTTGATGGATAAGTCGAGGAAGGATTTGTACCTTCCATATTTATGGAAGTAGATATCTTGGGCCCTTTGATTGAAATAGAACTGTCACCCAAATTCCATGTCCATGGTGTCACGATGAGTTTATTTTTGGAAGTCAAAGAATGACAGATCAAGCATATAAGTTTATGACACTGCCATGAAACCTGCTTGAGGAGATATTGAGATAAAGGGATTAAATTACATGGTAAGAATTTGTATGAGGTGGCACATCAATGCGATGTCAACTTCTTTCTCTTGGGTGCCTTGACCCATTGCTAGATAGTAATCTTGGACTTTAGGCAAGCCCACCTAATGCTAATGAGAAAGAGGCCTAGAGGGTCACACACTAAGTGTATCCAAGTATATCAAGTAGAATAAAGATTATTATTGTATGTGGTTTAATAATTATTCAAGGAATCCTAAATTGTTTTAATGTAGGAGGAAGAATAAAATGAAAACAAGATATACACGCCATGTACATTGAATGTACACGCCGTGTAGTTTTCATTTTGGAAATGAAATGAAAAACGAGTACACGCTGTGTATTAATGATTACACGCCGTGTAGTTTTTCCAGTCGGGATTTTGAGGAAATAATATCATTTTATTAAATTATATTTATTATAATCAGCATGGGTGCATGTCAAGGAATTAATGATTCGACAAGGGTGTTTTCAATAACAGTTAATGAAATAAATAAAATGCGCAACATGTTTATTTATTGTCATAACTCTATAACCTCAAACCCGATTATAAATATCCTCACAACACCAACACTTTTCCCTAATCATTGTGCACAACAATTCTAGAGAATTATCTCAAGTCTGAAAGAACTCATTCCTCTATGAATGCTCTCAAGACCGAGAGAGATCCTCCTCCATCGGATCAAGGTGATCTAAGGCAGACAACACAAGAAAAGTCTTCTCCATGTTAGAACCTAGAGATTCCTTTGGCGATGTCTAGAGATACATGATGCATGTGTGGATCACCACTAGAGGAAGTATACACTTGGATTCTGTAATGAAACGATGAATCTGATCAGAATGTGATCAGAAATATCAACAAAGAAATAATGCCATAAAAGGTACTTCTTGTCAATTAATTAAATTAATTATAATCAACCTGTGATGATCATCCTTTTTTGGTTCCGAGAATATCCTTCTTATTTATCTATTTCTATGATTTGATCCATGGAGTCTGGCATTTATTGTCTTATTGATCCCAGATTGATCATTGCTAATGACAAAAAGTCAAGTGGGCACATCCACCCACGAGCTTCCGCTGCACCCGGGACCTTCATCATGGACCTACTTTACAAAGGAAAATTCTCACTGAGGAACTTGGACAATAATACTTAAGATCTCAGATTGGTCAACAGGATGGGAGGTTGGGATCATCAGACCCTTTTGGGGGGAATTTTTTCCTACTACATGACTCTCTTATAGATTTAAGATATGTTTGCGAATCCTTTATTAACTCCCAAGTATGATGGATGTCACCCTTTAATTAAAAATAAATTATTGATATGCATGGAATCTAAAATCATATATATGTATTTGAGGTTCTTCATTGATGGATATATCTATATGTATCAAAGGTTCTCCATAAATGGTACCCTTTTATTAATGGATTATAGATTCTTTTATCATTTATTATTATGATGTTGGTTTTTACCCACACAGTGGGGTGATCTGGAGTGTGTCATCATCCAGGGATATGGGAGTTGTTTTGATGTCAGGATCAGGCCCATAATATGAGATTTATATATATCATTTTGAAATTAATTAGAACCCATGTTGTTCAGTTCCACTTAATGGGACACAACATACCTTTTTGGTCACGTGACAAGGACCAAACCACGCAGTTTAACGTCATGCATCCTGGATGTCTAGGTGAAAGGTTCCTAGTCAAAGTTTGGAATGGGACTTACATCGAGGTGGACTAGGGGAACTGGAAGGGATATGGTCTCCCAGGCTGGATAAGACCATACTGGGAGTGTGTCCCATAGATAATTAGGGTTTATTTTGGGGTGTTGGGTTTGGACCTCATGGAGGCTTCCAATGTATCCCATTTGGATGGGAATTAAATCCCACGTGGTTTAGTTGTGATCACCCATGCCTTTGGATGTCCTCTTGAGGTTTGTATCACAGGGAATGTGGCCCTTTGAAAGGATTGAGTTTGGGATTACAGTTTTCTTGGGTCTTATACCTATGGAGTAGGCTCATAAGTTGGGGATTATACCTATGTAGGAGGCCCCTATGTTGGGGATTATACTTATAGAGGAGGCCCATAAGTTGGGTCTTATACCTATAGAGGAGGCCCATAGGTTTACTTCATTGGTAAAATGGTCCCTTTGAAGATCAATTTGTTATTTTGGGGATTACACCATATAGGAGGATTCCTTAGTAGTTGGATACATGGCTTTGAGGACCCATGCATATAAAGTCCCTCTAAAGGAAGGAAAGATGACGACTTAGAAAAAGATTCTCTATTGATACATGAATCTAAACATGTAGATTCCAGGATCACAACTAACCTATAATCCAACATGAGTCGTGATCAAATGTGAGAAACAAGAGGAATCAGAAGATTCAAAAAATTACACAATCCTTCTTCTACTGGTGGAAGAGGCCAGAGATACGAGAGAAGAAGAAAGCGCTTCAATGTGCTCATATCTTATCTAATTTTGGTAACCAAGATAGTCACATCAATTCCTCGATACAACCCAGTAGGTGAAGATGAGTAATAATGAAACCCACTGCAAGAAATTATAGGGTCTTACTCTAGGAGGGATGCCATGGTGACTAGTTCTTAGGGAAGAGATAAGGATAAGACACTACACCTCAAAGGGAAAGGCAAGCATGATCCTCTACCTACCTGCCTAAAATTGGTGGTCCCTAGTCTTTGAGATGATGAGTTAAGGGCACGACCTTAACCCTCATACCTAATATCAAAAGATCCCTAACACTTCCCCTAGGATTGGGGTCCTTGTGACCAATGGAATGAATATCTGTATGCACCTCGAGGACCCTACCCGTCAATTAAGAAAAGTACAGGACATCCCTAATCGATGGAATGAATATCTGAATGGGAGACACGCTGATGTGTCTCTTTACATGTTTTTTTAGGTCTGGAGGCTTCGATGGAGGATTTAATTTGGTCCCCCTCAGACGAGGGATCCAAAGAAATGGGATCCATACCATTGGTGGCTTGAAAGAGGGCTAGAAGGTGTCTCACACAGGTCAAGGTTTGGTGAGCAAGAGGTGCTTCACACATGACCTGGGAGGATCTAGAAGTGCTTTGCATAATGGGGTAGGCCTGTATGAGTTGGAGGTGCCTTAGGAAATGGACCACTTGGGAAAAAAACTTGGACAATGCCTTACTATAGGCGCCAAGGGTCTTCTCAGGTGTCCTTGGAAGGGTCTCGTACATGTCTCAGGTTAGGGAAGGTACCTTCGTGCTATTAGTTTTAAATTAGGGGGAAGGGGTACTCATATAGGCGTCTTGTGTTTCAGATCCTAGAGGGACTTTGATCTCACTATTCCCATCAATTACCTCTTCTCTTATGTTTTGGAGATCTACCTAAGGGGTTTTTGATGACTTGGTCAAAGGGGCTGCACGACTAGAGTTTGGAGGCTTCTTCCATTTTTCCACTCTTTAAAACAAGGATACCTAGGGTCTTATTTATAGAAAAAAATAGGAACTTGGTTGAAGGAGGTTGTCTCCACAGGGTCATGGTGCAAGTAGCCGCTAAAGGTATCATGTGCAGGGGTGGATGCACCTTTTGATCCGTGTAGGGGGGCCTGCACAAGCCTTCTGATGTGTAAGGTTGGTGCGTTAAGGGAAGTTTAGGAAAGTTCCTTTGATTCATTTTAGGGATATTCATCTCTCTAACATACTTAGTATACTATTCATAATCTTTTTATCCTATGTGAAAAAAATGGAGTGCCAATAAGTGTCTACTACTAAAGCTAAATACATAGCTGTTGGGTGTTTCTATGCACAAATTTTGTTGATGAAACACACATTGCTAGATTATGTATATCAATTTAGACATGTCCCTATAAATTATGAAAACACAAGTGTGATAAATATTTCTAATAATCCTATGAATCATTATATAACTAATAATATTTATGTAAGAAATCACTTTTTGAGAGATCGTTTTTAGAAGGGTGATATAACTCTTGAATTCATAGGAACTGAACATCGAATTTATGATATTTTTACAAAACCATTAAATTATGAGATATTAAAATACATCAAACATGAATTATTAATGATAAATTTTGCTTAGTCTTTAATCTTGGAGGATCCACCATTGGAAAAGCCATTATTGGACAAGCCACAATTGGAAAAGCCACCATTGGACATGCCACTGTTAGACAATCCATCATTATAATGACCCACTATTGGAATGATCCATTGTTGGGATAATCCATGGTTAGGATGCTACCAGTCTCTATTTTTATTCTTCTATCATTGAACCTCTGTTTTGATGCTGTTACTAATTTCCTCTGTTAAATTTTTTATCTGATTTAATTGTTTATATTTTATTATATTTTTCAAATTCAAATCCCTAAATGATAAATCAGGCTTAAAATATAAATTCAATTCACTTTCTCTCACGCCTTCTCCCTTCGAACTGTTTCATCTTTCCTTTATCTCCTGACCTTTGATCTTCTCACAACCTTGATTCAACCTTCATTTCACTGCAATGGTGAGAGTTAAGGTCCCTTATAAGTCATATCCTAATGAATTGAGGCCCACAAATAAGTCTAGAGGATAACCAATCCAAGCTGTTGTCGAGCCAAAGAACTCGCAACTTGAAAACCACATGGTTGTTTCTGAAAAGGAAGTAGATGTTGAATGGTTGTTATCTAGAATGTATTTGGTGATATGGGTGATCCAATACCAAGGAGGGATAGACTGGTTCTCTAGAAATGAAAGACCTTTATTCATAGGTTGGTTCATCAATTCTATCAGTACGTAGAGTTTAGTTTTGGTGAAAAAAAGGATTCCATTGGAGCGTGATAGATGGTAAAGTGTTTACCTTTTCATAAAAATAATGGGTGAGGTGTATCAATGTGCATCACAAAGGAGTTTTTGAAGACCATCAAAAACTTATTCCCAGTGATAGTGAGTTGTTTGTTTATAAGAATGCTTTTCTGGAGCTGACTAGAGATGGAACTTTGAGAAGGCTTACTGCTACTGAGTTGGATGGTGAATGAAGATTTATATTTAAGTTTATTCACTATATGTTGTTTCCCTAGAAAGGGGAATTCAATTATATGAGATATCAAGATGTGAATCTTCTATTACTTATGAAACAAGGGGATAGTATTAACCTTTACAGATACCTTAGGATACACATGATGGAAATAAGTAAGTCATCTTCTAGGTCCAATTATCTTATTTATCCTAAGTTGATTTTAGCCATGTTGGAAACCAAATTCTTGATAGATGAGGAGAAGGAATTTGAAGTGAAGTGTGGTGGATTTTGTTTAAGTAAGGTTACTTGAAAAATAATGAAAGTGAATTAGAATTATTGGATGATAAATTGGGTTGAAGATAATGAAAATATCTATGAGGATTTTAATTAGGTAGACCATCCTACTAAACCCAAGAACCTTTTTGATACTAGATTGGATAAAAATGAAATAGTGGATTATTCTGATAAAGAAGATGTTTTTGTGGATGAAGTATATGAAGTTTAAACTTCAGTTAAAGAGGTTATTGACCTAGATATCCCTAAGATCCCAATTATTTATTTTGGACCTACAAGTCCACCAACTTCTCTCCCTACTAGAGAGAGTTTGTTGAGTGAAAGAGATGATGATGATGATGAATAGACTGAGGTCTCTAGATATGATAAGATCAAGAGTTCTTCTATGTCTTCTAGATAAGTTTTAGAGGTTTCTTATGGTTATGATGATGATAATAATGGTGATAATGGATATCATGACAAGAATAATAATGGGAATGGACCTAATTACGAAGATGCTTATGATGTTAAGAGGACTCAATCCCATCATCCTCCTCCTGCTAATTTAGTTAGGTCTATGGAGAGACATGGTTTGACTAGATCTAAGTATTTGGATAGATCTATTCTTAATCATCTAGTTGGTGATTCTACCTCAGATAGAGGAGAGACCAAAGTACTTATTAAGGGGGAGGAATCCCCAGGTTCTATTATTCACTGAGACGATCCTATAGATTCTACTAATATTAATTCTTAGAGAGTAGAAGTAGCTACACCTGATGAGTGGGAAAAGTTACTAGGGTATGTACAACTTGGACTAGACTACTCATAGTCAAAGTAAGTTAGAGAATAATATGAATATCATAGAGATTATAAATATTATTCTAACTTGGAAGAGGATGAGGTTTCATCTAAGGGAGAGCATTCTATAGGTTCTAAATTTCTTAGAATATCTTATGTAGACTCAAATTATTATGGAAGTAGTGATGAACAAAAAATTACATTAGATTGTGGTGGACCTTCTATCTCAGTTGGAGTTGGGACAGATCCTAAGGTATCCCTTGTAGAGAATATTGATCAAGCTGGAGAGCTTCAAGATTTTTCTTTAGATGTACGTGCTAGATCAAAGCCTGTAGAGGCTGTTGTGCCTAGTCCTATGAGAGATATTGCACCTCCACCTGATGTTTCTACTCTTATGCCTTCATATTTTGTATCTATATAATATTTAGATTCTTTTAGAGAGAGAATTATTTTATATTTTAGTAGAGTTTTGAGGTCTCATGCACCTCCTATTAGATTGCTTAGTGAAGTTGATTCCATACATTTGTTTGAGTTGGTTGTTTACCATATTCATCCCAATATGAATTTTTATATTCGGGAAGTTGAAATTTAAAATAAAAGTTTTTCAAGTGAGATGGAAACCATAAGATCTGTTATGGAGAAGATAAGGATCTCTTTTGATATTATCCAGGATGCTATGTGGAGAGGTTGGAGAGTTTAACTGTTGTTTCTTATATATCTAGTGATCCAACTTATTCTATCTCAGTTGATGCCAAGTTGATCAGATCTATAGTTAAATAAGAGATAAATCATTTTATGGGTTATATCTATACTTATAATTAGGAGGATCTACGCCAAATTAGACAACATGGTGATCACATATATAAACTAGTTATAGAGTGTTTGAATGAAGGCCAAAGTGATAGGGAAACCATCACCAAGGCCATAAAATTTTATTTTTCCAGGGTATATACTAAGTATGAATTGAATTATCATTTCAAGTTTTTTACTGAAAACCTAAGGATGACACCTATTACTTGGGTATTCAAGTAATAGGTAGATCAACTCAAGGCATTGGCACCTTTTCTCAAGTTATTCATAGAAGAGAATAAAGATTTATTCGATTCTATGGAGAGAGGTAGTAACATTATTATAGACTTTGTCAATTGTATGCATCTGGTATTGAATTGGTTGCATCAGAGGTGATTCCCATGATAAATTTCACTTCCTCTCTTTCCCCAGATCCTCTACCTCCTTAGTATCATCCATTTGGTATGTCTCTAGTGGAATATATCAGGCATCTCAGACCTGTGGTCATCATAGAGCTTCTTAGGACTATTTCAACACCTTTAGTATCTACTTCACCCCCTCAACTTCTATATTAGTTCCTTCTACCTCTGGAAAGGGAAAGAGACTTGCCGATCCTACCTCCCAAGCTGAGAGTGATTAATATTAGCATTAGTTTTTATTTTTGGCTATAATCTATTGATTTTTTGTAATTAATTTAATTTATATTTTTTTATTCATATTTATACATTTCTTCTTACTATTTACTACTTATTCTCTTATATTTTTGATAATCCCAAAAGGAGGAGAACAATTATGGAATTTACCTGATACTCTTTCTTTAATACCAAAATTATTTTGATACCAAAATTATTTGGATGTAATTTACCTTTGAAACCAACCTTATCCTTTGATAAGTTACCATTAATAGCACATTTATCTTTGATACCACAATTATCCTTTGATACCTTAATTTTTGGACTTATTATTTGATATCATAATTATTTATATGGGTTTTATCCTTTGATACCATACTTATTTGGATGAAATTTAAGTACCTTTTTTTGATTTTATACCTTTGATACCAAATATATTTCAAATATTTATATTTTTCTATTTAATTTAAAAATCTTACATTATCTTTTTGAAATGTTAAGAAGACTGTTACTATTAAAAATCATCTATTTATGCCTAATTGTTTTTTACACATGGTTCATAAAATTCCATGATTTGTGTTCATAAAAAGATAATATTGTTGGAACCTCCTTGTTTTAATGCTCACAAATTATGTTTCATATGTATATAATGAATTTAATTTTTTATGATAGTATATCATTTTATAAAGCATAATTTGAAGAAAATTGGCTAAGTGTTGAAAGGATCCATAGTTAGTTCATTTATACCACCAACAGGTGTCCTACCACTAGATCTGCTACCGTCAGGACTTACTACTTCTAGAACTACTACCACAAGAGTGGTGCTACTTCCAGAGTGGTTCTACTATTAGAATCTGCTACCGCCAGAATGTGCTACCATCAGGTATGCCACCACCACATTTTTGCTACCTCTAGGAGTGTCATCATCATATTTTCCACCATTATTATTCTTCAAAATTATAATTTAATGCTTCTAATGACTAGTTTATGGGAGTTAATAAATTGGGATTATTTAATGATTATTCTGAACCCATTTCATGGATTCTTTAAAGAAAAAGTTAGAGTTTAGTATTAGGTTACAAAAAATCATCATCATTATTCTTCAATGAGAATTAAAACATGAAGTGATATATATTTTAGAAGATATCTCTCATGCACATGGTTTCTTGATCAATCCAAGAGAGAAATTTCATGTTTCATACATAAAAAAATACAAGTGTAAAAGTGTAGAACTTATCAAAAATCAAGTTACTTTCTCACACTGAATTAAGAGAAGTCTTTCATAAGAATATTCAGATAGAAAAGAGAACTCCATGACACTGTTTTTATGAAACTTTCATTGAAACTATTCAAGCTCCTCACCAAGAAAAATACTAGGACTCTCGAGCATCTGGAGCCTTACAAACCAAGAATCACTTCATTTATTCATCTCTCTTTGTTTTCTCTCTTTGTTTTTATGTACTTTCAAGAAGTGTGATATTTTTCTCTATATATTTACACATACTAACTCCCACACTTAAACTAGATAATACTTGATATCCTATCTATCTATTTTCATCTTCTTACCCATAATTATTACAGAAGAGGTCCCTGTGTGGCTTATGTTTTTTTCTTCCCACGTATAATTGTAGAAGAGGCTTTGATCCTAGAAAACTTGTGCTGTTGTGTGTATACCTGATCTAGGTTTTATATTAGATTATTTAATATAATAATATACTTGGGAATATGTTATTTACAAGTGGAGGGTATCAGGTCTTGACTTAAGACTGAACCCCTTGTTTATTCTGTTGCATGTTTATGTTTTGTTTTCATTATTTCAAAGTTTAAACTACATTTGATTTAAAATGTAAACAAAAATTTTACTTTTATAGTTAGTATTAAATAGTGTTTATATAAATATTGTATTAAGTAAATTGATTTCAAAAGTTAAATTAATTTCATATACTGTTTTAACTGAGCCTTAATCAAGATTTGAGAAATCATTTAAAAGATCAAAATTATATTAAACTATCGTTTTGATTAAATGAGAAAATTTATTTTAATTGGGGGATTTTATTAGAATTTTTTTAATAGAAATTTTATTGGGAACTCAATCCACCCCCTCTTGATCTACTCACTCTGACCAACACTTTCTATTCATAGAAAAATTATAACATCGTTCATACATAAGTGTATATTACCACCTCCACAAAGCGATGTGATTTGTTTTTCATTACCGCATCACATGGATGGTTTATATGAGTGTATTTAAATAAATAACATGATATTTATGATATAATTATCATTTTGGAAAGATAAAATAACACTTACCTTCTTTCCATCATGATTATTGAGAAATGGAAACGTTACTCATGCATACATATGACCTACCATCTCCATGATTATAACACAATTCATTTTTCATAACCATATTTCATGATAGGTTTTAAAAGTATAGTTGATGTAAAAAAATTATAATTATTTCATGATTATAGAGATTATTAAATAATAATCTCTTTGACCTTAGTCAACTTTCCAAAGTTATTTTAGACATATGAGCCGAACATCATCAAAATGTCCGACTTGAAACTAAATAATTAAGTAATTGAATATAACATGATAATAAATAAAATAAAATAAATAATAAACTTAAAAAAGGTTATCAATCATGTAAATAATTAACATAAGTTTATTATTTAGGAATATAAAAAACACATGTGATGAACCAGGCACGAGTTAAGGGATCTCTTCAAACCAACCTTTATCTTTAGGTTATGAACTTTATCTATATAACTCACTTTATCTCTCTTTAAAGTTATGGAATGATTATAAATTCTGTAAACATGTATCTTACATATATAACTAGATTATTCTACATTACTTTGGTAGGGTAATACAAGCCTTATGTTCATTTCTCAAGTGCCTTCATTATGAAATTTAATTTGATTATTATATGAGGAAAGATTATGCAACCCATTTTATTTTCATGGGTAATTATTATTTTTATTCCATATGATTGAATTAAATTATGTAGAAAACGTAATCATGAACATGTTATGATGGGTGCACCTGGATAGTGCTCTAAAACATTGGATAAATCTTTTATCTCATGAGATGTTATGTATGGGATTAGGCAGTAAACCTAATCCATTATGGGACCATGTCCACCAAGTGATATTGTCTAGGCAGTTAGCCTTGACTCATGTTTATGTGGCGTTATATGTTTCCACCACATTTACTATGATTCTATGATCATATGATAATATGTTATTTATGTTATGGTTTTATGTGATTACTCATGGGCCTTCTATTTTATGATATATCATTACACCTTTGACTCACACATTATGTTTCTTTATCATGTTTATTACCTTATTGGGATTTTTAGCTCACCCCTTTATTTTATGTATTCCCCAGGTTATGTAGTTTTAGGAGATCAAATGGACTTAGGAGATCATTATGGAGAATAAAATAAGGATTTCATGTTTTAGTTTCCTTTCTATATATTGTGTATTGGTTCTGACTATAGTGGAAGCATGCCATGGTGGATGATATATTTCAATTTCATTTAATAATTGAGTTTCCCAAGACCATGAGCAGGGATCTTGTACATCAAATTTATAATTAATTTATTTAATATTAGAAGAAAAGAATACATGGGCTTATCATCTTTCTTCAATTTAAATGTTGATCATCTGAAAAGAAACTTTCAGATTTCCTCTATTGTGTTGTGAGGATCCAAAGATAGAATTCCTCTAGCGATGATCCACATGTGATCCTTTGATCTCCAAACAATGACAATCAATCTTCAGGTTCTATCATGTAAAACTAATTGCATTTCATTGTTTGTGTTGATCACTCATCCTTCTATATTGAAAGAATATCTCTTGTGTTTCTCATTATTGAGAGGGAAAGAGAAAGAGGAGTCAAGATATAATTTTTTCCCACAAAATTCTCTATTTTTATTGCACTGATCGATTTTTTCAAACCCTACATAATAGACATAACTGTCAATTTATAGAGCAAGGGTTTAGGTTAAAATAATTATTTAATTTCATATCAGCCCTTAAATAATATAACAACCTTTAATAAACCCCATTCCACATAATAATTATAATATTATTTTATGGTGCACACAAACTTTCACAATAAAAAATATTATTTGACCATATTTTTATTTAATGTTTATCACCAGACATGGTCTTAGTTCGGTCAAACTCCTCTAGAATTTATTGAACACCCGAATAAATATTTAATTTAAATATTTCATTCATCAATAAATATTTTCGATCAATAAAACGTGAATAAAATTATTCCTTAGTATTGAGAATAATATTTATTCAATTAATTAAATTGAAATATAATTTAATTGAGATCATTGGTAACACTTAGTGTGTGACCCTCTAGGAATCTTTCTTGTTGGAATTGGGTGGGTTTGCCTAAATTCCGTGATTAATGTCTAGCAATGGGTCAAAGCACCCAATATAAAGAACTTAATGTCACAACAACAACAACCACATATGAACACCCATAGTGTAATATAATCCCTTTATCACAATATCTCATCAAGTAGGTTGCACATCTATGCCGCTGACCTATTTTCTCGATATGATTTTCTTTGACTATCTAAAATAAACATGTTATTACACCATGGACATAGAATTTAATGAAACCATTCTATTATAATCAAGGGGATGAGATATCAACTTCCAAAAAATTATAAGGGACAAATCCTTCATCAACTTATCCATTAATGTCATGTCAATCGTGATGCACCCAACATAACCTACCTCACTACAAACATATGTTATCATGGTTTTCATTAGAAAATCTAAGCACATAAGTCATGACATACATTAATGATAATATTAAAGTCTAAGGACCATTATAAATTCTCAAAGATAGGAATATCTAATGACACAAAAACATGAAGAATTTCTCCCGGTGGGTCTGTTCTCATAATATCCCATCTTGGAGATTACAAAGTGAAAACTTTATAATAAGAAGCCTCATCCGATTATGAGTACCCATGCCTAAAAGTCTATGTACCATGTGTCCCATAATATTACGTTATCAAAACATTAAACATTATTAAAGAATATCATCATGAAAATTCAAGGTTCTCATCATAATGGGGAAATATTATCACCATATCAACATGAAATATACTATAAGAAATTATTATATTAGAGTCATGAATAAAAATGTAAAATATGTAATAATAAGTTTTATTAATATTCAATACATCAAATATACATATAATCAAAGTAAAAATAGTTGTTCCTGGGACGCCAACTCCAACAAAATTCCACTTGGACTAGATAGAAATGCCTACAAATTTCAGTCCACTAGACTTAACATGATAATAATGTTTTTGCTGAGTCAAGTATTTATTCAAGGGGTCCTCCACATTGTATTCCATGAAAACACTGTTCACTATAACCTCACCTCTTTGAGAAAAATCCCTCAAGATATAATACTTCCTAAGTATGTGCTTCATCCACTAATGTGACCATGTCTCTTTTATGAGATCCACCACTGTAGTATTATCATAATAAAGTGTGATAGGATCTTTATTTCTAGGTACCATGCCAATTTCTTGGATGAAGTTGTGTATCCATACCGCTTCCTTAGCTACCTCAGAAGCTGAAATATACTCAAACTCTACTGTAGAATCTACGACCATATCCTGCTTTGATCTCTTTCAGATCACAACACCTCCATTCAAAGTGAATATGTATCTTGTCTATGATTTCATGTCATCTTGATAAGTTTGGAAACTATAATCTATATATTATATGATGACTAGTTCCTCATCTCCTCTATAAACTAGGAACATATACTTAGTACACCTTAGATACTTAAGGATAGTCTTGACTTCCATCAAATGGTGGTAACTAGAATAATCTTTATATCTGACGCACGCCTGTCGCAGGGTGTGGAATTTTTTTTTTATATATTAACTAGTGTATTATAGTGATTAACCTTAGGAATTATCTCTAAGAGGAGTGCACAAAAAATAGTTTTTTACTTTTAAATGAGGGTAAAAATGGTGTGTTTTTAGAATAAATCGATAAGAAAATGATTGGATGTAAATTTGAAATTCAAAGGATTAAAAAATATGATATTAAAAGGGTGATTAGGTCAGGGTTAGTTTCCCAATTGAAATTCTATCCTTATTAAATTTAATTAAAACCTCTTCCTCTCATTTGATTAAAGTGTGTTTCCACAATCATTTCCTCTCACTTCCTTGGTGAAATTATGATGGTGAGAGAAAACATTACCAAGATCTCAGTTTGGTCAACTATCCTTCCATGTGAAAAAGAGTTGTAATGAATATCTTCAATTGACTTGGGAAATACCCAATCGGGTCTTGTTTATCCCAAAAAAAATCAAGAACATTCACTGCCCTGTTTACACGTACTGACGATGATCGAGTACTTCACCACTAATCCTTGGTCTATTCCATCGTATATAAACCAAAAATCAGTGGAGGGAGATAATGATTATTTTACCAAGTAATAAATAAACAAATAAATTAAAATTCAAGAATTATCGCACTTGATAATAAAATACGCTATATGAAATTTAAAACAACTTTGAAAAAGAAAGAAATTTCATTCTATTATATCCAAGAACTCAAACATTACAAAATAGAAAACCAAACCTTTCCCAATCACTCAAAATGTTTACCCCACTATGGTAAGGGTAATTGATATGAATGAGGAAGAAAAAGGCATTAAAAATATATGTAAAATAAAATAAATAAAATAAATAAATCTAAAAAGTTCTCCTCCTTGGTGTCCCAAAAGGAATGAGATGGAGTGAGATGCTTTGAGAGGGAGGAGCTCCCCTCCTTTTATGGATAGAATATGTCCCCTAAAATTTGACATGTTTTATCCCAATTAAATGACTTCTTCACACATTTCACACTTCTTTAATGTTGTTAATAATTATCTTGTATGTTTACCCTCAAAATATTAGTGTATTTGGACAAGTATTTCGAGAGTTATGTCTGTTTTACTATGACAATTTATTCTGTCTAGTCAGACTCTCCAAATTGGAAACTTCCAGATTAGGATAATTTAATGACCACTAAAACGGCCAATTCACGCATCCTATCCTTAATGAAAGATGTTCCAAAACCTCTTTCGCGTCCACCTACCTAATTTCACAGAAATTTGGTTCACCATGAATGAGTTATGGACCCCACACAAAAAATTGACAGGTCTGTAAACAGTTTTCATGGTCCAACTTGTGAGCTTATTTTGAGCTTCTATATGGTCAATTCAGATTTTGGTCAAGAAGAATTAAATTAATCCTTATATGTTTATAATCTTGAAAAGAGATAATTTTTTAATCTGTATTAGTGAAAAAAATGTTATGGCCAAAATACATAAATAATTTAAAACATTTAAAAATCTGAAATGGGCCATTTTTACTATTAAGCTCAAAATATCACCAATATCATAAAATGAGGCAATTTATCATAAAGTAACACTTTAGTGGGATTTAAAACAATGATATTAAATGTAAATTTAATTGAAAATATTTTCTCTATAAATTCCTCCACACTTATCACTTGGACTCCTGGACAAGTAAACATCAAAATCAAATCAAATCAAATCCAAAACACATACCCATAAGATCTACCAAATCTATACCAAGAAACAAAAATATATCATTCATCATCAAAAAAATTATTTCAAGTTATAAATTTTAGATTATTTAATATATTTCCACTTCATTTCTTATCCCATGCACACAAAACACCTACATCACATGAATTTCTCTCGTCTCACAATGGTAAATGTTCAACAAGGTTTTTCTCATCCAAACTCACACGAGAGTCACCATAGGCTTGATAAATTTCTACTTCTCCACCAAATTTTAGTTAAGGACATGTTTTTATCGTAAGAAAATTTCAGGGTTGTTTTGTGGCTTCCAGTTGGTAGGATTTAAATGTTAAAAATTCTAAGGCCGAAAAATGAGGGCATGTCTCTTTTTGAAGAAAAATTGAAAGATTCTAATTTTCACTCAAGTATAGTCTTCCTCTCTCCCCCTTTGTAGTAAATTAGCTCCATCAACATAAAAAATCAAGGAAAGTTCACACCATTTAGCATTTCACCAGCAAAATTTTCTTCTCAAACATAATTGTTTTTCCTTAAAAGCTCTAGATAGGCACAACTTTCTTTTTACATTGGAAGCTCTAGAAAGACACAACTTCTTTTATCATGAAAACTCTAGAAAAGGCACAAATTTTAACAAAATGAAATATTTAGTAGAAACATCAGATTTTCAACATTTTATTTTCCACTCAAAGTATCACCCAATGAGGTAGTACACCATAATACATCTTCCCACACACTTAAGTTCAACTAGATCATGCAATTTCACTTCAAGAGTAGGTTGAATAGAGAAAATTGGCTTGAAATGTGGCTAACCTAACAGGAGGTTCATGGATTATAAGGGATACAAGAATTAATGTATAAGGTAGGCCATAATAAAAAGGATTATTTTGAAAAGGGGTCTTAAAACCAAATAAATGCCTTAATCATTTAAAACACAAGTACATCGAACCCTCAAGTTTTGACAGGAATAAATCAAATTCTAGTTAAATAATGAAAGGTTTGGTTCTCTCAAGAAATGATGTGAATGTAAATAATATTACAAAAATGGTAAATAAGCCTCATAGGAAAGTGATTTAAAAAATAAAGACAGTGATATGTGGCATGGGATTTAAAAAATTAGAGTACTTTTCATGAAATTTAAAAATATTTGAACTTGAAACAAAGTAATTTCAGCATTCATTTAAGCTCAGTTTCATGAAATAGATTTTTTCACTCATTGAAATTAGTTTTAAATATGGAAATGACAATCATTTAAGTTCAAAAGTTTCAAAAACATGAAAAAACTAAAAAAACACACACACAAAAATATGAAAAACAAACAAAATACTGTTTTTTTAAAAGTAAACCAAATATCAAATGAAAATCCTAAACTAAATAGGTTCCTTACCCCATAATTAAATAATGCAGTTTCCTCAGTGCATTCAAATGGATTTAACATGTAAGTATATTTTTTATTGATTCACAACAAATAAGTAAGTATAAAAGAGAGGTACAACTTGACTTATTCGCAGTGCAACATTGAGTTAAGCTCCTAAGTGTTGCACTCTGAAAACCTACAAACAAAATAAAAAAACATTAGATATTTATTGAAAGAAACAAAAGTAAAATTAGGATGATAATAGAAGTATAGATCTTGTTTTAATCCCCCAAGTGGGCCCTGGGTTTTGACTGCCTCTAGAGGGGCAATTCTAATCAGTCTTCCCCAATCTGATGGTGGGTGAAGTTTCTTTCTCATAAACCAACAATAATTCTTCTTTATAAAATTAATTTGATCCTTTTTTTGAGAACTCCATGGATATAGTATAAAAATTCCACCCCCATTGTAATGAGATAAAACATGCATGGTGGGGTTAGGAAAATTAATGATTCCTCCTCTTTCATAGTTTCCACTTTCATAATTTCTTCTTCGTTCACTAGTGCTTTATCAAGATATGCTGCATCAAGGGAATAATTAAATGGAATTTCAGATTTTGCATCTATTTTAAATAAATTAAATCATGAATAATCAATATAAAATTCATCCCCTTTAATTCAAGTATCATGCATCTCATTTTCCTCAAGAAAATCCACTTTTTTATCCTCTTGAACTCCCTTTGATATGTGTTCAACAAGCTCAGGGAGATCCAGATGATCTTCATTAGGTGAATCTTTTTTTATTCCTCAACCACCAAGGCAACATAAAATTTTGATGAATTTGAAAATTTCAAGCAAGGGGAGGTGATACAAAATTCATTTTTTATAAAATTAGAATACAATGAGTTCAAAAAAATATCACCTCCTTGAGTTTCTTCGAATTCAATATCTTCTTCATTTGAAATAACCTCTTGGAGTTGAGTAGTAGAATATAGAGGTAGTTAGTTAGGCTCCTATATTTTTTCTTCAAATTCCACCACGTTAGTGGTTTCTCCCTTTAATGGTTCCATATCTTCTTCTTTTGGGAGGCCAAGTTGTTCTTCACACTCATTCCAAAATTCATTCAAATCTTGTTGATCCCCACCATGTAGCTTAGAATCTAATTTCTATTGGTTATAAAGGAAATATTCTATTATCCTTCCTATTTTACCCTTTAGTCCTTCTATGTCCTCTTTGAGTTCCTCCACTTGAGATTTTTTATACTCTAAAACAGATTTTTTCTTGTTGTTGATGTACCTGTGATTATTCATTTTGTACCTTAACTATTTCTTGATAAAATTCTAGAAAATAATCCTAGAGTTCAATTAATTATCTGTAAAAACCCTCCAACACTGGGTATTTGAGGTTCCCTTTAAGATTTTGAATGAGATCCATGAATTCATCCTCCTTGATGATTTGGATTCGAGTTCCCCAAATTTTCTTAGCTAAGAAATAAATACTATACTCTGTAGACCATAGTGAGTTAGAAATTTATTCTTGAAATTTTGGGTAAGTGTTCCATGAATTAAATAAATAATCATTTGAAAAAAACATGGAAATTTTTTATTTTTTTTGTTTTTCTAATTTTAAAGGATTCAAATATTTACAATTAGATTTGGGCACTACCTCCCCAACAACAATGCCGAGTTTGATGCATTCCTATTGTAGGGTGTGTCAAAACAATTTTTATATATTAATTAGTGTAGTCTATCAATTAACCCTAATAAGTCTCTCAAAGAAGAGTTCACACAAAATAGTTTTTCACTTTTAAACAAGGGTAAAAATGGTGTGTTTTTAGAATAAATCGATAAAAAAATGATTGGAAAAAATTTGAAATTCAAAGGATTAAAAACTATGATATTAAAAGGGTACTTAGGTCAGGTTCGGTTTCCCAATTTTAATTCTATCCTTGTTCAATTTAATTTAAACCTCTTATTCTCAGTTGATTAAAGCGATTTTCCACAATCATTTCCTATCACTTCCTTGGTGAAATTATGATAGTGAGAGAAAACCTTACCAAGATCTCAGTTTGGTCAAATCTTCTTCCATGTGAAAAAGGTTTGTAATGAATATCTTCAATTTAATTGGGAAATACCCAATTGGGTCTTTTTTATCCCAAAAAAAATCAAGAACATTCACTACCCAGTTTACATGTACTGACGATTGTCGAGTATTTCACCACTAATCCCTGGTCTATTCCATCGTATATAAACCAGAAATCAGTGGAGGGAGATAATAATTATTTTACCAAGGAAAAAATCAATAACAAAATTAAAATTCAAGAACAATCGCACTTGATAATAAAATCCATTATATGAAATTGAAAACAACTTTGAAAAAGAAATAAATTTCATTCAATTATGTCTAGGAACTCAAACATTACAAAATAGAAAACCAACCCTTCCCCAATCACTTAAAATGTTTACCCCACCATGGTAAGGTTAATTAAGATGAATGGGGAAGAATAAAGAATTAAAAATCTATGAAAAATAAAATAAATAAAATAAATAAAGATGAAAAGTTCTCCTTGGTGTCCCAAAAGGAATGAGATGGAATGAGATGCTTTGAGAGGGAGGAGCTCCCCTCCTTTTATAGCTAGAATCTTTCCTCCAAAATTTTATGCATTTTATCCCTATTAAATGACCTATTCATGAATTTCAAACTTCTTAAATGTTGTTTATAATTATCTTGGATGTTTCCTCTCAAAATATAATCATATTTGGACAAGTATTCTGAGAGTTATGCCCGTTTTACTCTGATAATTTATTCTGTCCAGTCAAACTTTCCAAATCACAAACCTCTAGATTAGGATGCCTTAATGACCACTAAAACGGAAAATTCATGCATCCTCACATTAATGAAAGATGTTACAAAACATATTTCACACCCACTTACCTAATTTCACAACAATTGGGCCCACCATGAATGAGTTATGGACCCCACACTAAAAATTGACAGATCTGTAAATAGTTTTCATGGTCCAACTTGTGATCTTCTTTTGAGCTTCGATATGGTCGATTCCGATTTTGGTAAAGAAGGATTAAATGAAGAATTTGTTGTTTAGAATCTGGAAAATAAATAATGTTTCAATTTTTATTAGTTTAGAAAATGTTATAGCCAAAATATAGAAATAATTTAAAACAGTTAAAAATCCAAAATGAGCCATTTTTACTATTAAGCTCAAAATATCACCAATATCATAAAATGAGGAAATTTATCATAAAGTAACACTTTTTTGGGATTTAAAACAATGATATTAAATGTAAATTTAATTGAAAATATTTTCTCTTTCAATATCTCATACCACACTTAATACCTATGTGACATCTACCCTAGTACATAGCATGACATACATGACTAACCCAATCACTGATGCGTATGAAATAATTTCCATTCTATTTAACTTCTCATGTGTCTAAGGACGCATTTTTCTAGAAAGATGAATCCTATGTGATCCTGGCAATTATCCATTATTATATTGTTCGATATTAAATCTCTTCAGTATCTTGTCAATGTATATACTTTGAATTAGGATGAGAAACCACTTGGATCTATCACGATGGATATTAATCCTAAGTATATATGATGCCTTGCCCAAGTCCTTCATAGAGAAAAATTTATTCAACCATGGATTAACAAACTATACACTAGTATTTTTCTTCCTATGATTAAAATGTCATCAACATATACTATTAAGAAAAGTACTGAACTCCCACTAAACCATTTATAGACACAAGTAACACACTCATTCTTTATAAAACCAAATTCTATTATGGATTTATCAAAACAAAATTTCCATGACCTAGATTCTTAATTTAATCCATAAATGGATTTTTGAAATTTTCATATCTTATTGGAATCCTTTAGAGTCACAAACCCTTTGGGTTGTGTCATATAGACATCTTACTAAAGGTTCCCATTAAGGAAGGATGTTTTGACATCCATTTTTCAAATCTCATTGTTATGATAAGACACAATGGTAAGTAGAATTTTTATGGATTTCAGCATTGAAACTGGTGAAAAGGTTTCATTATAGTTAATGCATTAACAATATGTCAACCCCTTTTCAACCAATTGTGCCTTATAGGTACTGAATTGTCCTTCAATGTCTAGTTTATTCTTGAATACCCATTTTCTACCAACAGGCTTTACATCCACCAGTGGATTTACCAAAATCCAAACTTGGTTTTGGTACATAGAATCTATTTTAGAATTCATGTCTTATTTCCCCTTGGAAACATTTGTGCCACTTACACTATAAGAAAATCTCCTCATAGCAGCGGTTTAAACCGCTACCATATACTTCTGAGACAGTTTTATAAAACCACCACTAAATTGGGTGTCGTTATATAATACATGGCAGTTTTTTTAACCATCGTAGTAAACACATTTTTCAGAAATTATTGTGGTTTTCGTGGCAATTTTTCTGGAAAATATGAAATCTTTTTGGTGGTGGTTTAAACCATCGCTAAAAATCATTTCATTTTTTCTTGGAAAAAATACCGGGAAAACTACTTGAACTGCCGTGAAATGGTAATGAAAAATGAGAAATGTTTAGCGACAGTTCAAACCGCCACTAGAAAAAACAAAATTTTTCACAAAAACTGCCCCTAAATCAAAATAACTACTGCTAAAATTACACCATTCATGTATGTAGTGGTGGTTGTAACCGCCACCGATAGTACGATACCAAATTATAGTGGCGGTTTGAATCACTGTGAAATATGGTCCATTTACACAGTGACAATTTAAACCACCGCTAAAGGTAGATTTAAAATAAAAAATTGCTGTAGATTCTGTAACCCCAGTACCAGTACCCTGAAAACATGTAAACATGTAATCCAAATTTTTTTAAACTTATAAACATGCATTCCTTCAAACTGGAAATCATTTAACCAACAAACATTAAAACTAATGATTTCTAAAAAATAAAACTAAAACCTATAATACTGAAAACATGAAATCCTCATACCTATATACAAGAATCCTATAAATTTAGAGATCATTAAACATGATATATCCAAGATTAAAAGCCTAAAATATTATAAACTTCCTTATTGAAAACAAAAAATGTGCAAACATCCAATCATTAGCCTAAAAATAAAAACATATGAAATTATCAAATTTCAAAGCCTACAACCTGAAAACATGAAACATAATAAATGTGAAATCTATAAATTTTAAAATATGAAAACTAGATAATATATTTCTAGAAATTTGATAAAATATAATTCATGTGAACATATGACTTTAAAATATATAAAAAACATCTTATAAACATGAAAATATGAAAAGTGAAAAACTGAACACTGAAATTGTAAAAAAATTGAAACATATAACATGAAATCCAATAAAATATTAACTTTAAAAAAATGTATAAACTGTTAAATAAAAACAAAAAAGAAAAAAAATATGTAACTATAAACCTACAAACCTACAAACCTGAAAAACATTAAACCTAATACTTACCAAATTGGAAACCTAGAAACTAGAAACTTCTAGTGAGAAAAACTGAAGAAATTAAACCCATAGCTTTCAAACCTCTATACTATCAATCCTATAACCTATAAACCTATAAAACTATGAATTTTTAATTAAAAAAACTTTAAAACTTGAATGTAGTAAATCTATATGCCTATAAAACTTAAAAACTTTAAACATCCAAATTTTCAACCAAAAAACCCCATAAACTACATAAATATAAACATACATTGTCATATCTTATCAAGAAGAGGCCAGGACACATCCCTGATCCATGGTGAAACTATTCCTAAAAAGGTATAACCACTAAAAACTCTACCATTATCCACTATGTTGAATCCATTATCTCTATGATAAACCTATGATGATTTTAGAAATAGCAGAAAAAACCTCCTCCTGATCCTCTACACCATAGATATAACAACCTAGAAATTTTTACACACATTATTATATAATTCTTAAATATAAATATCCATTAATACCAAAAAAGGATTGTAAATTCCTAGTGTCTTTGGAAGACTGAGTTCATAATACATAAAAGGAAACATGAGAAATCAAGAAAATGTTAGGTCATGAAAATGTTTGGTGACTACTCTGTGCCACACATGATATATATAAAAATACTGTTACCGACACCCTCTCCACTAATCAATATCCGATGATGAACACAACTGGTAAACCGCTCCACCTCCACCTCTACTTCCTGCTACCGGGACCTGCAAGAACATTATATTGAAAATCAAATACTATTTTATATTTATATTTAAAATTAAAACCAATAAATGTTTCCAAACTAAATGATTTTTAATTTTTGTGATTTACCCGCTCACCACCAGTCGTTGCAATACCACCAGGTATAGATCCAATCATCTTCTGATATAAATCAATCAATGCTTTTTGCAAAGTGGATATCTGAGTCCCCTATTCCCGAACTGTGTTTTGTAGAGAAACAATATCCCTATGAGCATCTTGGGGTATGAACTGACTATAACTAGAAGTAGATATAACTGTAATCCCCAGTGACCTGCCAAAGACCTCATATGGTATGGGTCCCAAACCCATCCCGTGCACTCGACCAGGATGATCCTTCTCAAGGAATTTACCAACTAGGTCATCCTGGGAGACTGAGTAGGACTACATGGGATTGACATCTCATAGTTCTTTAATTTTTACCTATAAATCAAATATCATTAATATTAGAAACAATATATATTAACATAGTGAAAACTTATAATAAGTTATTATAATGAAAAATGAGTTCATACCCCAACATCTTTGGTAGGCTCGTTAACAAAACTTCCATCAGATTTTTTGTGAACATCTAACGAGACTTTTGTTCGGGATTTCTGATGCCCTAAATTCCATGACTACATTAAACAAATATAAATCAATAATTTAATATATTAAACAGATAATATTGTATTATAAATATTTAAACTAATGAAAATATTACCAGAGTTGATCAGCTTCTAGAAAAACTCTTTGACCCCGCAGTGTGAGGGATGACTTGCTTAGCCCGGCTTGATGCATTCTTCCTTGAAAGATACTGAAATAAATAAAACGTAATTTAATAGTAATGTATTCAATGTCATCTTTTTTCATATACATGTATAAATATAAAATGAGATTAATATAATAATATATATTTAAATACTATTTTCTTATCATCATGATGTATGTCAACAAAAACTTTCCATTGATCTTTGGGTATCCCATCAGGTATCTTGTCATACATATGTTGGGTGATCAATGAAGTATCATTGACATATCTCCACAATCTCCATTTTAATTCTTTCCATTTCTTGCCCAAAATTTTCAAAATCAACTTTCGTGTTGGCACATCAGCAACTGTAAAGTGGAATAACATCTATACACAGAAATTAATTTTAAAAATATTATAATTTAATAATATAATGACATTAAATTAAACCATAATTTATTAAAATTACCTTTATTTGGGAATAAAAAATTTCATTTTTCCAAGTTGAAGGCATATTCCTCCAATCATCATATGTAATAGGAAGAGAAACCGGCTCCATGTCCAGCTGGCCTAGAATCAAGCCAAGTAATCCTACAACGTCATCCATAGGGACCCCATAGGAATTGAATGGGACAACTATCTTCTCTCCAGTCAGATTCCATAAATTTAAAATTTTCATATTTTTCTCCATACTCGCATTGTTTCCATCTTTTATGAATAAACAATTAGTATAAAAAATGTCCAATAAATTTATTCATATTAAAATTTGTACCTATCGTAGTCACCCTCCAGTATCCTTGTGAAGAACTAGAAGTAGAGACCCGCTCCCTCACTCCTGAGGCTCTTGAAAGGGAAGGCAGTGACTGAGCAACTGAAGGGACGCTCACAGAGGGTGTGAGAGATGGTGTAGGGGGAGATGGTGTATGGGGGCAAGCATATGGTGTCTCAAATTCCATATAGAGGGAGAAAAATGGATCATCATCTATTAGTGTGGTCAATGAAACAATGTAAAACTTCCTCGGTATTCCTATCATTTAATCAAATAAAATTAAGTTCCGAACATATATTTCAAAAAATTTATACAGAAAAAAAATTAAAAATGATAACATATGCACATTACTAAAAAACAAAATATATATAATAGTTGAAATAACTTTTGAAATTTTAATGATTTATATAATGTTTGAGTCAATAACACTTTTTTTATATTCCAAGCATGGAACACATAGACATTGATTTAGCCAATTCATGTCCTACTACTTTAAGAAATTCAATGTTATCCTCCTCTTAATAAATTCAAGCCTTAAATTCAATTTAGTGGAAGAAAATTGGAGAAGGATAAATTTTTTAAAGAATTATCCTCCCTAACCCCAAGATGTCGATAGGGGGGGGGGGGGTTTAAACTAAGGTCATTAATGGGGAGATAAAATTGATCCGTAAAATTATTGACTTTGAATTATGTATTTTTTGCTAATAAATCCCAATACTGATTTAGATGAATGCAATGTGTTTTAGGAGGAACTAATTTAATTGGATGAGATTCAAATATAATTAGAGTGATATTATAAAAAATGGAAAAGTCCACACATAAAATGATTCACATATAATCTACGACATAATGAGATTCATGTCAGGGTCATACATGTTAGGAGATTCCTCTTGTAAAACTCCATATTCATTTATGACTGGATCCACATAGGGGTACTCATGTATGGGGATTCACATCAAATTTTTCCACATATGATCATCATCAGATGAGTCAAAAAGGTGGTATTACTCTTGAGTTTATCTCTACTAAGAATTAGTTAGTAGATATTTTTACTAAACCCCTTACATGTGATCATTTTGATTTTATTAAAAGATAATTGGGTTTATTTGAATTTAAATGATTTTAGTTTATTTTATTTTATTAAAAATGTTTCAATTAAATGAAATAATTTTGTTTTAATTTATTTTCAAAATTTTTTCTATTTTTTATTTAAATTAAGCCTATTGTGTCTTTAGAAAATAAAGTATGTTCTTTTTTGTTCCTATTTATATTTATATTTATATTTATATTTTATTTTATTTTATTTATAACTGACCTATATTCCATGGTTAAATCTAAGCATATAGATGTGGGAAGCACTAGTTCATCAAAGAAAGAAAAATAAATTGGTGTGCCACATAGAGCTCTCATAGGGAAGGCGGTCGATATGAGTTGGTTAAAGAACACCGTGATGCTACTGAAGAAGGTCCTTAAGTTTCAAGGTTTGGAGTTTGTTTTTGATGAGAATAAATATGATTTTTTTGAGTAATAGGTAAATGTGTTCACGACGAATGTTTATTTTTAGTCCTATGTAACATAGGATATTGTGTCTTCAAATGTAAATAGGAAAGATGTGATGGCTTTATCAGTGTTTTTTTTGAGATTCTTCATTTTACCCATGAAGGAAAGTAAAATTTTAGTTATACATTGGTTGTTACATGTCCATTAGGACCAAAATAGGTTTTTAAATTCATGTTTAGAACCTCTTACTTTGAGAAGAAGCTAGTGAAGGATTTAGAGCCCGAGTGGAAGGTTTTGTATAAGTTTATTCAAACTATGATTTCCTAGAGAGATTGATAAATAGAGAAAGTACTGTTTTAGGATATGTATGTATTATATATCTTGATCAATAATCTAATGCTGAAACTTACAAGATACATGATTTGTTTTATGCATCATTGTTTAAAAGTAAAATAAAAAATGAATGAGTACCCCTATTGTATGTTAATCGACCTGGTTTCAAAGAAAAAATAAACGAATATAAATTATAGAGATGTAGTATAATTCCATAAGACTAATACAATATTTTTCATGCAATTGAATACTATTGGATAATACTGGGACACCAATTCAAACTCTTTGAATCATGTAGACCAGGAAGGTGTGGCTCAGGGGGTATCCATTTTAAACCTCACCACCTAGGGATGTATCACCTCCTGAGACTGTGACTATTAGGGAGGTGTAGGAATCAAAAGTAGCTAGAGAAAAAAACTTAGTCTCCATAGGTCAATCCTAAAATGAAGAGGTTGGTCAAAGTCAAGGATCTAGAGTAATTGAATCCACTAAAGGAGTTCATTATGTTTATCTAGTTGTTGAGACAACTATTTTAGTTCCTGAAGAAAGTCCAATTGAGATGGTTCCTGGTGTTTCAATTGTTGAAGGAATACCTAGAGATACATTTGATCATCAATCAGTGTATCCAATTCTTCTTAGACCACATGCTGGTGGAGATAGAGTCGTTGATGTGGGTATAGATATTATTGACCATTCTCATACACCCCATATGTCATCACCACCTCTAATGCATAATGATTCACCATCAGTGAGTAAAATATTAGATAGTTATGAAATGAAATCCTTTTCATCTACCTTGTTAACTAAATTTGATAATATCATAAGATATTATAATAAATTGAAATAGGAGATGAGATCCTCAAAGTATGAGATCAAGGAACTCAATGTGAATTCTTTTTTATATAATTTTTAAAATATTCAAAAACAAGATTTGTATTTATAAGGAATCATTCATTGAAAGTAACGTCAATTTATTCAAGATAAATTAAGGTATATATTTCATAACAATCCATATGGGAATATCATTCATGAAATATATTTTTTATAATTGAAATTTGAGAATTCTATTTTATTCCAAATGAAAATAAATAGGGAAAATAAATCAGTTTGGTGAAAAATAAATAACCATAAATTATATAATAATTAAACCATTTTGAATCATTTCTTTAATATAATAAATTAATATTGTAGTTATTTTATAATGAATCATATGAATAATCCTACCTAAAATCATTAAACATACATACAATGGTTTTTATTCTAGTCAGGATGGAAATATAAACCATTAAATCACCACAATGATCCCTAAAATAATGAAACCTATAAAGAAATTAGATTAGTGGAAAAAACCTAAAAACTACATCCATATTAGAGGAATAAAATATTGAAATTGTGATGATGAATTAGGTTGATTAAGGTAGGAAGAGGTGTTTTTCAAATTTACTTGAGTGTTATCACCAAGGGTAAAAATAATCCATTAATGAAACCAAAAGAAAAGGGTTGAAACAAAGGGGATATTCCTGAGTGTCCTAGAATTGTTCAATAAGAATGAAGATATCCTAATTGTTTTTTAAATTGAGCAAGATAAAAGAGAAAAAATAAACAGTTTTAAATTTGAATCATGCACACTATTTAGTCATATAGTTTGGGAAAATGTAACCCACCATGAAATGTTATTAGTTATAAGTTTTCACTAACATGGTTAGGAGACACAATTACTCCTAACAATAGAAAACCCATATTTATCCAATACAATAATATTTCACTCTACTTAGGATTATTCCACATTTTAACTTCTTAATAAGTTTTAATCCTATACTAATAATGAACATTAAATCATTCTATATAAGAATAGTCAGTAAAATTGCTGATAACCACATGCATGCCATGTGACATAATATTTTCCCAATACTTTGAATACTCAAAACTCAAAATTTCCTAATTTAATAAAAATCAATAATGAAATAAAATAATATGAATATGTTACATTGGGGCGTCATATTAAAGAACATAAATGTTTTAACATATTGTATCATGAGCTATAGATCATGTGTGGAGAATATGGGTGGGTTATAAGATGAATTCCTTATGTTTTGAAAATCTTGGATCAATTGAACTACATCAGGACTATATGCATGAATATGGTAATGTTATAAATCTCTTATCTTCCTACAATTATGTTACTATAGATAATACCGACTCCAATGGAGTATTCGAGGGGTGGCTAAGCGATGGCAAGGGGCAGTGAGGTGATCCGAGGGGTGGTGAGGTGCAGCGAGGCATGATGAGGGTGGTGAGGCATGATGAGGGTGGTGATGGGTCCAGTAGGGCTTCAGGAAGTCAGGGGGGATTTGGGGTGTTGGGGGAGGGGGAGAGTGTCATGGGTATGAAAATATTTAATGGTTTAGCGGTGTTTTTTTAGAAACCGCCGCTAAATAATTTTTAAAAAATAGCAACAGTTTATTAAATTGCCACTAAACTGTCAATTTAGTGTAGTTTGACTTCTTCCTTACAAATTAAAGGATCATTATTATCAAATAATAATAAGTCACCATCCTTTGTGACTAAAAAACCATAACATTTTGGTTCTTTAAACTCTCTTATACTCCTACGCAATACTTGTGTCTATGGAATAGTTTCTTCTTTCATGGGGATTTGTGAAATTTGTTCCCATGATAAATCTTGAATACCTTTAGCCTCAACTTCATTAAATTTTATCTTGTTACCACTATATTTTTTAGAGATTTTATCCCTCTTAAGTAATATGGTGTGTCATGCCATTATTACCCATTTTTTTGAAGGGTCATATATGCAATATCTCCTTATTTATTTGGGGTATCCTATAAAGGTACACTTTATTCCTTGAGGTAAAAGTTTGTTACCCTAAGAGGCCTTAACAAATGATTCAAAACCCCATACATTTAAGTATGACAACATGGGTTTCTTTAAATTTCATAAATGGTATGGTATACCTTCTGCTGCTTTAGTTAGAACTTAGTTTAGTATTTTTTATGTTTTTTATAACACATATCCCCAAAATGATAATGGAAGGCTCACATGAATCATCATTGATCTCACCATGTCTAATGAGGTGCGGTTCCTCCTTTCACTTACACCATTACACTAAGGTTTATAAGGATGATTGAGTTGAGATAGGATCCCAAACTCCCATATATAATCAATGAAGTCTTGATTAAGATATTCTATACCATGGTCTGAGCGGAGTTTCTTAATCTTCTTATCAAGCTGGTTCTCAACTTCATTCTTATATTCCTTTAATTTATCAAAATTATCCAACTTATACCTCATTAAGTAGACACATCCATATCTACTAAAATCCTCAATGAAATTTATGAAGTATGAGTACCCACCTCTTACCTCAATAGAAAATGGTCCACACACATCTATATGAACTAATTCAATAATCTCTTTATCCCTTTCACCATTTCCACTAAATGGGTCTTTTATCATTTTACCTTGTAAGCATACATGGCATAGACCAAGTGGTTTTAGTTAAAAATAATCTAAATATCCATCTTGGTATAATTTGGTCAAGTTCATTTCATTTACATGACCTAACTAGTGATTCCATAGTTGGGTGGGGTATGAGTCATTTGAAGTAGTTTCATTATCAATTTCCATTACTTGGTTTGTGTAATCCAATAAATAAAGTCTATTATTTAAATTTTCCTTACCATAAAAAATTATATCCTTATAAAATAAGAAAAATTCATTTAAAAATTTAAAAATAAATCCATCAGTATCATGTTGGGATACAGAAATAATATTTTTTGGTAATAGATGACACATAATAATAAACTTTTAAAACCAAGATCATTCTAGTCATCAATGTTAGGTGGTAGTCCTTGATAGCTACAAAAACATGTTTAGATCCATTGGCTACTCAAATATCTCCCTACCCTCATTCAATATTTCTAAATCTACTTGGTTCCTATATTTTAATACATATGTAAGAACCACAAGATGTATCTAATGCCCAATTTTTAGAAACAGGTAAATTTCACTTGATAAATAATGCACCTGAAGCTTCCCATTGCTTCTTTTCCTGGTTGAAATTTTTCTTCTAGTGGTCCCTCTTACCACTTGAAAAATAGACAACATCCTGTTCCCCTTGCTTTACCTTTGATCTTCCTCTTCTTGGAAGGGTGTGGAGAAGCTTTGGGCTTAAATCTCTTTAATTTACCTTTATTTTTTTTCACCATAATGATGACATACGTTTTTTGCGTCATATCCTTATCTACTTGGTGAATAAGAGTAAGAAGATCTATCAGAGACTTCTCAATGTTGTTTATATTAAAATTCACAACAAAGTTGGTGGAACTTTGATAGAGTGATGCAAGAATGATATCAATGTCCAGTTCTTTGGGGATTTTAAACCCTATAACCTCTAGGCGCTCAATGTAGTCGATGAGATTGACTATGTGAGGCCTATCTGGTTCACCTTTTCCAAGAATGTTTTGAAAGTGCACCTTGGAGATATCAAACCATTCCTATCTATCTCTCTTTAATTAAAGACCATGTAATTGATTAATCATGATATATGCATGCATGTTTTGATGAGACTTCACAAGTTCACTCAAAATAGATAAAAGAATAAAACATTAAACATCAATTGCGTCTCTAAATTTTTTTCCATACACAAGAAAATATTCATCACTCACCTCTTCAACATGTGGATCAGTCATTGAGAATTCTAGCATGTAATATTTCCATTCTTGGCATAGCACAACCTAAATGAATCTAAACCACTCCTAGAAGTTACTTCCAATTAAGAGGTTGCATTTATCTAATATTGATCATAGGAATAATGTGGATTATGAGATTGAATTTTTATTCTACAATTAAAAGTTCATATTATTAGTACTTTTCTTTGTTATAAATTATATTATAAATAATAAATAAATTAATTTTATTAAATCTCACACTATTTTATCAAGTTACAATAGCCCCTACTATTGAACTTGGAATGTATAGTTGATTTAAAATTATAGTGGTAAGGATACATATTCCCCTTCACATAACACTAATGAGGATTGATCAAGATACTTGAAGGTATTTAGGTAGGCAAGTTTTTTCCAACTGTAAGCTTGCAACTCCTTAATCCATTGAGTGGTCTCCCCTATCCTGAAATCCTAAATTAGATTTTCTAAACACTTGAATCTAAGTTATATCAGGTCTAGGGAGGGATACATATATTGATTTAAGATAGTTAATTCAACCCATAACCTTCTTAATAACTCTATGTTAAAAGTAAGTGTCCCAAAAAAAAGTTTTAAAACACTTAGTTATAATGATTTCAATCCTAATCAAGTAATGGAAGGCCATGTCTGAATTAATATTTAATTGAGGGATTTAAATTTATTATGAATAAATTTTATCTTGTTTTATCCTTTACATGTCTTATTAATATTAAGTGAATGTTACTTAATTAAATAACAATGTTGGATAAAACATTTACTCACAATTCATTTATTTAATTTCCTATTGGAAGTCTTGTCATGATTTACATCATTTCACATGTCCACCGATGTAACACCTAGGTTGACATCATTATGGTTTCATCTTGAATCGTCTCCACACACCTTTGGAAAATCCATTAATTACAAATATTTATAACTCAAATATAGGTGATGGGAACCAAAGTATTGGTTAAAGGGGAATTACATAAATATCCTTGGATACAAATGTCCTACATAATAATGGAGGGAGGGATAACTCAAAAACCATAAAATTTAATTTAATAATAAATAATTGAAAACCCATACATCAAATAAAATAAAATAAATTCCAACACTTACACTAGAATTGGTCAATCTCATGAAAGATCATACATGAAATGTATATGAAAAATTAAATGGATAACATTCATTTCTTATTTGTTTTTTATTATTAAGATAAACATGTTTGGGTCAATCAATCAATCAATTAATTCCCTTTCTTCTTAATGACCATAAAAATTCATTTGAAGATAACCATTATTAAGGAATTAATTTAAAATAAATGACATGACCAATAGTTGTAGATTTATTATAATAAATTAATTGATAATTTAAAATTATTTAAAACCATTATTAAAATTTCAAACACTTAAAGTACCAATCAAAGCAATAAAGTTTTAATGCTCCAATTGTCAATTTAATATAATTTAATTTTGCCAGTAATTGGTAGACTACACAATGTGTACCTTTGTTTTTGTGTATCCACCTTAGATGATTGGGGCTTTGGCGTGTTGACTTAGTCGGACTACATGGCATGTACATTCCAGCCACACACTGTGTATCTACTTTTTGTGTGACCGAGACACTCACCTGGGTCTTCAGTGTGTATCTCAGCTGATTACATAGTGTGAATAGAACAACTTCATGCCATGTGATCTAAATGTTGTGTGCCCATGAAACCCACCGAAAGGCTTGACATGTTCTCGGGTGAGAGACTACAAGATGTGTGTACTCCAACTACAAGCCATGTATCTCTAATTCTATTTATCCAGATAACTTGGTGTGTATATAAAATGTGGGAATTGATAAACTTCATGATGTGTACACCATATACATGTCATGTATATTATAAATTCTCCAGGTCATCAGTATCATGTGGTTTGACCGTGTATTATGACCACACAAATTGCTTGATTTACATTGCCAACCCGTGTAGACTACACAATGTGTATGCCGATACACACCATGTAATCCAGCAATCGTGTTCCAATTTGGATGAAGAATATGAAACATACACTGTATATAATAACTACATGGAATTCCATGTATCCCATGGCATGGCCAGGTGCAGCGTACTAGGGTACACGACATGTACTTGCAAGTACACGCCGTGTAACCCTATCTTACTAGTTAAAAATTGTTAGTTCCCAAAGGCATATCAAATCGTTCTTAATCTATTCTTAGAGATTTAAGAAAATTAAACACTAAATGAACATTATTAATACGTTGATAACATGTTAATTCAAATCATATTAAATAATGAATAATAATAAATAAAAATTAAACCATGATTTTGTATGGATCAACAATCAAATAAATAATTATAAATTTAAACATGACCCCTTGATACCACTTGTTGGTTTTGTGCATAGAAGAATTGTGTGGTGGTGAGCGATATATTAAAATTTATTTTAATATTCGAGTTTCCCAAAACCACGAGAAATGATCTTGAATGTAAAATTTATAATTAATTTATTTAATATTAGAATAAGTGAATACCTGGGTGTAGGATCTTTCTTTGATGTGAATGTTGATCGTCTAAAAAGTCCCTTTCGAGTTTCCTTCATTGCGTTGTGAGGATCCAAGGATAGAATCATTCTTATGGTGATCCATATAACACCCCAACCCCAGTTTCCTAGAGTTGGTGTATTATGTTATTACATTGGCATGATTACAAGAAAGACATATCCTGAAGGACTGATTAGTTTAGTAGTTTCAGAAACCCAGATACAAATATATTTTTTACATTACACTTGAAAGGAAAAACAATATATAAATTCCATTGGAAACATCCATAACTCTTAGACTATCCCTGCAAGTCATTCATAATATTCATCTTTTCATCTTGGGGAAAATAAAACATAAGAAATGGGTGAGATTATATGATCAGTAAGGTTAAGTAATACAATGGAAGTTATCATAAAAATAAATACTAGGCATGGTGAACAACTAAAAACACATTCATTTAAAAAAAATACTTGAGAATAATATGATAGAAATGAAATATGATTAAATAAATCCATATAAATGATCATAAGAGAATGAAACTTAACAATGAATATTCTACTAGTCACATAATCACATGGTTTATTTATTACTAATATCATAATGAGGGAATTCATAATTTGTGACATCATAACCATACCTTCATGCCTTGGCCAAGACATATGAAAATAATAGGGTAGGCCTCATCCAAAACCCAATTCTATATTGTCTTATGTGACCTACCGATGCATCAAGGGTCTATAGTGGGCCCCACATAACACTTACTAATTTCAATGAATTACTCATATAAATGGGGATACACATAAACAATATATACATATGAAATGTGAATAACTTCCCCCAATCTGTAAACATAATCACTAACCATTCTGAGTAGTATGATGAATGGTATCAAGATAGCACATCCACAATCTACCTGATCATAAACCATTTAATAATATATTTTGGATGATAAAAATAATATATTAATCTCAATAAAACATAAAATTCAATAGAGGTTTTGAAATATATTAAAATACTCTAATAAAATCATCGAGGAATTCTTGAGATAAATACAGTTTTTTACTTTTCAAAGAAGAGTTCTTTTGAAGAATTCATTTTTATTTGTCACAATTGTTTGTATAAAACCAATGATTAAAAAATATAATTTTTCATGAAAAAATTAGTGATTTTATAAAAATATTTGTGTCTTAAAATATATTATTTATGGTACTTGAAAATAGGTAAGAAATCAAGATCTTCCTTTTAATCAGGCTTGCGTATCGAGATAAATTAAGAAGGGAACCGTGTAAAACATGTAATTCCCATAAATTAAAGATGAAACATTCTATAAATATGATTTTGGAACATATAAACATAATATATAATAATTATACAAAATTATATAGGCATTATATTTGGGTAAAGATAGTGAAAGAATAACGCGAAGGAAAAATGAAGGTTCGGGTAGAATCCCTTACCTTATGTCTGAATGTGTTTTGATCATGAACTCAATGTACTAGATAATAAAATTAAATACATTAATCAATTAATTAAAAACCTTTTATACATATATTAGATTCATTATAGTTTTATTAGGTTCATTTATGGCCTTATTGATGAGTTATAGAGTTTAATTTCATCATTCAAAAACATTCATTTTCTTGGTTTTCATGATTGGTTCGCTTGTTTATAAGTAATAAAGTTCATGTAAAATGGAAATAATTATAATAATTGGAATTAAATGTTATTAATTAAAATATATAAGTTCAAATGTTTATATATATAATTTGGTTATATGGTATGAGGATGCATACATTTAGTGATAATCGTTTGGATTATTACGACGATTATTGATCATAATGAACTCATTTTGTTTTATCATTTGGTATTATCTAAATATGTTAAATATAGAACATAAAAAGGGTTATAATATACATTTCAAAATATGTTTCAAACATTAAAATGGTTTCATGAATATCCTTGAAGGATAAATTGAAGAACAAAAATTCATTGTCTATGAAGGTTGTAAATATGCACCTCATGGACGATGATTTTGTTTTTTAAAATAAAAGAGAGAGAGAAAGGAGTTTGATGGATTATATTACATTAACATGATAAAATTACAATATATATATGATATTATAGTTATCATTCTATTTTTAACATAGGAGGTGAGGATATAATAATAAAAGAATGAACTTGAAAAGAAATTAAAAGGAAAAGGAAGAGGATTTTACCTTTTGAATACTCCTCCTTGAGAACCACCTTAAGGGGATTGGTTTTGGTCTTTTGGTAAGACCAAGAGCTCCTAGATATGGGTATAGACTAGGGAAGATTATTTGTGAAGAAATTTGACAAGCTTCAAGGCTTATATAAGTGAGTATAAGAGGGGGTGAGGGGTGGTTTTTATAGTAGAGGAGATGATTGTTTTTTGAATATTTTATTCATTTGTTTACTATTTGGATCAAGACTTTGAATAGTTCTGATTCCTATGACTAAATATAGTAAATAGGGCATACGAGTTACATATTTGGGTGATTACATCATGAATTATGTTTTTAATTCATGTATTTGGATTATAATTTAAATATTGTAAATTACCGTATTTCACTATTCACAAAAATTCAAGTATTTTAGAAAAATCCCAAAAATTAACCCCAAAAATTTTTGACATATAGAATTAAAAAATGGAATCCATTTTATAAAAATAATTTTCTAAATATGATAAATCTAATTTTTAATTAAAATCATTATTGTAAGGGCCTAGATCTGTATGGATTAACCCTTTGCGTGTTTTTGAAGACCGAGGTGCCCAGAGAAGGCTCAGAGGAAGTATGGAGAAGTTCGACCATGAGAAGTTGGAAATAGGGGGGTACATTATGTGACCAAGGGGGAAATGATGTGTACCATTCAGGTTTCATAAAAATAAAACAGAGCACTGAGGTGACGTGTTTTTCGGCGTAAGTCACCTCGAGTCGGTACACGACGTGATGAGGAGATACATGTTGTGTACTGCCCCAATGCTAGGTGTTTTAAAGACACCCAACTGCTCAGTTTTTTCAAACCCCACAGCTTGAGCACACCCCCTCTCAACCCAAAATGACCTGGATGCCTCCCTCTTCAACATTTGGAGATTTTTTCATCCTAGATCGGTTCCCTGCTACCTTTCTTCGACCCGTTTTCAATCCAAGGTAAGATATACCTCCATTATTTGGTTTTCTTTGATCTTTATTCTCCCATTTATCCTTTTAATGCTATGGTGTTTGATCCATATGGTTATAAGGGAGTTTCTTTCGGTTGTTTTTGATGCAGTCATGCTGTGACACCCTCGGGTGGATGTAGTTGTTGCAGGGAAGGTGATCATGATCCACTGCTTTGACCCATTCTCAAGTGAAGAATGTTGGAAACCTTTTGAAGTAGGGGATTCATTACTTCTATAATTATTTATGTTAAATCTTAGAGTTATCATGATTTATCCCTTTGTATCACAATGGAATTGACCTAATTAAATACTTGAACCAGATTAAAAGAATTCATTTGATCGCATGTTGTTGCTTTTCACCGTGATAACGATTGACTATTGATTTTCTAGATAGTGTGATATCTATGATTTGCTTGTTATCATGTTTTCATTGATGAAATTAGTAAATAACATAAATTTGGGATTAATTGTAAATTAATTGGATAATGATAAAGATGCATTTTTTAAATTTGGTTGTTGTGGTAAACTGTTTATAATCGAATGGATGCAGTTATGCATATTTAAATAAACCAGCTAATTCAAGATGGATTAAATAACTAGTTATTTGATAAAAGATAATTCTTAGAAGTGTTCTGAGTTACTATCTTTCTTGTAAAGGCCAAGAGACTTATTCTTGGAGTCGTGAGTGCTTGTTGTGTGTGAAGGCTATATGCCTTGTTTAAGGGCCAAGAGCCCAGTTGATATGATGTTTGTTTTTATGCTTCTTATTTTGTGATGTGATACTGGATGGATGTTGTGATATGTGGGGGTAGGGAGGCCCATTGGTTGTGGTAGCAGTTGACTCCTAGAGTGGTGATATGCATCGGTTTATACATGTGGTTTTTGGGGAGGACACCAGAGATGATGAAACAAGTTGGATGTGAATATTGGATTATTGCTGAATCTTGTTGGTTGTTTATCTGATTTACTTTCCCCACTTCTCAAGGTAGCTGGTGTTTCTTACCCTTCTTCCAAAAGGGGTGAAGATGCATGGGGTATTTCACATTCTTTCTGTGTTTAGTTTTTTGAGGGAGGATGGGTCTACGCTCTTGCTATAGGTGGAAAATACTCGACGGGTAGTTTATCTACTCATCATGTTAATCCCATTATGTTTGGTAGCTTAGAATGTTTTTCTAGAATGTCTGGGAATATGAGAAAGTAATAATGTTGTTAATAAATTATTGAATAAATGATGTTAACCCATGGGGTTAGATCTTGCTGGGATGCAATGTTGTGGTAATATTTTTGAGAAGTTGTGGACACAGTTTGGTTATTCCTAGAGGGCATGAAACTTTGGTGTGATGATAATGAAATGTAATTTTGAATTAATAATGTTTAATTAATGGTTAAATAATTAATTAATGTGAAGTGAAACTGATAAAAAGGGATAAAGTAATCTACTATAGCTCTTTAAATGGTTGTGTTCTTATAGGATACCTAGTCTTGTTAGTGGCATCCGAGAGTCTAAGAGACGTTACCTGCAGTTGAGGCTAAGACTAGGTTATGCCTATAATGTGGTTGTGAGATATAGTATATTCTTTACCTTTTGTGTTTCTATACACTAATCCACCCCATAAGTTAGGGGAACTAACACCCTAGGGATTCTAAGCCCTGGGGGTGTTTTCCCCAACATTATGATGGGAGGATGGATGGATGACTACCCCCTTTGCTCCCACTCTCTTCTCTTAGTAGTTGTGCTGGTATTCACAACAGTTAGTTTTCTCCATATATGCTTGTAGAGGGATGTAACAGCTTGTGGTTATTCACACACATATATTCTAAATATAGTTTCCTATGGACTAATATAGGTGTAACATGTATAGGCTATGATGGCTTGAGGATCCTTACTCAGTGTATGAGCTGTAATGGCTTGAGGTATAATGTCTGACATATGATACACATTATGTGAGCTATGGTGGATCTCAAAAACTACCCGATTACTTTGGTTACATGGACGTAGTGGTTGTATTGCATGAGGTGCATGTTGTGGTGCTTCACCCAGGTGTCTGCGGGTAAGCCTTTTTGGAGAGATATTCTTAGGACATATGATGTTGGGGAAAAGTGGAAAACTAATGGGGAAGTGGTAGCAGGGTAACCTTGAAATTATTTATTATATTATATACTCTTTTATGAAATACTTGGTGAAAGTAACCATTGTGAGGCTGGGAACTTAGTATACCTATTTAGCTGATGAGTTAGTTTCACTTGTTGTTCACTGTGCTTTATCATGCTTTCTTTACTTTTTCATGAGAGGCTACGGGGATAATCCTACTGAGTATACTATTATACACACCCTATGTATATCTAAACTGTTTTTCATGTCACTTGGAGTAGGTTGAAGATTAGGCTGGTTACTACTAACTTGGGGTTACATGACCTGTTCGGGATTCGTGGTCACTGCCATTTTTACTTTATTTTGTTAATTGCAGTGTTTCCTTTTAGTTTTATCAGTTCTTGAATAAAATTACATATGTGCACTTGGGTTTTCTTTTATATTACTGTCTGAGTTGGAGTTGGTTGGAGTATGTCTTATCTATTTTTTCTATAAGTGTTCTCTTAGAGGGTAATGACTCCCATTTGTACGTTTACTATACCCTCGGTGCTATTTACCAAACTAGGGCCTACTAGAGGCAGGACTCAGGGGTCACTATCTCCCTTCTCACATTGCCAGCCCAGGAGAGCTACACCTTGTGGGGAGGGGGTCATGAAAATTATTTATTTGAAAAATAAAGATTTTAAATTTATAACCTATTTTATGGAACTTTCAAAAATTAAACAAGGTCTCATAAAATTATCCTAAAATCATTAGACAACAAAATATTATTTTATGAATACATTATGTTAATAAAATTTCTTTTAAATCATTTTATTAATTATAAAATTGTTATTAAATATTTCTGACTTATAAAAATTCCAACACTTAATTAATAATATTTAAAATATTAATTTACTTATACTATGATATAATTATATCATACTTTCACTTATGATATTCCTAAATTTTATTTATACTTTCATGGATGATGTTACTATTCATTTGGCTGATTTACTATTCATAAGGTTCATATTGATATTCCTAAGGTCATGTTACTATTTCATCGGTATAGGTTCCTTAACTTCTAGAAATACCTCTCATTTCATTAATTATTTATTTATAAGGTTTTCTTTGTGTTCTCTATATGGTTTTATGTGATTTATACTATATTAAATAAACATAAGAAGGGAAATATCATTAATAGAACTTTGGGTCGTTATAATCCACACATGCTCCTTTGATCTTCAAGTAATGTTAATCGATTTCCGAGTGCTAGCACAAAGAATCGATTATCTTGTGTTGTTTGTGTTGATCATTCATACTTTGGTATTGAAGGAATCTATCTTGCATTTCTCATTCTCGAGAGGGAGAGATAAGGAGGAGTTAGGAGAGAATATGTTTTTTCACAACAATTATCTATTTCAATTGAACTTATTGATTTTTTCACACCCTACACAATAGTCATAACCATCTATTTATAGAGTTGGTGTTTAGGTTAAAATAATTATTTAATTTCATGTCAGACCTTAAATAATATAACAAACTTTAATTAACCTCATGCCACATAATAATAATCATATTATTATTTTGTGGTGCGCACCAAATTTCTCAATAAAAAATATTGTTTAATAATCTTGTTATTTAATATTTATCACTAGACATGGTATGGTCTGTTCAAACTCCTCTAGCATTTATTAACAAATGAATAAACATTTGATTTAAATATTTCATTCATTAATAAATATTTGTGATCAATAAAACATGAAGAAAATCATCCCTCAATATTGAGAATAATATTTATTCAATTAATTAAATTCAAATAGAATTTAATCAAGATCATCAATAACACTTACTGTGAGACCCTCTAGGAATATTTTTCATTGGAATTAGGTAGGCTTACCTAAATTCCAAGATTAATATATAGCAACGGGTCAAGTAACCCAATAGAAAGAACTTAATGTATCAATGATACAAATCATATACGAATGCTCACTGTGTAATATAATCCCTTTTACATAATATTTACTCAAACAGGTTGCACATTTGTGTCACAAACCTATTTGTTTGATACATCTTCCTTTTATTATTTGAATTAAACACATAATTACACCATTTCCATGGAATTTAATGCAACGGTTCTATTCCAATAAAAGTTCAGAGATATAAACTTCCATAAAATTATAAGTGACAAATCCTTCCTCAACTTATCCATTAATGACATGTTAATCGCGACACACCCAACACGCCCTACCTCACCGTGAACATATGTCATCATGGTTTCCATCAAAAAATCTAAGTGTGTGAGTCATGACATGTATTAATGATAATCTAAAAGTCTAAGGACTATTACACATAATCATAGATAGGATTATCTAATGACACCAAAACATAAAAAATTCTTATTGGCGTGCCTGTTTTCATAATCTCCCATCTTGGAGATTACTAAGTGAAAATCTCATGAGAAGAAGCCTCATATTCTTATGAGTACTCTCACCTAACAACCTATGTACTATGTGTCCCATCATAGTACGTAATCCAACCACAAAACATTATTTAATAATATCATCACAACACTTCAATGTTATCATCATATAAGGGAACTACTATGAACTTATCAACATAAAATATACTATAGGGCATTATTACATTAAAGTCATGTTGAAAAATTAACAGTATGTAATAAGAAGTTTTATTAGTATTCAATAAATTGAATATAAATGTAATCAAAGTACAAATAGTTGGTCCTAGGACACCAACTCCAACATTATGAACCTAGTCTCCCAAAGATGCTAGGACTTATGATCTTTGGGTTATACTTATTGAATATTTATGTTTAAAAATCATGTAATAAAATGTGTAAATGTCTTGGGTCACTATAGTTGGTATTAAAGTAAGGTATAGTTATTTTTTAGGATTAGGAGTGGAATAATTTAGTGATAACCCTAGACATAAGTATAAGTATTGGAAAATATCTTGGAATTTTGGTGAAGTTTAGAGTGAGTGGTTTCTAAGAAATTACATCCCTTTTTGGATACTACAAGTGAATGTAGCTCTAACACAATTGTACCTAGGGGTCATAACTCTGAAAAGGGTGCATTGGGATTTGACTTGATCATCACCTGGTGTATGAAATGGGCCTGACTGAACACCTAGTTTGACACTCCATAGGGATATATTTTAGAAATTCACAAACTCTTCATGAACCATTATGAAGGACTTGAATAGATTGTTAGGTTATAAAACCTAATAGGAAACATTAATATGGATAACCTAGATTGAAACTTAGAGATTCATAAGTTAGTATATAGTTATCATTTATAAGTTATTCCTCTTAAGTTTTTAAGTTTCCATTTTTTAAGTTTATTATTTAATGTATTATCATATTTCTTTTTAAGTTAATGGTGGGAAATAGGAGAAACCATGCCAAAAAACAACATAATTAGGCAATGTGATGATTTTACCAATGATATGCCTAACCTTATGGGAGTGGTGTTGGAACCAAGGTGTTTCATAGCTAGAAATGGAGTCTAGTTTTTATTTGTTGTTAGTTAACATAGGGTTGATTAGGTAGTTTTCAAAGAAAGTGATCCTATAGTACAAGCTGACCATAATGTTGAAGGTGGCATCATTTTTTAGTGTTTGCCAAATTTTTGGGCTCAAAATCAGGAGGAAGTGGCAAGCATCATGAAAGGTGGTTTTCTAGGATTTAATATTCATAAATATAGTAAAGGAATGGGTTTCATAAAGACCAGGTTTCTCAAAGGTTATGACTCAAGAAGATACAAAGCATCAAAAACAAGCATCGTGAATGACATGATGGGTTGACAATAATCTCCATGACTACGAGAAGTGGAGCATCGCTAATTCATGAAGGGTTAATGCTAATCTTTGCAACTATGGGAAGCTTTAAGAGTGGGTTAAATTTTACTTGAGATTCATGAGTGAAGGAGATTCATGAACATAAATTTGGAGGTTCATGAAAAATATTTTGGAGGCATGGGATTATCGCAAAAGGCTGGGCCTATAAAAAATGAGGCTACCCCACTTCATTAGATAAAAAAATAATTGGATAAAAGGTTGAATCGGTCTAAATTCGTGAATTCTAAGAGATTCATGAATCAAGTATTCATTGTGAGATTGTGAATCATGAAAAGACTATCTAAGTCTTGACCAATGCTTTGGTATCTTAGAAAAAGGAGTTTTGCAATGAATTGTTATTTTGCGATGAATTAGTATTCCGTGAAGGTAGTTAGCTTCGAGAAGATTGTGAGATTCGTAAAGAGTAGTGATTAACATCTGGTATAAGTGAATAATGATTTCAAGTGATTCAACTTAAGGCCATGATTAAAGAAGAGTCTCATTATGGTAAGGGACAAAGACTTAAAAATTCCAATCTACTGAAGTGACTTTTAATTCATTAAATTGAGTAAGACTTTACCCAAAATAGTCATATAGGGGGAGTTGATAGATGTGTTCTGAGGGAGGTAGTGTGATATCTCTAAAGTCTTATAAAGGCAATGTACTTGGAATATAGTGACTGTGTATGAAATTTTTTATTCCAAAATTAGTGAATATCAGTGAATTTTGGTATGACCGACAAACTATTGGCATATACTCTTTGGTCTAGCCTTTAGTGGTGAACCAAGTAAAACTACTATGTTGTCCCATTGCATGTGAATGTTTGATTACTGAGTGATTCCATCAGATAGGTTTAAAAAGTTCCTACCAAAATGGGAACAAGATGCGTCACTTTAAATGAAAAAGTTGACAGCCTGATTCACCCCTCCCCTCTCATGGTGTTCTAAGGTCCTACAAGTGGTATCAGAGAAGACATGTTACTAGTGTTAAATATTTTCTCTATTTTTTCATGGTTAATCCAGTAAATATTAGGGGAGTCCCCCTCTTTTATGAAAGAAACTTCCAGGTTGAGAAGAACATGATTAGATCTCATCTAAGATCTCTTATAATGGAATTTCTTTTTACCACTGCATAGGGGATTCAAGTCACTAATGAAATATGAATGTCTATGACTAAAATAAACAGAAAAATTATTGATGAAGATGACAAAGCATAGATTTCCCTTACAACTACTCTATCTGATCAAATCTATATTAAGGTGACGAGTTTAACTTTATCGAAGTCTATGTGGGAAAAATTGGAAAATATATATTAAGGTGACAACAAAGTGAAGGAGGTGAAACTCTTAGTTTTTCAAAATAGGTTTGATGATCTGAAAATGCATCCTGATGAAAATGAAGATACCTTTTTTAATTGAATTAATGAAGTTTTTATAGAAATTCAAGGACTTGGTGAAGAAATTAAAGATATTTACATTGTGAAGAAAATATTGAGAAGGATTACACCACTGTACAATCCAAAAGTTTCATCCCTTAAGGAAAAAGATCTCTCTAAACTTTCTCTTGATGATCTGCTAAGCAGTCTGATGGCTTATGAAATCAGAGTCAAAATGAAAGATACAATAACTCAAGTAAGCAAGGAAGTGGCATTAAAATCCATGTAAAAACTTGAGGTTTCCAAAGATAGTGTTGATGAAGATAACACGAAAGATGGATTTATTTTTATTTTTTCAAAGAAATTCAAGAGATAAAAAGGGAGATTTGAAGGAAATATTCTTATGGATTTTTTTGATGTGGTAGAGTTGAGAACATTGCCTCTTAGTTCTAAAGAAAGTTTGATGATGAAGAAAGTTAAGCTAGAAACATGTTGAAGCCTCAGAAAAGGTTTCCCCAAAAAGGAGACTTCAAACCAAGAAATAAATTATAGTGAAAGAGTTTTGTCTGTAAAGAAGAACAAGATGATAATGACCTTTTTGAGGATGAAGAAATAAAGTTTAAATCTGAAACCCAAGCATCCAATGTGGCTACAATTGAAAATTAAAAACCATAAAAATTCAAATATAAATATAATCAGTTGATTGGTATTTTTGATCTCAAGTTGGAACTTGAGGATTCTCTTGATAAGATTGAAAATCAAAGAAATAGAAATAAAAAAGATGAGATCTATTCTAGAATATTCATCAAAGTATGTTAATTAGCTTGAATTATAAATTTATTGACTAGAATAAGGATCAAAAAACATTCACTAACTCTTGAAAGATTGAAAGATGTTATGGAATTTAAGCTCAGGATTAAAGAGTAGGAAAAATTCATCAACGAACTTACATCTAGACTGGAGGAGAAAGCTAATATAGTTGAGGGGATTTATAAATAAGTTATTAATCTAAGGATTAAACTATAAATTGAATCAAATTCAATATAAATAAAGAAAACATTTTAATTTGGAATATTCTTAGATGAATAGATCTTAAAAAGAGCTAAGAATGGTTCTGAAGGAGTAGAGAAGGATTTGAATGATAAAATATCCAAATGTATGGGAAAAATTAGAATTGGATATTATGTTGAAACATCAAATGTTGGAAACCAGATGAGAGAAAATAAAGGGAAGTAGAAAGTTAGACATATCACAAAGGCACCTGATGTCCTTATAAATAAATCTTTAAATGAAATAGAAAAGATAGCTAAAAATTATCCTAAAGTATCCAAAAATGATCACCAATCAAATAATTTTCCTAAATAAGGGTACATGATGATGAATGGAAGTGATAATACATTTCCTCTTATCAAATTCTAATTTTTTGGCTTTCTAGGCCATACCATGTCATATTGTGAAGAGGCAAGGAGATATCTGAATGGGTAAGCGCTTGGAAGTCAACAAAGGAGAATGATACCATATCCTTCATCATATATAAGAAATAATTTATAGGGATATTGTTTTCCTTTTTCTAACTATGTCTATATAGTTATTCATTGCAGGTATAAGAATGGTGAGAACATTACCAACATAACTCAGAGAAAAGTCAATACCCACAAACTAAGAGGAGTTATCTTATGAATAAATATTCTCCTCTAGAAAAAATATGAGTATGATGAACCCATGCATATGGAAAATATATTAGAATGTAAATATTTATCCTCCACTCAATTAAGTATCTCATGGAAGGAAAAGAAGAAAATAAATAAATCCAACCCTGCAGAAATAGATCTCAAAGCTTCAAAGAATAACAACACTTAGATTCTTGACAGTGGGTGCTCATCCCATATGATAGGAAATTTAGATTTATTAAATAATGTTATGAAAAGGGTTGATGTAACAGAAAGGTTCAACAATTATGGTACTTTAAATATCAAAGGCAGTAGAAGTACATAATTGGAAAACGATGAGCTTAGGAAAACTGAAGTTCTCTATGTGGATGGTTTTCATCATAATCTCCCGAGTGTGAGTCAATTTTGTGAATTTGGGTTGATAGTGAAATTTAATCAAAAGGGGTTCATGATTAAAGGAAATATAGGTAATTATATCATGAAAGGATGCAAAATAGATGATAATTTATACCAGGTTGATCATAAAAAGAACATTTGTTACTTAACAATTAAAGAAGAAAACAACTTGTGGCCGTAGTGTTTGGGTCAAATTAATAAACAATTCATGGAAAAGATATATAAGATGAATATAGTCATTAGTATCCCCAATATCAAGTGTGAATGATAAAATACATATTATTCTTGCATGCGATGAAATATGGTATATAGTTTATATTGGTCAAAGAACAAAAGGGAATCAAATATGCTTGATCTTGTCCAAACAGGTGTATGTGGTCCAATAAATGTGGTTGGAACATATCAAGAGAGGTAATTAATTATTTTTATTAATGATTATAGTATAATGGAATATTTAATGATTATTTAGAGGAAACAACAAGTGCTTGATTATATGAAGATTTATCATTGAATTGTTGAGAATTAAACTGGACGCACAATCAAGATTATATGATATGAAAATAGATAATAATAAACATCCATTGAATTTAAAAATAACCTAGAAAAATATGGAATAAATAATGAGGTGTCTAGAGTGAGAACCCCCAAAAAAATGAAGTTTTTGAATGCATAAATCGATAGGAGAACAATATGGCTAGAACTATGCTGATTGAGAGTTTTATTTCTTATCATTATTGGAAAGAGGATATTCATGTAACAATGTACACTCAAAATGAACAGGGTTGTTTTTGGAAGAAACCAAGACACCATATGAGTTATGGTATGGAAGAAATCCATCTATGAAGTATTTTAATGTTTTTGGAAGTAAATTTTTCATTTGAAATAAGGAAGGAAATCAAAGAAAGTATGGTAATGCTGCAAATAAGGGAATATTACTTGGATATTCAATGAAGAGTAAAGCCTAAAAATGTTACAATAATCATCTTGGAAGAATTTTGGAAATAGTTATGTTAATATCATTAAAGATAAAACCAAAAATACCTCAAGGAGCTCATATGATTATATGATAAAATATGAAGAAGAAAGTTGACATGAGACAGATTCAAATGTAGAAATAAAGGCGTGCATAACATTTAGGGGTCACAAAATGATGATGATTCAGAAGAAGAATCATAAAAGGAAACCATGGCTAAAGAAACTTCATCTAAGCCTCACAGGAGAAATAGAAGAGTAGAAATTGATCAATCCAACATCATTGGGGATTGGACCACACCCACATAGATAAGGAGAATGAGGAATGATTCACATTATATATTCCTATAAATTGTGGAACTAACCTCATTTGAAGAAGCAGTAAAGGATGAATCATGGGTTAAGTCCATGAATGAAGAACTGTATTTTATTAACAAGAAACAAACATGGGATCTTGTTAATATACCTAAAAACTACAATGTGATTGGAACAAAGTGGATGTTTAAAAACAAATTCTATGAGCATGGAAATTTGATCATAAATAAGGCATGATTAGTGTGTAAAGGCTATGAAAAGATTGAAGGCGTTGACAGTCAAGAAATGTTTTCTCCAATAGCTAGACTGGAGTCAATCAAGATTTTTCTTAATATAAAAATTCAAAAAGGATACAAAGTTTATCAAATGGATGTCAAAATATAATTATTAATTGGATTTCTTGTAGAATAAGTCCACATTGAACAAATATTGGGATTTTTGATTGGAAATTATGAAGCAAAGGTTTGTAGATTAAATAAGGATTTATATGGTCTTAATCAGGAAACATGAGCATGGTATTCTCGACAGATTCTTATCTAAAGAATCTTCAATTCAAAATATAAGATTTTTATCATAATATATATATAAATAATTCACAAGAAGATCAATTTATGGTGCTTATATATGTGGATGATCTTATATTTGGCAGAAACAGGTAGGGATCGATGGAAGAATTTTCCAATCACATGAAATCTAAATTTGAAATTTTCATGATTAGTGAACTTACATATTTTTTGGGGCTACAGGTTATTAAAAAGAATGAATATACCTTAATTTATTAGAAAAAATATTCAATAGAGCTTCTGAATAAATTCAACATGCATGAATCCAAACTAATATCAATTCTGATTATGGTTGGGATAAAAATTAGAAAACATGAGGATGGGACATCTGTGGATTCCACCCTATATAAGAGAATCATTGGAAGCTTAGTATACTTGACTGTAACATGGAAAAATATTTTATTTTCAACATGTTTGGAAACCCACTTTCAAAGTAATATAAAGAAAGATCATTTGGCAGAAGTTAAAAGAATCACGAGGAGATATATTCAAGGTACTCTAAATTTTATATTAAACTTTACAGTAGGAAGAGGTAATGAATTAAAAGCATTTTTTGATGCTAAATGGGTTGAATATGTGGTGGATAGAATGTCCCCTAGCAGTGGTGCATTTTTAATTGGAAATAAATTCATGGTCTGGTTGAGAAAGAAACAGGAAATCACTTCTCTTAGTACGATTGAAGCATAGTATATCTCTATTAAAAAGTCTTGCACTCAGCTATTATGGATGAAGAAACAACTAAATGATATTGGCGATGAGGTGAAACAACTGATGGTGATTCACTGTGACAAAAAGAGTGAGATCGATCTTATGAATAATCTAGTTCATCACTCTTGTAAAAAATATATTGAGATCAAATATCACTTAATGAAGGAAAAATTTGAACAACGTGTGATTAAAAAGAAGAATGTTGGAACTAATGACTAAGTGGTTGACATTCTGACTAATACACTAGCAACACATGTGTTTGAGAAACATTGGTTTAACCTTGGTGTTCAAACACCTTCCAGTGTAAGGTGTGGTTACAATTGATCCCCTCTCCCCATTTGTGTCAACTATTTTAATCTGTTTATGGAAGTGATGTATATTTATGGGGGCGATATGATCTATAGGGTGTTTTTTTGATCTCTACAAGTACAAATACATGTTCTTTGGTTTTATTTACATAGGGGGAGAATAGATAAATTCAAATGTTATAAAGGTTTGTTGGTTTCCAATGTTATAAAGGTTTTTTGGTTTCTGGTTGCAGTTTTTTTAAAAACCATGCAATTCTTCTATGATACAATGTGAATTAGATGTTATGATAAAATAGTATGTAATGCTTCCATGAAACGATGAAAATTAGGTGTTATAAGGAAATGATATTCAATGTTTTTATGGCATGATGAGAATTAGGTGTTATGAGGAAACAATTCATATTTCCCAAAACTTAGCTTGAACATATTTAAGCATTCCAAAACATGAGAACCCTATTCATGCTTCCCATATTGTTTTATACACTGATCTTTGATCATGTAGACTTATAGTGTTGGATTAATTTTCTCTCGTATTTCAGGTTTTGATTGCAGTTGGTGCTTTATTGAATTTATCTATATATTTACAACAAACCCAAAGGGGGAGATTAATGTAACCAAGGATCTTCATAGCTATAAATGGAGTCTAGTTTGTGTTTTTTTTCAATCCACACTAGGTTGATCATAAAGTTTGTAAGGAAAGTGATCTTATATTACAAGATGACTACAATGTTGAAGGTCGCGTCATTTCTCAGTGTTTACCAAATTTTTAGGTTCAAAATCAGGAGGTAGAGGTAAGCATCGCGAAAGGTAGTTTTTTGGGATTGAATCTTTGTAAATATAGTAAAAGCATGGGTTTTAAAAAAACTAGGTTTCACAAATTCCATGATTCATAAAGATGTGGAGTATAAAGAAAATGTATCATGAAAAATGTGATGGGTTGATGGTAATCTCCATGAATACGAGAAGCAGAGTATCGTGAAGACATGAAGGGTTGATGACAATATCTATGACTATGAGAATCTTCGTGATTGGGTTAAATTTCAATAGAGAACTGTGAGTGAAGGATCTTCACAAACATGAATTTAGAGATTCAAAAAAAATCTGTTGGAGGCATGGGATCATCATGAAAGGCTGAGCTTACAAGTATGAGGCTACCCCCATTTCATTAGAAAAAAATGAAAAAATGATGAATAGATCTGAATTTAAAAGGCTTATAGATTAGCAAATCAAGTATTCATTTTGAGTTTTAGAATCATGGAAATACTATCTATTTCTTGACCAATGGTTAGGTATATTAGAAAAAGGAGTTTTGAAATGACTGATTATTCCATGATGAAGTAGTGTTTCACAAAGGTAGTTTGCTTCAAGAAGGTTGTGAGCTTCATGAATAGCAGTGTTGAACATATGGTATAAGTTAACAATGTTTTCATGTGCATAAAATCAGGACTACGATACAAGAATATTATCATGCTAGTCAGTAACAAAGACTTAAATTCCAATCTACTAAAGCGACCTTCAAGTTGCTAAACTGAATAAGACTTCACCCAAAGTAGCGATCTAGGGGGATTTGAGGGAAATTTTCCAAGGGAGGTAGTTTTCTATCCCTAAAATCTTATAAAGGAAGTGTTCTTGGCACAAAATGACTATTTTTAAACTTTTGTATTCCACAACTAGTGAAGATTAGTGGATTTTGGTATGTCTGAAACACTTTCGGTGTATGCTCCTTGGAATATCACTTAGTGGTGAACCAAGTAAAATTGTTTTGTTGTAAAATTGAATGTGAATGTTTTATTACTACATGATTTCATTATATAGGTTTAACAAGTTCCTACCAACATGGGAACAAGATCTTCCACTTTAAAATAAAAAGTCAACACCCTGATTCACCCCTCCCCTCTCAGGGTGTTCTAGGGTCCTACAAGTGGGAGATGAGAAATTAATGATAGTATTGTCTCAACTAGATCAATTTATTAATAACAACATCAATCACACAGAACACCATTCTCCTCCTAAGAAATATAAATTTTCAATCAAGTCTTTTATGTAACAAATACCTCCCTTTAGTAGATCTTTTGATACCCTCATCATGGTATAATGTTTTAACTCTATTGTGAGGATATTATCTTTCATCCAATGCATAGATCAAGATAGATTTGTTCTAGAAATTTATTATTTTGATGTAGAAGATGATCAATGGTATACATTGATCAAGAACACAAAGTCCAAAGAGGAAATTGATTTCATGGAATGGGAATACTTCAAGAAAATATTATTCAATAAATATTTTCCACAAACTATCCATATTAAAATTGAGAGGGAATTTCTAATACTAAAGAAAAAAATAAGATGAGTTTATTAAGGTGTATGAGAAAAACTTCCTAAGGATTTCATGGTATACCTCTAGAATTTTCATCTACACCAAAAGTAATGTAGAACATTTGTTTAGTGGTTTAAAGACAATTATATGAAAATATTTGGATATTTGAGACTTTTATAGATATAAATAGATTGTTCATTGTGCCATCAAGGTTGATATGAATATTGGAGACTCTCATTGGTATCATGGGCCTGGAGATAAAAAGTGAAAAATAGAGTTTTCTTCAGAAGCATCAACAGATAAATCCCATGGAGAAAAGAAAACCTAACACCCCACTTGTCAAAGGTGTGGGAATAAGCATCATGGAAACTTTGTAAATGGAATTAGGAGATGCTTAAAAAATGGAAAAGGGGCATTAGGATAATCAGTTCCAAAGGTAAATGTTGAAACCCACCAATGCAGAAGAAGAAAAGAAGGTTTAAATCAACACTTATCCTAGGTGTAGTGTTTCAAATACAAGGAACATGGTCATTATGCAATCCAATTCCCTAAGCTAAAAGTTGTTCGAGAAAATAAATAGAAAAAACCTCCATGGCCTAGAGATTAAGTAATGGAATATGCTATCACTACTGCTAAGGTGGATCCTAAAAACAATGCAGTGATAGGTATGCTAGTTATTCATTCAATAATATCCAACATACTTTTTGATTCTGGTTTTATGAATTCTTTCATATCTTGCAAGTTTAATAGATCTATTCAAACACCACCTCAAAACATGGGGGTTGATGTATTTGTGTGAATAGAAAACAAATAAATTGTTGCATATCAAGTGTATAAATCCTCCCTGGCTAATGTTTATGGATTAAATATTCTATAAAATATCATATTACTTTCTTTATTGGAGTTTTATGCTATATTTAGAATGTATTGACTATCCTTATATAAAGAAAAAATCAACTATCGAGAGATGGAGATCACTCTTCAATTCCCAAGTCATCCTCTGACACTATACAAGTGTAAGGAGGATGAATATCCCATGGAATCTTCTGCCCAAGAATAGATATTATTATCTTATGAGAAATAAAATTTAGATTAAATGATTTATACAATAGAGAGAATATTTATTGAAGAGATTCCTATTAGAAGGGATTATACTGATGTATTCCTCAAAGAGTTGTCTCGTCTTCTTCCTAACTGAGAGGCTGAGTTCTCAATGGAACTTAAACCTGGATATCTATCTATATTAAATAATATTTACAGAATGGAAACCATTGAGTTGGAAGATCTTAAGAATCATTTATAAGATAATCTAGAAAATGGTTTTATATTCTCAGGTGCTTCACCATGGGGTGAACGAGTCCTCTTTTTCAAGAAAAAATATAGGTTAATGAGCCTTTGCATTGATTATCATGAACTCAAAAAAAACCATTATAAAGAATAAGTATCCCCTTCCATGGATAGATGACTTGTTTGATAAACTATGTGGGGATATATATTTCTCTAAGGTGGAACTTCAATCAATATATCACCGATTAAGGGTGAATAAGGAAGATATTACCAAAGGTTCATTTTGAGAAAGTTATGTACAGAACTATTTCATAGTGATGCTTTTTAGACTCAATAATTCTCTAATAATATTTATAGACTTAATTAATAGAGTCTTTAGATATTACCTCAAAAAAAATTTCATATTCTTTATAGAAAATATTATGATAAAATCCAAAAGAAAGGAGGAGTGTGAGTGGGATTTGAATACCATGCTAAAGACTTTGTGAAAAGTGAATCTATATGAAAAGTAAAATAAATGTGATTTTTGGATGAAGGATATTATCACCAAAAGGGATATTTTTTGACCCTTATAAGAAAAAGTTAATTGAGGAATGGCCTAGACCAACATCTATAATGGATATCCATAGTTTCCTTGGATTGGATGAATATTATTGTTGATTTATGATAATATTCTCATGATTTTGAAACCTTCTTACCAAGATAAATGGAAGGGGGAGATTTTATATGAATCGGTGAATGTGAAGTGAGCTTTAAGGAGTCGAAAAAGAGGTTTATCACTGTACTAGTACTCATGATGCCCTCAGGTGGGGAACTTTTCATAGTTTATAGTGATTATTCAAATAAGGGATTGGGTTGTGTACCGATGAAAAATGATAAAGTGATAGCCTACAACTAAAGGTAGATTAAAGTTCATGAATTAAAATACCCAACACATGATTTGGAGTCATCTGTAGTGATATTTACTTTGAAAATTTGGTGACATTATCTCAATGGGGAGAAGTGTGAAATATATATGGATAATAAGTGTCTTAAATATACATTAAAACAAAAGGAGATTAATATGTGATAGAGATGATGGTTAGAGATGATCAAGGACTAATAATTCTCAATCCATTACATATTAGGAAAGAAAATAAAGTGGAAGATACTCTAAGTAGAAATGATCCAGAAACCTTATCATAGATGAGAATTGGGAAGGATCAAATCTCCTTAGACTTGAAAATTATATACATGAAAATCATGAAGGAAGGAACATCATCATACCTTTTTCAAATTATTGCTCAACCATCACTTTTATATAAGTTAAAGGATACTAAAAGAGATGATGAATAAATTTAGAAGAAAGTAGAACGTATAAGAAATGGGAAATCCATGGAGTTCAGAATTGATGAATAATGAGTTACAGGATTTGGGTCACAACTATGTGTACCATAAAATCTAGAGATAAAGAAATAACTATTGAATAATGCACATATCCTGACCTTCTTCATCCAACCAGGGAGCATGAAGATGTATCAAGACCTTTGAGAGCACTATTGGTGGGACAATGAATAATTAGATCATAGAATATAAATCAAAGTGTCTAGTATGTCAGCAAGTGATGGATGAAAATGCTAAAATTTAAGGGGATGATTCAACCATTACCCATACCTATATAGAAATGGGAAAACATCACCATAGACTTTGTCACTAGTCTTCCAAAGACATCAAAAGAAAATAATGACATGTGGGTTACGGCAGATCATCTTAAAAATACTGCTAACTTCATTGAAATTCAAGAGGAATTCTCACTCAATCAACTTGAAAGGATATAAATTAGAGAGGTGGTCAGGCTACATGGAACTCCACTATTGATTGTATATGATTGAGATATGAGATTTATCTCTAAGTTATAGAATAGCCTCCAAAATGCTCTAAATATTGAGTTGAACTTCATTATGAATTATCACCCCCAAACTGATGGCCAATCTGAGGAAACTATTCAGACACTAGAAGAAATGTTGATATCATGATTTATAGACTTCAAAGGAGGTTGGTATCAACATCTTCCTTTGGTCGAGTTATTTTACAATAATATCTTTCACTTGATAATCCAAATGGATACTTATGCATCCCTTTATGGTAAGAGATATAGAACATCCACGTGCTAGGATGAAGTTGGTGAATGCAAGATTTTGGGACCTAAAAGGGTTTAGGAAATGGTAGAAAAGGTCAAGACCATTCAACAACACATCAGGATAGCTCAGATTTAGTAGAAGAGCTATGCTGATAATCAATGACGATACTTAGTGTTTGAGGTTGGGGGTAAAGTGTTTCTCCACATATCTCCATGGAAGTGAGTCATGAGATTTGATAAAAAGGGAAAGCTAATCCCCACGTACATCATCCCCTTTTAGATTCTCAATAATACTGAAGCCATGTATTATTGACTAGCACTGCCACTAACCCTTCTCAAGTACACGGTGTATTCCATGTATCCCTATAGAGGAAGTACATTCCATATTCCTCACATGTACTAAATTAAGAGTTGGTACAATTGTAAAATTATCTATCTTATAAGGATCAGCTGGTGGAGATCTTGGACCATTGAGATAAAGTTCTATGCAACAAGATATCTCAACTGGTCAAAGTACTATGGTGGAACTATAAATACAAAGAGGCAACCTAAGAACCAAAAGAATCCATGATGAAGAAGTACCATCACATGTTTTCACCTTAGAATGTAATACAAAATCTTGAGGTTGAAATTTCTTAAGGGTGGAATAATGTAACACCCTGAGTTTTTTTTGAAAAAACCATGTTCGATAGAATACACAATAGATAACACTAAGCCTAAACAAACCATGATTATTTAAATATTTCCATTACAACCTACCCATTAAATTAATGGGTATGAATATGATTAAATGATTTATGAAATATATATAAATTTCCTAAACAATATAACTGTATTTATAAATTCTTATGAAATAAAAACTCAATTTTTAATAAATAAATTTAATTCTTTAAAAGTTATTTTTTCTTCAAAAATGCTTTTTATTACTTTTTGTGAGTAAATAATATAATTAATTTATAGAACTTTTAGAAATTTTATTTGATAAAATGAACTTATTTTTTGAAATCAGAACCTCGAAATTAACTTAGGGGTGAAATTTTGGGATTTTTTGAAAATATTGATTTTTGAAAAACTATCATTTATTTTCAATAAATTGAGTAATTTAAAAGTTCCATTATGATTTTAATTTGATTTAAAATTAAAATAATTATTATTTAGTTACATTTAATATAATTAATTACATTTGAATCATCTTTATATCAGATTTTATTATAAGTTTTTTTAGGCTTAAAAACACATTTCTCTAAAAACTATTTTTAAGTACATAATATGCCTCCATTTTAATTAATTAAAATAACCACTAATGATTAATGTATTAAATTAAATTTATATTATATATATATATATTAATTTAAATTCATACAATAATGATTACTAGTTATATAGTTAATATAAGACCATCTTATGCTTGGGAAATACATTTCTTAAAAAACCATCTTGACACATTTTGTGGGTTAGTTTTTTAAACTTAAATTATAAAAATTTTGTGAATTAAATTTAATAAAATGGTTTAAAATTTTTAAATCATCATAATTAATATTTGGTAAAAATTTCAACTTAATTTTTGTTCATAATGAATAGTAAAAATATTAAAAAAATAATTACCACAGTTAAGGTTAAAACGAGTTTACTGGGGGTTAAACCAAATGATAAAGGTATGTTTACCAATTAAACTTGTAAAAATACCATTTTATGGAAATATTTAAACATTATCCTAAACATACATTGAATATATGGTAATTTTTAAATATTTTTCTTAATAAATACTTTATCATTTTGTATTCTTTTAAAAAATTTCCAAGTGAGTCCCCTCCCCCACTTATAAAAGGAAACATCCTATCCTATCCTCTACACACTTAATGTTAATTTTTTATCATAAAATATATAACTAAAACAATTACTTACATCCTTATCTATTTTCTATAGTCCTTGGTTTGATCAGAAAACCAACTTAGGTAATCTTTTGGTGTAAACCTTAATAGGTTGTTCGAAGAAGAGGTGTAATTCTTCATCAAGAATTTTTGTTTTATTTTTTATTCTAAATACTTCAAATATTATTCAACTAGGATGATATACTAACACCATAATATAACATATAATAATATCTTATGATGTTAATTACACAACCTAAATCCATCTCCTCTTCTATAGAATGGGAAATGAAACCATCGTCCGTGTGTATAGTGGACTACCGCCCCGCAAACCGATGTAATTCATTTTCCATCATCACCTCTAATGACTATTTATGATTATTGATTTAATATATATATATATATATTATATTCATTAAATATTTATCATTTTGTAATATTAATATATAATATATTTTGTTACCCTTTCATTCATAGAAAAATGATTTTGTCATTTGTGCGTATGTGGGGATTACCACCTCCATGAAGCGATACGATTTTATTTTCATTACCGCATCAAATAGATGGTATATATAAGTGTATTTAAATAAATAATATTATATGTATTATATAATTATCACTATATAAAATTAAAACAACACTTAACTTTTTTTCATCTCGATCGTTGAAAAATGGGAATGTTACTCATGTGTAGGTACGAACTACCATCTCCATGATTATAATGTAGTTCATTTTTCATAACTATATTTTATGATTTATTTTAAAATTATAATTAATGTATAAAAATTATAATTATTTCAGTATTCTAAGTATTATTAAATAATAATCTCTTTGACTGTATTCAACTTTCTAAAGTGATTTTTGACATATGAGCCGAACATCATCAAAACATATTACTTGAAACTAAATGATTAAGTAATTGAATATAACATCATAATAAATAAAATAAAATAAATAATAAACTTTTAAAATTTATTTTAATTAAGTAAATAATTAACATAAGTTTATTATTCAGGAATACAATGAACACATGTGACAAGTCAGGTTTAAGGTAAGGGATCTCTCTGAACCACCCTTTATCTTTGGGTTATTAAATTTATCTCTCTAATTCACTTTATCTCTCTTTAAAGCTATGGAATGATTTTAAATTTAATATACATGAATCTCACATATATAACTAAATTATTCTACCTTCATTTTATGGGGTAATACATTCCTTATATTCATTTCTCAAATTTATTCATTACAAAATTTCCTTTGATTATGATATGAGGAAATATTATGCAACCCATTTACTTTCCATGTGTAATTATTATGTTTATGAATTATTATTGATTTTAATTATGTAGAAAACATAATCTTGAAAAATTTATGATGGTTTCACCCTAATATCTCTCCAATGCATTGAGTAAAGATTTTGTCTCATGAGATGTTATGTATGAGATTAGGGAGAAAACCTAATCCATTATAGGACTTTGTCCACCATGCGATGTTGTATAAGAATTTATCCTAAACTCATGTTTAATTCATGTTATATATTACTTCCACATTTACTTTTATTCTATGATCTTATGATACCATTTTATTTATGTTATGATTTCATGTGATTACTCACGAGCCTTCTCCTTTATGATATCATGTTATACCTTTAACTTACATGTTATGTTTATTTATCTTGTTTATTCCTTTACTAGGATTTTTAGATCACTATTTTCTTTTAAATATTCTATAGTTTATCCTATACAGTTTTAGGATCTCAAATGTATTTAAGATCTCATTATGGAGAATAAAATAGGGATGTTATGTTTTAGTTTCATTTTAATTTATTATGAACATAGTCTTCCTAAGACACTGGGCCTCATGATATTTGGGTTGTAATTATTAGATATTTATGTTTAAAAATCATGTAATAATAGGTGTAAAAGGATTGGGTCATTATAAGAGATATATTATTTTATAGTAACTAATTATGGTGACTATTTTTGGTTGACAATAACGATCCACTCAATTATAAGGAGGAATTAGAGAGACCAGAAGCTGAAAGATAGAAATAAGCCATTAATTTTGAGAAGGATTCCATATATAAAAACCAAGTTTGGGTTTTGATCAACCTTAAAATTTATGTAAAAACTATTGGGATCAAATGTCTATTCAAGAGAATAATGGAAATAGAAGGTAAGGTAAATACATATAAATCACGAATGGCGGCTAAAGGGTTTAGATAACATCAAGTAATTGACTACGATGAAACCTTTTCTCCATATTCTAGGTTTAAATCCATAAAAATTATACTTCTATAGTAGCTTTCGAAGACTATGATACTTGTAAAATGGATTTTAAAATTTCTTTCCTTAATGATAACCTTCAATAGGATGTGTATATGACACAACCATAAGGGTTTATGAATCCAGAAAATGGAAAAAATATGCAAGTTTCATAGATCCACTTATGGATTAAAGAGAGAATCTAGTTAATGGAACATTTTATTTGATGAATCCATAAAGGAATTTGGTTTCATTAATAATTAATGTGGGTAATGTGTATATAAGTATTTTAGTGGGAATACATTTGTCTTCATAGTAGTGTATACTAATGACATATTACTAATTGGAAACAACATACTAGCCTTAAAAGAGGTAAATTCGTGGTTGAGAAAGTGCTTATCCATAAAGGACATAGGTGAATTATCCAATATTCTATAGATTAAGATCATGTGTGATAGATACAAGAGTCTACTCAGACCAAGTCAAGGTACATATATTTACTAGATACTGAATAGGTTTAGTATAGAATAATCCAAGAGGATATTAGTTCCAATGTCACATGGTATACATCTTTTTAGGAAAATGTATCCTCAAACAAAAGAGTAAAGAGAGATAATATGTAAGATAACATATTCTTATATGATAGGATCTATCATGTATTCCATTTTATGTACAAGGCTTGATGTTGTCTATGCTTTGAACGTGGTAGGAAGATATCAAGTAGATCCAGGTGAACAATATTGGACTGCTGTTAAGGACATCCTTAAGTATCTTAGGTGAACAAAGGATATGTTATTAGTGTATGGAGGAGATGAAGAGTTATTAATTAGGGTTATATATATGTTATATTTTAGATAGATCAGAATGATCTAAATTTATAGTCTGTATATGTCTTTTGTCTCAATAGAGGAGTTCTGAGATGGAAAAGTTATAAGAAGCCGGTTATTGTCGATTATATAGTGAAGTTTGAGTATATTGTGGATTTTCATGTAGCCAAGGAAGTCATTTGGATCTGTAACTTTGTCCAAGAGATTTATGTGGTACCTAGAAGTCAATACCCTATCACAATTTATCATGATAACACTACAACAATGGCTATCTTTAAAGATCCTAGGTCACACCTAAGGACAAAGCAGATAATTAATAAGTTTCATCTATTTAATTATTTTTCTCAATTAGTTAAAGTTATGAAGATAGGATCATCCATATATTAAAGCATGGTGGACCCCTTGACCAAGGATTTATCTCAGTAGAGGCATAAGTATCATGTGATAGCTAATGGAATGATAGTTGTTATCAATTGACTCTAGTGAAAGTGGGATTCTGTTAGAGTCAGTTCCCTAGAACCAACTTTCATAGTTCTTGATTATATGTTTTTCATTATTAATGAAGTTTCTTACCACATCATTATTGTTACTTTTCATGACTCTTGTATTTGATAATATCCTAAGAATATGTGTTGCACTGAATGGTCATAACATTTCCTCACTATAATGAGAAGCTAGAGGCGAAAAAACAATGTTATTGAGTATATGTTATATATATGTATGATATTTTATGATGGGACATAAATCATATAGGATATTAGGGGTAGGAGGATCATAAGACATCGATACACCATATCATGATGTTCTCCCTTAGTAATCTTCAATAGAGGAGGTTATGAGAATAGACACATCAATAGGAAATATATATTTCCATGTGTATTTGGATGTTACTAAATGAAAAAATGTGTATTGATCCTTATACATTAAGATTATCATTAATTAATTTTATGACTTGCGTTATTTTATTTATTGATAAAAACTGTGATGAAATATGCTCATGGTGAGGTAGGATATGTTGGGAATGTCATGAGAGATATTACATTAGTGGATAATGAAAGAAAGGATTTATCCCTTCTATCCCTTAATATAAGTTGATATCTAAAGTCCTTTTATGAGAATGAAACTACCTAAATAAATCCATGGACACGGTGTTTGGTGGGCGTGTTCATTTTTAAAAAGTCAAATAAATAGAAATCGGGTATATAGGTTGATGACACTGTCATGAAACTTTCTTAGTTTGATATATCATGATAAAGGGATTATATTACATGGTAAGCGTTAGTGGAAGGTTGGATGTCATTGTGACATTATATTATTTCTCTATAGGTTCCTTGGTGTATTTCTAGACAATAACCTTGGACTTTAGGTGATTATGTGTAATGAAACTGATAAAGAGGCCTAGAGGGACACACACTAAGTGCATCTATAACCTCAGTTAAATTCAAGTATTGAATTTAAAAAGTTAGAATAAATAATATCTATTCAGGTTTGGTTGATCACCATGATTCAATCATAAGTTATTAGAAATAATAAGTGAGATAAATAATACTAAATATTTATTTTCAAGTTTGGCGAATATAATATTTATTATATTTATAGTAGAATATTTTAGTGATATTTATTTATTAAATATCCCTTATTGATGGATCGATAAATGTTGATGAGGAAAATAGGAATGAGCTTAATGGTCTGATTGTAATTGGTATAAATGATATTTATTTATATTAATAATGTGTTTCATATGTCAATAAATTAATAATAATAATAATAATAATAATAATAATAATAATATTATTATTATTATTATTGGACATGGGGTCAATTAAGAATTATAAATATGGAAAGGGTTTAGTGTGTAATTTTACAACCCTAATTCTACCATAATAAATATATAATTATACCACTTTTATAATGAATCTTGGTGTGCATAATGTATAGAGAGAGATATAGATAGAACTGTACCTTCCTCGTCTCTCAATCCATTGGGGGAACATCTAGAGTTCTTCCTTCATCAAAATATATCTACTATGATCAACCACAAAAAATGCAAGTGATTAGGATCAGCTGTTCTAGAACCCAATGATTCTATTAAAAATTTCAGAGATTATGGTTCACATGTGGATCAATTAGAGAGGGATTCTACACTTGGATCCTATAGTTCAATGACGGTACAATGAGATCTAGTCAACCAAATCATCAACAAAATCCGAATTACAAGTTGAGGTAATTCTATATCTCCTCATAAATTAATTATAAATTATATGTTAATATCCTCCTCTTTTAGTTATGATGTTTTAATATAGTTAAGTAATATATTATTTTCATTGGAAATGACATTTTGATCATGTTAGGTAATGATCACACGTAAATTAAGACTAAAATCTGAGTTGGCCATGCCATCACCGAATGCTTCTGCTGTGCCTAGAACCTATAATAAGCACATAACATGTCCCTTATACATATAAATATACAATATATAGGTGTGGAAACACACTCCCATACTCTATCTCAATCAAGTTCTTTAATGTAATACTCCTCATATGAGAGGACAAATCCCATCTTGTTTAAGCTTCAACCTATGACATGAACAACAACATACCCAACCACCCCCACATTAGCTAAGTTAATATACAAAATTTCATAAGTAGGGTATCAAATTATGAAGTTTCCCATGATAGGTATATCTCCAACCTCAGGTAGTGGGGAATCAAATATAATCCATGCACCCGTAGTATAAAAAATACATCTATATGACACTCTATGTGGTATACTTAATGAGTCATCCTGTGTACACAAAGAATCATATTCTTTGTCTTATGCCACATGATCATATTGTGTATCTCTATATAAAAATAATAATCACACTAACATTAACATTTAATAATAACCTATTATACTCCATGATGAACATCAGTTAGGGATAAACTAAAAGTCATACTTTGAGTGGTCAAATATCCTTGCACTTCACGAAATGTGTATATATATATATATATATATCCATTTATGAAGTTAACATGAAAGAATGATAAAATAGAGGTTACCATTAATATGATAAATTTTAATATTCTTATAATATTTAATAATATTTAACAAACCTTGTAAAACCTTGATATTTTAAAATAATAACATTGTGTATGATAATGTATAGGACATGCAACACCGAGCTTAAACAACCCACAAAATATATAATTTAAATATGAGAATTATAACCTAACCAATGAATTGGTGGATATTGATAGGTTTAAATAATTTATAATATATATATATATATATAAATTTATTTATAAATTATTAATAAATAATCACTCAATTTTTAGTAAAGTCAATCTATTCTTCAAAAATACATTTTCTTCAAAAATGTTTTACTACTTTTTGTGAGAAAATAATATAATTAATTCTTGTAAATTTTATAAAATTTATCCTAAAAAATTAAATTTATTTTTGAATTCATCATATGAAATTTTTCTTAGGGTAAATTTTTGGGATTTTTCTGAAAAGTTTGATTTTTTCAGTAAATAGTGAAAATTACCATTTTTTCAAATATTGTCATTTTTTATTTAATTAAGTAATTTAAAAGTCCCATTATGATTTTAATTATATTTAAAAATTAAATAATTATTATTTAGTTATATTTAATTAAATTAATTATGTTTTAATCATCTTTATATCAAATTTTGGTATTAGTTTATTTTTAGGCTTAAAAACACATTTTTTTTCTGAAAAATGTTTTTAAGTGCATAATGTTTCTCCATTTTAATAAATTAAAATAACACATAATGAGGAATGATTTAAATTAAATATATATATATATATATTATAAATCTATCAATATTAATTTAAATTCATATAATTAGTACTACTAGTCATAGAGTTAATGTAAAATCATCTTTTCCTTGAAAACTGCATTTTTTGAAAACCGATTTTACTCACGCTTGCAAGTTTGATTTTAAATTAATTTATAAAAATTTTGTGAATTGAATTTTATAAAATTTATTAAAAATTTGAATCATAGAAATTAATATTATCAAATAATTTCAACTTAATTCTGGTCATAATGAATAGTAAAAATAGTAAAAATATGTTAGCATGATTAAGGGTAAAACAAGTTCACCAGGGGTTAAACTAAAGTGATAAGGGTCATAATGACCTAATTTTTTTATAATTTATATTCAATGGGAATATTTATACCCTATATCATCTAATTTTTGAAAATATTTCATTTTTGGAACCATATGGACATGATTTTGAAAACAATATCCTAAAAAAGTGGCTCTCGGTTGGGATTGTGCTTTAACCCCTCTTTCTCACTCCATTTTAGACCCAACTCATGATTTATCCATAAAAAATGCTAGAGAACCTCTCCCAATAATTTTTAAGTGATTCAGAGGCGTTTCTTGGCGTGTTTAAGTCTGATTCTTGTGGTAAGTCATCGTTTATGGTGGTTTTTCTAGTTTTTCGTAGACATACTTTTCACTCTCTCAGTTTCTTAAATCTAGTAAATTGTGGATAGATATAAGATGTTTTATGAAAATAATGTTTATATTTGGATTTTTTGTTGTTAGGGGAAGAAATATAATCTGGGTTTTTGGAGATTTAACTAGATTTTGGGGGTGTTTTAGTGTCGTTCTTTGTTTTCACCATAAATCCCAAGGTAGGTTGCTTCACTCTCGACTCCTCTTGTTAGAAATAAAAGGGTAAATTTCAAATTGATTGTTTTGTATGAAATTTGTTGTGAATTTTTTTGAAATTTATTTATGGAAACCTTATTTGGTGATAGTTTATAGTATTATGAAAAATTGGGTGTTTGGTACAATTGTGAGTTTGGTAACGTGATTTTAAAATTATGATTTTAAAATGGTATTTGGTTTTGATGCTTGAAAAAATGGTTTTAAATAAAAGTTTGGTTTTATTGATTTTTTTTGGGAAAAATGGTTTTCAATAAAATGTTAGTTTTATTAAAATGGTTTGTTGTTATGGTTTTTAATAAAAGTGATATTTTATTGAAATGTTTGAATTGGTTTGGAAAAGGTTTTATTGGAATGTTGTTGGATTAATGGTTAAGTGTGTGTGTAATGGGATGGATATTGGTTGTGAAGTACCACCATCAAAGGTATGGGTTGTGGATGTTAAGTTTCACTATTAATGGTAACACCAAACTTACATGTACAGAGGTGTGTGGCTATGTGATATGGAATGGGTAATTCCAATTAAATCAATGGAATGGTTTAAATGACTTGTTTGGTTGTTTTTCATGGAAACTGTGTTGATATAGAAAACTATTTTGGTGTTAAACTACTTGGCTTGTTATAAACAATTTTCAATTGTTTTATATAAATTGTTTTATATAAATTTGATAACATATTCTATCATAGTGGCATGAGTAGGGAAGTAATTTGGGGAAAACCTACCGAGTTTCATTACTCACCCCTACTTTGGAACTTTGATGATTTTGTAGATTTTGTTTATCTAAACACATGTAAAGGTAAATTAGCACACTTTTCTGGTGGTACATAGTGATACTTTTCATTTTTGGAGGAGTTGGAGCATGGAGCATGATGGAAGTTTTGGAGTTTTGTTTTAGAGTCTTTGGGTTTTGTTGGTTATGTCTTTCATTGTTTACTTGGATGTTTTGTAGTCTTCTGTTATGGTACTCTATTGTAGTTTGGTTTTGATATCAATGGTAATGCTTTGAGTTTTTTTACATTATTATCATGCACCATGTAGTAGTTATTTGGTTATGAATTATTTAGTTTTTTATTTTAATTTTAAAGGTAAAATCACCCCCACATCTTAATGAAGCCATTGGAATTTATTTCTAGCCTTTGATGCATTGAGGATGTCGTTTAAGGCCAAGTAACATTGCAAATCCTTCTCAAGATGATTAGGAGGGGTGGGATGTTACAGATACCATTCCAGTAGCATGGGTAGCAAGTTTATTCTCCACCTAGGGAAGATGGAGTAGGCATAGGCTGACCTTAGGATGTTCCTCATGTATAGAGACCCCAACTCAAGTGTGTTCATGGAGGTGGTCATTGGTAGAGAGTTAGAGGAACTTGGTGTGGTCAGTTTCACGTAGTGGAGACAGAAGTTTTAGAGGGGACATAGATCGTTATAGGTACAATCAATTTGTTTAGTACCCTTATTTTTTCCTTATTTTATTGAAGAGTTTCACACTCCTTTTTTTCACCAACTCTAGTTCGTACTCTAGGACTAGACATAGAGAGGATTCTTGTGATCCTAGTGCTGACTGTGTCAGTCAGAGGCTAGATTATCTTGTTTGATGTGTGCTGGGGTTGTAGACTTATGACGGGGACACATCATTCCTGTGAGGATATTTTCTTTCTACCAATGCAGTCTTTTTATTTTATCCTCAGCATCAACTTGTTATATTTCATATGTGTTATTATCCATTTCTTCCAGAGAAGAGTTATTTTCTCATATGTATATGGTCAGCGCGTGGTTGTCGTTTGCAAGTGGGCTTGTTAGGTGTTCATTCAACATATAGAGCCTCTTATTTCTTTATTGGCTAAGCTGTTTGTGGAATCATCATAGGTTGGGATGGTAGAGGTTCTCATAGTCATTGGGGAGTTTTTGGATGTCTTCCCAAAGGAGGTTTTGATGTTACCCCCTTGACATGATTTTGAGTTTGAGATATACTTGCAACTTGGTGATTCTATGATTTTGATGACTTGTTATTAGATAGTGAATTATGAGTTTTGGGAGTTGAGGATTTAGAAAGATGATATGATGAATAAGGGTTTTATATGTCCTAGTGTGTCATTATGGGGTGCTCCAATGTTGTTATCCAAGAAGTTAGATGATAGTCTGAGGTTGTGCATAAACTATCGAATATTGAATCGAGCGACAGTCAAGAACCATTACCCACTTCTGAGGATAGATGATATTTTCGACTAGTTGATATGGTCAAGTTTCTTTTCTAAGATCAATATATGGTATGGATATCACCAATTGAGGGTGAAGGAGAGTGATATCCCGAAGAATGCCTTCAGATGCTGGTATGGGAACTTCGAGTTTGTATTCATGTCATTAGGTGTTACAAACACACCAAACGTGTTCATGGGGATTATGAAATATGTGTTCTATGAGTTCCTATACTGATTCATTATCATATTCATTGATGATATCTTCATCTACTTTAAGTCATAGGAGGAGCATGTCGATCATCTTAGAGCATTTTTCGGGTCCTTCGACACTATCAGCTCTATGGAAAGTTGTAAAAGTTAAAGTTTTAGACATGATAGGTGCATTTTATTAGGTATGTGGTGTCTCAGTAGGGTGTTTCAGTGAAACCATAGAATTTCAAGGTGGTTTTCTCTTGGTCATCACTCAATAACATGTCATAGTTTTACAGTTTTCTTGGTCTCACAGGCTATTATCGAAGGTTTGTGCTAGATTTATCTCGAGTTTTAGCCCCATTGATAGCATTTAATAGGAATTATTAGGATTTTTTGTGGACTTATCAATGCTATATAGTATCCAGTTACCTAAAGGGGAAGTTGGTTAGTGCTCCAATGCTTTAGTTTTCTAAGGAGGGAGTGATGTTTGATGTGTTTTGTGATCCTTCCAATCTATTTTTGGGATGCATGTTGATGTAAGAGAGGGTAGTGATATCTTATGGGTCTAGAAAATTATGTACCCATGAGTGTAACTATGTCACCCATGATCTAGAGTTGGTAGTGGTTGAGTTTTCACTAAATTTGTGGTGGCATTACCTTATTGGGGAGTGCTTTGTGGTCTTCACTTATCATACGACCTTGAGGTATATATTTTCTCAGTTTGATCTGAACTTGAAAAAATAGAGGTGGAAATATCTTATTCAAGATTATAATTTTTAGATCTCCTACACCTCAACAAAAGGGAATGTTGTGGCTGATTCTTTAGGAAGAAAGTTAAGGAAGGATGTTGTTTAGGAGTATGGGGATTCTTGGAGAGCAATGGAGGAGTTGGAATCCATGCACTTAGATGCATGGGTGGATGGTGGTAAAGGATATTTTTTTAGATTATGGTGAAGTATTCTATGATACAAAAGGTGTAGGAGTCCCAGTGGGTATAATTATAGACATAGGTGATTCTCAATCATGTTTTTTATGGTGATACTTTAGATGGATGTCTAGAGAATGGTCAGAACCAGATGTTGTTTCATGGAAGGTTGTTTTTTTCGGTGGTGATGTGTGAGGGGGTTCTCCATGAGTTTCATAGCTTACCTTTAGTGGTACACCTAGGAGTTTCCAAGATGTACTATGGCTTGAGGATTAATTTTTGGTGGCTTGAAATGAAATGTGTGGTGGTGAAGTTTGTGGCAAAGAGATTATTTTTCCAGCAGGTAAAGGCCGAACATCATGTTCTTGGCAGTATGTTGTAGTATTTGGATGTTACCAAGTGGAAATGGGATGATGTGTCGATGGATTTCATCACAGGATTACCCCATTCTTAGTGAGTTTATGATGTTATCTGGGTGATTGTGAATCGTTTGATGAAATCATACCACTTCTTAGCAATTAAGGAGTCAGGAATAGTGGATGATTTGGATAAGAGGTATATGGAGGAGGTGGTGCGGTTATATGGAGTTCTGAGGTTAATTGTCTCAGATCTGGATTCACATTTTACCTCATGAGTATGGAGGGTATTACAATATGTTTTTGGCACTCAGTTATTCCTCAACATTGCTTTCCACCCTCACACAGATGAGTAGATAGAGCATACTATCCAGACGTTGGGGGATATGTTGCGAGCGTGTGTCATGGACTTAGGTGGATCTTGGGTACAACACATGCCTTTGTTATAGTTTGCATACAAAATAACTATAAATTTTCCATCAACATGGCCCCATTTAAGGCTTTTTATGGGCAGTCATTTCATTCTCCGTTATGCTAGATGAATATTGGGGAGACAACAGTTCTTGGTCCCAATGTGGTGCAGAGCACGGCCGAGAAAGTTTAGTTGGTTCATGAGAGGATAAAAATAGTGTATAACTGGAAGAAGTCTTATTCCAATCATAGGTGGAGGCCCGTAGAGTTCTATGTTGGGTACCATGTGTTCTTAAAGGTTTCCCCTCAATGTGGGCAGTGGAAGTTTGGTAGGGGGATTAAGCTTTCTCCTAGGTTTTTAGGCCCTTTCAGGTGTTGGGGTGAGTTGGTGATGTGGCGTATAAATTAGTGTTGACACCACATTTGGAGAGAATACATGATGTATTCCATGTGCCTCAGCTTCAATGGTACCTTCACGATGAATGTCATGTCATTTATTAGAGAGAGTTTGATATCAAGGATGATGTGACATTCATGGAGCAGACAGTAGAGATCCAGGACTATCAGGAGAAGGTGTTGAGTGGGATAGACCATTTATTTGGTTTGTGTATTGTGGATTCATAGTGGTCTAGAGGAGAGTACTTTGAAGCGAGAGATGCAGATGCGTGCCCAGTACCTGAATATTTCTTCATTTTTTCTTTACTCTATTTTTCTTTGTGATGTGAAATTTATATCCTTCTATTTTATGATATGATTTCCCCCCATTCTATGATGTGTGATGTGTGATAAAATCAAGAAATATGAAAAGGGTAGGACTTGATTACTAATCGGTATGCATTAACTGTGATACGATTAAACCCATGCGGGTGAGTCAGTGTTGTTGAAGAAATTCTAGGAGTCACAGTGACAAAAGAGGTTTACAGATGAAGAAAAGACAGAATAAAGAATCACATAGGAAACAAATATTTATATGGTTTAGGAAATAATCCCTATGTCTACAGAGTGGTAGAAACATCACTATGAAATCTAAGATCACAATTATAGAGAGTATCTTAGAGTTTCTAACATAGAAACCCTAGCTCAAAATAGTCTAATAAAGAAGCTGAATCACTATTCCACCAACTACATAGAAAGTCCATTGTGTTGCAGTGAAAGGTGGCTGGAAGTCTGCATCGCTATCATGCCACAACCACCTAAGTCATACGATGTATGAAATTGGAGTGTGAGAGCGACATTCCAGTGGGAAAATAGTGTAGGGTACACTTTTATTAATGTGACTCATGTTATATTATATTACTTGGCTTGTGTTATTTAGTGAGTGTGACTTAGTGAGGTTAGGATGGATAGTTGACCTATTTAGGTGGTTTTAGTTCTGCTTTATCACAGGTGCATTAGTATGCTTCTTTTACATGTGCACGAGAGACTTTGGTTTTCCTACTAAGTATACTTGTATGACCCCCTACATATATAAACTATTTTTAGGTTTCCAAGATGATTACATGGACCATACTAAACATTACTACCGTAGACCTTTGTATAGATGCTGTGTTGCTACCTTAGCTTTTCTTGTGGCTATTTACTTTTGGAGACTTTTATCTATATTATTTTTATTTATACATGCATGTGAGATGGTTTTAGTTTCTTTTTATATTATTTCATGGAGTTGTTTGTGCATGATTCATCATATCTTCTATTCCTATATCATTATAGAGGGTAATTTCTCATATTTCATGATATTTTTATACCATGTGCTAGTTTCCAACTCAGGACCTACTGGAGGTGGGACTCGGGGGGGGGGGGGATAATTTTCTCTATCCCTTCATTGTGGTATCTTTGGAGGGAGGGGGTTGTGACAATCTATACATTTTCTCTAATACCAACTATAAGGATGAGAACAAAAAACTTAGTAGGGGATATAAAAATAATAAGAAAGAAACTCGTTAATCTATTTTAAAATCATGAGATTATAAAATGGGAAATAACTAAGGGATATTGGAAAAAAGTGGAAAATTTTTATCATATTTTGGAAGTGTTTAATTCTATAAATAAGATTATCTCTAGGAGTAATTATCTAGCTTCAAACATGTTTTTTAATGAAGTATACCAAATAGAAGTGTTATTGGATACAAAATCAACAAGTAAAAATAATTTTAATCAGAAAATGGTTGGGAAAATGTAGAATAAATTTGAAGAATATCAAGGAGAATGTAGACTATTCAGCCACAAAAATAAGATTTGGAAATTTATTTAGTGGAGGTTTTCTTCATTTGTGAAGGAGATTCTAATTCATTTAATGAATTAGAGTGTAAGATAGGAGTTTAATCGAGTCGAGTAAATATAGGATCTTGAGCTTGATGAAAAATTCCAATACTTGATACTCGACATGACCTGATACAAGCCCAAATTTGAAATCCCAAGCATGAATCAAATCTTAAAATTAATTACCCAAGAATGATCGATCAAGATCAACTAATGTAATAATATTGATTATTATGGTTTGAGTTCTCACTTTATACTGTAAACTAAATTAATAATAAAAATTTAATATGCTTCTTCCCTTGAGAATTAAAATCGAAGAACCCAAATCCTAACAGTTTGGAGGATTTTTTGGGGAAACCTGTACCAATAGAGAAGATGCGTGCAATGATTGAACACTGATGCTGACTCAAAATACTATTCATATGAGAGTAGCGATTTAACAGAGGATAATTTTTGTACGAACTGGAGCTTTAAAACAACACTAGAGTATTTTTTTGTCCACATTGTATCATTTTTCATTTTTCCTCTAAAGAGTTACACATTGGTTTAGATAGAAAGTTTGAACTGGTGAGAGGATAATTTTCTATGAAGGATCCTACATTGAATCTGAATAAGGATGGAAAATAGAGTTTCTAACATTGAAACTATTCTTGAGAATATTCAGCATATGTTTTCTTGTACAATAAAGTCTAGACAGACTCACTTATGGTCAGTCTAAGAGTCAACGTAATGTGTGAGATATGTAGGAGCACTTATGTCAAAGGATACACGACATGTAAGAATATACTTTGGAGAGAATAAATGAGGTTTAATTACATTCAAAACCTGTTTCTAAAACTAGTAAACAAAGAAAAAGGATCCAATTGTTTCTATTTTTAGAAAGCTTTCTATCATCGAGGAAGGACAAGGATCACAAAGTAATGATATTACAGAGGAATCTAGGCACATGGATGGAATGTATTGTGTTTCGTGCAGTGGAGATACTTATTTTTATTAGTGAAGATCCTTTTGGATGGATAACTAAGAAAAATACTTGTTTTTTGGTAATCGAACTTGAAATAGATTTGTATGGAACATACTACATTGTATTAGTTTCTATCTTGACAACGTGATTTTCCTATTTTGACCTAGAAGCATTTTAATACTATGCTATTGTATAGGTATGTAAAGACTACTAAAGGGGATCCATTGCAGTATTTTAATTCATTGTGAAAGACTATAAATTTGGATGATTACATTGAGGAGTTTGAGTAGGCTGTGTTAAGGATTCTATAGTTTTCAGAGTAGTGGTATTGAGCCTATTTATGGGTGAATTTCACCCTTAAGTAGAGAACCAAGTTTCCAATTGTGAGTCATAAAATAAGTTTAAGATGATTACTCTTTCCATGAGTTGAGACAAAACTTGTTGGAGAGGGGATTTTGAGAAGTACTCATGGATGACCAATGGTTATAGCAGTTTCTCATGGAGTTGGAGTTGTGGTTCCTAATAATTTTCCTAGTAGGACCATGGGTGAACAATCCATGAGAGAGGATGTTAAGAGGGTATGAGGGGATGAATGTTTGAATGGTTACAATCCTATAATCTAATAGGAATAGGATGATCAAAAACAAAATGGACTATGTTTTTGGTGTGTACAACCTCACTCCTATGAATTGGTTCCTAGATAAACATCTGTGTTTATTAGTATGGGAAGTAAAGGAACCAAATTTAGAAATATAGGTGGACAAGGACACTTCACAGAGTTTTGGTAATTGTGATTATGGGGAGGAGACATAGGGGATCTAAGAGGAAATTAATCCCAAAGTAGTACATGCCAAAGAAGTTTTGGAATTCAAAAGTATTGGGGAATTAGGTGTTGATTACATGAAATTTTTAGGCCTTGTGTTAGGAATACCAATGGTTATTCTTGTAGAAAGTGGATCAATTCAAAAAAATTATTTCTAAAACTCTTTCCAAGGTCGCTAATGTGGTTGTTTGGCTAACCAAGCTATTCAGTATCAGGTTGGGAGATTTGCAACAAGTGATTTCTCAGGGTGTCTGCATGGATGTTGAGTTGACTAGAGAATTTTGTTTCCACTATTGAGACTTATGTGTTTGACATAAGTGGTTCATATTTGGTTCTTGTAATGATGTGGTTAAAAATCTTAGGTATTGTTTTGACTAATTGGAAACATAAAACCATAGAGTTTTTCTGGGACAACTTAAAGGTGAAATTGTAGGAGCAGTTGTTTCAACCATTAGAACTGAAACATTATTCTTACCTGAAAGATCTTTTGTTAGAGGGGTGTTTTTGGAAAAATCATTTAAAGTGTTTTTTATGAGACAGATGAGCTAGGGGAAGATAAAAAACATTAAGAGGAGGAAATTATGTTGGAATTTTTTACCCTCTTTGATGAACCAAGGGGATTATCTCCAATTCGTGTTACAAATAATTCAATTACTTTAATTGTTAGTGAAATAACATTGAATATAGAACTGTATAAATTATCTAAATACTTGAAATAAGAGGCCGAGAAACAATTAACTGATATGTTGGAAAGAAACATTATTATATATAGAAATAGTCATCATGCTAGTCTTATTATTCTTATAAATAAGGATGGAGGACGGAATTTTTGTGAGTATTTTAGATCACTAAACAAGCTTATGGTGATATATAGATTCACCATTCCAATTATTGAAGAATTTTTGGATGAGTTTCATGTGGCATGATTTTTTTATAAACTTGATCTTATGTCTAGTTTTCATCAAGTTCGTGTGTGTGAAGAAGATATCAATAAAACATCCTTCATGAATTTTTTGTTATGCCTTTCAGGATTAGGAATGCATAAAAAAATTTCCAGTATACAATGAATTGGGTGATTCATACTTTATTGTGGAAGCATATTTTTGTTTTCTTTGAGGACATCTTAATTTTTAACAAATAATGTACAACACATTTAACTCATTTTCGACTAGCTTTATGATTGTTGTAAGCCAACCAACTAAAATTAAATAAAAAAAAATGTTTACTTGATTAGTTGATAGAGGGAAAGGGGTCATGATGGATCCTAATAAATTTTAATGTATTGTTAACTATATCAGGCCTCGCAATGTCATGGGGGTTTGTGATTTCTTGGGTCTCAAAGGTAATTTGTTTGTGGTTATGGTAAAGTTGAAAAAACCTCTATTTAATTGACCAAAAATGATAGTTACCTATGGAACCCAGAAGCTGAACATGCCTTTGAAGAGTTAAAATGGTGCTTGGTGTCGACACCACTTTTAGTTTTTTTGAATTCCCAAAATTCTTTTTTATAGAGTGATATGATTCTAGAAAAGGGGTAGGGGATATTATTATGCATTCTGGACATCTAATCACTTTTTTCAATGAAGCTCTTGCTGAATCCCATCGTTCTAAATCAGTATACTAGGAGGTAATGGCTCTAGTCCTGACCATGAATCACTATAGGTAGTATTTATTAGGAAAGAATTTTATGATTTATAAATACTAAAAGGCCTTAGAGAATTTTCTTATCCAGCATGTCCACACATCAAATTATCAAAATTGGTAGGCTAAGTTGTTGGAGTTAGAATTTTAAGTCATAGATAAACCTGGTAAACATAATCAAGTAGCTAATTCTTTGTCACAAATGGATATATTTTCTAGGATGGATTGTTTTATCATCATGGGAAGTTGATTTTGTCCCGAACTTCCACACTTTTACCAAAGTTTTAGTATTATCATTCTTCTTTTGTCAGAGGTCATGCAAGATTCCACAAAACTTATAAATGTTTTTTAGCTGTGTTATATTGGAGAGGAATGGAAATAAAAAATTATCAAGCCATGTCTCCACCCAACTTTTTCTAGACTTTTCCAATTCCCAACTTAGTATGGGATCAAGTATCTATGGATTTTGTTTCAAGGATGCCTAGATCTTCAAACTTTGATGTCATACTTGTTGTGGTGGATCATCTATCCAAGTAAGAAAATTTTGTGCTTTCATGACATCCTTATACTACCAAGTCTGTGGTGAATTTTTTATTAGATAATTTGTTCATTTTCATGGTATTTCTAGCTCCATACTCAGTGATGGGGATCTAGTATTTATCAGTAATTTTTGGAAATAACTCTTCTGACTTGAGGGTATCACTCTTAAAACGAGTTTTGATTACCATCCTAAATATATGGAAAAACATAAATTTATTTACATTGTTTTTCATATGAAAAACCTCACACTTGGGCTAGATGGATACCTTGGGACGAATTATGTTATAAATTTTTTTTTGATGCTTCTACTTGATTGACTCATTTTGAGGTTATTTATGGTTGGAAACCTCCATCACCTGTGTGTTTTGAAGGTGGGTAAACTCCGGTAGATTATGTGTCTACTACTCTTTTGGAACACGACACTACACTAAGACAAATCCAATAAAATCTTTCTCAGGCTCAGCAGTTAATGATTTAATATTCTATCAAGCATTGGAGGGCAATATATTTTTCTATGGGTGATTCAGTATTTTTCAAGCTCTGATCTAATATTACAACTCCAGTATCCATGATGCATTTTTCCAAGCCGACAACTATTTATTATGGACCATTCTGAATTTTGTCTTGCATTGGAGAAACTACTTGTTAACTTCTTTTACCTGAATCAACGTGGGTCCATCCAATGTTCCATGTATCCCAGCTCAAGAGGACTATTGGAGATGCTCTGATCTAGTATACTTTTCTAGGAATATGTGATGAAGTCCCTACTTACCCAATTGATCCTGATACAGTTTTGGATACCAAGAATGTTCCATATCAGTCATCCAGTTTGTGGATAATAAAATGGATGAGAAAAATACATGAAGAATCCACATGGGAGCCTGCGAAACACATTCTTGCTCAGTTTCATAGTAGGGTGGTTTTTGAGGAGGGGGATAATGTTTATCATTTAGGTCTCTATTCCTCAGCCCATTTTTTATTACCCCCATTATTATTTAATTTTCAAAAGATAAAGGGTAAAAATGTGAATTATGAGTTTGTTAGTTGGATGGGGTGTGATTCTATCTTTTAAATAATAGCAAGTGACGCTGGGAGGGGGATTTTGAGTATTCATTTGGAAGAATAACTACATGAGATAAGGCATGGAGAGGTGGTGACCTCTCTTCTGGTAACATGAGTCAGTGTGGGAGAAGCTAAGGGAGGTGGTCTCTCCCTTGTTAATTCTTCTTTTAATATCTTTACATGAAATGGTAATATGAATTGAATCCATTTATTCTGTTGAGAATTGAAATTGAATAACCTGAATCCTACCATATATAAGTATAATTAAAAAAATTGATTTTTATATTAGAATACCATATTTAAAAGAACTTACAAAAATCAATAAAAAAATTAAAAAATAATCCAATTATCTTAATAGATATCCATAAAAAATAGATTCTTTCCATATTAATTTACATATATAAAAAACAAAAAAACAATGGTAACAAATGAGGTGCCTTATGACGCGCTCTAATTCATTGAACACATTGGAATAACCTTCACAAATGAATAAGCCCCTGCTAAATAAATGTTTAAATGTGATTTTTTTGGCTGAATAGTCTTAATTCACTTAACATAATTTAAAAATTTATACCAACTCAAAATAGGAACTACACCCTAACTATTAACACCACCACTCACTCCAATAATGGAACTTATTTCAACTATACCCTAATATTCATCAAATTACTGCTAAAAATTTTCATATAAAATTTCATGAAAAAGAGAAATATTTTCCCATTGTTCATTTTTAGGATACATTTGAGGAAAAAAAATCAATCACCCTAATTTTGTACCTAGGATCCAATATTTTAGTGATGGACATCAAAAAATTACATTCTCCCAGATAGTTTTCAAATTCATTCTCTATCTTCTGAACCATTTTATGAATAAATTATCCACTCTTGTTGATTTCTTATCCAACAACACTTTTATTCAATATACTTCATTCAGAAACAAGTTTGAAGTTAGATGATTACTACTAGATATAATCTTAGTAGCAGAATTAAACACTTCTAAAATATGACAATTTTTTTCCAATTTGTCCCAATCTTCCTCACTTGGGAAACGATGACAATGAGGGTCTCTTTCCTTAAACTTTTTAAATACATATTTTAATTTTATTGCAACTGATAACATTTAAAATATTGAATTCCAATGGGTATTTCATTCAAGAATCAAATTTCTATTAGGAAACTACAACTATTGTGCTATATCAGAAAATGAGTTCAATCATACCTAATTTTGATTGATGAAGTTAACACTTTCCTGAACATTTTCTATCACATTCTTAATCATGAAAAGACCATCTTGAACCATGAGATTGAATATTTGAGCACAAAGTAAAACATGAAATAGTTTCCCATCACAAACTAATCTTTTATTTATTGAAAATGTATCTCTGATAATTCTAATTGAAACATAATTGTTTAAAGCATTATCCATAGAAATTGTAAATAATTTATTTTCAATTTTCCATTCCTTAAAACATTTGAAAATGCAATCAGGAATATCAATACCACAATGGGGAGGACGTATGTGAACAAAACTTATAATGCACTTTTGTAATATCCAATTGACATTAATAAAGTACATAGTGATAACTATGTACTCAATTTTTTTATTATTTGACTTCCATAAATCAATTTTCAAACTAATATTATCAACGTGTCTCAATAATCCCATGAATTTTTACTTTTCCATTTTATAAATTTGAACGCAATCCTTCTTAATAGTATCGCGTGCTATTTTTTCCTACTCAAGCATCCCAAATATTTGTATCATGTTAAATCCTTCTTCTTTATAGTTGAAAATGGACTTTCATGCATGGGTATCCATTGTGCAGTTTCCTCCCTCATTTTTTTCCATATCAAACTTTTTATCTATTGGAGAAGACAATACTTGTACACTTACACTAATGTTAGTTTGATGAAAATTCATCATTTTTTTGATTCTGATAAATTTTTCTTTTCAAAAAAGTGTTCGAATGTTCTGCTAAATTTTATAGTGATTTTATTTATACTCATATATAATTTCATCTTTTAATGAATGAAATATCTTTTAAAACCATCAGTAAGACTAAATTCATTAAATTATAACCAAATACAAAAAGTTTTTTTACCTATGTCATACTAACATAATCTTTTTCTTCAACATTATCTGGAATAATATCATCACCACCCCATTCTTTATTATTGTCATCATTGGATGGCATATTTTCATCAACATTATCATTTCCTAAATTTTAACTCTCATATGACTCTAACTGATGTTCCAAAGGTATATATAGATAATGTAAAGGGATTAAAATGAGAAAAATACTATTATATCCCTTTTTTTCAAGGTGTAATATTCAATTTTAATTATCAAAAAATGTAACTAAAAAAATCAAAGTTTATAAAAAAATGAATATAATAAATATTTGAAAAAAAAATTAATTCACAACTTTTTAGGAACACTGTATTTCAGTTGAAAAATAATAATTGAAAAAAATTCATAACTTGTTAGAAATCATATATTTCAATTTAAAAACAAAAAAATCATTTGAAAATTTTTTTTTGTTAAAAATAATGGTTTTTAGTTGAAAAACAAAAAAAAATTACAAAAAAAAATCAATTTTTCAAAATAATAAAGATACCATACAGAACAAAAAATTAAATTAAGCATACAATTAAATATTTTTAAATTCATAATTAACTACAATGTGTGGAACACTAAGAAAATATTTGTTTTCTTTTGATTTCATAATTGACTATAGTGTTAGGAACACTAATTTTTAGTAGTGATAAATTCATAAACAAATTCAGTGGTGGAGAATGTGAAAATGAATACAATATACAATTTAGTATTTTAAACCTAATAAAATTCATAAAATAATTATTTATTTTTACCCTAAAATTAAAATAAAAAACATAAATATAAAATTCACCAAACAATTTAGTATTGTTACCCTACCAATAAAATCAAAGTTAGATGCAGAGGTAAATAAGCTAATGAAAAAAGATACAGGGAAATGAAATTTGTACCAAGAGAGAGAGTTGGTGGGTCGAGGTACTCAAATGGGGTTGGGGAATCAAAAAAAAGGGAGGGGTTGATGATGATGAATGACTGGATAGGTGAAGGAGTGGGGGGGGGGATCCAATGATGATAGGGGGAGGAAACACCAATTGAGGTATGTGAGGTAGGTCAGGGTGAGGAGGCCCAAGGACGAAGGGGTTAGAGAGTGGTGGGTGAACGAGGATCCATTTCCGATAGGGAGAGTAGAGGAGTCCAGAGGGGATGACATATTCACTGACTGAAAGGGAGGGTGAGGCTATGGCAGTGGAACAGTTGTGTTGAGGGAGTGAGTAAAGAGTGGGGTCAGGGGCTGTGAGGGTTTCGACGATGAGGGAGGGAGTGGGGGTGAGGGTCTTTCTCAAGGGTGCGGGTCTCACTAAGGGAGGGTCTCTCGAGGGTTATGGGGGAGGGAGGGAGAGGCAGTGAGTCCCTCTATTCAAGGGTGAGGGTGAGGGAGAGTGAGGAGCGACTAGGGTTTTATCATAATTTTTAAGTTATATATATATATATATATATTTTTTTTATTGTTTAAATAATCCCGTGGGTTAATCGATAACATTATTTAAATACTTGAACTTGAATCGAGGAGGTACTTGAGTAGCTCGATCTTAATCTTGACTTGAAAAAAATCGAGTCAACCTCGAGTATTTTTTAAGTCATGTTCAAGTATCTTGCGAGTACCACTATATAATTTACACTTGTCGTCTCTACTTGAGGGTGAGGGTGAGGGTGAGGGTGAGGGAGAGGGAGAGGAAAGAAATGGAGTAGATCAGGTGAGAAGGAGGTTAAGTGCAGAAACAGGGGTTTCATCATACTTTTTAAGTTATATATATATATATATTTATTGCTCGAATAATCTTGTGAGTTACTCAATAACATTATTTTATCACCCAAAATTGACTTGATGTGGTACTTGAGTTTCTTGAGCATGACTAAAAAAATGAGTTGAACTCGAGTATTTTTTGAGTCAAGTTCAAGTAGCTTGTGATTACCACTGTATCATTTACACCCCTAGTCTCAATAGCCAAAATTTTAGTGGGAGGAGTTTATGACAGAAATCCTTGGATGGTTGGAGAGTGATCCATTGAAACAATTAAAAGGTATTAGTCATATTGGATCAGTGGAGGACTACATCAACAAATTTGAGTGGGTTTCCTTGTACATTCTAGGGATACAAGTGTCATGGTATATTGACTTCTTTCTTGGTGGATTACAGCCTGAGATAAAATGTTATGTGTGATGCATGATCACAGTACTAAGGCACAACCAAATTTGAATATTTGGGTCCTATACTTTCTATTTATAGAGTGGGATTGGATCCACAGAAAATTTCAATCATACTCAAATTGTAAACTCTTATGAATTTCAAGGAGGTGAGGGGTTTTTTGGGGATCACAGGCTATTATCAAAAATTTGTTTTGGGTTTTGTGAAAACATCAAAACCATTTACCGATATTACAAAGTAAAACAATTTTAAGTGGGGTTCGAAAGCTCAGTCTGCTTTTGATGCCTTGAAGAATAGTTTGGTCATAGCTCTTGCGCTCATCTTAACATATTTCTCCAAACAATTCTGTGCTGAATGTGATTCTTCATAAGGTTGTATGAGATCTATCCTTATATAGTAGGGGCAACCACTCACATTTTTTTTATTAAAACTCATTCAGAATGCCTCAGTAAGTCTATATATGAAAAATAATTAATGGCATTAGTTCTTGTGGTCCAACACTAGAAGAAGTATTTTTTATGCCAACAATTTGTTTATAAAAATCATAAAAGTATCAAACACTTTCTCAGTCAGCGAATCTCTTCTATATACCAAAATTGTTGGCTGAAAAAACCATTGGTCTATGATTTTGAGGTTATATACAAACACGGTACCACAAATGCATCAATGAATTCTCTTTCACATGTTGTGGAGATAGGGTTATTCTAAATGGTGATCTATGATCCATATTGGGTTGAAAATCAGGTGGTTAAGGATGAGATTCAGAAGGATTCCAGTTTAGAGGCCATTATTTCTCCTTTGAAAAAACATACCCTTGCTACACTAGATTACACATTGTATAATGGACTACTCTTTTTTAAAGGTCAAATGGTGTTTTCCAAGGACTATTAGTTAATACCATTATTATTACACTATTTTCATGCTTCTCTATCTAGGGTACACAAGAAATTTCTAAAGATGTACAATTGGTTGGAATCCAGTTTATTCTGGTCTCGAACAACATAAATTATTCTGAATTTTGTTTAGGAGTGTGATCTCTATCAGTGACTCAAGTTTATTACGTTAAGTATGATTGATTTCTTATAACCTGTTATACTTACAGATTTAATATGGGAGAAATATTCTCTATATTTTGTCTTCAGGTTACCTAAATCTCAGATATTTTATTTCATACTTGTAGATCGCCTATCAAAATTAATAACCCAAAGGATGACATTAATTTACTATGAGTATTATGAAAATTTATTAATTTATAAAAACTCAAAAAAGTGTGACTGACTAATTAAATATAGAAAGTAGTGAGTTCAAGGTCGAACTCCAGAGACGGTGAAATTATATTTTAGGAAATTTAAAAACAATTGATTTGAAGATGTTTTGAATGAATAAATGGAAGAAAATTGGTTTTGAAATCATTTTTAGAAAGTAGTGTGCGTCATTTTGTTTATAGAGGAGGTAATTTAACTAGAATTAAGGGACTCTTTTCATCCATAACTATCATTTCCTTTCTATTTATTCCCCCTGACAAAAAATATTCCCCCATTTCAAATCATTCTAATATTTTTATATTATAATAATAATATTATTAATAACTATATTTTATATATCTAATATCAAAGTAATATATTCACGAATAATGATACATAATATATTTATATATATATATCATATCCACAATTGTAATTTCATAAAATAATAACACTTAACATATGTTAATTATATCATTAATATAATAATAATAATAATAATAATAATAATAATAATATTTCACATATATCGATGTATAAATCATAACACATTGTTAATTTTTACCATTTTAATAAAACATATATTTTAATACCAATATATATATATATGTGTATGTGTGTGTTTGTGTTATAATATATGAATGCACATGCACATATTAATATAAATTATAATTATAAACATTGATATCAACAGTTGTATACATGTATCATATGTGAATGGAAGAATAATAATATCAATAAACACAACACAAATGTGTCATATCTATATACATGTATTTGTCACATGAGAATATCATTTGAAAATAACATAAAAAATTATCACTGTGATTTAATTATTATGTTTGTGCTAATAATTATACATCTCATTTTAATAACTCATAACAAAAAATATTCATTATTGTAATATTTTTTATATTACATGTATATCATCTGATTTGACTGCATAATCATATCACCCATATATTTCATTTTTACATATCTTCTTCATTTTAAACATATTCATACAAAAAAAGTTAAAACCATAATAAATTTATAAAAATTCAAAATTATCACATGATGCTTAAATAATAAATATATTTTAAATATAAATAAATATGGGGGGTTACAGTGTAATTCCTGAATTCCTCCAAATGCTTCTTGAACGCCTACAAATGCTTCTTGAACCACTTTTCCAACCATCATTTTCAATAAACACACTGTAACTTTGTCTTTTGACTATGTCAACAAACACAAAAACCTAGAAACCTTGAAACAACATTTAGATATATTTTTCCTAACAACACCCCTTTAGTTTTATTGACAATACTTCATCCTTCTTTCCCAACCATTGAAAAATCTTGTTCCCTTTCTACTTCACCCATTTTTTTTCACTCTATGAATTTAAATATAGAACAAATACTTACTCAATATATACCCTAAGCCCACATGGGTCAAGATCGACATGAGACATAAGAGCAACATGAAGGGTTTATCAATGAATCACTTTATTATGAGAACCATTCCTTAAACTAATTACATCATGAATCGAAAGGTCACTCTTTAATGACATGTGAATAATGACTAAACAACTTTAACATCATCATGATTAACAAATCCCCCCTACATATTTTCTCCCCCTAATTCACCATTAAAGATCTCTCCCCCTTTATTAGTTTTTCTCTCCCCCTTCTATGAGAAATATTTATCCCCTTTTTTCAATGAAATCAAAGGTCACTCCTTTGTGGTTTGAAACATGTAAAATAATTGGTATCAGTACATAGGAAAAAATGTACCTTGGAGAGTGGGTATTCTATATCTGCACTATTGAAGTATGGGGAGTCGATTGGGCTCCAAGATCCAACTAATGCCTCTCAAATTTCAAATGTTTCTTTGGGTAAGGCCTTTATCATGATGTTTGTGACTTGAAGTTTGGTAGGAAAATACTGAAGGGTTTTATAAGGCTCTAATAACAATTATTAGGTGAAACAAGAGAAATATAAAACCCTATTCTTGGATCTTCAAGCAAGAAATATGAAAAAAATTATAATATTGAAATGAAAAATACTATAAAACATGGCATACCTTACACTAAAGATCACTATTACATATTTATCTATATATACGTTTGATGAAGATCACATAAGGGTAGATAAAAGAAATACTATCTCCATGGTGTATCCATGGGATGATCCAAATCTCTTGTCGCATGAGAGGGATCCATCATTCCATCCACAATGTGCTAGAATCTCATATATAAAGAAGGAAGATGCAAAGAGCATTGAGTTTTAAGGAGCTTTAACCACGTATGAAGAAATCACACCACTATAGCCATCGTATGGGTGTATAATTTATAATTATAAAGGAATATCCTTGGGCTTTCTCATTTATTCATGAATTAAAATGCATGAATAAATACCATTACAGTTATGAATGAATCATATACATTTACTACCAAATGTTTCATTAATTGAAATACTACATTAAATGATAGTAGTGTGGATGATTGAACTAACAAAACGATAACTATTATCATAGGCAGTATAAATGATATTCCCCTTTCCACATTAAAATAACAATTAACATGAAATCCATCAAATTTATATATAAAAGGCTTTAGGTAATATATCCATAAACCTCCCACTTTCACTAAATCCTAATAAAATTTGTGTCATTTCACCTTATACTGTATTTTATACAATAACTTGTGAAATCATATCCAAAACTCCTTTTAGATATCTTCCAAAAAACTTTTGTAAGGACATCATTAACTTTAGCTCATATCACATCATATGAAATAACTTATGAATACCCATCCAAAAAAATTTGGATTAACTCTAAAACAATTTTAGAGTATATCTCTGAGTCAAACTCAATCCCAATTCAGTCAACCAAAAAGTGTGACCCTACATGCCTTTATAACATTAAAAAAATATAAATCTCTGTATCCATAAGTGTAATCAAAGAGAATCTTATAGAAAATAATCAATGTTATTCAAGATATAAAGGGATCTGACATGATCTCCATCAAACACATGTATCTCTATACCCAGGTCCACCATTTTGCATCATATAAAAATGTACATTCTCATATTTACCCTTTTTCTAAGAAATCAAGTGACCATGAGACACAGAGCATGTAAATCTCATATAGTCAACTCATATATTTTCGATTATAAAAGTATAGATTGATCTAATGGATGAATACATTGCATGTCATTCATCCTCATAGATAAGTGTTGGAGTTGGTGCACTAGAACCTAATTTCTTAGCGCTTAATTACATTTTTTCATTATTAATGAAGTTTTTTATCACATCATGATTATTCCTTTGGATTAATCTTGTATATGATAATGTTCTAATAATATGTGTCACGCTAAAAGGTCATAGTAGTTCCCCACTATGATGAGATCCTAGAGGTGCCATAAAAATATTCTTGATTATATGTTCTATTGATGAATGATATTATATGATGGGAAACATAACATATATTTTATTAGTGGTAGGAGGTGAATAAGACATTGAGACACCTTATCATAGTGTTCGTTTTTGGTAATATCTAAGAGAGAAGGATATGAGAACACACCAGTCAATAGGAAATCTTCATTTCCTTGTGTCATTGGTTGTTCCCATCCATGGATATGTGTATTGATCCTTATAATTTAAGATTATAATTAATGAATATCATGACTTATGTACTTTTATGTATTTATGAAAACTATAATGACATATACTCACAGTGAGGTAGGATACTTTGGGTGTGTTATGAGTGATATTACATTAATGGATAATGTGAGAAAGGATTTATCCCTTTAATACCATGATGAAAGTTGATATTTTAGACCATTTGATGGGAATGGAACTACCTGAATAAATAAATGACCATGGTGTTTGGTGGTGAGATCATTTCCATAAATTAAAATAAAGAGAAATAGAGTATATAAGTTGATGACACTGACATGCAATGTGATTGATTTGAGATACCATGATAAAGGGATTATATTACATGGTAATTTTTCATAAGAGGTTGGATGCCATTGCGACATTAACTTATTTCTCTATGGGTGCCTCAATGTGTTTCTTGACTCTATCCTTGGACTTTAGGTGATCATACATAATTCTAGTGAGAAAGAGTTTTAGTGGGCCACAAAATAAGTGTATCCAAAATCTCTGTTAAATTCAAGTATTGAATTTAAAAAGTTATAATAAATAATATTTATTTGGGTTTGGTTGATCGCCATGATTTAATCACAAGCTATTTTAAAGAATAAGTAAGTTAAATAATAAGAAATATTTATTTATAAGTCTGTAAAATATAATATTTATTATATTTTTGTAGAATAATTTAGTGATATTTATTTTTTAAATAGTCATTATTCATGGATTGATAAATATCAATGAGGAAAAGAGATCCAAGATTAATGTTCTAATTGGAATTAGTATAAATGATATATTTTTTTATTCCTAATGTATTATATATGTCAAACGATTTCCATTAGGCTCAATTATTCTAGAACTTGAAGATTATACAATGAATTTTGTAGATTGTGGTTCATGTGTGGATCACTAATAGATATATTCTATACTTGGATAATGTAGTGAAATGATGGTATGACAAGATCTAGTCTACCATATTATCAATGAAAATAGAATTACAAGTTGAGGTAATTATATATCTTCTCATAAATTAATTATAAGCAACATGTGAAGATCTTGTTCTTCTGGTTTTGACATTTTTATCTAGTCAAGTAATATATTTTTTTTTGGAAATTATGTTTTGATAATGTGTGGAAATAGTGGAACGTAAATTTAGAATAAAAGATGAGTTTTCCATGCCACTATATATAGGATGCTTCTGCTACACCCAGTACCTAGAAGTGGTATAAGAGGCATCACATGTTTAATTTATAATTATTTATTATTCGTTGATTGTTTGCATGAATTTTCATTTTTATTTTACTTATATATATTAAATTTAATATATGAATATGACATACCTTCTATATCTTTGTTCTCATTATCATAAATAGTAAATGGTTAAGATTAAAAAAATGAAGAAACATCTGAAGAACGTCATCTAAATGTGCCAAAGGCTCTGCATGGACAACACTAGAGTACATGGCTTGTACTGTATGCACACACACCATGTATTTTTGTTTTCGAGACTGTATCTCATGATAAAGTCATAAAAATATGATGAAATTGGATCTAATATCCGATAAAAGTGGATCAACATATAGATCTAAATAGACTGGAACATGCCTTGAAGAGCTACCTACCATGTAACCACTATACACGACGTGTAGTGATTGGTTTCTCACAACTGAGAACATGGGGTGTCCTAGCATTCCATTTATCAAATACAAGACATGGGGACGGACAAGATGTGCAAATCTAAAGCCACACACCATGTAATATGAGTACACATCATGTGCCTTGAACTTGTCTATAGTAGGAAACATGCCTAGTCCCTAGGCATGTGCTGTAGACACGAGTAGAAGACAATACACGATGTATAATATAATACACACTATATAGTCTGCTATTAATAGTGTTCCCAATTTTTCATAGAGAAAAATTAAATATATAATCAAACCTATTCACATGTGTTCCATGTGTCATTTATTTGATAGTTCATTCCATGTAATAAGATTGATAATTATATATTAAATAAATTTCCATGTTAAAATTTTGGATAAGAACACAATGTTTCTTCTAAGTACACTTGTGTACTATATTAATTTTAAATGAAATATATTTTGTTTAAAATTATATATGATTGTGAGTTAAGGATTCTTGGATTGAATTAAGATAAATTGAGTTAATTGGATTAATTCATGGGGCATTATTTTAATTAACGAATGAATTTAAGTAATAGATAACACGTTTGAAAATGTATTCTCATTGCATGTTATGTGGATGATCATTCGATTAGACTAGCCCTATGTATGTTATTAGTTTCATTTAATTTATAATTGTTAAATTAAAATTTATGGCCTATGAGTAATCCCATCTTCTTTATTATGTAAGTGATTGTGTGCCCATAATTTCTTTTATGTAAACCTCTTTTATCCAATCCATTGGATCCCCTCACCCAAGTGTGAGTAAAATATTATTTAAGTATGGATCTCTTAGGTTATTTTAGGTGGTCCAAGTCTAGGAGATGAGGTGAAACCAATTGAGGTGATATATATAAGCCAAGGTGTAATTCTGCAACATGAACCAAGCTATGGTTCATGGTGTTTTCCCCTAGGGTTGATGGTTAGTTTATCATACACTAGATAAAATAACCATTAGATAATCTCATGATAATGCCACTTATATTTTATTTTTATCAGTTGCATGGTTAATTATTTATTTCTGTGGATGTCACATGATCACATAATAAATGAATTAAAAGGAGTGCAAGATGGAATAAAATATAATTAGATTATGCATAAATGTTTTATCATACATGGTTAATCAACTAAGTAAAATCCACTTAATATTAACAAGGAATGTCATAAAAATGGGATTTACACATAAATATAAAAAAATCCCACAACTAAAATGTTAAGTCAGCATAGACCTTCACTAATTAAGTTAGAATCAACATCATAGTTCAAAGTACTTGACCAAACAATGTTGGGGTGTTTTCAATTATTAGGGAACTTTTAGTTTGATGTTTTAGGTTGACTTAACATAGTTTACATCAAGGATTGACTTCCCAAGAAATAATTGCAATAAATAAGAGGCAAGTCTTGAGGAAATCCTTCACTAGGATTTCATGATTGGGGAGTCCACTCAACGGATCAAGGAACTACGAGTTAGTCTATTTGGAAAGTTACATCTACCTAAAACCCTTCAAATAACTTGTCAGGCCCAAGTCTAGATTATGAGAAAGGGGATATAGATTCTTTATACTAGAATATATAAGGGGAAATATATTTGAAAACTAATGGTGAGGGATATTAGGTTTTGAAAAAATAGTGGATGATTAATGAAATTTATTTAATTTTAAATTTATTAATTTTTTTGTAATCAAATAAGTACTAATTATTTTCTCTTAATTTGTAGTAATGGAAAATCAAATGTCTTTGACAATATCACTGTGATCTATACTAGAGAAGGATAAAATTCTCACCGATGTGAATTTACATTAATGGTATAGGCGCTTGCACGTTACACTACACCATGAATAAAAATTATATGTGCTAGAAACCCCACTTCCTGAGTTGCTTGCTAAAGAGGATAGTGAGTAAGAAGTATCTCTATATGTGAAACATGTGAACGATGCTATGTATGTCCAATGTTTCATGATATCCTCCATGTTCAATGATCTTCTAAATTAATATGAGTATATGGATTCATATATCATCATTTCTCACCTTCAGGATCTCTATTAAGAGAAAGCAATATCAGTGAGATATGATATCTCCTATACACTTTTCACATGAAATCTTGGATATTCTGCACCAGTTGGGCCACATGTAGTCAAGATGGTTGGCTATATTGAGCTCCTAGAAATCTTGTGTTTTAAGATCCCTGATGAGTTGTACATAGATCTCATTCTGTCCTCACTACCCAGAACCTTCTCTAATTTTATTGTGAAACATAATATAAGTAATAATGAGAATAAACTTTTGAAACTTCATACTCCTATTCACCAAGATGATAAAGAAATGACTCGTGAATAATCCATTGTATTTATGGTGAATAAAAAGAGGAGGAATAAGGAAAAGGTGCTGAAGACTCATGACAAGTCTAAAGATCCCAAGAACCATCCTTCCAAGAAGAAGAAGATTTAGAGGAAATGAAAGGAATGTGATGTGGTGTGTTTTTCATGTGGCAAGCAAGGCCATTGGAAGAGAAATTGCACACAACACAAGAAGAAAGGGAAAACTTTAGGTGTATCCATCATTGAGTGTAATATTTCCATATCTACAAATTGGGTATTGGATACTACATATGGTGCTAACATTTGTATCCAAATATAGGAACCAAGTAAATTTCAGAAGGTTTCTGGAGATGAGGTGTATCTATGAGCTTCCAATAGAGGGAGGATAGTTTCTATAGCCATTGGAGACACCATCTCACATCATGACAATATTGATTTTGGTTTTAAATAATTATTATTATGTGACTAGTGTTACCAAGAACATCATTTTCATTTCTTTTTTAAACATGAACGGTTTTATTTTCAGTTTTTGAAATAAAGAGATGCTACTTATATAAAGATAACATATGTTATGGAATGAAACAATTTAATAACTATGTTTATGTATTAAATTACAAAAACTAAATATTATAAATTGATAAAAAAACAAATACATGCAACTCATATAACACCCAATTATGGAATCACAATATTGTTCATGTAAATAAGAAGCATTTTGGAAAATCTATATCAAGATGGTTACTTATAATATTTGAAGATTAATCTCTTCAAATATGGCATGATTTTTTATAGGGTAAGATTTCCAAACCAATATTTGGTGGTCCAGGTGAAAGGGACACAAAGATTCTATATTTGGTACACACTAATGTGTACAAACCTTTTTAATTAGAATATAGAGGTGGATTATTATACTTTATTACTTTTACCAAGGACTTGAGTAGGTATGGTTATATCTAATTGATGAGTTATAAGTTTGAATCCTTTGACAAGTTTAAAAATTTCAAGAATGAATTTGAGAATCAGCTTGGTAATAAGATAAATAAACTTCGATTGGATCAAGTTGGTGGATATATTAACCAATACTTTATTATTTTTCTCTAGTAGTATGAGATTTTATCTCAACTCACTCCACCATATACACTATAATGGAATGGTGTTAGTGAAAGGAGGAACCATACCTTATTTTACTTGGTAAGGTCGATGATAAGTAATGTAAGCCTTCTATTATCCTTTTGGGGATATTCATTACAAAAAAATCATACTTACTAAACTGAGTACCAATTAAAATGTAAAAAAGTATTCCCTTCAAGTTATAAAGTGTAAAGAAACATGTTTTGTCACATTTTTGTGTATGGGGTTGTGATGCGTTTGTCAAGGCTAGCTCTAGAAGCAAACTAGCACCCCAAGGCATGAAGTGTGTCTTTATAGGGTATCACAAGGAAACAATAGGATAATATCTATACAACCCTTCATATAAGAAAGTAACTATCAAAAGAAATATCATCTTTCTTGAGAGGTAGAACATACTCACGGTGGATAGTGGGAGAAAGATTGACTTCAATGAAATTTATTCTCAAGATACACAAGAGTTAGTAGAGGAACAGATTTCACAGGTCCTCATGGAAGTGGTTATTCCTAAATCAAAATTACTGATTAGGAGCACTATATAAGTAAGATATCTAGAGATATAACACCCATGGTTTTAAAAAAAAAAGTTCAATAGTGTACACATCACGCAATGCCGAGCATAAACGAACCATGATTATTTAAATATGACTGTTACAACCTTGCTGTTAAATTAGTAGGCATGAATATGATTAAATGACTCATGAAATATATATAAATTTCCTACTCAATATAAATTCATTGATAAATTATTAGAAAATAAGCACTCAATTTTTAATAAAAAAAGTTTTATTCTTCAAAAAATAAAAATTCTTTAAAAATTCTTTTTATTTCTTTTTATGAGAAAATATTATAATTAATTTCTAGAAATTTTAGAAAACTTATTGAATAAAATGAAATTAATTTTTGAAATTAACACATCAAAATTAACTTAAGGGTAAAATTTTGGGATTTTTCAGAAAATATTTATTTTCTAGTGAATAGTGAAAATTCCCATTTTTATAAAATTGTAATTTCTTTTTAATAAATTAAAGTAATTTAAAAGTCACATTATGATTTGAATTTGATTTAAATGTAACATAATTTTTATTTACTTATATTTAATCTAATTAATTAAATTTGAATCATCTTTATATTGAATTTTAGTATAAGTTTATTTTTAGGCTTAAAAATGAATTTTCTTAAAAGTCATTTTTAAGTACAAAATGATTATCCATTTTATTTAGTTAAAATAGCCCCTAAAGTATAATTAATTAAAGGAAATTTATATATTAAATAAATAAATAAATATATATATATTTGAATGTAAATTCATATGATAATTATTATCAGTCATAGAGTTAATATAATATCATCTTATGCTTAAAAAATACATTTCTTGAAAAATCATTTTTGATATGTTTTGTAGGTTACCTTTTATAATTAAATTATACGACTTATATAAATTTAATTTAATAAAATTTATTCCATATTTTTAATAATCATATTTATAATTATGTAATATGTTCAACTTAATTGTTTTCATAATGAATAATAAAAACAGTAAAAACTAATTAGTGTGATTAAGGTTAAAACGGGTTTACCTAGGGGTAAACCAAAAGATAAGGGTAAATTTTCCAATTAAACTTGTCTAAGTCCTATTTTAAGAGCATATTAAAAATTTATACTATCCCAAATTCTAATATATGGCCATTTGGAGCATTTTTATTAAGAATGACTTTATTATTTTGTATTATTATAGAAAATTTCTAAGTGAGTCCCCTCTCCCACCTATAAAAGGACACCTCATCTCATCTCATATCCATACTTAAAGGTCCTTTTGGTTTTTAAAATTCCTACCCAAAAACCTTCTTTATATCCCTTCCCATGTCCTAGAGGCCTTGTTTTGATCAGAAAACCAACTTAGGAAAACTTTTGGTGTAAACCTTAAGAGGTTTCCTAGAGAAGAGGTATAATTATTAATCAAGTGTTTTTGTTTTATTTATATTCCAAATCCTTAAAATATTATTAAACCATGATGATATAATAACACCAGTATTTACCATATACTAATATGTTATTATGTTAATGACATAACCTAAATCTATCTCCTCTTCCATAAAATGAGAAATAAAATTATTGTTCATGTGTACGGTGGACTACCACCTTGAGAATCGATGTAATTCATTTTCCATAATCACCTCTCATGAATTTTTATGATGATAGATTTAATATATATATTTATATATCTCTCTTTTCATGTGTTTGTGTGATATTCATGACATATTAATCATTATGTAAAAGTAATATATCATATATTTTCTTACCTTTATGTTAGAACCTCCTTGTTTTAATGCTCACAAATCATGTTTCCTATATATATAATGAATTTAATGATTTATGATTGTGTATTATTTTCTAAATAATAATCTGAATAAAATTGGTAAGTGTTGAAAAATACAAGAACTCTCAAGCATATGGAGAATTAGAAATCAAGAAAAAAAATTTATTTCTTCTTCTCTATTTATTTTCTCTCTTTGTTTTTGTTGTACTTTTGAGTAGTCTGTTGTTTCAATATATATATTTACACACAACAAATCTTGAACTTAAACTGGAGAATACTTGATATTATATCTATATATTTTCATCTACTTACCCATAATTATTGTGGAAGAGGTACCTACATGGACTGTACTATTTTTATTCCCATGTATAAATGTGGAAGAGGCTTTGATCTTGGACAACTTATACTGTTTTGTGTATACCCGATATAGTTTGTGGATCATATTATTTGATATAATTATCTTCTTGGCAATAGGTAATTTCCAAGTGGAGGGTATTAGGTCTCAACTTGAGATCAAACACCTTGTTTATTTTGTTGTGTGTTTGTATTTTGTTTTCATTATTTTAAATTTTAAACTGCATTTGATTTAAACTGTAAAAAAAATCCATACTTTTATAGTTTTTCTTAACTAGTGTTTATATAAATATTTGATTAAGTAAATAAATTTCAATGTTAAATTAATTTCATATATTTTTTTAACTAAAACCTAATCAATCTTTGAGAAATATTTTAAAAGGTAAAAATTATATTAAAATACTATTTTGATTGACTAGGTAAATTTATTTTAATTAGGGTGTTTTATTTGAACTTATTTTTAACAAAAAAATTTATTGGGAACTCAATTCACCCCCTCTTGAGTTACTCACTCTGACCAAAATTTGGCATCATATGATTTTAAATATCTTTTAAACTATGATTTAGTTGTATTTTAAAGATCATAAATTTATATTATTTCTAAATTTAGTCCTTTATGGATAATATAAAATAGGGTTATACTACCAATAGACCTCCTTTTTTAATGGAATTAATTATTATTAGTGGAAAATGAAAATGAAAATGAACATTGAGAGAATTGGTTTTGAAATCTGGACATCTATTGTACACAAATACGAAATAACTAAAAATGCTACAAATACATGGGATGATCCTACCAAATATGCATATAATAATTTTAAATCCATGAATTATTTTTATTTTTCCTTAGGTGATGAATAATTAAAAAGAATATCTACATGAAAAACAACTATTAAAATTTGGGACACCTCAGTTGTTTCTCATGAGGGAAAATCTAATGTTAAAGAAATGCATTTAAATACTTATAAGATTAAATATGATACTTTTAAAATAAAAATTGATGAGCCTATTTATAACATGTATCTTAGGTTCAATGAGATATTAGATATAATTCACTCATTGGGGAACCCTATTTCTGAAAAAGACCAAGTGATGCGCTTATTGAGGTTTCTACCAGAAAGATGTAGAGGAACCTCAGTATTAATTAGAGAATCATGTGATGTTAGAAAGTTACTTGTCAAGGATATGATTGGAAAATTGATGATGTATGAGGAATAACTCAAAGTGAGAAGATAAGAGGAGGATAAACCCAAAATAAAATATATAGCCTTCAAATATACTACCTCAAAAGAAAAGGAGAAAGTTCATGCTAATAGTTCAAGTGATAAAGAATTGCTTGCTGATAGTGATGAAGATATAGCCCATATGGAAAGAAGATTCAAAAATTTTATAAGAAGAATAAGTTCTTTAGGAAACTGATCTATAAAGGTAAATATGATAATATAGGAAACTGTAGGATGAATTGGAAGAAGGATGATGCTTCAAAAGAAATAGTTTTCTCTGAGTGTAAGAGGAAATGACATTTCAAAGTTTATTATCATAAGTTTAAATAAAAAAAGAGATATGATTCTAAGGATGAGAGATAAAAGAAATCAATGAAAGAAAATTGGAGTGATTTTGAATATAGATCGAGTGATTCATACACAACCTAAGAGGATAAGCATGATATAGCTAACATGTTTTTTTTTGAAAAACACATTTGAGGTATCTGATGTTTTTCCTACTTAACCTGTACATATTTATAATCATTATGAAGATGAAAATAATTATGATAACATGTATAATTAAGATATGTTTGAGTATTATATTATTCTTTAAGAAACATTCAATTAACTTAAAGATAAATATAAAATTCTAAAGAAACAACACGCTTTGACTGCTAGTTTTAAATCCGATCTTTGTATTAAAAAAGAGAAAAATGATCAACAATTAAAAAATAACAATGAATTAAAATTGTATAATGAGAAAATAAATAATGATATAGAAAGATTAACTAATGGGAGAAATAATATTACTCAAATAATTTGAAAACTAGCTGCACCTAATTATATTACTGGTATAGGGAATTAACCAGGAATGAGGATAATTGTTAAGAATAATTTCATTCCTAGTTCTAGTTATGGAAAATCTTTTACTAGTTTTAATCTTCTGTACCCAAAAAATTATTTATTTTTAAAAGTTTTAAATCTAATCATAGGAAACCTATTAATAAAATATGGGTTCCTAAATCCTTTATAACTAACACTTATGGACCCAAGATGTTTTGGGTACCAAAATCATTTTTAGTGTAAAATTTGTTTTATAGGAAACTTTCTTAATGAGATCTAGTAAGAAAATATAGTTCTTGGACATTAGATATTCTAGACAAATGACCAGATATTATTCAATCTTTAAGAATTTGATAAAGGTGGATGGTGGACATGTCACTTCTAGTGACAATTTCAGAGGGAAAATTATTATCCTTGTCCAAATTGGTAACTCTAATATTGTTTTAATATCTAAAGTATTATTTATAGATGGATTAAAGTACAATATTCTTAACATCTCATAGTTATGTAATGATGATTTTCATATTAAATTAGAAAATAATTCTTGAAATATTTTTTATTCTAAACATGATTTAGTTTTTACTACTTTAAGAAATGAAAATGTTTATGATGTTAATTTAGACTCTTTATTTTATCAAAATATTTCATGTCTAAGTGCCTTTCACAAAGAATATTGTATTTGACATAGAAGAAAAGGACATTGTAATATTACATCACTTAGAAATATTACTAGTAAAGGGTTAGTCAAGAATTTACCTAAACTTGAATTCTCAAATGATAAAGTCTATAACCCATGTCAAGAAAGAAAACAACACAAAATTTCTTTCAAATCAAAGAAAGTGGTTTAAACTTCTCAACCCCTAGAGTTCGTTCAAATGGACTTGTTTGGACCTTCTAGAGTTTCTATTCTAAATAGGAATCAATATTTTTATGTTATTGTAGATGAATTTTCTAGGTATACTTGGGTATTTTTTCTAGCTCACAAAAGTGAAGCCTCCTCTTATTTTAAGAAGTATGCTAAATTTTTAAAAAATATTAGTAGGATTAGGATTAAGAGCTTAAGAAGTGATCATGGCAATGAGTTTGAAAATCAAAACTTTGAATATTATTGCTCACAAAATGGACGTAATCATAAATTTTCTACTCGTTGGACCCCACAATATAATAATACTGTAGAAAATAGAAATAGGACACTTCATGAAATTGTTTAGACCATGCTTATTGAGTATGACCATCCTATTTATTTTTGGATAGAGGTTGTGAATACAACCTATTATATAATCAATAGAGTTTTAATTAGACTTCTCTTAAAAATAAAAACTTATAAATTATGGAATAGTATAAATCCAAAGGTTAATTACTATAGAGTTTTTGGTTAGAAAGTATTTATTCTTAACACTTAGGATAATATTGAAAATTTTTCCTCCAAGAGTGATGATGAAAATTTCCATGGTTATTAAACTTCTAGTAAATCATATAGAGTGTTTAATAAAAGAACCAAGACTATAGAAGAATCTGTTTATGTAAAATTTGATGAAACCAATACACATTATCCTAAGAAACCTTTAGAAAACCTTGAGGATGATTTGTCAATTCTAAATATCAACGCCAAACCTCCTGACAATTCTGCGAAACAACCAGAAAAATCATCTAGTTCTGAGGAACATCCTAAACCTAAACACTACTGGAAATCAGATCTTTCCCAACACTTATATACACCCTTTCCCAACGGTTTGGGAGAACCGTTGGGAAAGACCCCCTTTACCACCCCTTTCCCAACGGTTCTCCCAAACCGTTGGGAAAGACCCCCCCTTCCCAACGGTTTGGGAGAACCGTTGGGAAAGACCCCCTTTCCCACCCCTTTCCCAACGGTTTGGGAGAACCGTTGGGAAAGGTCACTCTTTCCCAACGGTTCTCAAGAACCGTTGGGAAAAAGCATAAAAAAAAATCAACATTCGTCCTGGAACATTACACCCAACCAGAACCTATCCCAATGGTTTTGAAAACCGTTGGGATAGGTTCTTTACTTTTTCCAGATCCACTAACCGAGAACATTATATAAATCAAAATTTAATATAATTATGATAATACATATATATATTTATGAAATTATATTTACAAAAGTGATGTTAGCTTAGTGGTTAAGTCGTTCGATTATAAACGAGGGGTCCTGGGATCAAATCCCAGCGGATGTTTTATTTTTGGAATTTATATACCAACAGTTCCATTACCGTTGGTATAGATTTCATATTACCTATACCAACGGTTCCCAAAACCGTTGGTATAGGTATATACCAACGGTTTTCGGAAAACCGTTGGTATAGACCTATCCCAACGGCTTACTTGGCTACGGTTCTCCAAACCGTTGGTATAGGCTATACCAATGGTTTGGAGGCCTATACCAACGGTTCCAAACCGTTGGTAAAGGTTAGTTTTCCAGTAGTGAAACCTGAATCTATAGATGATCATGAGATAACCAGATATTTTTTTTCATAGAGATGTTAGGACTCATAGATACCGTCCTCTATATGTTTTATATAGATACCAATATAAAGGCACACAAACTAGAGAATATTTTAGAAACCAGGTTGAACATCAAACATTCTTGCCTTATATTGAACCTTAGAACATGAATGATGCAATTAATGATGAATTCTGGGTAATAAAAATGAAATAAGAACTTAATTAGATTGAAATAAATAAAGTTTGGGAACTTGTAATAAGACCTAAATACACTTTGACTACTGTGGGTGTTTAGAAACAAATTTGATGATTCAGGAACTATACTACAAAATAAAGCTTGGTTGATTGCATAAGGGTATAGTCAAGAAGAAGGTATAGACTATGATGAAACCTTCTCACCAGTAACTAGAATTGAATCCCTTAGAATATGACTTGCCTATGCAACACATTTGGATTTCAAACTATATAAAATAGATTTCAAAAGTTAATTCTTAAATGGTTATATAGTTGAGGTTGTTTTTATTGAACAACCCTATGTATTTCAAAATACTCATTTTCTAAATCATGTTTTTAAACTAAAAAATGATTTCTATGGTTTAAAATAGGCTCCTAGAGATTGTTATGATAAGATTAGATATTATTTAATTTATAAAGGTTTTTCAAAAGGTATAGATGATCCTAGTATTTTTATAAAAATATTTTCAAAAGATTTTTTATTAGTTCAAATATATGTTGATGATATTATTTTGGGATATTCTAAAAATTCCCCTTGTACTAATTTTTCAAAGATGATGAAAAATGAATTTAAAATGATTTTAATGGGTGAACATAAATTATTTCTTGGTTTTCAATTTTTTCAAAATAAATATGGAATTATTTTAAATAAAAGTAATTAAACTAAAGACCTTATAAAACATTTTGGTTTGGATAACACTAAATGTAGCGATACTCCCATGAGTACTATCAGTAAGTTAGATCTTGATGAAGATGTAAAGCCAGTGTATCAAGACAATTACATAGGTATGATTGGAAACTTATTATAATTTTCTTATAGATGACTAGATTTTTTGTTGAGTGTGTGCGCATGTGCCTATTTTCAAGCAAAACCTAAGGAGTCTCATTTAATTTTTGTTAAAAAGAATTTTCAAATAACTCAAAATATACATCCAATTTAGGACATTTCTTCCCTAGAGGATAAGAATTTGACTTATTGAGTTATTTAGATACAGATTTTTATGGTTGTAAGTTATATAGAAAAATAACCACTAGAACATATTATCTTTTAGTAAAGTCCCTATTATCTTGGTGTAGTAAGAAGAAAAATCATGTTGCACTACTGTTTCATTCCCGAATTCCATGTGGGGTTGGAATGAAATTTTTTGGTGTTGGTGGGACAACCCTCATGTTAGAAACATATACCCACATCTTTTTTAGGCACTTTCCAATGGGGTTTGTTCATGGAACCAGAAAAACCCAGTGGTTGTCTTATTCATGATGACTCATGGTCTTTCTTTCCAAAGGTAGATGCTCATTGGGGAACTTAGACAGTGATACTTAAGAACTAAAATTGGTTGAGAGTATGGGAGTTCAGTCTCATCACACCCTTTTGGGGGTAATTGTTTCCTACTACGGGATAATCTTATAGATTTAAGATATGTTCATGAATCCTTCATTAACTCCCCAGTATAACGTTGGTAACCCTTGAATTAACAATAAATTATCGACATGCATGGAATTTCGAATCATATATATGTATTTTTTGTTCTTCATCGATAGAGATATCTATATGTATTTGAGGTTCTCCATCAATGGTGACCTTTTATGAACGTATTAGAGATTATTTTATCATTTATCATTATGATGCTAGTTTTAAGCCACATAGTGGGGTGATCAGGAGTGTGTTACCATACATGGAGATGCGAGTTGTTTTGATGTTGGGATCAGTCCCATAATATGGGATTCCTACATATCCTTGTGAAAGGAATTAGAACCCACATAGTTCAGTGCCACTTAACAGGACACATCATACCTTTTAAGGTTATGTGACAAGGACCAAACCATGTAGTTTAATGTCATGTGGAAAGGAAGTCTAGACAAAAGTTTCCTAATCAAAGTTTGGTGTGGGAATTATATAGAGGTGGACTAGGGGATCAGGAAGGGATATGGGCTCTCAGGTTGGATAAGACCCTACTGGGAGTATGGCCCAAATATAATTAGGTTTGATTTTGGGGTGTCGGGTTTGGTCCTCATGGAGGCTTCCTATATATCCCATTTAGATGGGAATAAAATCCCATATAGTTTGGTTATGAAGACCCACACCTATGGAGGTCCTCTTGAGGTTTTTCTTATAGGGAATGTGACCCTTTGATATGATTGAAGGTACTAGGCATGCAGTGGAAGCCCCAAAAGTGGGATTTTAAAAAAATTCACCGACAAATGACATAAACTCGTTGACATCAGTGAATTGCTTCCCGATTTAAGCTGAGGATCTTGCATGAAGATTTTTAAGCACAAAATTGAAGCCGTAAAATACCTAGTTTAGATCCGAAGCCACGTACAATGTCTGACCATCATTGGTGATCACTACTTGAAGAATCCAAAGATAAATTCCTATAGATCATCTACATTCTCTTCAAGAAACTATGGGAGTACCATTTGTAAAAATCCAAGTGCTAGCATGGAGATCTAACGATGCCTTTGACGCTCTGAAGATCACCACATCTCCTAGCTTGCAATGCATGAGAGAGATCTCAATCCATGATTTTAGATCCAAATCCTCTCTCTCTATAATTCAAGAGAGAGGCGTAAAGAGATAGATGCTATGAATAGTCCATGAAAAAACTCTCTCCTCCTCTATTTATAGCGTGAAATAGAATTTCCCAGAAATGCCAGCCCGACCCCTGAATAATTAACACACTATATAAATAATATTTTGACTATTAAACCAAGTCATAAATAATATTTATTATTATTATCACTTTTCTGTAATATAATAAATATATTATATGATAATACTCGATCCATTAACTCGGCTCATACTCCCAAAAATATTAAATGAACCTTGAATATTTTAAACTAATATTCGTTTATTTGATATTTTTACATATTTACTTAAAAAATTGTAAAGAAATTTAATAAATAAATTCAATTCCCATTATTCTTAAATTTAATAGTATGAATTTATTTATTTCACTAGTGATCTTTTATCCTTGGACAAATCCCAGACCCCAGTGGTGGGGACCACCATGTCCAAAACTTCTATTCAACTGAATAGGTAAGATTCTCGAATACACTATTGTATGTTACCCTCTAGGCCCTTATCTCGATAGAAATGAATACTATTCAAAGTCTAAGAGTGGGATCTAGAAACCCATCATGGCCCCTAAATAGATAAATATTGTCATAGAAGCAACAACCAACCTACGAACAAGTACTATGTAATATAATCTCTTTGTATTTAAATATATCCTAAAGCAGGATGCACACCCATGTCAACACCCTTTTATTTATTTATTGTTTGTTGATATAACTAGATGGATTTAACCTCGACTGCCATGGCCATGGTATTTTTGAAGGTACTATTATCTTAATCAACATGGCTCAAGATATATTACTTCCATAACCTAGAAGAAAAAAATCCTTTATTGCGCATTCAACCAATGCCATGCCTCAAATGACTCACCCAATACAAACTACGTCCCCATGATTTCATCATCATGTTTTTCATCTTGAATAATCAAAGTACGTGATCGAATGACATATATTGAAAATGATCTCAAGTCAGGAGACCATTACACATGATTGTATATAGAAACATCCAATGACACCCAAAACATGTGGTGTTCCTATTGGTGGGTTTTTACTCATGATCTCACTACTAGATATCACTAAGTGTGAACTTCATGAGAAGAAATCTTAATTCTTATGAGCCCTCATCACCTGATAGTAAAATATCTAATATGTACTGTTAGTAAGATGTATCTAGATCATAAGTCCTTTGTTTAAGATTAATGTCATAATATCTCAAGGTTCTCATTATATCTTGGGATCTACTATAACCTTTCAATACGACAATTAATTTATGGACATTACCATTTCAATAGTGTAAGCAGAAAATTATACACTACAATGGAAAACAAACATCATGTATAGCTAACTGTATACACAATATAGTAATCAAAAGCACTACATAGTTGGGTCTATGACACCCACTACTTCAACACCCCCACTTGAACTAGATACAATTTTCTAACCAACCTTGTTAGAACTCACATGATTTAGATCAGGTTTCTGTTGAGTCACGACTTTAGCTTCTGGGCCTACCATGATTCCACCACATGGAATTTCTGTTATTTATGACCTCATATCCTTGAGTAAAACTTTTCAATAGATGGTATCCCAATGTATATCCCCTTTTTACACTATCAAAACTTGACATCTTGTCTAGTAAGAATATAATAATTTACATTATGATAATCCTCTTATTACTAGGTGTGATTCCAATAAGTAGAACAAATCATTGAATTTAACTACTTATTAGCTTCCTTAGAAGCTGCAACATACTCGGTATATGTAGGTATGGCTACCACTGGCTTATATGATATTGTCTCTCTCATCATCATAGCCTAACTATGATATTATATCACATTGATCTATGGAATACTAGTTTGTGTCCTCTATAAACTAGTATCCTTTCTTCTCCACTTACTAGGTACATATATTTTGTACTTTCTGAAGTACAAATGAATAGTTTTGACTAAGTCACTTGCAGTGATCCTGGATATAACTGATATTTTCCTAATATCTTGGAAATATAAATCCTTGTACATATCATGTAATATGTGATTAATCCATCACTTAAATTTATGCATTTAAACTCACCACGTTAATCTCATCCCATATCCCAGAAATGTTAACCTGGAGAGATTATGCCATGTGACATTGGTAACAATTCCTCTCTAGAATTGTTCAATTTTGTTTTTTCAATACCATGTCACTATATGTATGATTGAATAGGTCAAAGCAACCTATAGATCTACATCAGTAGATCTTTTTCCCAATAACTTAGGTTTCTACTTTAAGTCAGTCACTAGAGATTAAATTTAATCATGGTCTTAACTAACTTGAAGACTAATCTGTTTCCATATGTTGCTGAACATGTTTTACTTGGAAAACATTGATGCTCCCACTAACCTATGGTTGGTACATGGAATTCATTAATTCCAAAATAATATTATATGATCATGTTTCTTAATTTAATCCTTAACCAGATTTCAGTGACTTTAAACCTATATTAGCATTCCGTGACATGACCCTCACTTTCTAGTTACATCATATTGACACCTTCCATGAATGGTGGTTATGAAATCCAATGCTAAATAATATGATCATAGATATTATCTACAAAAAGTAAAATTCTAAAGGATTTAGGCATAATGACTTTGTGAAACCAATTTATCCTTATTGGTACTACTCTTGTACCATCCATGTATCAAATCATTTGAATACCCACCATAGTATTCAAAATAATAAGCCCCTTTTCACTTTGATATATGGAATCCATTATTGAATTTTAACTAGTCATGTCAATATTATCAAATTTTCATATACTGCTTACCTATAGGAAATATTATTCACAATGAATAATAGATCACCGTCCGTGGTGAATAAAAAAACCATCACTATGGTTTTATCCTTCCTATGTAGTATGTGTCTCTGGAATACTCTGTTCCACATGCGCTTGTGGAACTTGTTCATATGACAAATATTTGTGCATATCAAGCATTGAATAAAATTAAGTCAATATGGCTCCCACTATCTCAAAAGAGATATAGACCCTCTTATAGAACTGTAGTCTATCACTTGAATACAACTTTTATATCTTAGGGATTTATGCAATATCCTAAGAAACCATTAGGATAATTACAATAGATTCACAATATGTTTGTTCTTGATGCAAGTTTGTTTATGTCCTAACAAACTCTTTGCATCCAAACATATGTCCTTATGAAATAATGGATTTCCATCATAGTAAAACTATTATGAAATCCATTAGTCATAATAGTTGGCATAAGATTATGGGAAATCACCGTTATTTGTGAAGTATAACATGAAATATAATGGAGGTTTCTACAAATTTCAACATTGATGCTCCTTACATCATAACTCTAATGTATAAAATGTGAATTTAGGAATTTCTCCATGCTATATTTTTTTGATCAATGTTGACATATAAGAATTCATCATCGATCCTCATTATGAACACCAATTCCATGATATAGATAAGGTAATGTGTGTTTCAGAATTACTCCATGCTACATTATCATGATTGATAATTACATAGTCAGGATATTCTTCAGCATGCTGGATCGAAGAAACTTATATCTTTTGACCATGAACTTACTTCACTTTACCGTTCTTTAATTACTTAAAGAAATATTATGAAGTAAATATATACCTCTATCTTATTCTTGTAATAGTTCATGATCTCTTCTTGAACTAATTTTGAAATCTTTGTGGAATACCTTTATTTCTAAATGTTTCTTTATACATAATAAAGACGTCGATAATACCAAATGTGTTTAGATTTACTAAGCCTAAATACCATACTGGGTACATGATTTATGTCCATTGTTAGTCTTTCTTGACAAAGATTATCTTGCCACAACTGTGTATAGGTTTTACATTTTTATATTCATCACTTATCGTCTATGATTCATGTATCACTAAACTATTTGTTGAGTATTCGACATCAAAACATCATTCATTCTAGAACCTAGAATAATGTATCCTTATGTACATAGGATACATGAGATAAATGTTTTAGTCATAATCAATAAAATTTCCACATGAATCATTTTCTTAGAAATACATAAGTGATGTGTTTCTCACCACTGACTTAGGAATCACCCTTTCTCAGCCACTTGGAGAATACACCTTACTTATAGTAACAGTTTATACTTACTTGGTTACCACATTTAAATACACATATGTAAGTGGCATATAGTATTTAATATCAAAGGAGTAGGAATGAAACATTACTTTTATGTGATGAATATACCTTACAGAGAAGCAATAACATGATTCTTTATATTAGTTTATTGCATATAAACTTCCGTAGTATTATTTCATAATAGGAAAAGAAAATAACCTCTTTTTAATACCTCTTTCATTGAAGGATGTAGTGAATATGATTTTGGCATTACTTTCCATTGACATTTTCTCCTTTCCTTTCAATTTGTTTGTCATAAGAATTAAAGATTAATCTATCTTCTATATTTTTATTTACTTGACGAACTAACTAAAAGGTAATGAAGTGATTACTCAATTATTTTTAATTTTGTAACTTAAAATGAAACTTGAGAAAAGGGGTGAAAATGATATTAGAATAGGATGTTTTGAAAGATCATAATCCTCTTTTCAATTTACACCGATCCAATGTAACAATTACCTATTCATATCATTGCTTCACTTTCTCTTCACAGACTTCTAAAATATGAGACTAAATATTATATCATCCATTTCCTGATGTAGCAACCACAAAAAGGATCAGACATTGATGAAAGAATAATGACATAACCATCATATGCTATGTACATTAGTACCCTATAATCAATTTCACCCTCACTTCCTAAGGTAGTTTAACAGGTGTTGGGGATACTGTCACATTGAGTTTCCTATATCATAGTACTATGCACAAGTGACCATACTATTCTTAGATACTCATGCTAGTGAGGACATTTTCTTTGTCCATTATTTATCATAGTTTATTTACTGTGGTATAAATTAACATTTTTCTACAAAATTAAATTTTAATAGATAAGTACTTTTTATCATGATTAATGATTTACACATTTTGATTAATTAATTAAATCATTAAATGTCTCCCACTATTTTTATTGAATTCTAGGAACCCTCCGTGCTAGAATCGAAATAATATATCGCTTGAGTATTCTAGTGTAAAGGATCCCTAAACCACCCATGATAGTCTACAAGCTTTGGCTATGCCATTACTTGGAGGGTTCAAGGTGGGTTTTTGGCTGGCCAGTTGCTTTAACTCACAGTTCCTTGATCTGTTGAGTGAAGTCCCATCTTCTTAAATTAAAACTTCATTTACTCAACAATTAACTCTAAAATTACAACAAGATTGATTTGGATATTTATTTGCTAAAATTTTAGTTAATTCAAACCACCAATGTCATAAGAACTCCCCAGTAATAAGAGGCACCCTCAGCATTAGCATGACCGACACCCCAAACAACTGGTTTTGTTCAAAGTTGAATGATGGAAGGAGATTGAGACTTAATATTTCTTTGAGGGTTTTTTTGTTATTAATGTGATGAAAGAAATAATTTTATATTTTATTAGAACATACTATGTGATCGTACTCACAACTAACCATGAATTAAACAGAAAAGTCTATCACGTCACATGTTCATTTTATCTTGCATGCCTGTTTATTATTCTATGTGTTCACGATTTAACTACACATACACAAAAATAATAAACCATTCAAAAATAAAACGAAGACCTGATCATGATATGGTACTATTGGTTGATCCTTTGAGTGAATAACGGACCAACCTAGACCCTAGGTGATATACCTTGAGTCACATTGCTTGTGATTCAAATTGCAGTGTTTTCCCACCCAATGCATCCATCTCCTATCTCGTGCATTTCCATCACTTGGTGCGAAGTGCATCTATAATCATCTCGTCATTATACAACATTACCCAAACACATGCGAGGGGGTCTTGGGGTATAAAATACAACTCTGAGAATGGGCACACAGACCCTTATACATATAATGACATTGAGACGATTTGCAGATCGCCTTTTAATTAAACTAATTATTACAAAACCATTACAATAAATTAATTAAATGAGAAATGCACAAAATATGCATTGCTCAGTCCAAAGATCATGAATATTTTAATATTCCCTAAACTTGCGTATTAAAAAAAAAATATAGAATTAAAATTAAACTTGCATTAAAAAAATTATAAGGGCATTTTATTGAATTAAAAAAATCACTCTAATTTTTAATTCAATAATTTTTCCATCATTCAATCCCACTAATTAATTTAATTTTTCAAACTAAAAATTAAATAAATTTACACCTCATTAAATATCAAACCAAAAATTAATATTTAATTAATCTAATTATCAAATAAAATAAAATTAATAATTTTAATTATATTTTGATTAAATTCAAATTACCTGGGTACTGAAAACCCCGGGAAGGGCCTGTGTGGGTCGGGCCGAACCTGCGTAGGCCCATTCTGGGCTATTCCAACCCCATGGAGGGTAAATCTAGGTCAACCAAGTCCACTCACTCCCTTTTTGGTTTGGAAAATCCATGCGACCTCTTTCTAGTCAGATCAAGTCCAAATGAACCCATAACAGTTGTTACCTTGGTTGGTAGTCACCGGCATGAGGCTATTCAGCAGAGAACACTTCACGGTGGGCTAGTGGGTTCGCTGGATGGCGAAGGGAGATGACCCGTGGGGGTGGCCAGATCTAAGTGAAAGCATGTTGGAGGGCTCGCCTGAAGGGGAATTAAAGGTGGATTGACCTCAGTAGGGCGTGATGGACACGGGCACCAAGACAAAGAGGTGGCATTCCATGAGCCTCCAGAAGAAGGTGGTATGGTAGGAGGATCCCGGTCTAGATCTAGACCATGATGCTGACTAAGATTTTTTCACTGAGGTCAAGTCCGCTGGATAGGGCGACATAGCTTCCTGAAATGGTGGTGTGGTCCAGATATGAAGAGGAGGGGGCCTGGGTGGTTGGTGGTGGTGCAAGCTGGTTGTTAGAAAAATAAGTTGGCAAAAAAGAAGACAGATAGAACCTTGATGTGTGAATCGGGTTCACTATCCAAAAGGGTTTGATCCACCCCCATGTTTATGGTGTAGGGTTCTCAATGGAAGTATCCCTCGAGGATTTCACCAAGGTTTGGAAAAAATCTAACACCAATTTCCGATTACCCCACTGTACAGATGTTGGGAGAACTCTGGAGAATTTCTAGGAATGAATGAATTAATTGATCCATAAGCGATCACATCATCGCTTATTTATAGATTATAAATGGTGCGAATTGCACTGGTTTGGTCAAAGAATACATTTGTTTGACTGAAACAAGACAAATCTTGGTGAGGGACACACTGCTTCAATCTCACCATTTTGATCAAAGAACGCATTGGTTCAACTGAAAAGACACAACTCTTGGTGAGAGACACACCTGTTCAAATTTGAAAAAACACTCTATTTAAATAATTTAAATAAAATTATAACAATAAATATTTTGAATAAAATATATAAAAAATATATAACAATCCCCCACTTTTATTCATAAATATTAATTCTTCAGATCACAGGTGATTCATTATACATAATAAAGTTATCTTTCGATTTAAACCTTTAATTAGTATCAATATCTCAAAGTTTATCAGATTTATAAGTTGTCAAAACATTAAACTTATTAACCTTTATGATTAACTGGAGAAATCATACATATAATTAACTTTCATCCAACATCTCATTTTGTATAACTTTTAAGGCCATGTGCTTATATCCTTTTCATAAACTCTCTAAGGAGTAAACCCATTAACTCCTCTAAGAAGCGGCACCACTTCTAAGTTCACATAGGCAAAATATTACAATGTGCTTCCGTTATTATAGCACATAACTCATTGAGTCTTAATATTTTTTTAAGAGTTTAAAACTCAACCTCTTGTCATAACGGATGATATTGACACCAAAAATTGGGGTTATAATTGTCAATATCAACAATCATCTTCATAACTTTTTTTTACCCATTAAACACTTTGAATAGGATCTACCTAAAGAAAGTGTTGGGTTTCCATTACTGATATGATTTATTCTATGGGATTTAACCCCATCTCTTTATTAGTTGCATGAATAACCTCTCTCAGCAGAGATTTTGTAAACGGATCCACAAGGTTTTTACACGATCTTACATAAACAATTGTTAGGGTACCATCTTGTAACAATTGTCTCACATAATCGTGTCTCAAACTTATATGTTTAGACTTTACATTTTACATGAAAATTTATATTCTTGATAATATTGCTTCACTATCACAACTGATAGATATAGGAGGCATCAGACTAGGCCACAATCTAATATCCAATAATAGATTCCTAATCTATTCAGCTTCCTTTCCACATGTCGCTAATGAGATAAATGGTCGAATGTGAAATACATTTTTGTTTCTTACTCACCCAAGAAACAACACAACCTACAAGAGTAAACAACCATCCATAAGTGGATTGGTTATCACCAATATTGGTAATCCAACTTGCATCGATGTATCCTTCTAATACAGCCAGATAATCATTATAGTATAAAAATTAATCTTTGGTCTTTTTTAAGTATCCAAAAATTCTCATTATACATCTCCAATGATCCACACTAGGATTACTAGTATATCAACTCATTTTACATACCCCAAAATCAATATCAGGTCTAGTGAAATGCATCACATACATTAAATAACTAATTTTAGATCTTTTAGGATCTAGAACTCTTAATATGCTAAACACCCCCACACTTTGAAATAAGAAGTATTAGGTCTTCTTCCTCTCCAAATTTCATAAGGGGATGACTTAGTTTTTATAGATGCAATCCTATTATGAATATGAAATGTATCCAATAAAGCTTTGCCCCATATATTTAATGGTAACTTGGATTTATTTATCATGAAATTTACCATTTCTACTAAAGTGCAATTTATTGGTACCTACTTCCTCCACTTTATACTTGAATTCGAGTGCATCCCAAATCTCTAGAGTAGTCTGAATTTGGCGGAAGTAGTCGTAGAGATGTTTTGATAAATCCATCTTCTAGGTTCTGCCTTATCAAACCCTTTTTATTGTTAGAAAAATAAGTTGGCAGAAAAGAAGACGGATAGAACCTTGATGCGTGAATCGGGTTCACTGACCAAAAGGGTTTGATCCACCCCCACGTTGATGGTGTAGGGTTTTCGGTGGAAGTATCCCTCGGAGATTTCACCAAGGTTTGGAAAAAATAGAACACCAATTTCCAATTACCCCACTACACAGATGTTGGGAGAACTCTAGAGAATTTCTAGGAATTAATTAATTAATTGATCCATAAGAGATCTCATCATCGCTTATTTATAGATTAGAAATGGTGCGAGTTGCACCAGTTCGGTCAAAGAATACATTGGTTTGAACGAAACAAGACAACTCTTGGTGAGGGACACACCACTTCAATCTCACCATTTCGATCAAAGAACGCATTGGTTCAACTGAAAAGACACAACTCTTGGTGAGAGACACACTGGTTAAAATTTGAAAAAACACTCTATTTAAATAATTTAAATAAAATTATAACAATAAATATTTTGACTAAAATATATAGAAAATATATAACACTGGTTTCACCGACAGAGGAGGGTCAGTCCATCACGGGTCCAGATAGAGACAGGCCATTAGCTAGAGGTGCCCCGACGGGTTTCACAGTCCGGTGAAGGGAGGCAGCGCTGTGGTGTAGTGGACTTTATGAGTTCCGAAGAGGCGTTGTTGGGGAGGGTTGACTAGGTGTGATGGAGGAGGGTTGCTGGTGCAGTACCTCTTGGATTGCACAGGGATGGCCGCATCCGGGCCAGAGGTTGAAGGTGGTGCACCAGGTGAGGTTACCGGACAGGGCAATGGTGCTGCCTGAGGCGGCGACGCCTGTTGCAAGTTGCAGGTGGAAAGGGGAGTGAGGACTGCTCGACCCCCACTTTTTTAAACTTTTTTTTGATTCTTTGTCCTGTAAATTCCTCCTTCAATTTTTTTGTTTGTTTTTTAACAGGTTAAACCCTCCATCCAACATCCCTATCATTAATTTTTCCACATTTATCTTAAATGATCATTTTCAAAAAGTCTATATTATTAGACTTTTAATTTATTCATAATAAAATAATTAATCAATCATATTAATTATTTTATTCAAAATTCACCATCGGAAAATACTATTTCAATAGCTATACTTCTGGTGTGCAAAGGATTTTTGGCTGGAAATAACTTCATCGAAAAACTAAATTCATCTAATTTTAAAACATCAGATGACTGTAGACTGGCCATCCGATATCGGATTCACAAACTGTCTATGGCAGTAGAACCGTAATGACACCCTCTATAAGTTTTAAAGAAATTTTAATTTGTTTTTGTCCTAAAAATTTCATGTGTTGTTTTGATACCAATTAAAGGTACCATGCATGCAACAGAATCCCCAAAAGTGGGATTTTAAAAAATTTCACCAATGTTCGACATGAACTCATCGACGTCATCTAATCGATGCTCAGTTTAAGTTGAGGATCTTTCATGAAGATTTTTAAGCACAAAATTAAAATCGTAAAATACTTGGTTTAGATCTAAAGTCGCACACGACATCTACTCATTGTTAGAGATCATTGCACGAAGAATCTAAATTTGAATTCCTCTATATTTTCTACATTCACTTTAAGTAACTGATGGAGTACCGTTAGTCAAAATTAGGGTTCTAGTGTGGAGTTCTAATGATGCCATTAATGCTCTGATGATCACCGCATCACATAGCTTGCGACACATGAGAGACAGCTCAATCCGAGATCATGGATCCAAAGCCTCTCTCTCTAGAATACAAGAGAGAGGAGTAGAGAGAGAGATTCTATGAATAGTCCATGACAAAACCCTCTCATCCTCTATTTATAGTGTGAAATAGAATTACCGGAAAATACCAGCCCAACCCTCGAATAATTAACATACTATATATATATATATAATATTTTGAATACTAAAATGAGTCATAAATATTATTTATTATTATTATTATAAATTTTATATAATATAATAAATATATTATGTGATAATACCCAAGACATTAACTCGGATTTTACTCCTGCAAATATTAAATGAACCTTGAATATTTTAAACTAATATTTGTTCATTTAATATTTTTACGCATTTACTTAAAAACTTGTAAATACATTTAATAAATAAATTCAATGCCCATTATTCTTAACTTTAATAATATAGATTTATTTATTTCATTAGAAATATTTTATCCTTGGAAAAATCATAGACCCCAGTGGTGGGGCCCACCATGTCCAAAACTCCTATTCATATGAATATGGAAGATTCTCGAATACACTATTGTGTGTTATCCTCTAGGACCTCATATAGATAGCAGTGAATACTATTCACAGACCAAGAGTGGGATCTAGAAACCCATCATGGCCCCTAAAGAGATAAGGACTGTCATAACAGTGAAAACCAACCTACGAACAAACACTGCGTAATATAATCTCTTTGTCTTTAACTATCTTATAAAGTAGGATGCACACCTGTGTCATCTCCCTTTTCTTTATTTATTGTTTGTTGATCTAACTGGATGAATTTACCCTCGACTGCCATGACCATAGTCTTTTTTAAGGTACTATCATCCTAATCAGCATGGACTGAGATATATTACTTCCATAACCCGGAAGAGACAAATCCTTTATTGACCATTAAACCAATGTCATTCCACCAATGACACACCCATACCAAACTACCTCTCCATGATTTCATCATCATGGTTTTTTTCTTTCTTAAAATCATGCGATCAAATGGAATAAATTAGTAATTATCTCAAGTTAGGAGACTATTAAAAATGATCTTAGATAGAAAAATACAATGATACCCAAAACATGTGGTGTTATTATTGGTGGGTCTATCCTCATAATCTCACTACTAGAGATCATCAAGTGTGAACTTCATGAGAAGAAGTCCTAATTCTTATGATCCCCCAACACCTGATAGTCAAAAATCTACTATGTCTAGTTAGTAATATGCATCTCGACTATAAGGTCTTTGTTTAATATTAATGTCATAGTATCTCGAGGTTCTCATTATAGCCTGGGATCTACTATAACCTTTTGATACAATAATTAATATATGGAAATTACCATTTCAATAGTGGATTCAGAAAAGTCTACACTACAATAGAAAGAAAACATCATTTATAGATAACTGTATACACGATATTGTAATCAAAAGCACTGAATAATTGGGTTTTGGTCACCCACTACTTTAAAAATGATTGAGTTGGGGCTTATACTTAGGTTGGGGATTATACATATGAAGGAGGCCCATAGGTTGAGGATCATACCTATGGAGGAGGCCCATAGGTTGGGGATTATACCTATGTATGAGGCCCATAGCTTGGGTCTTATAACTATATAGAAGGCCCATAGGTTGGGACTTATACCTATGGAGGTGGACTATAGGTTGGGGCTTATACCTATGGAGGAGGCCCATAGGTTGGGGCTTATATCTATAGAAGAGGACCATAGGTTGGGGATTATACCTATAGAGGAGGCACAAAGGTTGGGGTTTATACCTATGGAGGAGGCCCATAGGTTGGGGTTTATACCTATGAAGGAGGCCTGTAGATTTTATTCATTGAAAAAATGGGCCCTTTGAATATCAATGAGTGATTTTGTGGCTTACACTCTATAGAAGGATTATCTAGTGGTCAGATACATGGATTTGAGGACCCATGCCTATGGAGGCCCTCTAAAGGAAGGCAAGAGGAATATCCGAAATAAATTATCTACCTAGACATACATATGAACATGTGGATGTTGGGATCATAGTTAACCTCTAATCTCACATGAGTCATGCTCAAATGTTAGAAACAAGAGGAAAACAGATCTGGTAAACTGAGCGATCCTTATTACACTGGTGGAAGAGTTTGGGGATATTTGAAACAAATAAAGGGCTAGGACATGCCCATATCCTCTCTAATTTTGGTAACTAGGATAGTCACATTCACTCCTAGCTATGACCTGACATGAAAAGATGAGCAAGAGTGAAACCTACTGTAAGAAAGTCCAAGCTTGTACTCTAGGAGGGATTACCTAGTTATTGGTTCTTGGGGAAAGATAGGAGGATAAGACACTTCACCTCAAACAGAAAGGCAAGTGTGATCCTCTCCCTCCCCAGCTAGAACCGAATATCCCTTGTCTTAGATATAACGAGTTAGGGACATGGCCTTAACCCTCATACCTAAGACCAGAAGATCCCAAAAACTACCCCAAGGGTTATGATCCTCATAACCAATGGAATGAATATCTACATTCACCCTGAGGACCCTACCCATCTGGTAGGACAAGTGCGAAACACCCCTGACTGATGGAATGCATATCTAAATGGGATACATGCTGATGTGTCTCTTACCATGTTTTTAAAAGTATGACAAATTCAGTGGAGGCTATGATTTGGTCCCACTCATAAGAGGTATCCAAATAAAGGGGATACCTATCATTGGTGGCTTGAAAGAGGCCTTATAAGGTGTCTCGAGAAGGTCAAGGTTTAGTGAGTAGGAGGTTCTTTGCATAGGACTTGGGAGGAACTGGAAGTGCTTCGCACAAGGGTGTAGGCCTACGTGAGCTAGAGGTGCCTTGGGAAATGAAACACCTAGGAAACAAAACATGGGCAAGGCTTTACCATAGGCACCAAGGGAATCCTTAGGTGTTCTTGGAAGGGTTTCAAAAAAGCCTTGGGTTTGGTAAGGGACCTTCACCCTAGTGGTTTTCAACTAGGGGAAATGGGTCCTCACATAGGTGTCTTGTGTTTCAGACCCTGGATGGACTGTGGTCTCACTATCTCCCTTAATTTCCTATTCTATCAAGTTTTAGAGAGCTACCTGAGGGATTTTTGATGACCTAGGAAAAGGGGCTGCATGACTAGAGCTTGGAGGCTTCTTTCATTTTTTCCACTCATGAAAATGAGGAGCCCGATGGTTCTATTTATAGGCAAACATGGGACTCTGGACAAAGGAGGTTGTCCACGCCGGGTTATGGTGTAGGTACCCAACATAGGTGTCATGAAAAGGGGTGGATTTACCTTCTAATCCACATAGGGGGGCCTATTAAAGCCTTATGATGTGCAGGGTTGGTGTACACAAGCCAATTTAGTCAAGTTCCTATGATTATTTTTAAGGACTTTATCTCTCTAATATACTTATGATAATCTTAAAAATCTTTTCATCCCATGAAAGAAATGGAGTTTCAACAAAATCCCCCCCCTCAGGATTTGATCTGATCAAAAGAAGAGGTTCTAGTCCTAAGGTAGAGGGAGGAAAAGATTCTGAAGGTGGCATAGGTTGACTGTGTAGGGTACTTGTGAAGTTCAATAGTGTAGGAACGGTGTGCAAGTCTAGTGTGCAAGTACACAACACACACTACTAGAAATGCAGGATTTCCCAACGGTTCTGAACCATTGGGAAAGGCTGCAGAACCATTGGTATATGTTATACCAACGGTTTTGCAAACTGTAGGGAATTAAGCCATTGGGAAAGCTTTTCCCAATGGTTTACAGTGAACTGTTGGGATAGGTTAGAAAAAATTAACCTATCCCAGCGGTTGTGCCAAACCGTTGGGATAGTTTTTTCCAATGGTTTGGCTTGAACCGTTGGGAAAACCAAGAAAAGGGCTTCTTTTCCAACGGTTCATAGAACCGTTGGTAAAAAAAATACTCAGAGAGGCTATGCCAACGGTTTGAAACCGTTGGCATAGCCTATGCTGTGAAAATTGTACAACAAACTGCAATTTGCACAACAACTCTCATTTTGTGCAATTTGCATAACAACATTCCCTCTCATTTTCAATCATTTCCAATTATTGTACCTACAATAAACTAACACATACATATACAATTATTTTACCTGCAATAACCAACTAACACATACATATAGAGAAAAAAATTAACACACATTTAACATATAATGCATCCTGGAACTATACACATCCATAATTAAATCAGAATTCATAACATAATTATAAACATACATAATTCATTTAGAATTCAATTTAAAATTTAGATTAAAATTATATGTGGAATCCGAAATTCAATTCATAATTTGATTGGTTTTTCGTATACCATATATTTTTACTAGAAATGATGTCCATTTTAAACAAAATACAAACACTTGGAGTGATACTAGCCACACCATGCCTCAGATTGAGGCGAGGTTAACTCGTACACGTCACAAATGACCCATGGATAGTTTTCCTAAAGTATCAACATATTACGAAAGCGTTTGGTCAGTTTTCTGTATGTAAGTTGTTGTTTTCACTTAAAATGAAGTGCTTTTAAAATAAAAGAGAGACACTTTGAATGGTGCCGGCCACACCGCACCTCGGATTGAGGCAGGGTTGACTCTTACACATCACAAATGACCCATGGATCGTTGTTCTAAAATATCAATACAATCAGAATCCGTTTGGTCGGTTTTCTATATGTACTTAAAATGTTGTCCATTTTAAACATAAGAGAGACATTTTGGGTGGTCCCGGCCACACCACAACTTTTATTGAGGCACGATTGACTCGTAAACGTAACATATGACCCATGTATTGTTGTCCTAAAATTTCAACAGATTTCGAATGCGTTTGGTCGGTTTTTCGTATGCCAGTTGTTCTTTTCACTTATAATCTTGTCCATTTTAAACAAAAGAGACACAATTAGAGTGGTACCAGCTACACCGTGTCTCGGATTTAGATGGGGTTGACTCGTACATGTCTCAAATGACCCATGGATCATTGTCCTAAAGTATCAACACAATCCAAATGTGTTTGGTCGGTTTTCCGTATGCCAGTTGATGTTTTCACTTAAAATGATGTCCTTTTGAAACAAAAGATAGAAACTTTGAGTGGTTCCGGCCACACCGCATCTCAGATTGAGGCGGGGTTGATTCGTACATGTCACATATGACCCATGGATCATTGTGATAAAGTATCAACACAATCAGAATCTGTTTGGTCAGCTTTCTGTATGTACTTAAAATGTTGTCCATTTTAAACAAAAGAGAGCCACTTAGAGTGATCCCGACCACACCATGCCTCGAATTAAGGAGGGGTTAACTCATACACATCACATATGACCCATGGATTGTTTTCCTAAAGTATAAACACATTTCTAATGCGTTTGGTCAGTTTTTTGTATGTCAGTTGTTGTTTTCACTTAAAATGATGTCCATTTTAAACAAAAGAGAGACACTATGAATGGTGTTGGCCACACCACACCTCGAATTGAGGTGGGGTTTACTCGTACATGTCACATATGACCTATGGATTGTTTTTCTAAAGTATCAACACAATAAGAATCCTTTTGGTCTGTTTTCCATATGCTAGTTGTTGTTTTCACTTAAAATGAAGTCCATTTTAAACAAAAGAGAGACACTTTGAGTGGTGTCAGCCACACCATGCCTCATATTGAAGAAATGTTGACCTGTACACGTCACATATGACCCATGAATCATTATCTTAAAGTTTTAATGGAAACTGAATGCGTTTGGTCAGCTTTCTGTATGTACTTAAAATGTTGTCCATTTTAAACAAAAGAGTGACACTTAGAGTGATACCGGCTACACCATGACTCAGATTGATCCCAGGTTGGCTCTTACACATAACATATGACCCATGGATCATTGTGATAAATTATCAATAGATTATGAATGCGTTTGGTCGGTTTTTCGTATGCCAGTTGTTCTTTTCACTTATAATCCTGTCCATTTTAAACAAAAGAGACATAGTTAGAGTGGTACCGGCCACACCACATCTCAGATTTAGATGGGGTTGAATCGTACACATTTCAAATGACCCATGGATCATTTTTCTAAAGTATCAACACAATCCGAATGTGTTTGGTCGGTTTTCTGTATTCTAGTTGACGTTTTCACTTAAAATGATGTCCTTTTGAAACAAAAGACAGACACTTTGAGTGGTGCCGGCCACACCGCATCTCAGATTGAGGTGGGGTTGATTCATACACGTCACATATGACCCATGGATCATTGTAATAAAGTATCAACACAATCAGAATCCGTTTGGTCAGTTTTCCGTATGTACTTAAAATTTTGTCCATTTTAAATAAAAGAGAGTCACTTAGAGTGATCCCAGCCACACTGTGCCTTAGATTGAGGCGGGGTTGGCTCGTACATGTCACATATGACCCGTGGATCTTTCTACTAAATCATCAACACATTTTTAATGCGTTTGGTCAGTTTTTCATATGTCAGTTGTTGTTTTCACTTAAAATGATGACCATTTTAAACAAAAGAGACACTATGAATGGTGTTGGACACACCGAACCTCGGATTGAGGCGGGGTTGACTCGTACATGTCAAATATGACCCATGGATCATTGTTCTAAAGTATCGACACAATCATAATCCATTTGGTTGGTTTTTCGTATGCTAGTTGTTGTTTTCACTTAAAATGAAGTCAATTTTAAACAAAAGAGAGACACTTTGAGTGGTGTCGGACACACCGCACCTCGGATTGAGGAGAGGTTTACTCATACACGTCACATATGACCCATGGATAGTTCTTCTAAAGTTTCAATGGAAACCAAATGCATTTGGTTGGTTTTCCATATGTACTTAAAATGTTGTCCATTTTAAAAAAAAGAGAGACACTTAGAGTGATCCCAACCACACCGCGACTCGTATTGAGCCTGGGTTGGCTCATACACATCACATATGACCCATGTATCATTGTGATAAATTATCAACAGATTCTGAATGCTTTTGGTCAGTTTTTCGTATGCTAGTTGTTCTTTTCACTTATAATCCTGTCCATTTTAAACAAAAGAGACATAGTTAGAGTGGTACTGGACACACTGCATCTCAGATTTAGATGGAGTTGACTCTTACACATCTCAAATGACCCATGGATCATTTTCCTAAAGTATCAACACAATCCGAATGCGTTTGGTCGGTTTTCCGTATGCCAGTTGATGTTTTCACTTAAAATGATGTCCTTTTAAAACAAAAGACAGACACTTTGAGTGGTGTCGACCACAACGCATCTCAGATTGAGGCGGGGTTGATTCGTACACATCACATATGACCCATGGATCATTGTGCTAAAGTATCAACACAATCACAATCCGTTTAGTCAGTTTTTCATATGTACTTAAAATGTTGTCCATTTTAAACAAAAGAGAGGCACTTAGAGTGATCCCAGCCACACCATTCCTTCGATTGAGGCGGGGTTGACTCGTACACATCAAATATGACACGTGGATCGTTGTTCTAAAGTATCGACACAATCAGAATCCGTTTGGTCTGTTTTCCGTATGCTAGTTGTTGTTTTCACTTAAAATAAAGTCCATTTTAAACAAAAGAGAGACACTTTGAGCGGTGTTGGCCATACCACACCTCAGATTGAGGCTAGGTTGACTCGTAAACATCACATATTACCCATGGATCGTTCTCCTAAAGTTTCAATGGAAACCGAATGCATTTGGTCGATTTTACTTATGTACTTAAATTGTTGTCCATTTTAAACAAAAGAGAGACACTTAGAGTGATCCTGGCCACACCGTGACTTAGATTGAGACCGGGTTGGCTGGTACATGTCACATATGACCCATGGATCATTGTTATAAATTATCAACAGATTCTGAATGCGTTTCGTCGGTTTTCCGTATGCTAGTTTTTCTTTTCACTTATAATCCTATCCATTTTAAACAAAAGAGACACAGTTAGAGTGGTACCGGCGACACCACGTCTCGTATTTAGACGGGGTTGACTCTTACATGTCACAAATGACCCATGGATCATTTTCCTAAAGTATCAACACAATAAAAATGCGTTTGGTCAGTTTTCCATATGCCAGTTGATGTTTTCACTTAAAATTAAGTTCTTTTGAAACAAAAGAGAGGCACTTTGAGTGGTGCCAGCCACACCATGCCTCAGATTGAGGCAAGATTGACTCTTACACATCACATATGACCCATGGATCGTTATCCTAAAGCATCGACACATTTCGAATGCGTTTGGTCATTTTTTTCGTATGTCAGTTTTTGTTTTCACTTAAAATCATGTCCATTTTAAACAAAAGAGAGACACTATGAATGGTGTTGGCCACACCGTACCTCAGATTGAGGCGGGGTTGACTCGTACACATCACATATGACCCATGTATCATTGTTCTAAAGTATCGACACAATCAAAATCCGTTTGGTCAGTTTTCTGTATGCTAGTTGTTGTTTTCACTTAAAATGAAGTCCATTTTAAACAAAAGAGAGACACTTTGAGTGGTGTCAGCCACACCATGCCTCAGATAGAAGTGAGGTTGACTCGTACACATCACATATGACCCATGGATCTTTCTCCTAAAGTTTAAATGGAAACCTAATGCGTTTGGATGGTTTTCCATATGTACTTAAATTGTTGTCCATTTTAAACAGAAGAGAGACACTTAGAGTGATCCCAGCTACAACATGACTCGGATTGAGCCCGAGTTGACTCGTGCACGTCACATATGACCCATGGATTGTTGTGATAAATTATCAACAGATTCCGAATGCGTTTGGTTGGTTTTCCGTATGCCAGTTGTTTTTTTCACTTATAATCCTATCCATTTTAAACAAAAGAGACACAGTTAGAGTGGTATTGGCCACACTGTGCCTCGGATTTAGACAGGGTTGACTCTTACATGTCTCAAATTATCCATGGATCATTTTCCTAAAGTATCAACACAATCCAAATGAGTTTGGTTGGTTTTCTGTATGCCAGTTGATATTTTCACTTAAAATGATGTCCTTTTGAAACAAAAGAGAGGCACTTTGAGTGGTGCCGGACACACCACACCACAGATTGAGGTATGGTTGACTTGTACACGTCACATATGACCTATATATTTTTTTCCTAAAGAATCAACACATTTTGAATGTGTTTGGTCAGTTTTTTGTATGTCACTTATTGTTTTCGATTAAAATGATGTCCATTTTAAACAAAAGAGAGACACTATGAATGGTGTTGGCCACACCGCACCTCAGATTGAGGCGGGGTTGACTCTTATACGTCACATATGACCCATGGATCATTGTGATAAATTATCGACACAATCAGAATCCGTTTGGTTGGTTTTCCATATGCTAGTTGTTGTTTTCACTTAAAATGAAATCCATTTTAAACAAAAGAGAGACACTTTGAGTGGTGAAGGCCACACCGCGACTCAGATTGAGGTGAGGATTACTCGTACACATCATATATGACCCATGGATTGTCTCCTAAAGTTTCAATGGAAACCAAATGAGTTTGGTCAATTTTCCATATGTACTTAAAATGTTGTCCATTTTAAACAAAAGAGAGACACTTAGAGTGATCCCGGCCACACCGTGACTCAGATTGAGCCCAAGTTGTCTTGAACACATCACATATGACCCATGTATTGTTGTGATAAATTATCAACAGAATCTGAATGCGTTTGGTCAGTTTTCCGTATGCCAGTTTTTCTTTTCACTTATAATCCTGTCCATTTTAAACAAAAGAGACACAGTTAGAGTGGTACCGGCCACACCGCACCTCGGATTTAGACGGGGTTGACTCTTACACATCTCAAATGACCCATGGATCATTTTCCTAAAGTATCAACACAATCCGAATGAATTTGGTCAGTTTTCCGTATGCCAGTTGATGTTTTCACTTAAAATGATGTCCTTTTGAAACAAAAGAGAGGAAATTAGAGCGGTGCCGACCACACCGCACCTTGGATTGAGGCGGGGTTGACTCGTACACATCACATATGACCAATGGATCATTTTCCTAAAGCATCAACACATTTCTAATTCCTTTGGTCAGTTTTTTGTATGTCACTTGTTGTTTTCGCTTAAAATGATGTCCATTTTAAACAAAAGAGAGAAACTATGAATGGTGTCGGCCACACCACACCTCGGATTGAGGCAGGGTTGACTCATACACGTCACATATGACCCATGGATCGTTTTTATAAAGTATTGACACAATCAGAATCCGTTTGGTTGGTTTTCCGTATGCTAGTTGTTGTTTTCACTTAAAATGAAGTCCATTTTAAACAAAAGAGAGACACTTTGAGTGGTGTCGGCCACACTGCGCCTCAGATTGAGGTGCGGTTGACTCGTACACGTCACATATGACCCATGGATCATTCTCCTAAAATTTCAATGGAAACCGAATGCGTTTGGTTGGTTTTCCGTATGTACTTAAATTGTTGTCCATTTTAAACAAAAGGGAGACACTTAAAGTGATCCCGACCACACCACGACTCGGATTGAGCCCAGGTTGGCTCGTACATATCACATATAACCCATGGATCATTGTGATAAATTATCAATATAATCCGAATGTGTTTGGTTGGTTTTCCATATTCCAGTTGTACTTTTCACTTATAATCCTGTCCATTTTAAACAAAAGAGACATAGTTAGAGTGGTATGTTAGTTGTTTATTCACATTATTCAAATACACTATTTGACTATGGGTCTTTAAATTAATTTATTTATGAAAAATTTACATTTAAAATGAGAATATCAGAAAATTAATAGAAGATAAAACTTTTACTAAAAATCCTTGTGGAAATATTAAGGTAAACATGATTTATGAGAATCCTCATGTTTCTATTAGTGGAATGGTATTTAATTAAAATCTTGTGGAAATTAATATAGAATATTTTTATATCATTCTTAGTATGGATTAGATTTTAGTTTATCATGCTATGAAAAATTTCAGAGCTAACAATTCCATGCCTAATGAATACATCCCTTTTATAACATACCAAGAATCTATGATATTGATTAGATGTGTAAATGTGATTTACATTGATTATCATGATGAAAATAAATAAAATATATATTATAGATTTTCTAGTAGTAAATGAAATCAAGGAGGGTGGGGGGCAGTTTGGGGGGCTGTCTGGTGGGTGTCCAGGGGGCTGTCTGGGGACCAAGGAGGAGGGTGGGGGGGCTGTGTGGGGGGCTGTCCGGGGGGTGTTCGGGGGGTTGTCCGGGGTCCAAGGAGGAGGGTGGGGGGGCTGTCCGGGGGGCTATCCAGGGTCCAGGGAGGAGGGTGGGGGGGCTGTCTGGGGGGTGTCCGTGGGGCTGTCCGGGGACCAAGTAGGATGGTGGGGGGGCTGTCTGGGGGGCTGTCCGGGGGGCTGTCTGGTGTCCAAGGAGGATAGTGGGGGGTTGTTTAGGGTCCAGAAAGGAGGGGGGCTATCCAGGGAGTTCCCAAACACACAACCACTAAAAGACAACAACATCCATAAAAAACAGACAATATATAAAAATAACTCAACTCCAATACTATACTACGGGTCTAGATAAAACCAACAACTAGAATAGATTAAACATCAAATATCAGTAATATTAGTCAAAAATGTAACAGATCAATTTTTCCCACATCACTATCACCATCATCACCATCATAATCACCCTTTTCCTCGTCCCCATCATCATCCTCACCCTCCTTAGCGCCCTCCTCCTCGCCCTCCTCCTCGCCCTCGCCATCCGCCTCGCCCTCCCCCTCTCCCTCCTCTTCCGCATCAGACTCCTCTTCATCATCATTATCAAGCTGAACATCATCGTGAACCCCACTATAACTACCACCTGGTGCATCATATATAGAACGTATCGACGACATATATTAACCAAAAGCTAGGCTGGCCTCTGCTAGAAGTGTTGGACGTAGAACTTCAATATATTTCATAAATGCACTGTTTTCCCTAGCAGACTATTCTGCCATCTCTGTGACCCTTTTATCAGCCTATTCTACCTGTTCCCTAACTTGCTGCAGCACGGTGGCACTATAACTCATACCTGAGGAGGGACAATACCTCTTCGGGGCTATCCTAGGTCGGTAGCGTACTCTGTCAGGATGCTCCTCTCCCAATACCTGATGTAAGTGAGTAGTTGGCCCAAAATTTTCTGGTTCTTGGGTATCGAGGGCCTCTAAAGCAGCCTGTTACAAATATAAATATATTATTAAGTTAAAAAATATATATTAAAATATAAAATCAATAGATTAAAACTTACAATATACTGCTGAGTCGCTTCGTTGACGGCACTTCCATCCTTTTTCTGTCTACTCGAGCAAAATAGTTTTGCTCGAGGAACACATCCTTCAATATTATGTATTTGCATCTACATTGACATTGAAGACTAAAGTTATATGAAAAATTTAGCAAAATATTAAATAATTAAGGAAATAAAAGAAAATGTATGTCGTAAAGAAAACTTATAAACAATTGTCATACTTGCTTCCTCTCATGATCCGACATCGTAGTACGTCCTAGTGTGTGGAGGTATTTTTTTGTATCAATGTTTTTTTATTTTTTCCAGATGATTCCAAAATAAAATTTGATAATGAAAAGGATAATATTAATGAAAAACATGAAATTTATTATTTAAATACCTCAAATGTAATTCATACCTTAAAATGGGTACTCGTCCAATGAGTAATCATCTAACGATACTGCTATATAGGACAATCATCCACGACTGGTACCGCCTATAACTCAGTGCCAAATCTATCACACCATCCAATATACAACTCATTCTTGTAGTCTCTCCAAAGATCGCCTAAATCCTTTAGACATTCCAGTCGTGCACCCTCACCATCAGGAAAATTAAATTGAAGCTGACATCAAAATATTAATTCATATAAATAAAAAAATAATTCATGGCCTTAAATACAACAGATTTTTTACCCATATCTCTACCCAAGCTCTATACTTGACCTCATGTGGCAAATGTCTCCACGATAGCAGGATGACGGGAATGATGTCAGAGTATTTGGAAAGCGTCGCCAAAAAACTCCGACATTGCTGCCTTGTTTTCTCAACCATTTGGTTGTCTTCATTGTAATCCACCATAACCTGTGTGCGGCGGTTCCACAACGAACGCATGCGTGTATGCCCCCGCCCCCACCTCCTTTCAGTAGATGTATCTGTCATGAAAGAAAAAAAATATTTTATCAAAACATGTTAAATGAAAATAAATATTGCTATAAAAATTTGTTAGGGTTCTATAAATATACCTGCACCAGTCTGATCGTTGAGCGCCGCTGGATCCACAAAAAATGATGGAACACCCTATGGTGGAACAAGAGTCGAAGACGATGGAATATAGAAGCTCAAAGAGACAGAAGTAGAATGAAAAGAATATGGGATAGCTGTATGACCAGATTCTGACTGGGGAGTGGGAATCATCATAGGATGTGAAAATGATGGGCCAAAAGATTAAAAAGGTAGCGAAAACATGGGAGGCTTAAATATCCCGTGTGTCCCTAACAACACACCATGATCAGAATGTGGGAAGGATGACATGTTATTGGGAGGGGCAGGGTCTAGTCGGGTACGCGTAGCTGCTCGTCCACCTCTGGTACAAACCCTCCTCGTACCACCGACCTGAGTACTAGGACCAGTACTAGGCTCCTCGTTGAATAACAGTTGACGTATAGGTGAATCCTACAAAAATGTTTACAAAAAAATTAATCACAAGACATTATATATTCTTTAAATATATATATTTGAAATAAAGTACTCACTGTAGGCACTATATGGATGATCATTTGGCAAGAATCACTGATGTCCCATAAAACTAAGACTACAGCGATGTTTCTGTCTTCTGGATCGTGTATTCTTCATAAAAACTGGGCATGTCAGTTTTCCCTTCGTACTCCATCCAGACATCATTTCATAATCCAGAAAATCATTGATATTCCACATAAGCGCAACACGCATATGAAATATTTCTTTCAAAAATGCATCGTATGTGCGCACACCCACATCCCGAATAAGTTTCAACTCTTTTATTAAAGGTTTCATGTATACATAAATATCAATGCCGGTATCAGAAGGACCAGATATGAGTATACTCATGAAAGTGAAAGGTTTTTTCATACACAACCATGGGGGAAGATTATAAATGTGTATAAAAACTGGCCATGTGCTATGCGAAGTAAGCATCTTCCCAAACAGATTAAAACCGTTGCATGAAAGACCTAGCCTCACATTATGCACATCAGCTGCAAAATCAGGATGTCGAGCATCAAATCTCTGCCATGAAAATCCATCTGCAGGACGAACCAACTCATCATTAGTTTTCTTTCTCTCAGTATCATGCCATCTCATTTTTATTGATATGTCATCAGACATAAAAAGATTATGGAGTCTGGGGATTAAAGGAAAGTGACACATTACATTATGTGGAATTCGGGATGGTGTTCCATCAGATTTTGACTTCCAGTGGGATGTCCCACATTTTATACAATCATTTCATTCAGCGGTTTCCTCCCAGAATAAACTGCAATCTTTCGGGCAAGCATGAATTTTGTTTATTAAAAATCCAAGCTTCTCAACTAACTTCCATGAAATACAGTGGTTTGAGGGAATATCTACATCATCTGGAAGTAAATCCTTCAAGAGGGTAAGAATGTAATCAATTACTGTATTAGAAATCCCGTACATAGTTTTCCCATGAAAAAATCAGATTAAAAATTCCATCTTTTTCATTTTATCGCATTGTCGATATACTAGAGTCGTGGCATCATCATTCAATTTTTTCACCCTATCAATATCATCATTTTCACTAGATGCATCAGCTTTCCTCATATCGAAGTCTTCTTGAGTCGAAATCCTTTCTTTTTCATGATGACGAATAAATAGAAACTAATCATCTAACAAATTCTACATTCCAGTCCTTTCATTTCGATCATCACCAATTTGAGATTTCATTTTCTACCTATTGTAATACCACACAAAGTAGTTTGCTTGAAAACCATTTTTGGTTATGTGGTAGTTGACTTCTTAACGGCTCAACCAAGGTCTACCAACACAATTGGAACATGGGCAGTGTATGCAACCACTATCTGAAGCATTGTGAAATGAAAAATCCATAAAGCACTCCAAATTGTTTTAAAAATCGCTTGAGATCTAATCGGTTTCACACATCCAACTTCTGTCCATTCTGTAAAAAGAATTTATATAAGTCATTTTTTCATAAACAATTTAATAGGATTGAACTTTAATATAAAATAAATTTAAGTAAACGATAAAGGAAGAATTTTCTAGTCGATGTAGTGAACTATTAAAATAATGTAAAGAACAAGTACTCATAAATTAAATTAAAATTTATTTATATTCATTTTCATTAAGAGGCACATGCCTCAGGTCCCATTATGTGTTATAGGCATCCCAAATCATTCACTCATGTTCAATAACTCATTATTGGAACCTCTATGGCCATACCTTTCATTACCCAATTACTTCCCCAAGTCAAGCGCACCCTATGGGTGAATAAATTTTAGGCTTCTACAATAATAGGTTGTTCATGGCTTGTAAAAAGATTTAATTTAATTAAGTATAGACAAAAACATTTATTTTTAAATTTGAGATTAATAATAAAGTATGTCATTGATAACAACATTACTGAATTAAACTTGTGACTTATCTAACATTTTTATGGATGTCTACACATGCCAGCATGGGTAGTGAAAAGAACCCCACCCTCATAAAAGTGAGTATTGGCCAAAAAGGACACATAATATACAACGTACAATGAGAACCATATTTAATTGACCCTAAAATTATATTAGTACAGTCATCTTGGGGGAAATGGAATATATGATCCTAGTTAACTAATGAATTCAAAAGCTCGTATTCCATATGTTGGACACTATCTAAGGTAAGAAATCATGTGAGGATGGGTTTACATCATTCAATTTCTTACATGCTAGTGAGAATGAAGGCTTGAATTAATGACTTGAGTTCACTGATTAAATGAGGGTAGAGGTTGCATAGGCTATGTAAACAGAATGATTAAATAAGGGTAGAGGTTGCATACACTGTGCATGGTGGGGGATTCTCAGTCGATTTAGAAACTACAATAAATTCCCATTGTAGGTATCAATAAGAAACATCAACATAAAAAGAAACTCCAAATAAAAAAGGACTAAAAACATCAAACATTTCAATAATTCACTACTATTCATGGTTTATCCACATGTTTAGTAGTAATTATATGTCTTAATCATGAACCACCTCTACATCTCCCAATTTTCACCAATAAACATAAGGTAAATATCTCAAAATATCTTTAAAAAAACTCATTAATAGGCTCAAAACGTAAATATAATCTTGAACCAAGCATGGAATCTCTTTCACAACACATTCTCACACACCAGTTATCTCATGTGTTACTAAATACCAAACATAGTCACATAGTGTACTATAACAAATTACATTACACAAGCCTTATTAAAAAAAATTCATTTTAATAAAACACTTCCCTCAAGGAATTTTAAGGAAAACATTCATAAAAACTTTTCTAAAAGTTAATAAACACATATAAATAAATTTCCAAGTAACAATTAATTACAAGTTGAAAAAAGAATAAAAACACATACTTAGAAAATCTAGAATCTAACCACAATGAATTTGAGATGCTTCTTCTTCGATGGAGGGTTAAATATTTAATTAATTAAATAGATTGGAATGGATAAAGTCTAGATTAAATCAAAACACAAAAAATGATATACACATCAAAATAAAAACTTAAAACTAAAATATGAGATGAATAACAATAAAAACAAGGTAGAACTTAAATATTTTATGTGTATGAAGAAGAGAATACCTGATTTGAGATGATTCGGATGGAGTTTCACAGGTTCGGATGGGGGAAGTCGTGAGAGGAGCTGAGCCTTGCAGACATTTAGGGTTCTGTTGTGAATAGGGGAGAGCAGCGGCCAATTCTGTATTTGGGGTAAACATTTCCCAAGTTTTTTAAAAATTGTTGGGAAAGGGGTTTTCAAGGCACCCTTTCCCAATGGTTCTACTAGAACCGTTGAGAAAGGGTGCCTTGGGAACCCCTTTACCAATGGTTTCCTAAAACTTTTGGGAAAGGGATTCTTTACCAATGGTTTAAGAAAACCATTGGTAAAGAAGCATTGGGAAAACCTATATTTCCAGTAGTGATAGGTCCAGTGCGTAGGCCTAATGCATAGGATAGTGGTGTCTATAATACCGCTGACCCATTGGAAAATCTTCCTTTCACATTCATGATCTTTTCTCTCGTCATGTAGATCATCCACATTACTTTTCCACACTTATCGTTTGCACAGGTCTTCTGAAGGACTTCATTAGGCACATACATGGTATGACCACTTGAAGGACCACCCTATATAAAACCACCTTATTTAGGAGCCTATGTGAGTCATTTTGTCGAGGGACCTATACAGGGCACCTAGTTGAGGGGACCACATGAGGGAATTTCCTTTACAGAAATTATTTAACTTTCTAAAATAAAGATTTTGACTATAATGATAAATCCTGATATCCTCTTGCAGGTTTTCAATGGCTTCCCTGATGGATTCTCATGAAAAATCTGTTTCACATTTCTTAGATATGATCAAAGATGTTGGGATAGATTATTATGACATTTTTGAATCCACTCTCGAAGATTTAGTGAAGAACTATACACAGTGTCAGCATGAGTATCCATGAAGTGACTATCTTCCCTTGTATGATCATGGAATTATGAGGGACACTCTCATCCTAAAGGCTTAAAGTTATTTATTAAAGTCTTGGTTCATGGAACATACCAATTTTCCTACCTACAATGTCTCATCTAAGGGTGTATACATCAAGGAATGGATGGTTCCCACTACCTATTTCATGCACCACAACCGTTGTACCCTAGATCTGAATTCTCATACCCCAGAGTCAAAACCTCACTATTAAGAATCAACCTTACACTCTTTTTAGAAAAAAAAATAACAAGGTTAGAAGAAGAATTGGCATTTCTATTCTAGAGGGGGAGTTAGGACTGAGTGTATGTGGGCATACTGGGTGCACCATACTTGTGCATAATTCAAGGATCTACAAGATGTCAGCATTTATAAGCCTTTTTTTGGGTGAAGAAAACTTATGTTTACAAGAATCGAGACATCATCCTGAAAGTGATGAGCTTATAGAGTCCTCATACAAATTATTTTCATCTAAATCATGGTGAAGTCGATATTAGCCTGTGGTATGTCTATAAGATTTATGGATCCTCTATCCTCAGGCGTATTTATGAAGAGTTAATCCCACTAAAGGCAACATGGGATGTTGCTGAAAGGGCACAAGTTTTGGACCACAAACTTTATAAGGTGGCTCAGAAGGTGAAAAATAAATATCCTCATACAAGGGGTGGAATCCATCCTGAGGCATGGATTAAGTCTTTCCTAAAGTCTGAAGGAGAAGGTCCCACTTTCCTGTGCCCTACAGGATGACCCACTTTAGATAATTATAGAATTCCTAGAAAATTATGGCCTACACTATAGAAGGAAAAGTATACTCATTGGGGTTAGCAGTCCAATCCTGATGTTTCTATGAAGACCCTTATGGTCGGATTCCCCACAATGTGGCTGAGTATCTACTTGCTACTAGTTTGTGAATCCAATGGCGGCATGAGACTAGGGACTTTTTATAGTAGAAAAACCAGCAAAAGGGATCCATATAGGGTTGGTTACCCCTATCCTAGAGAGGATAAATTGGTGTTTTCTATATACGTACAATGGGAAGGACCCATTTAGAATTGCAGGTCCATTTCAAGTACTGAGGGGGTGTATTGCAACACACTTCAGTTCTTATGTTGTGCTAAGTGGAGTTAAAGTCCCTAAAGGCAGATTTTTCCCATTTGTTTAGACTTTTTTTGGGATTCAGCCTTTAACACTAAATCATGATGAAGTCTTGAGAATCATAAACATATCAGGAGAGTTCAAATTCTTCCCATATGGTGACCCACTGACCGAGATGTTAACCAATGATGGTAAATCTTATGAAGATCTGAGGGCATACATGATAGCATTCTGAGACAACTTACCAGAGGCCTGCATCAAAAATGAGATCATATGTGAGGCATACACTCCATATTGATTTGACCACTAGTTCAAGAACTTGAAACAATCAAGTGTCTTTCCCCCATGAACGTTCGTCTTGAGTAAAACCCAATGGTAGAACGAAAATTCTGGATCCGGATGGACATGGAGGTGTCCCAAATGTTGTTCAAGCTACCTCCATCGAGTGAATTGATCAGGATAGAATTTGGGTATGCCAGTGCTTGGATTTCTTCATATTCCCAAGGGGAATTAATGAAGAGTGTTCTTCAAGTACTGGATATGAAAACTAATAGTTGTGGCAAGCATGTAAGGAAGGTCCAATCCAAAGGTGACAATGTTGAAACTCTAAAGTCTTAAATGAAATCTCATGTATGAGTCATGAAGTAGGATAGGGCTGAAATGACCACTAATTTTTGGCCAAGTCCATCTAGTTTCCACCACAAGGAGGAGACTTTGGTTTTGGTCACTTGATCTTCTATGAGAACAGAGAGTCCTGAAAAGGTATCATTGTCAAAAGACACTGGGTTTTCCTCACAACCAACCACATTATCACTAGATTATGTGAAAACTCTAAAAATATATTCTTGAAAGGGAATATATCATGATAATAGAGACATGTGGGTGTTTATCCAGGTTGGTGTATGCATCCTAAAGTTGGGGGATATCCAAGAACCCTCTGATCATCACCCTGTTAGTAATTTGACTAAGGTGGGACAATATGTTCGGGTGCTGGAGATATTTATATGCACAAATGATGATTGGATCCTAGAAAAAAGGTGAGTATCTAACATGTTGGATCAAGGAAAACTTGATGGGTTATATGGTCACACCAAGGAGGAATGGGAAAACTTCATCGAACCTAGTGATGCATTTACCTTTTCTCTATTCTTTATTTTCTCTTTCATCCACCATCATTAATTACGATGGGATCTATATCATAGTTTTGAGGATAATAAGAATAATAACTAGTGGTAAAGTTGATTGAGTCACCGAAATATATCCCCATGGGCACCCCTATCAGAGTAGTGGTTGAGTCTCTTGAATCCCATGAACTATACTCAGGTCAGAGGATGGTGGTAGAGGAATTAGAGAGAGGGTCTTTACAACCTCCACCCTATGTTTCTGTTACTGAGAGGACTGATATATCCCCTAACCATCTTGAGGGAAGAAGAAACAAAAGGGGGCATAGAAGTTGGTATGACATATGCACCACAATATGTCTTTTTGACTTCATTTGATATCAGGACTTTCTCAACATACTTATTTGATTATGCTTTCATTTTGTTGGATATTCTTCACTTTGATCCCTTAAGGGGTATAGTGATGATCCTTCAAGAATTAAGGGGGACATCCCAGAGGTGGTATAGACTCATGCTGATGAATCTATCCCCTTGAAAGATGAAGTTCCAAGAGATGTAGTTGCATCTGCTCCCATTATTCTAGATAGGGGTGAGGGTCATTATAATTTTAGATGTATAGAATAAGGTGTTAGGTGAAAGTTACTATCTTTCTTCCTTATGATATTTCAGATCTTCCATGTACATTGGAGGACCCTACGATAACCACCACTGACCTGATATCCACTTAGAAAGGGGTTAACAGGGATCCCATATGGACTATTGAAGGTGTCAATGCTGATTCTGACCCCATGGGGTTTAAAGATTCTATATCTATTGAAAAGTTGGTAGAGAGAATCAATGGTGGATCCAATTTGGGTCCTGATCCCCGTGTCTCAGATACCCCTACTAGTGAGGATGTTGCGAGATATGAGGGATTATATAATGAAATAAAAGATGAACTAATATACCTTGAGGATAAGTTAAAAATCATTAATATTCTTGCCTCTCTGGAGGAGTTTATGGAGTTTAGTAGTGTTCAAACCAAGGCTGTTCTTTGACAAAAATGTAGTATGGTTTGTGTTTTTTTTCAATCACCTCATGTATGATCAAGGATATTATAATTAAAGGGATCATACAGTTCAATCTGTAATTATTATTGAAGGTGGCATCATATCCTAGTGTTTGCCAATTTTTTGGGGTCCAAAATTTGGAGAATGGAAAGCATTGTGAAAAGTGGTTTTTCTTGAAGGCCTTATGAAAATATGGAAAAATCATGAGCTTCATGAAGATGGGATTCATGAATTGTGTTTCATAAAGGATTAAATAATTCTAATGGTGTGCTCTTTGGTTATGATGATCATCACAAATGACAAATAATTGGAGCATCGTGATCGATGATAGTGATCTCTATGACTATGAGATTTGAAGCATTGTGGTGGCGTGGAGGGTTTGACAGATAGAATCATGGAAACTTAAAATTTTAGTGGTTCTTTGAAAAGGTAGGAGCACTAGAAATATTTTTTTGACTGATTTGGAAAACAAAATGGAGGAGGTGGAGTTTCACGATTGGCCATGCCTATAAATAAGAGGCTACCCCTCTTCATTTGTTATGAACTTTTCAGATAAAATCCATAATTTATTTAATTTATCAAAACAAGGGGCTCTCTACAAAATTGATTTTCTATAAAATATGATCTTTACAAAAATACTATTTTAGTCTTGACCGAAGTCAATTCTTCTAAGTATTGAGTGCTTTGCGAAGATGAGATGTTCCGTATTGGATCAGTGAGCTTTGTGAAGGAAGTTTGTTCCAAAAAGAAAAATGATCTTTGTGAATTAGTGTGATTTACAAAGGAGTGAGCTTTGAAAAGTAGTGATCATTGAGAAGGAGTGAGAATTTGTGAAGGAGTGAGATTTTCAAATAAGGATCTTCACGAAGGAGCTTTGTGAATGAGCTTTGTGACAGACAATTTTTGAATATCATTTTTTAGTAGATAGGGTTTTTAAAATGCATTAACTCGATATTTAAATGCAAGAAGAGTCTTGTGGTGGAAAAAGACAAAGAATTCAATGAAAATCAATTGAATAGAACTTCAAGTCAATAAATTGAGTAAGAATTATCCCATGTAAGTGAGCTAGGGGGAGTCGACGGAAGTGTTATAAGGGATGCAGTGAGTTATCCCTGAAATCTTATAATGGTAGTGAGCCTGGGATAGAGTGACTATGAACAGACCTTATTATTCCACAGCTAGTGAATATTAGTGGATTTTGGTATGACCGAAACACTGTCGGTGTATGTTCCTTGGACATATCCCTTAGTGGTGAACAAATTAAAAGTGTTGTGTCATCTCTTTACATGTGTATGTTTGGTTGTTGATCATATCCATCATACATGTTTAATGAGTTCCTACCAACATTGGGACAAGATCCATATCTTTAAAAGAAAAATTTGAAACCTTGATTCACCTTTCCCCTATCAGGGTGCCCTGGGGTCCAATAAGTGGCATTAAAGGTTAAATGTTGCTGGTGATTAAATCTTTCCTTCTTTGCAATAATGCAGAACTCAGTTAATGTTAGGGGAATTCCCTTATTTAATGGAACAGAACTTTAGATGTGAAAAAATAAGATTAGATCTCATCTAATATCTCTTGGAATGGAAGTCCTATTTTCTACTGCATAAGGAATACAAGTCACTGATCCTACAAGACTGTTTATGACTGATACAGATAGAAAAATGTTTGATATAGATGCTAAAGCACAAAATGCTCTCACTACAACTCTTTATGATCAGATATATCTCAAGGTAATGAGTTTCACATCTTCCAAGTTAATGTGGGAGAAACTTGAAAATATACATGAATAAGACAATAAAGTGAAGGATGTAAAAATAAAATTCTTGCATAATAGTTTTGATGATCTGAATATTCATCCAGATGAGAATTTAGTTCAATCAAATTACTAAAGTAGTTGGATAAATTAGAGGGATCAAGGAAGAAATCAAAGACATTGACATTATGAAGAATATTTTAAGAAGGATTACACCTCTTTATAATCCAAAAGTGTCATACCTTGAGGAAATGGATTTATATAAACTTTATTTGTATGATATTTTGAGTAGTCTGGTGGCATATGAAATGAGAGTAAATCCAAAAGATGTGACGACACATGTCAGTAAGGAAATGGAATTCAAAGAAATGAAAAAACTAGAAATTTTAGGAGATAATGTTGATGAAGATAATGATGAAGGATAAATTATTTCACTATTTTACAGGAAATTTAAGAGAGGAGAAGGGATATTTTATGGAAATCTTACCTTGGAATGTTTTCATTATGGTGGAGTTGGGAACATTGATTCTCAGTTCTCAAGGAAGTTATATGACGATGAAGGTGAAGCTAGAAACTCATAGAAGAATCAGAAAAGGTTTTCTTAAAAAGGAAACTTCAAATCTCGAAAGAAACTACAGAAAAATAGTTTTTTTCTGTGAAGAATATGGTGATGGTGATGAATTATTTAAGGAAGAAGAATCAGAGTTTAAATCTGGAAACCAAGAGTCAATGATGGCTACTATTGAGAAGTCACAACCATCAAAAGATAAAGATAGAGATCATCGGTTGAGTGATGATGATGATCTGAAGATATAACTTAAGGATGCTCTTTGTAAGCTTTAAAGTTAGAGTAATAGATGAAAGAAGTTGAGAGAAATGGTGGAAGAATCATAAGAATATGTTGATCAGCTTGAAGATGAAATTGAACAACTGGAATAAATAGTGAAAGTTTATTCAACGACCCTTGAATATACAGAAGATGTAGTGGAACTGAAAATGAGAATTTAAGAATAAGAAAAGTTCATCAATAACCTCACCTCCAGACTAGAAGATAATTCCAAGGCTTTTGAGGGTCTTAAAGAAGAAGTTGTTACTCTTAAGAGTAAGCATGTAAGTGAATCAATTTCAAAATAATCAAAGAAGACAATATAGTTTGGATGGTCCTCAAATGACGAGCTCCTAGAGAGAAAAAATGAGGTTCTAATGGAGTTGAAAAGATTTTATTAATCAAAGACCCACAAGCATGGGAAATAGTGGAATCAGTTGTGTTGATGAAATATCAAATGCAACAAATAAAGTGGGCCAGAATAAAGGAAAGCTGAAGTTTGGACATGTTGAAAAGTCATCTAAAGTGCTGAAAAATAAATCCTCAATTAAAACTGAAAGAAGAACTAAAAACCATCATCAGGTATCCAGAAATGATAGGTATCCAAACCACGTTCCTATTTAAGGAGACATGAGGAGGAATCAAAATGAGAAGACATTTCCACTTATGAAATATCAATTCTATGGATATTTGGGCCATACTATGTCATATTGTGAAGAGTTAAGGAGATATTTGAATGGGGAAGAGTTAAGAGTTCAATAAAGGAGAAAACAATTCATACCCTACATCTTATATAAGAAATAATTTCTATGGATATTGTTTCCATTGTTCTAACTTTGGACATAAATCTATTTATTACAGGTAGAGGAGAGGCATGAACAATTCATTTAGAACTCAAAGACAAGTCAATCCTCACCAACCAGGTAGTGTTTCTCCCACAAATAGGTTTTCTACCATGGAAGAATACTATGGGTATGAATAAACTTATTATGTGGAAGAGATAATTGAAAGTTCATCAATGTCCTACATTCAATCCAATATCTCATGGAAAGAAAAGAAGAAAATTGAGAAATCCAACCTTGTAGAAGTATCACTCAAAGCTACAAAGAGCATAAACACCTGGATTATTGATAGCGGATAATCATCTCATATGACAAGAAATTAATAACTATTAAATAATATTAAGAAAAAAGGTTTAGGGAATAGTAAGATTTGGTAGTGATGGTGCTTTGAATATTAAAGTCAGTGGAAGCACTGAACTAGCTAATAAAGAGATGAAGAAGACTGAAGTTATTTTTGTGGACGGTTTATGTCACAATCTCCTTAGTGAGAGTCAAATCTATGACTCAAGACTTGTAGTGAATTTCAATAAAAAAGGATGCACTATAAAGGGAAAGATATAGAATTCTCTCATGAAAGGGTGCATAACAGATAGAAACTTATATCATATTGATAGCAAATAGAACATTTTATCTTTGACATTTAAAGAATAAAACAAATTGTGGCATCGAAGGTTGGGGAAAATTAACCAAAAATACATAGAAAAGATATCTAATCTAAATATATCCATTGATATCCCCAATATAAATCATGAACAAGAAAATACACGTGATGCTTGCGTATGAGGAAAGTTGGTCTGCAGTTCATATCAACTAAAGAAGAAAAGGGCAAAAAATCTTCTTGATCTCATACATATAGACGTATGTGGTCTGATAAATGTTGTTGTAACTCATGGAGAAATGGATTTATTCCTTTTCATAAATGATTATAGTATAATGGCATGTGTGATGGTTATACATAGGAAACGAAAAGTTCTTGATTGTATGAAAACTTATCACCGAATTGCTAAGAATGATACTAGACAGATGATCAATTTTTTTTGTCTTGATAATGGATGAGAATATACATCCATTGAGTTTGAAAATTACCTAGAGAAACATGTATTACAACATGAGGTGGATGCTGTGATAACCCCACAAAAAAGAGAGTTTTTGAGCACAATAATAGATAGGTGAACAACATGGATATAACTATGCTAATTGAGAGTCATATTCCTCAACATTACTAGAAATAGGCCATTCAAGATGCAATGTATATTCAAAATCAAACAGGGATTTATATGGGTGGAACCAAGACATTGTATGAGTTGTGGCATGGAAGGAATCCCTATTTGAAGTATTTCTGCATCTTTTAAAGTAAATGTTTTATTAGAAACAATGAAGTAAATCAAGGGAAGTATGGTGATGTGATAGATAAAGGAATATTCCTCAGATATTCATTGAATAGAAAAGCATTAAAATGATTAAATAAGTATATTAGAAAAATTGTGGAAAGAAGTGATGTAAATATCATTTAAGATAAAGACAAAAACGCCTCAATTAATTCTTATGCTGATGTGATAGATGATGAGGAATAATGTGAAAATTGAGTGAATACAAATACAAAAGTAGAGGAAGGCACAAAAAAATATCAAGATTCACATCATGATTTTGACTCAGAAGAATAATCAAAAGAGAAAACCATAAATAGAGAGGATTCTACTGAACATCACAAGAGAAATTGAAGAGTAGAAATTGATCAATCCAACATCATTGGGGACTGGACTACACCCACACAAACAAGGAGAATTCGGAATAATGCACAATCTATATTCCTATCAATTGTGGAACCATCCTCATTTGGATAAGATGCAAAGGATGAATCATGGGTTAAATCCTTGAATGGAGATTTGGATCAGATTGAAAAGAACCAAACATGGTATCTAGTCAAGAGACTTGAAGGTCACAATGTGATTGGTATGAAGTGGATTTTTAAGAAAAAAATATGATGATCATGGTAAAGTGATCAGAAATAAATCCCAATTGGTGTGTAAAGGATATTCACAGATCAAAGGTGTTGATGTTGAAGAGAAATTTTCTCTAGTAGTGAGACTAGAATCAATCAAATTTTTTCTTTACTATGGAAATACATAGAGGATAAAAATTTTATCAAATGTATGTGAAACCGCTTTCTTAAATGGTGTTCTTGAGGAATAAGTTTACATAGAACAACTAGTGCGTTTTCAACTTGGAAATGATGAAATGAAGGTTTAAAAACTAAAGAAGGATCTCTATGGTTTGAATCAGGCACCGCGGGTGTGGTAATCTCAGCTGGATTCTTATCTTAAACATCTTGAATTTAAAATAGGAGGAGTGGATCACAATCTATATGTGAAGAATTCTCAGAAAGATTACTTCATGTTATTGGTGTACGTTGATGATTTTTTTTGTGGAAGCAGGAAGGGATCAGTGGATGAATTTTCCAATCACATGAAATCAGAATTTTAAATGTCTATGATTGGTGAACTCATATATTTCTTAGGTATTCAAGTGATGCAGAGGAAATAATTAAATTTTATCTCTTAGGAAAAGTGTGCAAGGGAGTTGCTTAAGAAATTCAATATGCACGAATACAAACCAATGTCAACTCTGATTGTAGTTGAAAAAAAACTAGGAAAGTATGAGGATATGACATCTGTAGATCCCACAATGTACAGAAGGATCATTGGAAGCTTATTGTACCTGATAGCGATATGTCCAGACATTGTCTTTACAACATGATTAGCAACCTGATTTCAGAGTAATCCAAATGAAGAACACACAGGGGTAGTGAAAATAATCATGAGGTACATACAAGGTACTCACAATTATGTCTTATACTTTGCTACAAGAAGAGATAGAAAACTATCAGTGTTTTTTGATGCTGACTGGGTTAGAGATGTCTTTGATAGAAAATAAAAAAGTGGTGGAGCATTCTTTATCAACAAGAAATGTGTGGGCTAGTTGAGTAAGAGATAGGAAAGCACTTCTCTCAGTACTTCTGAAGTTGAGTATATCTCCGCAACAAAGGCATGCACACAACTATTGTGGATGAAGAAACAACTAACTCATATTGGTGATGAAGTGAAACAGCCTATGGTGATCAACTATGATAAAAAGTGCACAATTTATCTTACAAAGAATCCTGTTCAACACTCTTATACAAAACACATTGAAATCAGATATCACTTTATCAAGGAAAAAGTTGAACAAGGAATGATTAAAATGGATCATGTGGGAACTAATGAGAAAGTGGATGATATTTTGACTAAGCCACTGGCAGCGACTATGTTTGAGAAACATCGGTTGAACCTTGGTGTTCAACCACCTCCTAGTGCATAAGGAGGTAATGAGATTTCCCTCTCCCCAATTATTTTAACTATTTTAATCTATTTATGGAAGTGATGTGGGTTTATGGGGGATATAAAATTCAGGGGGAGTGTGTTCTGAGATTTATAATTCAAGATTTGGATGTTTGGATTTATTTCCAATGGGGGAGAATGGATAAATTAAATGGATTAAAGGAGGTTAATATTTTTTTTATGGTTATAGGAAATATAAAGAATAGATAAAATAAAAAATGCTACAATGGGGGAGAATGATGTGTTTTAAAGGGAGAAAATGATCACGAAGAAAAAAATTCGGTGTTATAAGGAATCAGTTAAGCTTTCCAAAACATGAGAACCCAATTCATGGGTCCTCTCTTGTTTTCTAAATTGATCATTGCTCATGTATACTTAGAGTGTTGGATGATTTGATTATTGTGTATTAGGTTTTGATAGTGGCTGGTGTTCTGTTGAATTTATATGTAAATTGTCAATAAACCCAAAGGGGGAGATTGTTGGAACTAAGGATTTTATTTGAAAAAAAATGGAGTATGGTTTTTGTTTTTTGTCAATAATCTTATGGATGATCAATAATATTTCAAGGAAAGGGATCATATATTTCAAACTGTAAGCAGTATTGAAGGTGGCATCATTTCCCAGTGTTTTTCAAATTTTTTGGGGTCCTAAATTTGGATAATGGAAAGCATTGCAAAAAGGGGTTCTTCTTAAAGGCCTTATGAAAATATAGAAAAGTCACTAGCTTCATGAATATGGGATTCATGAATTGTGTTTTGAAAAGGATTAAAGAATTCTGATGGTGTGCTTTGCAGTTATGATAAGAATCATGAAGGACGAAGAATTAGAGCATCGCGATCAGTGATGGTGATCTTTGTGACTACGAGATTTGAAGCATTGTAGTGGTGAAAATGGTTTGACGGAGAGAATCACGACAACATCAAATTTAAATGGTTCTTTATAAAGGGAGAAGCATCGAAAATACTTTTTTGACTGATCTAGAAAATGCACTGGTGGTGGTGGAGCTTTGAGATCAGCCGTGCTTATAAATAAGAGGCTACCCCTCTTCATTTGTTATGAAATTTTTAGAGAAGATTCAGAATTGTTCTTATTTCATGAAGTAAGGGGTGATTCACAAAACTGGTTTTCTATGCAAGCTCTAGCTTTTCGAAAAGTCTATTTTATTCTTGACCGAAGTCAATGCTTCTAAGTATTGAGTGCTTCACAAAGATGATATGTTATGTGTTGGCTCTATGAGCTTCGTGAAGGAATGTTGTTCCACAAAGGTGAAGGATATTTTCAAAGTAGTGTGATTTACAAAGGAGTGAGCTTTGAAAAGTAGTGAGAATTTAAAACGAGTGAGAATTTTGAGGGAGTGAACTTTGTGAATAAGGATCTTCGTGAAGGATCTTTAAGAAGGTGCTTTGCGACTGATAGTTTTTGAATATCAGTTTTTAGTAGGTAGTGTTTTCAGAGTGCATCAACTCAGGATTTCGATGCAAGTAGAGTCACATGCTGGATAGAGATAAATAATTCAATGAAAATCAATAGAAGAGACCTTAAATTCAATAATTTGAGTAAGACTTCTCCCAAGGAAGTGAGCTGGGGGGGAGTCGAAGAAAGTGTTCCGAGGGACGCTGTAAGCTATCCCTAAAATCTTGTAAAGGTAGTGATCCTGGAATAGAGTGACTGTGAACAAACCTTTATATTCCACATCTAGTGAATATTAATGGATTTTGGTATGACTGACACACTGTTGGTGTGTGCTCCTTGTATGCATCCCTTAATGGTGAACCAAGTAAAAGTGTTGTGTCATCTCTTTGCATGCGAATGTTTGATTGCTGATCATATCTATCATATAGATTTAATGAGTTCCTACCAATGTGGGAACAAGATCCATCTCTTTAAAAGAAAAATTTGACACCCTGATTCACCCCTCCCCTCTCAGGGTGTCCCGGGGTCCTACCAGTAGGTTATTGGACATACATAAGTTATCTCTTTCTTGAATTTTGCAAATACTGTCAGTCTCTTTTCAATTAATGTCTCACATGAGAGATTCAATTGTATATCTTTTTCTATAGAGAACTTTGTTAATGAAATCCATGAACAAGGCATCCAATTCCATCCTACCCCCATTAATGTGGGAATGGAAGATGATAACCTAAAGTGGGAGATTCCTCTGAGCCCTTAATCCTGGTTTCTGAACAAATTCAAGGGGACATTCCTTTTCAGTAGGTTTTTACCCATAATGTTGAGTCTAAGAGTAATAGGGAGACATTAATCCCAACTGTTGATCCAAAAATGGGTGAGTGTTATCAACTGATTTTGACACTTCACTACCTTTTTTGTATGTTAACCTCCTAATATTGACAAGGGGTGTCACCTGTTATTCTGTGTCATCGACTTCAATGGTCGAGCATGAAGTGGGGGATTTTGTGCAAGTTTGATCAACACTAGTAGGTGAAACTGAGGCTGTCTTGGAGGGAGTGGAACAAGGTGAATAATTGAGTTCACTAATCACAGAATACATATCTCCCTTTGAGATCAGCTTTGAGTCAGATTTGGAGATTCATGATTCTCTTCACATAGCACACCATATCATTGGGTGAGACATCAAGAATATAGTCGTGTAGACACCTCTTGAAGACCCTACATCATGACTTCATCAACTTACAACCCCATTTTCCTTTTTGGGGAATGGTAAGTTTGATTACCGCATGATCTACCATGTTGTAAATTCAGTCATCCGGTAAAGGGAAGAAGAGTGAAGGTCGCATAAGGCTGTGGCACAGTTAGCAGGTGAATTTGAAAATCTCAGGTCTACAATGTCTTAAGAGGAATAGAATCATGCCACGGAGGTTGATGTAACACCCCAAGTTTTTAAAAATAAATTTAATATTGAATTCATGAAACATTGAGTCTCTTAAAAACACCACTTTGTTATAACCTAGATATTAATCATAATTTTTCTACCTCTGTGTTTTGAATTTCAAAAATCTGACATACACAGTTGTTTTCAGTAAGATATTTAGAGTATGATAAGACAAACTTAATTTTTGGTGAATAATAACATACCCTTGTAAATAGTAATATGAATATAAATTTCACCTTTATGAATAGTAAATCATATTATTATTTTATTGTCTTAATTTTACAAGATAAAGAGATCTTGATTAATTTTTCAAGGTGATATAAAACGAGTTATAGTTTTAAAATTGTTATTTTTTGAATAAATTATAATTTTATTTAAAAATTAAATTTATAATATTTATAAAATTATTTTTAAAAAATGGAGTTCATTTTTGAATTCTACATGTTGAAAAATGGTTAGGGTGAATTTTTGGGATTTTTCTGAAATACTCAAATTTTTGGCGAATAGTGAAATTTGTTAATTTACGAAAAATACTAATTAAGTGAATTTATGCATCATGATTGAGTCATGGATGATGTAAATGTCTATTTTTAGAACTCACATACAAATATTAATATTCTTGGTCACAAGAATCAATACTATTGGTTTTCTTATGAAAAATAATAAAATAATGAGTAAAATAATGGGAAAACCCTCCTCTCCTCCACTATAACCCCCCTCACTCTCCCTTCTCTTCACTCCCTCAAGCCTTGTACCTTATCTAAATTCTGCTCAAATATTCTACCAATCTCGTCTTCCACATCCATAATCCCTTGGTCTCATAAAAAATACCAAAACCTCTTCCCTAAGGAGGCTCTCAAGGGAGATTATTTCAAGAGGTAAATTCCTCTTTTCATTTCTTTTATTTCAAGTTCCTTTATTTTATTTTTCTTTCCTCACCTCCGTTAATCCAAATGTTGTGAATAATCCATTAATTTACACGTACTAGAATTTTTTATGATAAATGAATAATTCTTTATCATGTATCCTTTCCACTTCTTTTATATTAGAAATGAAAACACCATTAGAGAAGTGTTAATTTATCACATTCAAGGATGAAGAGTTTTCAATTTATATTACCGTATTAAATTATGGACATGAATTTTTTTTGAATATAATATATTTATTATAAATTATTTAAGGTTCTGTAATCTTTTTACACACATGATATTAATTTACAAATCAAAATGAGTTTGTTGTGATGAAGAACCACCAATTAACCCATACAATTGTCACTAAAGTTTTATATAACGATTCATGTTCACTCCTAATAACAAAATTAATTTTATGACCATGTAAGATTATGATTTTTTTACTAATAACATACAATTTCTATTCTGGAAAATAATTATCATTCTACATGTTTATCTGTACATGGATATAAGTAATCCAATTATGAGAACCAAGGAAGAAAATGCTCCCAAACAATGAAATTGAATCTATTAACCCATCAAAAGGCGATGAACAGACCTAATAAGGTTATAATAAGTCAATTACATGTTTTATAGGTTCTTAAATTATTATTTTATGAACCTAAATTTGATTATTTAGGTCATTAAGATCATGTGAGGAACACCTTCAGACTTAATGTAAGAGTTTTCTACCCGAACCTCCATTTTCATTTGGGTCGCTCTTATTGTGTATTTACCTCAATTAAATTATTATTTATTCATATTTACTTCTCATATATTATGTCATAATGTTATATATATGTTAACCGACCATAATCATACTTTAATTTATGGGGAGTTATATTTTTTAAAAATATCCTTAAAAAATTCTTCCTGAAATACAATCCCGATTCAAATAAATTTCTCAAATTCTTACCTATTTTAAAGGGAACTCTATAATATATTTTTAGCAACCATTATTTTTCTAATTTTTTTTATTATTTAAATACCATCTAACTTCACTTCTAGTTTTATACAAATATTTTTCCAAAAGAACTCTTCTTTTCAAAGTAAAAGAGTATTTATCTCAAGAATCACTCGATGATTACATAAGAGTATCTTCATATGTTTCAACACTACTATTTATTATTATGCATTATTTGGATTAATATTTATGATATCATATATAATATTTAATTTAGTGTTTTATGATTAGTTTTAATGTGGATGTGCTATCTTAAAACCATTCACCATTTTACTCCGAATGGTTAGTGTTTATGCTTAATGTTCGGGGAAAGTTATTTACCTTTCATATGCTAGTTTCAATATGGATGTATATATTGTTTATGTTTATCCCCATTAATATGAGGAATGAATTGGACTTATTATGTGATGTTTGGGGCCTGCTATATCCCCTCGATGAATCAGTAGGTCTCATGAGACAAATATATATGGACATGGTAGAGGCCTTGACCATTTTTAGATATTGTTTTGGTCGAGGCCTTATTCATTTTTAGATATGGTTTTGGCCGTGGCATTAATAATTTTTAGATTTCTTGGCCGAGGCCTTGAAAATATGCTTTATAATGTCCGGAATATTCATTACCTCATTATGAATCTAGAAATTCATATTTCATGTGGTTATTTGACTAGTAGAATACCCATGATTATGTTTTATTAAGAAAATGTTTACTCATCTCATATTCCGACCATAATGTGTTTAAGTTTATTATTTTTTAAAGCCACGTGTTTTCCATTATTCACCATGCCTTATGTTTAAGTTTATGATATCTTCCACTATATTGTTTACCCTTATTGAGCATCTAATCTCACCCCTTCTTATGTTTCATTTTTTCGAGGATAATAAGAGGTATATTATGATTTATTTGTAGGGATAATCTTAGAGTGGTAAATGTTCCCAATAGAACTTATATGTTTTTTTTCATTTCATGTTGTAATGTTGAACTTATGTATGTATCTAGATGACAAATCTATTAAACTATTAATTCATTTGGGATATGAATTTCTTGCAATTAGGCTAATGTAATGTAATAAGGCACCATATCTAGGAAATCGGGGTTGGGTATTTACAGTTGAGGAGCATCAGCACTATCTAGATGAAAAATCTATCTTAACGGTATACCTTCAAAATAACTAAATTCCATATAGGAAGAGATTTTAAAAATCTATCATTCCTTGAAGAGGGTCTCGAAATAAGGAAAGGATTCTATGGTTGAAGAGAAAGAGAATCTTCATCATGTTGAAGAAGCCATTGCCACACAACTAGCTGGGTTTCAGCAAGTTGTGGAAAATAATATATCCATAGTTCAACATCTCAAGGATTATTTAGAGAAACACTTGTAAAATTTAGTAGTGATACTCTGGCATGCATAAGTTCATCTACATTTTAGAACATAAATGGAAATGATTTTTTTCCAATCACCTATTCCTATATTTATATCATCATCGTAATCATAATATAACTCTAAAAATGACTCATTTGATTGAATTCCATTTCATTATAATTGTGACAATAAGGGTGAGGGATTGCTCCGATTTTTTCCTAAGACATGGTTCCTAGCGAGAACAGTTTGACTATTGCTAGGGTCATATGGAAAACCCTATAAACGTTGTGTCTTTTATTTCATTACCCTATTTTTTCCTAATCCCAATATAAAGAAAACTTAGTATATGAGAATATGATTTTTATTAGGACCCCCTTTGTGGGTTTTCATCATAAAAAACTTTGTGCATTTTATATTTTCATTTCTCAATTCTTTCCTAAATCATATAGAGAGTAGGTTTAGAGAGATGAGACTCAACTTTTATCTAGAGTTCCCTTTGCGGGGTTTCAACCTGGTGAGTATTGTGTCTCTTTTTTTGGTAGTTTAAAGTTGTGCAAGATGTAATAATAATATTGGTGTTTTAGGCCAAAAAAATTTGACCATGAGTTTCAAAATGATGACCCAAAGAAGTCTTGTTGGACAAGAATGTTCCAAAATTCCTCAGATACCTAAAGGGGAATTTTGAGTCATGATTTTGTGAAGATCTAGATTTCTCGAAACCATGATTAGTGGTTTTCCAAGGGAAGATATCTGAAGAATGAAGTGAGTATCTATATTGGTATTATCCTTGAATAGGAAACCACTCCAATATATATTTGACTCGTGTTAAGGAGGGTACATTCTATTGAATGATTGACATCGGGGGGGGGGGGGGGCTCTTAGACAAGGGTTGAGACATTTTGCAGTTTAATTCCATGCGACCAGGACATAGACCATGTAGTTTAACATCTTATAGAGAGGATGATATTGTACAGTTTAATATCTTATGACTGGGACATTATACTATGCAGTTTAATGACATACAACAAGGACACTAATGGATATAATTTAAGATAATTTCGCTTTGACTGAAAGATTAATGATTCTCAAATTCATGAAAATCTGCCTAAGAATGTGCCATCATTTTTAGTTATGAAGGGGAAAGGTTGTAATATGTAATATAGGGCCCTCTAGATTTGGAAAGTGATATGGGGGAAGGGATTTTTAGAGGTAGGGGTGGTATCTCCTGAGGATGAATATACCTCTGGATGATAGGTCTTTTTGTGGGTAACTCTATGCAAAGCCATTTGGGGAGTGTTTCTGTAACACCCCGAGATTTTATGAAAAATATTCTTTTTAATTTCATTAATGTCTTGTGTTATACGCTACACCAAAAGGAGCTTTCATAACACACATCTCTAACCTAGCTTGAATTACACGCAATCGCGACCTTCCATGATAGCGTGTGTTGTACGCAACACCAAGTTTCGCTAAACAACGATATGCTATTAAAATATTATTAAAACTAGCCGTTATGAATAGTAATAACCAATTTTTGAAATTTTGTAAATTTTATTTTTCAAAATGGACTTCATTTTTGGATTCGGAATATCGAAATTAGCTTAGGGTGAAATTTTGGTACTTTTCGGATAACTTTCATATTCTGATGAATAGTGAAAATTACTAAATTTTAATTAAAAACAACTTTTTTAATAGAAATAATTAATAGTGATAAATTATTAATTTGAGTGGTTTTAAAGTATATTTAGAATATATTTTTACAATTTAATACAATGTTGGTCATTGGATGTAATTTCACATTTAAACCAGTTATAAACTAGTGTCAATCTTTTGATAGTTATTATCTCTTAAAAACACGCTATTTGTTTTGACGATGAGAATTAATTTTTAAATTAGTTAATGCAACTGATATGTTTTGAATTTGGTAAAATAGACATCATTTTTGAGTTCATAATATCAAATGTAGCTTAGGCCTAATTTTTGGTATTTTTCTGAAAACTTTCAATTTTTGATGAATAGTGAAACCACTAAGTGGTAGTTAAAAAAACTGAATTGTTCATAAAACTTAATTTTACCGCTTCTGTGAGTGGAATTTCGAAAATCCGAGAGACACAGTTAATATCAAGGACTAAAATGTGGTTCAATGAGATGAAAATAATTTTTGGTGAATAGTAACTTTTTACTTTTTTTTACCACGGTAAAAAGTAAATAGGGTAATTAAGGGTAAAGAAGATATTATTATTACCCTAAAACATGTCCTAATTCTATTGGATAAGTGTAATTCGACCAAAAACAAACTTAGGAATAAAATATGACCATTTAGGCCCACTTGGATTAGATTAGGACATTTATTATTAATTTATTTAAAGAAGAGTTAAAAGAGTTAAAATCAAAGTTTATTTACTAAAACATTTTTAATATGGGGTTATACATAAGATAAATTCGACTATAAATATTAATTATAAAGATAAAAAGATTTCCTACATAATGGTATTTTATTTGTAATTTTTAGACATTAAATAAGTTAATTTATTTATGACACAATGATGATGCAGTAATTATCTTATTAATGAAATATTGACATAATTGATGTTATAAACACCAAAATAAATGTAATTTGAGACTTTTTATGAATTCCACTAATTTTATAGGTTACTATGATATATTAGTGTTGATTTAATCAACTTGGTTCGAACATATAATTCTGTTATGACTTTCACAAAAAATCATATATCAAATAGTGTCAAAATTGACACAAAATAGTTTTTAAATCAAATATTATATTATTAATTGTTATTTTATTCCTAAAAATATAAGGTTCGGCCCAATGACTTAAATAAGGATATATATATTAATAATAAACAATTTGGGGTTAGTTTGGCATGTTATAGTAAGTGTATTAACCATATAGTGTAAGAAAACAAAAAGACACGGTAAAAGTTAAATCTAATTGATAAGGTTAAAATAATAACCTAAACCTGTCTAAATCCTATTGGTTGATATTATTTCTACCCATCCCCATTTTAGCTTCGAAATAAGACCCTTTGGAACCATTATAAACCGATTTTGACTTTAATATAAAATAATATTTTGAGATATTCCTAAGGTGCCCCTCTCCTCCCTTATAAAAGGACACCTCCTCCCCATCCTCCTCACACCAATTTGAGCACTCAAGCTCGGCCAAACCCTGAAAAAATCCCTTCTCCACTTCCCTAGAATAATCCTAGAGGTCCTGGTCTTCTTCAAAGACCAATCTTAGTTCCCTAAGTGGAGGATTCAAAGAGGCGTTTCAAAGAAGAGGTAATATCCATTACCGATCTTTTCAATTTCTTTCTTCTTCAACTTATTCTTCTTTAGTTGTTTAATGACAAAGTAATAACATAAGTATTACTTACATACTGATATTTTATTATAAATATGAAACAACCATAATTCACCTTCTATCCATCCTACGGAAAAATGAAATCACCGCCCGTGCGTACGTACGGAATACCGTCTCCACGCCGTGGTGTAATCTATTTTCCACCACCACCTTAATAGGATGGGTATAATGGTGTAATGAGTAACTATATATGATTATTATAAAGTGATATTGATACTGAAATAGTCTACATACACTTCAACACAATTCCACGACCATGGGAACGATATCATCGCTCGTGCGTATGTACGGACTACCGTCTCCACGACGCGATGAGATTCATTCTCAATGATTAACCATTCATGAATGATTATAAAGTATATATAATAAGTACTAATGAAATATATGACATAATAATGATACTGGATTTATGTAAATTTATATGTATGTCATCTACTTAATTCCATTCACTTCAATAAGGAAACGAAAACAACGTTCATGCGTACGTACGGACTACCGTCTCCATGAACGGTGTATTTCATTCCATTTATCGATATTATATATATATATATATATATTATGAATATATATTATATATAAATCATGTTTTACATTCTGGATATAAGTAATCATGATCCAAGTAATCATATTAATAATTACAAGTTAAAAACACGAATGACAAATGAGACGATTTTACCCAAAACGCTACTTTAACATGAATTTACAAAAGAACGGGTAATATAAAGTCATAAGTGGACCATATATGATATAATAACAATGAATATGATTCTGGAATAAGTCAATAACATGATTTAAATCATTATACAAGAGGTTCGGACACTTACAAAGCAAGTCGGACCTAAGGTAAGGGAAATATCACAATCTCATTTTTATCAGAGATTGTTTGTACTTTGGTATTTACTAGGGTGTATTTTATCATCCACATCCATGTTTCCTCAATATGTAATATTATTACCATCCACCTACAATTGTTTAAATCCAATTTTACCCTTTGGTGAGTTTTTAGTAAAAGATATGAAAGGAATCTTTTGTCGTTTTTTATACGAGGTACTTTTTGACTTTTCCGACAAAAGTACGAGGAGAATGTTTTTTTAACTTATACGGCAAGAATGGATTTTTAAAACATTATTTCCAAGAATCTTCCTTCATAAGTTTTCAAGTTTATTTTTAATCAACTTCTTTTAGTTTATAATTGTATGACATATTAAGAAAAGAAAAGTGTTTTTGAAGTAGAAAGGATATTTTCCTCAAGAATGGAGTTCAAATGTTTTATCAAAATTATTTTCCATCTAAGATAATATAGGGTTCTATTTTATACCTATTATTACATTGATTTTATTATGTTTTGAGGAAATTATTTTTATGAAGTCATTTACCTTATATGATTTGTTTTATGATGTTACGATGTTTCAAGAATCCCATTTTTGTTACATGTGTTATGCGATGATGTATGATTTATGATTATGTGGAACACATAAGAAAGGATTCATTATAAGATGGGTGGGAACTATATCTCCCTCCAATTCATTGGGTAAAGATTTTATATCTCATGAGATAGACATGGATGGAACGGTAGGTTATACCGGTTCAGTGAAACAGGACTGAAACGAGGGTGACTCGGTTCAGAAAGGGACTTTGTCCACTAAGATAGTCTTGGAAATGAGTCTTGACTAACAAGAAATGATTCTCTATGATTATGTGTGTATGCCAAAAAGTTTCATGTTTTAAGTTATGATTATTGTGATTACATTTCACTGCCATGATTTATCCCATGTTATGAAATTATGATCTTTTTTGCAGGATAAGATTTCCAAAAGTTATGTGCTTATGTATATGATGTGATTGATATTTCTTTTGTTTACCCTTACTGAGCATTTGAGCTCACCCTTTTATGTTTTCTTTTCCCCAGGATATAAAGAAAGGTTTTAGGTATAAAAAAAAGAAGATCTTTATGGGAGATGTTGAAGATCTTTCACCAGGAATTAGAAGATTATATTCCGAGTTTCCAAAGACACTAAACTATTACGATCCTTGTGTGTGTATTTTTGTAATGTACTAAGTATTCCGCAAAAGTAATGTAATGTCCATGTATGTTAGGATACGGGTCTCTACAGTTGGTATCAGAGGAAAGGTTTAGTCAAACTTTGGAAACTAGGATGCGAAAACGTTAGTAAGATCCCTAGAGATATTTCTATGGTATGTCTAGGGATGTCCCTAAGGATAAGTATACATATAGGATATAGTCCTAGAACTATGGTAACGATCTTAGAATTTAACCTAAGAAGTTAGATATTGAGGATACTCCCCCTTTATAATGTTGTTTTACCTAGCATGATTTTTTCCTCTCACACTATTCTTTTTGGGTTTTAGAAAATGGCTGGAAACAGGAAGATTCATGATAATGGAGGATATGACGGACAATGGAATGATTTTCTTCATGAGAAACCAAATGAAACGGGATCTGGAAGTCCAAACATTATTATTATGCCTAATCAGAAATCTCATAATATGATCAATAATCTCAACTTTGGTAAGTTTCCCGAATCATATAATAAGAGAAAGATGGAGTTTCATGATGATCATAGAGGAAAGAAAGTTCAATTTCCCTCATGTAAATCATGTGGGAAGAGGCATAGGGGGGATTGTTTCAAGGGAACTGGAAGATGCTTTGGGTGTGGAAAAGAAGGACACAAAGCCAGTAAGTGAAAAGTAAAAGGTTCAGTTAACACCATGGATGAGGATAATGGTATTGCTACGACATCAACAATGGTTAAATGTTTTAAATGTGGAATGTACGGGCATTATGCAAACCAATGCCCTAAGGAAAAGTCTCGTGAAGAGAATCAGTATGGTCGTATGGGTAGTATTTATGTTGATGATGATGAAGAGACTACAAATGATATGTGAGATGAAATAATTGTTGAAGCTCGGTCAATGGTTTAAGAAAGTAGTGGAATGATTACATGTTTATCAAGTCTAATGTTGTATAAGTAATCTCATGGTAATATGGAATAAAGAGACATCTAAGGATTGTTACACTGTTGTCTTTCCTTATGTTTCGAAAGTGTATGATTAATGGTACCATTAACCATGAAAGGTTATTCAGATATTTTTGGAAAGTAGATGATATGTGCATAATGAAGGAATAAGAAGATAATGAGATGTTTGATTGTATTCATGAGCTCGTGATTGATATAAGGACTAAGTGATATCATGGTTTGAGTATATAGAATTTTGAGGATTTTGGTATGTGGAAAGTGTTAACGTTTAACTGCATTCATGTTTTCACTAAGGTTCAATGGGTATTCAAGAGAATACATGATTAAGGACTTTGAATGTTTAAAATGTGACCAACAAGACATATCTTATGATATATGGGAATCAACGATGGTATTAAATCTCTGGTAATTGTTTTCACTATATTATGAGAGTGGAATGCAGTATTATGGATAAGCCTAAAGATTAGAATGGATTATGTTGGACATAAGATAGTATTGTTTAAGGATAGAATATTTTCGATATTATTGATAGGATGTTATAGTAATGTAGTTTTAGAAAAAGGACAACCTGCAGGACGGGCGACAGCCCATCGCGTCGGACAAGGATGTGGGAATAGAACCCACAACCGAAGTGCGACTGGCCTTTATCGCCTACCATTGGCCTACAAGAAGTCCCTGTTTAGTAGAAACTAGTTTTATTATATTAAGCAGTATGATATATGAAGTATAAGTTCATTTTAGGAACCATATATCATTAATCTCACTATAGATGGACTTATGTATTTTTTGATAACTTTTCTAACCTTTTGAGACAGATGGAATGACCCATCATTCTATCACATGATCTACTAACACATCACGAATGACAAATTCAACTTCATTTCTTTAAGAGATGAATTATAAATTGTCCAAAGAACGACAAACAGTGAGACTATACCAAAATCACGAAATTATTTCTTCTAATTCCAATTTCATCAACTTTAGGGAAATGATCTTGAAAACCAAAAATGTTGTCCTAGTGCTCTTATATCTGATTAATCAGATGGTACCTTAGATCGTCACAAATTTATGGATTTGTGATTGATAGCTTTTCCATAGCCATGTTCTCTACCACTCTCCATCAGAACATGATGGTTAGATTTTTCTTCCATATCCATATTTTCACCTATGTGGAAACCCAGTGATTAGTTTATTTGGGTAACCATTACGTTTCATACTTTTGTTTTTAAAGATTGGTTTTGGTATTCCTTTTTACGATGTGGGTTTCTATTAAAGAAACTTTCGAGTAGTAAACCATTTATAACCTCGATGAATTTCGAGGGCGAAATTCATTTTAAGGGGGGTAGAATGTAACACCCCGAGATTTTATGAAAAATATTCTTTCTAATTTCATTAATGTCTTGTGTTATACGCTACACCAAAAGGATCTTTCATAACACACATCTCTGACCTGGATTGAATTACATGCAATCGCGACCTTCCACGATAGCGTGTGTTGTACGCAACACCAAGTTTCGCTAAACAACGATATGCTATTAAAATATTATTAAAACTAGCCGTTATGAATAGTAATAACCAATTTTTGAAATTTTGTAAATTTTATTTTTCAAAATGGACTTCATTTTTGGATTCGGAATATCGAAATTAGCTTAGGGTGAAATTTTGGTACTTTTCGGATAACTTTCATATTCTGATGAATAGTGAAAATTACTAAATTTTAATTAAAAACAACTTTTTTAATAGAAATAATTAATAGTGATAAATTATTAATTTGAGTGGTTTTAAAGTATATTTAGAATATATTTTTACAATTTAATACAATGTTGGTCATTGGATGTAATTTCACATTTAAACCGGTTATAAACTAGTGTCAATCTTTTGATAGTTATTATCTCTTAAAAACACGCTATTTGTTTTGACGATGAGAATTAATTTTTAAATTAGTTAATGCAACTGATATGTTTTGAATTTGGTAAAATAGACATCATTTTTGAGTTCATAATATCAAATATAGCTTAGGCCTAATTTTTGGTATTTTTATGAAAACTTTCAATTTTCGATGAATAGTGAAACCACTAAGTGGTAGTTAAAAAAACTGAATTGTTTATAAAACTTAATTTTACCGCTTCTGTGAGTGGAATTTCAAAAATCCGAGAGACACGGTTAATATAAAGGACTAAAATGTGGTTCAATGAGATGAAAATAATTTTTGGTGAATAGTAACTTTTTACTTTTTTTTACCACCGTAAAAAGTAAATAGGGTAATTAAGGGTAAAGATGATATTATTATTACCCTAAAACATGTCCTAATTCTATTGGATAAGTTTAATTCGACCCCAAAAAACTTAGGAATAAAATATGACCATTTAGGCCCACTTGGATTAGATTAGGACATTTATTATTAATTTATTTAAAGAAGGGTTAAAAGAGTTAAAATCAAAGTTTATTTACTAAAAAAATTTTAATATGGGGTTATACATAAGATAAATTCGACTATAAATATTAATTAGAAAGCTAAAAAGATTTCCTACATAATGGTATTTTATTTCTAATTTTTAGACATTAAATAATTTAATTTATTTATGACACAATGATGATGCAGTAATTATCTTATTAATGAAATATTGACATAATTGATGTTATAAACACAAAAATAAATGTAATTTGAGACTTTTTATGAATTCCACTAATTTTATAGGTTACTATGATATATTAGTGTTGATTTAATCAACTTGGTTCGAACATATAATTCTGTTATGACTTTCACAAAAATCATATATCAAATAGTGTCAAAATTGACACAAAATAGTTTTTAAATAAAATATTATATTATTAATTGTTATTTTATTCCTAAAAATCTAAGGTTCGTCCAAATGACTTAAATAAGAATATATATATTAATAATAAACAATTTGGGGTTCGTTTGGCATGTTATAGTAAGTGTATTAACCATATAGTGTAAGAAAACAAAAAGACACGGTAAAAGTTAAATTATTTAACTTAGAGTTAAATCTAATTGATAAGGTTAAAATAATAACCTAAACCTGTCTAAATCCTATTGGTTGATATTATTTCGACCCATCCCCACATTAGCTTCGAAATAAGACCCTTTAGAACCATTATAAACCGATTTTGACTTTAATATAAAATAATATTTTGAGATATTCCTAAGGTGCCCCTCTCCTCCCTTATAAAAGGACACCTCCTCCCCCTCCTCCTCACACCAATTTGAGCACTCAAGATCGGCCAAACCCTGCCAAAATCCCTTATCCACTTCCCTAGAATAATCCTAGTGGTCCTGGTCTTCTTCAAAGACCAATCTTAGTTCCCTAAGTGGAGGATTCAAAGAGGCGTTTCAAAGAAGAGGTAATATCCATTACCGATCTTTTCAATTTCTTTCTTCTTCAACTTCTTCTTCTTCAGTTGTTTCATGACAAAGTAATAACATCAGTATTACTTACATACTGATATGTTATTATAAATATGAAACAACCCTAATTCACCTTCTATCCATCCTATGGAAAAATGAAATCACCGCGCGTGCGTACGTACGGAATACCGTCTCCACACCGTGGTGTAATCTATTTTCCACCACCACCTTAATAGGATGGGTATAATGGTGTAATGAGTAACTTTATATGATTATTATAAAGTTATATTGATACTGAAATAGTCTACATACACTTCAACACAATTCCACGACCATGGGAACGATATCATCGCTCGTGCATACGTACGGACTACCGTCTCCACGACGCGATGAGATTCATTCTCAATGATTAACCATTCATGAATGATTATAAAGTATATATAATAAGTACTAATGAAATATATGAAATAATAATGATACTGGATTTATGTAAATTTATATGTATGTCATCTACTTAATTCCATTCACTTCAATAAGGAAACGAAAACAGCGTTCATGCGTACGTACGGACTACCGTCTCCATGAACGGTGTATTTCATTCCATTTATAGATTATATATATATATATATATATATTCTGAATATATATTATATATAAATCATGTTTTATATTCTGGATATAAGTAATCATGATCCAAGTAATCATATTAATAATTACAAGTTAAAAACACGAACGACAAATGAGACGATTTTACCAAAAACGCTACTTTAACATGAATTTACAAAAGAACGGGTAATATAAAGTCATAAGTGTACCATATATGATATAATAAAAATGAATATGATTCTGGAATAAGTCAATAACATGATTTAAATCATTATACAGGAGGTTCGGACACTTACAAAGCAAGTTGGACCTAAGGTAAGGGAAATATCACAATCTCATTTTTATCCGAGATTGTTTGTACTTTGGTATTTACTGGGGTGTATTTTATCATCCAAATACATGTTTCCTCAATATTTAATATTATTACCATCCACATAAAATTGTTTAAATCCAATTTTACCCTTTGGTGAGTTTTTAGTAAAAGATATGAAAGGAATCTTTTGTCATTTTTTTGTACGAGGTACTTTTTGACTTTTCCGACAAAAGTAAGAGAAGAATGTTTTTTTAACTTATATGGAAAGAATGGATTTTTAAAACATTATTTCCAAGAATCTTCCTTTATAAGTTTTCAAGTTTATTTTTAATCAACTTCTTTTAGTTTATAATTGTATGACATATTAAGAAAAGAAAAGTGTTTTTGAAGTAGAAAGGATATTTTCTCAAGAATGGAGTTCAAATGTTTTATCAAAATTATTTTACATCTAAGATAATATAGGGTTATATTTTATCCCTATTATTACATTGATTTTATTATGTTTTGAGGAAATTATTTTTATTAAGTCACTTACCTTATATGATTTGTTTTATGATGTCATGATGTTTCAAGAATCCCATTTTTGTTACATGTGTTATGCGATGATGAATGATTTATGATTATGTGGCACACATAAAAAAGGATTAATTATAAGATGGGTGGGACCTATATCTACCTCCAATGCATTGGGTAAAGCTTTTATATCTCATGAGATAGACATGGCTGGAACGGTAGGTTATACCGGTTCAGTGAAACAGGACTGAAACGAGGGTGACTCGGTTCAGAAAGGGACTTTATCCACTAAGATAGTCTTGGAAATGAGTCTTGACTAAAAAGAAATGATTCTCTATGATTATGTGTGTATGCCACAAAGTTTCATGTTTTAAGTTATGATTATTGTGATTACATTTCACTGCCATGATTTATCCCATGTTATGAAATTATGATCTTTTTTGCAGGATAAGATTTCCAAAAGTTATGTTCTTATGTATATGATGTGATTGATATTTATTTTGTTTACCCTTACTGAGCATTTGAGCTCACCATTTTATGTTTTGTTTTCCCCAGGATATAAAGAAAGGTTTTAGGTATAAAAAAAAGAAGATCTTTATGGGAGATGTTGAAGATCTTTCACCAGGAACTAGAAGATTATATTCCGAGTTTTCAAAGACACTAAACTATTACGATCCTTGTGTGTGTGTTTTTGTAATGTACTAAATATTCCGCAAAAGTAATGTAATGTCCATGTACGTCAGGATACGGGTCTCTACAGTTTCTGTATAGTCAAACAGTGGAATCCTCTATCTGTTAGGCCCTTTTGGTGGGATACTTACACAATGAAAACTAGGGCGTGTTACTGTATAGTCAAATAGTGTAATAATCTAGCTGACATGCCCTTTTGGTGGGAAACTCACACAAAGACAACTAGGGAATGTTACTGCATAATAAAACAGTACCATCCTCTAGTTGACAGGCCCTTTCGATGGGTGAATTATGAAAATCCAACTAGGGTGTGTTACTGAATTGTCAAATAATGGTGTTCTCAGGAATTTTGAAATTCTATTGCTAATTACTAGAGGAAGTTTGTGGAGATTCATATTTCTCCAAACATAGAGTTTTTTTTGTAGAAGGAAAGTACCTGAATATGAAAAAATCATTTCAAGTCAAAATTACCCAAGAATAGGGGAAAATGTTTCCTACACAGTTCTAACTCAAACGCAGGAAAAGAGGGGGAATTTTTTTATTTAGGTTAGGGCCAAAACACAATTATTGAATGTCACTACATATCTCATTTGAATGAGAATCAAGCCATAAATAGTTATGGAAAACCATGTAGTTTAAAGTATTATTGTTAGGAATTTTTTTGCATTTTAATATCATGTGATGAGGATGATATGATGTCTATAGTTTCAGGTCATATAAATTGGACCAAATTATTATGGAAACGATGAGTAACATAAGGCCTACCAGACCAAGGTTGTACCTACATACTTCAGACATGAGGGAGGAAATTGTAAACAAAGATCTTAAGAATTATCAGATCATAAGAAATGACATGGGACAAGTATGAAAGGGATGACCATGGACCAGATTCCAATAGCAGTTTCCATCTTGTGGTCATCGAGGCTTACGAATATAGAAAATTATTCTTACGAGGGTGAATGTGTCTCTGGTTGAAAAACCCATATTATAGATGAATTTATGAAAATCCAATTGGGGTGTGTTATTACATAATAAAATAGTGGAATCCTCTAGCTAAAAATCCCTTTTGGTGGGAAACTTATACAAATACAACTTTGGCATGTTACTACATAACTAGAAAAAGGATTCCTAAGGCATCACACAATCTATCACCAGTAGCTAGAGAGATATTATGAAGATCTAATATTACCCAATATTAGGAGTATGATGTGTGGAAAGAATATGTATGATCATAATAGATTCATTTTTAATAACATTCGAGATGAAGTGAAGAGTCCCTTGAATGTATTTGGATCATATGTAGGACATGAAATCTCTATTTCCTTGGTGGAATCTTGAATAAGGGATCCCAAATTAAGATCTCCTACATAGATCTTTGTTTGTATATAGGAGGGGGAATTTTCCTTTACCCTGTGGCTAGTACTAGGAAATGAGGTCTTGGAGTCACTATATATCTCATTGGAATGATAATCAAGCCACACATAGTTCTTTAGGAACCATGTAGTTTAACATCATGTTGTAAGGACAAAGGCAACTCAACGTGAAATAGGAATATTGTGGCTAGACTAGGGTATATGACTCATGTGTCACCAAATTTATAATTGGAGAAAGAATCAAACAACATGTAGTTTTAGAGGAACCATTCAATTTAAAGACATGCAGTAAAGACATATGGTGTGCCTTTTAAAGTCTTTTGACCAAGACCATAGTAACCATAGTGTGAATTGGTATACCTTGATCATGTGGGGAATTCTTTACTAGAACTACTGTGACCATGTGATCTATACTCGATGTGAGAAAAAAGGATTGGAAAAGGTTTCTTACACTACACAAAGTGATAAATAAATGATAGGGTATTTTTAGTTTTTGGTGGCCAAAATAGGTTGTATGATCTGGGAATCGATACACATCTCATTAGAGTGGGAATCAAGCTGTACATAGTTCTTGAAAGTTTCTCTCTACAGGTATGACTCCTACACAAGGAGGGGGGATTTTTTTATGTTGAAGCTAGACCCAGGGTTTGATATCTGGGTGTCACTACATATTTCATTATAATTAAAATCAATCCAAACACAGTTCTTGAATAAAGGTGTGGTGTAGCACCAACATCGAATATTGTGATATTCTCAAACATAGATTATGCAGTTTTACCTCATGCAACAAGGAAGTGAACCATGCATTTTTACATCATGAGGAAAGGAAATTTTTTATATTTTTTAACTCATTCTGAATAGGATATTGGGCTATGTAGTTTAGTGTCATACAAAAATGATGTTGGTGTCATGCAATTTATTATCATGTGACGTGGTATACATGACATACCTTTTAAGGTTGTGCATACATGATCATGATGCTATATAGTTTAATGTCATAAAACAAGGATATTGGTTTCATACATTTTATAAACTTTCAATGTGAATGATATGTTATTCCTTTTTAAATTCACGTGAAAAAGACCAACTATGTGGTTTAACATTAGGCAGCTGAGACATAATGCTATTTTTTCACCCAAAGTACTTTTTGAGAAACCTTGCATTGGTTAGGGATGTAATGAGATATAAATCCATCAAAATCAAGTAATAATATATGTTAGAGTGGACCTTATGTATGGAATAAGGTCCCTCCTACTTTGGCTCAAGTTTTAGAGGCTTCTTCTTGGGTATCATTGGAGTCTTAAGGAACAGTACCAATTCTCTATAGAGGAATGAACAAAAGCGGACCTTCTTGTTAAAATTCTGCATTATACAATTTTAAAGGACCTCTAAGTGATGTATGGTATGAAATCTATTCTCATATAGTCTCTCTAATTAATCTATCTATTTTTTGGATTTCTCATCTATGGATAGTTGGTCACAGATGGTAATACGGAGCAAGGGAAATTGAACTTTGATAGGTAAGACCACCTCTGTCCTGTATACCAGTGAGTATAGGGTCTCTTGTGTCATGGTACAAGTTGTAGTCTAGTAAGTCCAAAAGTTATTTATGAAATTATCAGATCAAGAATTTTTATCCTTATCTACCATCTTTTGAAGTATATTTGATAAGGTCTTGTTGAAGACCTCTATCTGTCCATTTTCTATTACATGATAGTGGGATGAATGGTTGGAATTGATGTTATACTCCTGATATAGATTCTATAAATTAGTTGAATAGAAATTATTTTCGTTGTCTATCATTATTATATGATGAACACCAAACCTAGCAATGATGTTGGTTTTCACAAAGCTGGAAATATTAATTTCCCCAACTTCTTTGAGGGGTGAAACTTTGGCCCACTTGGAAAAGAAATTGGTTTTAGTGAGAATATATTTTAACTATTTGAATGTTGTGTGAGTATATGGTCCTATGATGTCCATTTCACATGATGATAATTTCTTGGAGTATTTGGATATATGTAGAAACTTTAGGGGTTGATGGATGAAGTTGGAATGAAATTGGAAGGAAAAACATTTCCTGGTGAATTATATGAAATCTTACTTCATTGTCGGCCAAAAGAATCTAAGAATTCATATTTTATTAGAAATATGACATCCTGACTGGTGGGAACAACAAGCTCTTGTGTGTACTTCTTTCATGAAAACAAAAATCTCTTCTCCATCGATACATCTTAGAAGGACTCCATCAAAGACTTGTTTATAGGGGACTTTTTAGTGATTTTGGACATCATAAAGAGTGAAGTTGGTTGCTTTCCATCATATTTTATTCTTTAATTCCCTATCCAATGAGAGAACTCCATTTTGAGTGTAGTCCATAATATGTATCATCCAACCAGTCATGATACCATCTGATTTAGGAATGGGGTAGTCTTTATTGACTTTTTCCATGCCAACATGAGAAAAAGGTGATACCATTCAGTGATGTGCAATGTTGATGACCGTATCATATTAGTTTGGGTCTTCTAAAGCTGTAGATACATTTTCAAATTCATCTACCTAGGATTTTTGCGATCGTGGGATGTGTGTCAATGTTTGATCTAAAGGGAACTCTACCATTAACCTTCAAACATAGTCAAGAAAAGATATTAACTCTTCTTTTTTAATGTCATAATCCCCATTAATCTATTTGATTACCAACTATGAATCACCTTTCACCTCTAGGTAGCCCATTGGTATCTGAAGTGATAGTTCTAGGCCAAAAATGAGGGTTTGATATTCTACCTCATTATCTGAATATCCATTTCATAATATAAAGGAGTACAAAAAACTGCCTTTGTTAGAGAGATGAACACAACTCCCAAACCAAATTTGTTGAGCTTAGGGTATTCAATTATCTTCCCTTTTAGACTTATGGATGCATAGTCGAAATAAATTTCCCATGTTTGGGGGCCATCTTGAATATAAAATATCTTTTCATTTGGAAATTTAGTATTTAACGATGCTGTTTTGACAAAAGAGTGTTCTAAAAGAAAACCTGATAAATCCTAGACTTTCACCACTTTTTGAGGCATGAACTATATGTAAAACTATTGTATGATAACCACCCACCATGCCAAATGTTATTTTAACATAAGATGACTAATGATATATTTGTTCAGGTTATTGTGAGAGGCCAAATGGAGATCATGGTGCTATATTTAGTACCTCATTTTAGGAAGTGAAAAGATTAATACTCGAAATATCTTCTCGATATTTGAATAACAAGTCTCAGTGTCGAGCATAGTTTTACTGAGATAATAAAGGTTATTTTTCTCCTGGTGTCATTCTTCTATGTAAGGAAGGCACCCATTGACCGCTCTATGGATGTCATATAGAAAAAGAGTGGTCTTAATTCAATAGGAGGTATCAACACTGGTGAGATCAAAATATATTTCTTTATAATCTCAAATTCTTCCTAACATTCATCAATTTAATGATATGTAATACCCTTATTCATCAACCTGGTAAAGGGAAGACATTTTCCTGTAAGGTTGGCTATAAAGCATTGAATGTATGCTAAGCATCCTTAAATTCCTATTAAATCTTTGAGGTTTTGAGGAGGTGACATGATATGGACAACTTTTTTCTTCTCAAGATCTAATTTGATTCCACGATTGTGTATGATGAAGTTGAGAAACTCTCCTGAGGTTACCCCAATGTCACATTTCAAGGGGTTCATCTTTAGTATATGTTGTTATAGTTTATTAATATGGTCTCAAGATTAGCCATGTTGTTAAGATGCTACTAGAACTTAACCAATAGACCATTGAGGTAGCATTCGACAATCTTCCCTAGGAAGGGTTTGAAGATATGGTGCATGGCACATTGGTATGTAGTGCCAACATTATTCAAGACGAAGGGAATTATCCAACAACAGAATATTCTCTAGGGGGCCTTGAAGGTGGTGGATTCTTCATCTTCTAGGTCCATCCGAATTTAGTTGTAACTTGAATATCTATCCATAAAGGAGAGGATTGATAACCATCTGTTGCATCAATCAGTAGCTCTATTATTGGGATTGGGAAATCATCTTTCAAATAGTACTAGTTGAGATCCCTAAAGTCGATACAGACCCTGATTTTCCTATTCTTCTTCTTTACTGGGATGATGTTGGTCACCCATTTCAGATACTTAACTTCCCAGATGAATTTTTCCTTGATAATCCTATACACTTTAGCCTTAATTTTAGAGGCTTGAGTCAGGTGTGCCCTTCTATATACCTATTTATATCCCTAGTGGTTTTTGGGAAAGACCAAGTGATAAGTGGCCACCTCATGATCAAATACTTACATGTGTAATTATAGGAAAAATGTACTAATGTTATTTCAGAAAGGAGTTATATACCCCCTGTTCTTTATAAGTCATGGATGCACTAATCAAAGTGGGTAGTGGGTCTTCTTACATTACCATATTTATTTCTTTGAGTTCATCAATGTTAGTAGTGACACCTTCCTCAAACACTAGGGTGGAATCCCTAAGGTCTTCCTCATCTTCTTATTCCTCATGATCCTCTTTATTTTGAGGGGAAGTAGGTAATGAATGGATCTCTCTAGATTTGGGAGGGGAGTCAATATTTTGATGAAATTTGGAAGATGAAACAACTATTTTCGACCTGATTGATGATGTTGGGCCCCTTTGAAGCTATGAAAGGGAAATGAGGGATAAATAATGATAATCTTCATCATTTCTTAGTGATGTGAAACCACTTCTAATCTAGTTGATGAGGAAAATATTTTTTGAAGTACATGAAGTGGAATAAAATAATTTTCACCCTGGATTTTTTCATTATCTGGAGAGTCGATGAATTTTCCAATGCTATTGGGTTTAGTTGTCATGAATTATATCATGGAAGTCACTGAATATGTGATTGAACTTGGACCCATATCTTCAATCTGATTTATGGGAAACACATATTTTTTTATATCTACTTGAAGGAAATATCTAGGGTCATTTCTAGACCATTTTAGGAATTTATTTGAGCAACATACCCAATCATGGGTTGCTTCCCTTCCCTCTGATAGAATCCTGCATCAATATATTGTGATTCTCAAGATTTAAATGGAGAATTATCACCATGAAATGTCACAATTTTACCATTAATGTAATATTTGAGGCATTGGTGGTATGATGAGGGTATATCCACATGATGATGTAACCAAGGACTTCCCAGTAGAACATTGAAGGTCGTATCTTATCGAACAACCAGAAATTATGAGCCAGATATGAGATTCCCAAATAGAGTCATAAGATTGATCTCACCAAGTGGATTTTTCTCACTCTTATCATAACCCTGTAGCATTAGAGTGTAGGGGAACCAGTGGGAATCATCGTAACCTAGTTGATGAAGTGTTCATACTAGAATAATGTTGACTCTTGAGTTATTTTTAATGAAGGATCATCAGATATCAACGTGATTTATCTTGTCAAACATGTAAAAGGTTCTTATGTGTCCTTGTATAACAACATATTTATCTTGGCATGTAAAGGATATGATCATTGACATTCTATAGGATCTTTATTTACATGATATACTTTGGAAGGAACAAATTTGACCTTAAATTCTATAGGTATTGACAAAGATTTTATGAGTGCTTCCTAGAGGTCTTTTGATAGACTAAAAGAATCCAAGATTGAATAATTGGCCATCACCATGGCTAATTGCTTTAAAATGTCACACTGCTAGGATAAAGGTCTATGCTTCCCAGCATGGGGATTCTCTTTTCTAGGAACTTTAGCAATTGAATTACTTGATGTAGGTAGATTTTCCCTTGGAACAAAAGTTGAAGGAACTTATTTCCTTGGTAGATTAGTTCGACTAGGTCTGCCTACATGTTGAGGATGATTTGGTAAGGTTGTATCCTCTAGTCAATATTCCAAAATGACTGAGTTAAGGAAAACCATATCATGTGTGAGGGAACTTTCCTCCTTCTAAGATCATCGAAGGGATCTCCAATGAGTTTTGTCTGCATAGATGGTCCGAGCAGGGATGTGGTTGGAGTATTGAATTCTAGAATGACCATATCTTCCCATATATCCTTAACACTAATAACCACTTCCCCTAATTTTACAATAAGATATATATAATTAGGGTTTGTAGTCACACTCATCATCTGATAAGGGATCCCTTAATTGAATAACATTAATGGATCTGAAGATGAATTCCCCATTTGATGAGGACTTCGTCTGGTAAATTAGTGCTTTTTGTACCATTTTGTGGGGCAGTGACTGTGCTTTTGTGAATTAGGGAATAATTTATAATAGATTTAAGGCCAAAATAAACCTTTTTACATGCTCATATTCCTATATTTTCTTACAGCTCTTCTGACCATGTCATTTCTTATAGGAATGGATTTTGGAAGACTATGGAACCGATGGAGTCGACTGTGCCATAACAAAAGCGATCGGGGGAATAGTTGGATGTTTCAACTATGATCAGAGGATATCATGAGTTTGGTTGATCATATTTCTAACCATTTAGTCATTTAACTTATACATACCCTTGTAGTTAACTTCCTTCCATTCATTCTCCTCCTTTGGATTGGTGGTAGAAATGCATGCTACTTGCGTAGGTGGATTTCTTAGCTTCACTTTCCCATAGTCCACCGTCTTATATAGGATGTATTTGAAAAAAAAATTATTGGATGTTGTGCCTCAATGATTGATGAAAGGGGAAATAGTTCGTGAGATCTTCATTACTATAATGGTTAGGATTCTTGGGATTTGGAAACTTGATCAAATTAATCTTCAATGATGAGATGAAGTATCCAATTACTTGGTCATTTTGGAAAGAATAAAATTTGTTCTTAAATTCCTCAAATTTTTTTAAAATTTTCTCCCTTTTATCATATTTCTATGGTGGGCATTATTGCTGATGCTCAGAAGGGGGAACTACATGATATGGTGTAGGATTCAGAGCTAGAGAGGGTGTAGGGGCTAGATTAAGTGTAACAATGGAAACATCTACTTCCCTATTATCTTTCCTTAATATTATTGAATTAATTGATAATTATCATTGGTTCATGTGATGGAGTCTTATATTCTTTGATAAATTGTAGTAAAATCCTAAAAAACTCCTATATAGTTCATAGGAATGAGTGGTGTGCACAACTCATCATGAATATTCTCAATACAGATGGATAAAAAATATTCTTGAGGAAGCTATACACTTAAGGATTATGTCAACCCCTTATATTAATAAATTAAATCCAAAACCCTCTCATTCTCCCATTTTTTTCAATTTGATAGGTAGTGAACTGTTGCCTTCTACAACATCGAGATGAATTGAAAGAGAAACTTTAGATAAAGATCTACCCACCATGCAATTGACCGAGTTAGCAAGATGGTGTACTAGGGGTCCCCATCCTGGGATCAAAATGGGACATGAAATGCATCAAATGCTACTTTGGGTCCCCTAAACCAATGAAAATTGGAAATGTAGGGTATCCAATGTTCGGTGGGGGAAGAGTTGGATCAACCCATTTGGGGTATACCTTCTTTTTTGGCTATGATGGTGCACGCCAATCCTCTATATCTTCTAATTAAGTTATTAGTGAATCAATAGTATTGATAATCCCTTGAGGAATTTCTTGATGAGTAGGATCTTGAACAGGGGAAATAAAAGGTAGATCCAACTATGGTAGCCCTACTAGTATCTACCATGGGCAACCTATAGGGGCAGGTCTATAAGGATGAAACTAGACCTATTCTGGTTGTGTACATAATGGATAAAACTCTCAATATACTACTTTAGGATCCAATTATAATTATTGTTGATACCCTGAGTTGAGAAGATGTTCTAGCTCCATCTTGGTTGTTGCAGTGAGCCCTATTTGTTGAGGTACACCATTTGGGAACGTGAGTTGATGCTCTGTTTATAGAACATACCTAGTAGGGATGTTTCCTCATAGTAGTTATACATTGATTATTCTAAATTATTTCACCTCTTCCTCTTGTTGAGAGAATATTTCCTTAATTTTAAGGGATTTAAACTCTCTAGGATGCAGGTGAGGCATAACCTTACCTTTACCCTTTTCTATGTTGGACTCTCTTTGAGGAGGAAACAATAGAGTGGTTGTGGGGATTCCAAAATACAAAGTAAGCCTTTGATTTTGCGTAGGGACATATCCTTAAATCATTTTGATGTGGATCGTACTATGAATGAAGCATTCCTCTTCTAGCTCCTCCATATTGGCCTCATGTTCTATAGGGTCTTTAGGGGCGGTGTTAATGACATTCACCGATACGGGATGTATTGTAGGCACTTCATTAGTCTCTTTGTGTGACTACCTTTTTGTATAACCTCCATGAGTCCTTTTCCTCAACTTCACTAGTTATCTTGGAGATATATGATAGATGGTAATCTGAAGGGAATTTCCAAACAATTTATTCATGTGAATTCCCGCTGAGGATACCAAATCATGAGACACGAAAAACTTAGAGGATTCATCCTGCAGTGTCCCCCCTCATCGAGATAAGACTGACTTCCATTGATGAGGAGGTTTTTGAGGTAAAAAATCCCCCATCCCTAAGGCATGAGGCTATTCTCATTCCATTTACATAATATTTTGTGCATGGTTTGTTGTCCTTGAAGGTTGTGTTAAAAAATACCCATCCCCACAGGATGGGGCTGCTCTTGGATTTCTATAGATGATAATACCATGTAGGCCTTCTTGATTTTATGGAGCCATGTTTGAACATGGGCTAGGTGCATCATTCATTTTTCTCATGAACCACCTACTTCTGAAGATAGTTGCACAATCTATGACATTTGCGCTATCTGACGATTGACTTCCCTTAAATAGGAGGCTTGGTTAATATTTTCAGATTCTTGATGTTGAAGTGTTTCAATGGTTTTCTCTCTTATAGATTTATGTTGTTGAGAATTAGTCCAGATTTGTTTTTATTGATCATATCATTGGTTGGGAATAGAGTCCATTTTTTGAAGTCGGCCTGAAGCTACAACATTGCATGATGTCATCTTTGGTTGACTTTGCTTATTAGGGAGCACAGTGAAATTCAATGCTCCATGTTAACCCCTTCCTCTAATTTTAACACTATATGGGTCATCTTCTATTAGATGATGTAATTATTTTAACGCACTATTACATGCATGTTGATGGGATCCTTTCTATTTCCCCAATTTTGGATGTTGTGTAGCCAGGAGAGCTACCAAGTCAATTTGGTGTTGTATCCATTTAGTTACCTTGATGTTACTTTGATACTTTTCTGAGGGTAATAACTTTGATCTTATGTGATCAATAGTGTTCCATATATTTTAGTGGATGTCATGCACACAACCTTCTGATAACACCTCTGGAATGCTGTATTGGGGAGTGGATAAAGGCCAGAATATGACTGGTATATTGTATTTATCTAACTATCTCATCATGTTTAATATGTATTCTTCATCTTTTTTCAGAAGTTCCTCAACCTGGACTTATCAAAGTGGATGCTTCCCTACTATTTTATCATAAACAATAAGATGGGCAGGTAGGAAATCCAATTGCGATTCAAAGAGTAACCATCAACTTGGGATGTCTTCTAACTGAGAAATTATTTCACTTTTCAATGATAAGGAATCATGCATGAATAAACTCATTTTCATAAGTGCTCATGATATTAGGGATTTCTCATCATTAAATTTCCAAGAGGAAGCTTTTGATGAAGCAAAACAATACCACAAAGATAATTTTTTCAGCACAAGCCATTATGGGGAGGACTACCATTATGGCTTGAAATATGAATGAAAGAAGAATTCCTACTACATATACCCTAGGGAGGACCTTCAAGGTGGACAAAAGTAAGGGGAATGCCTTATTTCTGTTTGATCTTCTATCCATTTAGAGTGCTTTTGTGACTCTCATCAGGATATGGAATCTCAAGATCGATCAAATTGTGGACATGAAGTAAGCCTTCATAGTAAAGTATCTAAGGAGGACCTTCAAAATTACTATTACTGTTCTCGTAATTTGGTAATAGAAGAGTATGATCCTAAGCTACCATAGATAAAAGTATGAGGGATTCAATAAATATAGGATTAAGTAGACTAGGATCATAGATTAGCTATTCATTTTCCAGTTGTCTCTAGTGAGGTTTATTTTTGGATTCCACCTTGCGAGCGACTGGGGTTGCTTTCTGAGGAAAGTGGTTTTCAGGTATAGAAGCTTGTTTGACTAGCTCCCGTGTCACTACCAAATGTTTTTGACATGCTTCTAAAATTTTAGTAGAATATTGTTCCTACCTCAGAGTGGCTATTGTAATAAGCTAATTATATCAAGTTGGAATGGGGGTATGTACCCGATCTGGTTGTCTATATATCACAGGGGGAATCTGGCTCATTACCATTATGAATGGGATCATAGGTTTGTATCTACTCTGAATTGATATGTTGACGGGTCACTCTAATTGTGGGGATGAAGTTGTGTATCTATCCCTCTTTCACTATTGTTTCCATTATGATATCCCAGTAGGTTTGTAGGATGTGGGAAAGAAATTGTGTTCACCCTTTCACCATTTCAAGATGTGATTGGTAACTTTAGTGGATGGAATGAGGATATATGTTCGTTACATGGCTGGATCAGGGGTGTGTGCCTATTCCTATCCTCCATTTCCTGCCAGTGGGTACTGATGGTACTCAGGCGTGGGGGTAGATATTTGGGTCTGTCCCCCTATTTTTTCTCAAGAATTTCCGGATGACTTCTTTGGATGTTTCCAAATAAGACTACGAGTAGTCTCGATAAATGTGGGTAGGTGTGTATGAATACTCATGGTTTACTACTAAACTTGACTAGAAGGATTTGAATACTATCAGACTAGGCTATTGAAAAGCTTAGTTGGTGTTTGCAGGTGTTTGTTCCTGCTCACGGTGCACCACCGAATTTGACTGGTAGGATTTCTAGGTGCGGGCAGGTGTTTGTTCCTAATCACTATTTTCCACTTTATTTTGTTATCAGGATACACTGGATACTGCCAGATGATTTTTCTGGTAGGATTGATTAGTGCGACCATATGTTTGTGCTTGCTCATAATTTTCCACCAAATTTGAATAGTGGGATTCTCTGTATGGGATAAAGGTGTATCCCTATTCCTTATTGATCGATCATTTCCTTCGGTGGTATTTCTTGTTTGCCCAGTTCTGGATGGCATGGGTCAAACTCCTAAGGATATAACCCTCATCATATTGAAGGTTCACTACCGCGTGACATTGGTGGCAATGATTACTAGTAGGATCCCTTTGAAAGGACCCATGTGTCTTCTAGGTGAGTCCACCTATGGCCTCTTTTTCTACCTCCCTAAGATAGGGGAGTAGATTATTGCTTCATTCCAAGGATAATCTCTTGAAATGGTTGTAGGTGACGATTGGTGCCGCCTACTAATGGACCAACGACCATCGCTGAGTGGATTATTGGAGGGGATTTGCGAGTTAGAGGGCCCGTCAAGCAGTCACCAAGGTTAGGACAGTACCATTTTGGTAGTACTCCTAGACCAGTGCATTTAAGACCCAACATTGAAGATTCTAGGTTGGTGACAATGTCCTCTACTTAGAAGAGGACCCAACATGAACAGTAGTAGGGGAATACATCTGTGAGAGCTGGTGTGATGCCATTTGAATTGAAGGGAGATCTTCTTGAAAGTGCCTGAAATATAGGTGAAAAACATAAACTATCAAATCAACATCTCAATAAATGAACACATACACAATTTATTATCTTGTTTGGACCTCTTTCATTTTGAGAGTGAAATGGACCTGAAAGGAAGGTGACACTGTCATCTTGGTAAAGGATTCATGTTAGATTCACCATTTTTGTTTTGTTACTGAATTCCATGTGGGGTTAGAATGTAATTTTGTGGTGTTTTTGGGACAAACTTAACATTGGACATATATACCTACATATTTTCTGGTCAGTTTCTAATGGGGTTTGTTTGTGGAACTGAAATCACCTAATGGTTCTCATATCCATGATGACTCATGAAACTGCTTTCCAAAGGAATATTCTCATTAGGGAACTTGGAAAAAAATAATTAAGATCTTATATTGGTCAATAGTTTGAGAGGTTTGGATCATCACACCCTTTTGGGGTAAATTTTTGCCTACTCCAGGATTCTCTTATAGATTTAAGATATATTTGTGAATCCTTTATTAACTCCCAAGTATAACATAGGTCAACCTTGAATTAAAAATAAATTATCAATATGCATGGAATTCAGAATAATATATATGTATTTGAGGTTATTCATTGATGGATATATTTGTATGTATTTGAGGTTCTCCATCAATGGTAACCATTTAGGAATGGATTAGGGATTCTTTTATCATTTATTATTACGATGTCGGTTTTGATCCACAAAGTGGGGCGATCTTGAGTGTGTCATCATCCAAGGATATGGGATTTGTTTTAATGTCAAGATCTGGCCCATAAGATGGTCTTTCTATGTATCCTTATGAAAGGAATTAGAACCCATGTAGTTTAGTTCCACTTAATGGGACACATCATACCTTTTAAGGTCATGTGACATGGAAAAAACCTTGCAGTTTAATGTTTTTTTTTCAGAAAGGATGTCTAGGTGAAAGGTGCCTAGTCAAATTTTGGGGTGGGACTTACACTGAGTAAACCCATGGGAACTAGAAGGGATATGGGATCCTTGGTTGGATAAGACCCTACAGGGAGTGTGGCCCATAGATAATTAGGTTTGATTTTGTGGTGTTGGGTTTAGAACTCATGGAGGCTTCCTATGTATCGCATTTGGATGTGAATTAATTCCCACATAGTATAGTTGTGAGGACCCATGCCTATGGATTTCCTCTTAAGGTTTGTCTCATAGGGAATGTGGCCCTTTGAGAGGATTGATTTTGGGTTTACACTTAGGTTGGGTCTTATACCTATGGAGGAGGCCCATAGGTTGGGGGTTATACCTATAGAGGAGGCCCATAGTTTTGGGATTATACATATAGTGGAGGCCCATAGGCTGGGGCTTATACCTATGGAGGAGGCCCATAGGTTGGGGTTTATACCTATGGAGGAGGACCATAGGTTTTCTTCATTGGGAAAATGGGACCTTTGATGATAAAGGTATGATTTCAGGTCTTACACAGTATAAAGAGGATTCCCTAATGGTTGGATACATCGCCTTGATAACTCATGCCTATGGAGGCCCTCTAAAGGAAGGTAAGAGGAAGATTTGGAAAGATATTCTTTTCTAATATATGCATCTGAATATGTGGATGTTTGGATCGTAGCTAACCTCTAAGCCTACATGGGTCATGATCGAATGTGAGAAACAAGAGGAATTGGAAGATCCGACAAACTGCATAATCCTTCTTCCATTAGTGCAAGAGGCCAAGGATATAGGAGAAGAAGAAAGAGCTTCTATGTGCCCGTCTCCTCTCTTGTTTTGGTAACTAGGGTAGTCACATCGACTCATGGATAAAACCCAATAGGTGAAGAGGATAAATAGTAAAACCTACTATAATAATGTCTAATGGATTACTCTAGAAAGGTTTCCTTGGTGACTGGTTCCTAGGGAATATAGAAATATAAGACACTACACCTCAAAGGGAAAGGAAAGCGTGATCCTCTCCCTACCCAACTAGAACTGGTGGTTCCTTGTCTTAGAGATGACAAGTTAAGTACATTTACTTAACCCTCATAACTGATATCGAAAGATCCCTAACACTTCCTCTAGGTTTGGGGTTCTCTTTACTGATGGAATGCATATTTTTATGCACCTTGAGGACCCTACCCATCAAGTATGACAAGTGAAGGAAACCCATGAATGATGGAATGCATATCTGAATATGAGACACGCTGATGTGTCTCTTTCCATGTTTTTTCATGTCTGGAAGCTTTGATTTTCCCCCCCTAAGATGAGGGATCCAATGAAAGGGGAGAAAATCTATTGGTGGATTTAAAGAGGTATAGAATGTGTCTCACATAGGTCAAGGTTTGGAGAGGATGAGGTGCTTCACACATGACATGGGAGGAGTTGAAAGTGTTTCGCATAAGGGGGTTGGTCTGCACAAGATAGAGATGCCTTAAGAAATGGACCACTTTTGCCACAAAACTTGGATGAGGCCTTACTCTAGGCACCAAGGATCTCCTTAGGTGTCCTTGGAAGGGTATTGTGTAGGTTGCAGTTTAGGGAAGGTACCTTCAAGCTAGTGTTTGTAAACTTGGGGGAAATGGGTACTCATGCAGGTGTTTTGTGTTTCAGACCCTAGAGGGACTTTTATCTCACTATCCCCATTAATTATATATTCTCTTGGGTTTTGGAGAGGTACCTAAGGGATTTTTAATGACCTGGGAAAAGGTGATGTGCATCCATATTTTGGAGACTTCTTCTATTTTTCCACTCTTGAAAACGATGATCTCTAGGGTCCTATTTATAAGAAAACATGGGACCTTAGTTGAAGAAGGTTTTCTATGTAGGGTCATGGTGCAAGTACCCACTAAAGGTGTCACACACAGGGGTGGCTATGTTTTCTGATCCTCATAGGGGGGCCTTCATGAGCCTTCTGATGCACAAGGTTGGTGTGCGAAGGATAGTTTAGGAAAGTTACTTTGATTCATTTTAGGTATCTTTATCTCTCTAACTTACTTAGGGTACTATTCATAATATTTTAATACCATATGAGAAAATGGAGTTTCAGGAAATTTATGTTCCTCAAGCTGAATACATAGATGTAGGGAGTTTCTGTGCACAAATTTTATTGATGAAACACACATTTCTAGATTATGGATATCAATTCAGACATGTCCCTATAAATTATAACAAAAAAGTGTGATAAATATTTATAATAATTCTATGACTCATTCAATAAAAAATGATATTGATTTAAGACATAACTTTTTGAGAGATCATTTTTAGAAGGTTGATATAGATCTTGAATTCATTGGAACTGAACATCAACTAGTAGATATTATTATAAAACCATTGAATTATAAGAGATTAAACTACATAAAACATGAATTAGGAATGATAAATTTGGGTTAGTCTTTAATCTTGGAGGATCCACCATTAGACAATCCACCATTGAAAAATCCATCATTGGAAAAGCCATCATTAGAATGATTCACCATTGGAATGATCCACCGTTGGAATGATCCACCATTGGGATAATCCATGGTTAAGATGCTACCAATATCTTTTTTTTATTTTGATATTGTTGAACCTATGTTTTTCTTCCATTAATAATTTCCTGTGTTAATTTTTTTATTCAATTTAATTGTTTATATTTTATTATATTTTTCAAATTCAAATCCATAAATGATAAATCGGTCTTAAAATCTAAATTAGAGTGAATTTCAATTGCACCTTCTCCCTTTAAACTATTTCTTCTTTCCTTTATCTTCTGACCTTTAACTTCTCATTCCCTTTCTTCAACCTTCATTTCAGTACAATGGTGAGATTCATTGTCCCTTCTAAGTCATCTCTTAAGGAATCAATGCCTATGAATAAGTCTATAGGAGAACCAAGCCAAGCTATTGTCGATCCAAAGAACTCACAACTTGAAAACCATGTGGTTATTGACTAAAAGAAATTATATATTGAATGGTTGTTATCTAGAAAGTATTTGGTGATCAGGGTGATTCAGGACCAAGGAGGGATAGTGTGGTTATCCAAAAATGAAATACCTTTATTCATAGGTTGTTTCATCAATTCTATCAGTACAAAATGTTTTGTTTTTGTGAAAATAAGGATTTCATATGATCATGATAGATTGTAAAGTGTTTAAATTTTCATACAAATAATGGGTGAGGTTTAACAATCTTCCTCACTAAAGAGTTTTTTTAAGACTATAAAAAACTTATTCCCAGCAATAGTGAATCATATTTTTTATAATAATGCTTTGCTAGAGATGACTAGAGATGGAACTTTGAGAAGGCATGCTGCTACTGAGTTGGATGGTGAATGAATATTTCTGTTTAAGTTTATTCATTATATGTTGTGTCCCTAGAAAGGGTACTTTAGTACTATGATATATTGGGATGTGCATATTCTATTCCTTATGAAACAAGGGGATATAATTAACCTTTATAGATACCTCATGGTACACATGATGGAAATGAGTAAGTCATCTTCTAGGTGTAATTATATTATTTATCCTAAGTTGATTTCATCCATGCTGGAAACCAAATTCTTGATAGATGAAGAGGAGGGATTTGAAGTGAAGTGTGGTGTCTTCTACTTAAGTAAGTTTACTTGAAAAACAATGAAAGTGAATTAGAATCCTTGTATGATAAAGTTGGTTGAAGATAATGAAAAGCTATATGAGATTTTTAATCCTATAGACCATCCTACTAAACGCAAGAACCTTTTTGATCCTACCTTGGATACAGATGAAATAGTAGATTATTATGACGAGGAAGATATTGTTTTGGATGAATTAGAGGAATTTAAAACCTTATTTGAAGAGGGTAGTGATCTAGATATCCCTAAGATCCTAATTTTTTTTGGACCCACAATTCCACCTACTTCTCTCCCCAATAGAGAGAGTTTGTTGAGTGAAAGATATGATGATAATGAAGAGACTAAGGTGTCTGGAGATGAGAAGATCATGAGTTATTCTAAGTATTATAGAGGAGTTTTAGAGGCCTATGATGGGAATAAGGTTGATAATAATAGTGATAATGGAGATGATAACCAGGATAATAATTGTAATGGACCTAATCATGATGATGTTAATGATGTTAAGAGGTATCAATCGCATCCTTATAATCCTTCTAATTCAATTAAGTCTATGAAGAGACCTGGTTTAACCATATCTAAGTACTTGGATAAATCTCTTCCTGATTATCTAGTTGGTGATGTTGCCTTTTCTAGAGGAGAGACCAGAGTAGTTGTTGAGGGGGAGGAATCCCCAGGTTCTTTTGGTCACCGAGATGATCCTATAGATCCTGTTGAGATGACTTCTTCTAGAGTGGAATTAGCCACACATGATGAGTGGGAAAATTTCTTAGGGTATGTCCATCTTGGACTAGACTACTCAGAGCCAAAGGAAGTAAGAGAAGAATATGAAGATCATAGAGATTCTCAAGATTTTTATACCTTGGCAGAGGATGTGGTTTCATCTAAGGGGGAGCATTCTCTAGGCTCAATATTTATTAGAATATATTATGTATACTCAAATGATGAAGGAAGTGGTGATGAACACAAAATTACATCGGATCATGGTGGACCTTCTATCTCAGTTGGAGTTGGGAGAGATCCGAAGGTATCCCTTGTAGAGAAGATTGATCAAGATGGTGAGATTAATGATTTTTATTTAGATGTACTTGCTAGATCAGATCCTGTAGAGGCTATTATGCCTAGTGCTGAGAGATCCTCTGTACCTCCACCTGATGTTTCTACTATTATGCCTTCATATTTTGTATCCATAGAATATTTAGAGTCTTTAAGAGAGAGACTTACTTCATATTTTAGTAGAGTTTTGAGGTTTCAGGCTCCTCCTATTACATAAATTAGTGAATCTAATTCCGTACATTTGTTTGATTTGGTTGTTTAACATATTCAACCCAATATGAATTTTCAAATTCAAGAAGTTGAAATTGAAAATAAAAGTTTATCTAGTGAGATGGAAACCATAAGACCTGTTATGGAGGAGAAGGGGATCTCTTTTGCTATTATCTAGGATGCTATGATGGAGAGGTTGGAGAGTTTAACTATTGTTGCTTCTATATCTAGTGATCCACCTAATTCTACCTCATTTGATTCTGAGTTGATCAGATCTATAGTTAGAGAGGAGTTTCAAGATTTTATGGGTGATATATATACTTATCATTAGGAGGATCTATGCCAAATCAGGCAGCATAGTGAGAACATATACAAAATGGTTAAAGAGTGTTTGAATGAAGCCCGAAGTGATAGGGAAACCATCACCAAGGCCATCAAATGTTATCTTTCCAAGTTATATACTAAGTATGATTTGAATTATAATTTCAAGTTTTTAGCTGAAAAACTAAGGATTCCACCTATTACTAGGGAATTCAAAGAATAGGTAGACTAGCTCAAGGTATTGGTACCTTTGCTCAAGTTATTCATGTAAGATAAGAAATATTTATTCAATGCTATGGAGAGAGTTAGTAACATTACTATGGACTTTTTCAACCTTATAAATCCTTTTCTGTATGTATCTGGAATTGTAGTGGTTGTATTAGAGGAGATTCCCATGACAAATTTCACTTCTACTCCATCCTCAGATCCTCTACCTCCTCAGTATAAGCCATTAGGTATGTCTCTAGTGGAATCTATCAGGCATCTTAGACCTGTATTCATTAGAGAGCTTCCTTAGACTACTACATCACCTTTAGTATCTACCTCATCCCCTAAACTACTATATCAGTGCCTCCTACCTCTAGAAAGGGCAAGGGACCTGCTAATCCTACCTCCCAAGCTGAGAGTGATTCATATTAGCACCACTCTTTCTTTTTGGCTATAATCTAATGATTTTTTGTACTTAATGGAATTTATCTTTTTTTTTTATTTGTATTTATATATTTATTATTTTTATTTATTTTTTATTCTCTTATCTTTTTTATAATCCCAAAAGGGGGAGAATAGTTTTGAAATTTACCTAATATTCTTTCTTTGATACCAAAATTATTTTGATACCAAAATTATTTGGATGACATTTACCTTTTAAACCAACCTTATCCGTTGATAAGTTACCATTAATACCACATTTATATTTGATACCACACTTATCCTTTGATACCTTAATTTTTTACTTATTCTTTGATATAATAATTATTTAGATAGGTTTTATCCTTTTATACCATACTTATTAGGATGCAATTTTATTACTTTTGTTTTGTGATTTGATACAATATCTTTGATACCAAATATATTTCAAGTATTTATTTTTTTATTTAATTTAAAAATATCACATTATCTTTTTGAAATGTTAAGAAGACTTTTACTCTTAAAAATAATCTATTTATACCAAATTGTGTTTTACACATGGTTTATATAAAGCCCTGATTTGTGATCATAAAAATGATAGATTTTTGGAACCTCCTTATTTTAATGATCCCAAATCATATTTCATATGTATATAATGAATTTATTTTTTTATGATAGTATATTGTTTTATAAAACATAATTTGAATAAAATTGGATAAGTGATGAAAGGATACACAATTAGTTCATTTATGCCACCACCAGGTGTCCTACTGCTTGATATGCTACCGCCAGGACTTACTACCACGAGACCTTCTACCACCAGAGTGGTACTACCACCAGATTGGTGCTATTTTTAGAATATGCTATCGCTAGAATATTACACTATTAGGCATTCCACTGCCAGGTTTGTGCTACCTCCAGAAGTGAAATCTTTAGCTTTTCCACCATTGCTATTCTACAACATTAGAATTTAATGATCCCAATGGCTAGTTTATGGGAGTTAATGCATTGGTATTATTTAATTATTATTCCTAACCCATTGCATGAATGCATTGAAGAAAAAGTTAGAGTTCAGTATGAGGATCCAAAAAATATTCATGATTATTCTTCAATGGGAATTCTAACATGAAGTGATATATATTTCAGAAGATGTCCTTAATATACATGGTGGGTTGATCAATCCAAGAAAAAACTTACATGCTGCATACATAAAAAAATTCAAGTGTGAAAATTTGGAACATATCTAAGATTAAGTTTCTTTATCACACTGAATCAAGAGAAGTTTTTCATAATCACATTTAGATAGAAAATAGAACTTCATGACACTAATTTTCTAAAACTTTTATAGAAACCATTCAAGCTCCTTACCATGAAAAATCCTAGGAATCTTGAGCATATGGAGTATTACAAACCAAGCATCACTTAATTTATTCATCTCTATTTATTTTCTCACTTTGTTTTTTTGTACTTTCAAGAAGTTTCCTATTTCAATCTATATATTTACACACACTAACTACCACACTTAAATTAGAGAATACTAAATATTCTCTCTATCTCTTTATCTGCTTAGCCATAGTTATTGTGGAAGAGGTCCCTGTGTGGCCTGTGTTATTTTTCTTCCCACATATAATTGTAGAAGAGTCTTTGAGCCTAGAAAACTTATGTTGTTGTGTGTATACCTGATCTAGGTTGTGGATAAGATTATTTGATATAATAATCTACTTGGGAATATGTGATTTTCAAGTGGAAGAGATTAAGTATTGACTTGAGACTGAACCCCTTGTTTATTTTGTTAAGTTTTTATGTTTTGTTTTCATTTCTGCAAAGTTTAAACTACATTTGATTTAAACTATAACAAAAACTTGTACTTTGATAGTTATTATTAACTAATGTTTATATAAATATTTTATTAAGTAAATATATTTCAAAATTTAAAGTAATTTCATATATTGTTTTAACTGATCCCTAATCAAGCTTTGATAGATCTTTTAAAAGATCAAACTTATATTAAACCAGTTTTTTGATTGAATGGGAAATTTTATTTTAATTGGGTGATTTTATTAGAATTTTTTAAGATAAATTTTATCAGGAACTAAATCTACCCCCTCTTGAGTTACTCAAACCAACACTTTCTATTCATATAAAAATGATAACATTGTTCTTAAATATGTGTGGATTACCACCTCTATGAAGTGATGTGATTTTTTTTTCATTATCACATCTCATGGATGGTATATATGAGTGTATTTAAATTAATAACATGATATTTATGATATTTTTATCATTTTTAAAGATAAAATAATGCTTACCTTCTTCCCATCAGGATCATTGAGAAATGGAAACGTTACTCATGCATATGTATGACCTACCATCTCCATGATTATAACATAGTTCATTTTTCATAACCATATTTCATGATAGGTTTTAATAGTATAATTGATGTATAAAAATTATAATTATTTCATGATTATAGAGATGATTAAATAATAATATCTTTGAACTTAGTCAACTTTCTAAAGTGATTTTAGATATATGAGCTGAACATCATCAAAACATCCAACTTGGAACTAAATGATTAAGTAATTGAACATAACATGATAATAAATAAAATAAAAGAAATAATACACATGAATTTTTTTATTAATCAAGTAAATAATTAGCATAACTTTATTATTTATGAATATAAGAAATATACATGACGAGTTAGGCTTGAGGTAAGGGATCTCTCTGAACCACCCTTTATCTTTGGTTTATGAACTTTATCTATATAACTCAAATTCTCTCCATTTAAAGTTATGAAATGATTCTAAATTATATATATATGTCTCGAAAATTTATAACTAGATTATTCTACATTACTTTTGTGGGGTAATACATGCCTTATGTTCATTTCTCAAATGCCTTCATTTTGAAATTTCCTTTGATTATGATAGGAGGCAAGATTATGAAACCCATTTTATTTTCATGGGTAATTTTTATGTTTATGCCTTATAATTGAATTCTATTATGTGGAACACATAATCATGAACATGTTATGATGACTTCACCCAAATAGAACTATAATGCATTGGTTAATGGTTTTGTCTTATGAGACATTATGTATGGGATTAGGGAGTAAACCTAATCCATTATGGGACGTTTTCCACCATGTGATATTGTATAGGTAGCTATCCTTGACTCATTTTTATGTCATGTTATATATTTCCACCACATTTCCTATGATTCTATGATCTTATGATACTGTTTTATTTATGTTATGCTTTCATGTGATTACTCATGAGCCTTCTATTTTATGATATCTTGTTATACCTTTTACTAACACATTATGTTTCATTATCATGTTTATTCCCTTATTGGGATTTTTAGATCACCCCTTTATTTTATGTCTTCCCTAGGTTATGCAGTTTTAGGAGATCAAATGGATTTAGGAGCTCATTATAGAGAATAAAATAAGTATTTCATGTTTTAGTTTCCATTTTATGTATTATGTGTTGGTTCCAACCACCGTGGAAACATGTAGTGGTGGGAAATATATTAAAATTTATTTTAATATTTTATTTTCTCAAAACCATGAGTGGGGATATTGCACATCAGATTTATAATTAATTTATTTAATATCAGAATAAATGAATACCTGGGATTAAGATATTTCTTTAATATAATTTTTGATCATCTGAAAATACCCTTTTAGATTTCATTCATTATGCTATGAGGATCCAAGGAATGAATCCCTCTAGCGATGATCTATATGTGATCCTTTGATCTCCAAACAATGTCAATCAATCTCCAAGTGCTATCATGTAAAACTAATTGTATTTAATTTTTTGTGTTGATCACTCATCCTTCGGTCTTGAAGGAATATCTCTTGCATTTCTCATTATTGAGAGGGAGAGAGAAAGAGGAGTCAAGAGAGAATTTTTTCTCCACAACAATTCTCTATTTTGATTGCACTGATCAATTTTTTCACACCCTAAAAAATAGACATAATCGTCAATTTATAGAGCATGGTTTTAGGTTAAAATAATTATTTAATTTCATGTCATCCCTTAAATAATATAATTACCTTTAATAAAACCCAAGCCATATAATAATTATAATATTATTTTATGGTACACACCAACTTTCACAATAAAAAATGTTATTTAACTGTCATGTTATATAATATTTATTACTGAACAGGGTCTTGGTTCATTCAAACTCTATTATTTATTGAACACCCAAATAAATATTTAATTTAAATATTTCATTCATAAATAAATATTTGCGATCAATAAAATGTGAATAAAATTATTCTTCTGTCTTGAGAATAATATTTATTCAATTAATTAAATTCAAATATAATTCAATCAAGATCATTAGTATCACTTAGTGTGTGACCCTCTAGGATTCTTTCTAATTGGAATTAAGTGGGTTTTCTTGAAGTACATGATTAATATCTAGAAATGGGTCAAGGCACCCAATAAAAATAACTTAATGTCGTAATGACAACAACCACATATGAACACTCATAGAGTAATATAATTCCTTTTTCAAAATATCTCATCAACCAGGTTGCATATCTATGTCACTGATCTATTTTCTCAATACATTTTTCTTTGACTATATTAAATAAACATTTCATTACACCATATCCATGGAATTTAATGAAATTATTCTATTACAATAAAAGGTCTAAGATATCAAATTTTAAAAAATTATTAGGGGAAAATTCTTCATCAACTTATCCATTAATGACATGTCAATCATGATGAACCCAACACACCCTACCTAACCAAAGAGATATGTCATTAAAGTTTTCATCATAAAATATAAGATCCTGTAGTGAACCAAAGCTTGAAGTACATAGAAATTACATTACTTTTGCGAAATACTTAATACATGACAAAAACAGACGCCCAAAGACCGTATTAGTTTAGTGTCTTTGGAAACTCGGAACATAATCTTATAATTATGGTGAAAGATCTTCAACATCTCCTATAAAGATCTTCCCCTTTGGTTTTCTTACCTAAAACATTTATTTATATCCTGGGGAAAAGAAAACATAAAAAGGGTGAGATCAAATGCTCAGTAAGGGTAAACATTGAGAACATAAAACAATCTCTAAACATTTGAATGTAAGAACATGAACATAAAACATCCAAATCATGAGTAATGACAAAAATCTTGGTAGTACATAAGACATAGATCATAAAGGAACATTAACCCTGATAAAATAGCATGGGAATAAAACATTTAATTATGGAAACCATTAAGCACATGTTATGATTTCTATAGTAGCCAAGACATTGATGCCAAGACCATCATAGTGGACAAAGTCCATTACTGAACCGAGTTTACTTGTTGTTCCAGCCCTGTATTACTGAACCAGATTCACTTGTCATTCCAGTCATGTCTATCTCATGAGATATAAATCTTTACCCAATGAATTGGAAGGATATATAGGTCCCACCCATCTCATAATGAAATCATTATTTCGTGTGCCACAAAATAAACATAAATCATTCATCATAACCCAAAGAATAATATGGGTTTCATAAACATCATCCCATCATAACATAATCCATATAAAATAAATTAATATAATTTAATCATAAGAAAAATTAAACCATGTAAATAATAGAGACATTATACTTGAAATATAAACATATTAAATAATGTCATCTTAGATGGAAAATGGTTTTGATAAAAAACTTGAAATGAATTCTTGAGGAAAACATCCTTTCTTCTTCAAAATCATTTTCTTTTCACAAAATGCCATGAAATTTTAAAAGAAAATGATTTTTTTAAAAATAATCATGAAATATTGTAGAGTAATCTTCATGAAAAAAAGGCGTTATAAATCCATAAAAATCCGTTCATTCCGTATAAGTTAAAAAAACATTCTCCTCATATTTTTAACAAAAAAGTCAAAAAGTTGCACGTATGGTAAACAAAAGAAAGATTCCTTCCATAACACAAAGTAAAAGTAAAATAGGGGTAAACATAAATTCAAACATACATTGAAGAATATTAAACACTTTATGAAAAAAATTTTATGGATATGGATGTAAAATACAACCCCAGTAAATACCCACGTATAAGCAATCTCGGATAAAAATGAGATTGAAAAATTATCCCTTAACTTAGGTCCAATTTCTTCCATATGTGTCAAAAAATACTATATAGTGGGTTTAAACATAATATTAACTTGTAAATGAACCAGAATAATATTTATGATATCATATATGATTCACTTAGGATTTTATATTACCTGTTCTTTTATCAATTCTATGTTAAAGTAGCGTTTTGGGTAAAATCGTTTCATTTATCGTACGTGTTTCGACTTATTGTTCTTGATATTATTACTTATATCCTGATTTAATTAATTAAATTATGTAAAAAATGATTTATATATAATAAATATTCATTAAATAAATATATATTATAGATCGATAAATGGAATGAAATACACCGTTCATAGAGACTGTAGGCCGTACGTACGCATGAATGCTGTTTTCGTTTCCTTATAGAATTGAATGAAATTAAATAAATGAAACATATATGTACATAAATCCAGTATAATTATTATTTAATATCTTTCATGATTATTTATTATATATACTTTATAATCATACTTTAATGGTTAATCATGGATAATGAATCTCATCGCGTCGTGGAGACGGTAATCCGTACGTACGCGCGAGCGATGATATCATTCCCATAATTATTGAATGGAATTGTAGTGGATGATATAATTTATAAGAATCAGTATTATGTTATAATAATCATATATAGCTATTATTTCCACCATTATACCCATCCAAGTAAGGTGGTGGTGGAAAACAGATTACACCAGGGCGTGGAGATGGTATTCCGTACGTACGCACGCGCGATGATTTCATTTTCTGTAGGATGGATAGAAGTTGAAATAGGGTTGTTTAATATTTATAATAACATATAAATATATGAGTGATAATTATGTTATTACTTTATAATTAAACAAATAAAGAAGAGAATGTAGAAGAAAAAATAAATTTGAAAGAATCGGTAAAGGATATTACCTCTTCTTCGACGCGCCACTTCTAAAACTCCTCTTAGGGAACTAAAGTTGGTATTTGAAAAATAACAGGACCTATAGTATGTTTCTAGGGAAGTGGAGAAGAGAAATGGACAGGTTTTGGCCGTGATTGAAGGCTCAAAATGTTGTGAGGAGGAGAGGGAGTAGGTGCCCTTTTATAAGAGAGGAGAGGGGCACTTTTGGAAACCTCTAAAATATTAATTTATAATAAACTCAAAACCCACTTAAAAACCTCCAAAAATGACTCAAATACAAAGATTAGATGAGATAGGGTTGTAATCTCATAAACCAATAAAATTTAGACATGTTGTGAATTTATTTTAAACCTTATCAACTTGATTTATCCTTATTTAATCTATTTAATTTTATTTGTGGTAATAATATTCTAAATTTTAAATTATAATAATAATTAATTATGTGTTATGAATTGTCCATAATTGGATAATTTATGACATTTTAGACCATATAAATTTATTTTTATAATTTTTAAATATTTTTGTGATTTTTAAACAATTTTATAATATGTTATTTTTATAAAATAACAATAGTCTCAATTTTGACACTATTCATTTATTTGAATTTAAATAAAATCCACACAGAGGATATATTATAACAAAAACATTTAATATATTAATAACATGTCAAATTAATATATAAATTTTTTGGAGAACATTAATTAGTTCATATAATATTTATTTTAATATTTTTAAAACCATTTATTTGATATTTCAATCAATAAAATAATTTCTACATCACTATTGTGTCATCATTAATGATAATTATTTAATCCCTAAAAATTCTAAATAAATTCTCAGGATGTATATAATTTTATTATCTTTCTTGAGACTATTTATATTAGAAGTTTTATGAGGTTTATAACTAAATTAAAATTATTACACTTATATGATATAAGAGAGTGACATGTTGTCACTTTCTTTGGTTTTAATAATAATTATATCATTTTCATGGTCAAAAGTCCATGAAATGAATATATTATGACCCTTAGGTGATATGGGTCGACTTTTATTCATCAAATAGAATTTTGGTAGGTATTAGGGTAATTTTATAATCTTATTTTTACCCTTAATTACCCGATTTGCCTTTAACTGTAGTAAATAAAAATTACTGTAGTTACTATTCATAATATCAAAAAAATAAAAGTAACCTATTAAAATAATTTGGACCCAATGAATCCAAATATGGAATCCATTTTTCAAAATTCAAAACACAGAATTTTCAGTAATTAATTTAAAATTAATCCTATTGTTAAGAAAACGAGTTTTAAAAGTTAAAACATTGTCAAAGATTGAAATGTTTTTACCTATGAATTCAATGTAAAATTAATGATAATGACTTGAATTATATCAAATGGTAAAAATATATTTTATTTATAATTTAAAATAATTCAATATTATAATTTAACCATATAAATTATCTTGATGAAAAAAGTTGTTTTTAATTAAAATTTAGCATATTTTTACTATTCATCAAAATATGAAAGTTAACAGAAAAATATAAAAAATTTATCCAAAGTAAATTTTTATATCCTTGTTGTAGTGAATAAGTTTATTTTGTCTAATTTAACTTATAAACGTGTCAAAAACTCGATTTAAAGTGGGTGCACCATCAAAAGGCGGCAAAAATGCATTTTTTGAAAAATTTATTTTGTTCTCATACCATGTTCTAGAATATGTGTAAGATGAATTATTATGTAATAAAATTAAAAATGTAGTTAATAATATTGATATCAGCTAGTTCATAAAAATAAGTTGTTGTTTAGTGAAACTAAGTATTGCATACAACACAAGCTATTGAGGAAGGTTGCTCTTGCGTGCAACACAAGCCAAGAATAGTGTTTGCGTATACTAAAAGCTAATACGGTGTTGCGTATAGCGCAAGATACTCTTGGTGAAGCTTACAACATAAGATGTCAAAGAAATTAAAAAGAATATTTCTCATAAAATCTCGGGGTGTTACATTCTACCCCCCTTAAAATGAATTTTGCCCTGGAAATTTGTTGAGGTTATAAATCGTTTACTACTTGAAAGTTTATTTCATAGAAACCCACGTTGTAAAAAGGAATACTAAAACTTTATTTTAAGAAGGAACATTAGAAGTATAACAGATACCCAAAGTAACTCATCACTGGGTTTCCACATACACTACCACAAAAACAGTTTTTCCCAGTGCCCCCCTTTATCAGCGCTTGTTTAGTAGAGTTGATAAAGGGGGGGCCTTTATCAGTGCTTTTTTTAAAAGCATCGATAAAGGGTCGAATTCAAAAAAAAATTAAAAAAAATATATTAATATATAAATATATAAATATAATTATATTGATATAAATATAATATATAATTTTTAAATATATTTTAGATAAGTATAAATGTACATTTACACTTAATATACTTAATATATAAGATATTTAGTGAAAATGGATTCTTAAAAAATTAAAAAATATTTTTAATTAATAATTTGACAATTATTATGGAGTAATAGTCATTTAATAACAATCCGAAGACTAAAAAAATAAAAAAAATTAAAAAAAGATCCAAAATATGTTGAAAATGCAACTCAAACTTCAAACAGCCATAACTTTTGATTCGGGTGTCCGTTTGAGCTCTACCACAAATCAAATCGAAGCCTGCGACGATATCTACTTCTCTATAATCAAGGGAAACCCATTCAAGATATTTTAGAGGCCAAAAGAGGCCCAGAAGGCCTCCAAAACTGAGTTTTTAGTCGGGGTACCCTGATTTTTTAACATTTTGTGGATTTTCAGCCTCGTTTAAGGGGGTATTATTGGCTTTTTTGGTGGGGACTGAATTTATTCCAAGATATTACATTCATATTGATATTATGTCTTTGAAATTTTATTGTTTTTTATAATGCACTCCTATTTATAATCAAATATATAACTATATGTACATATTTTTTATATATTCCCACCTAAAAATTAAAATTTTAAAATAAATAATTAAACATATTTACATATAAAATATATTAGCTTTATCTAAATAATAACTAATATCCATTTTATTTAAAATACCAATATATGAATATTTATATAACTACTATATATTAATATAACTATATATATATATATTAATCTAGCTATATATATATATATTAATATAACTACATATATATTAATATTACTATATATATATATTAATATCACTATAAATATATATATTAATATCACTATATATATATATATATTCATATAACTATATATATATTCATATAAATATATATTACTATATGAATAAATATACCTAAATATATATATATAAATAGAGATATATATTAATATAACTATATATAGATATATTAATATAACTATATATATATTAATATAAATATATATTACTATACGAATAAATATAACTATATATATACATATAAATAGAGATATATATTAATATAGCTATATATATATTAATATAACTATATATATATTAATATAACTATATATATATTAATATAAATATAAATATATATTAATATAACTATATATATATTAATATAACTATATATATATTAATATGACTATATATATATATATTAATATAACTATATATATATTAATATAACTATATATATATATATATTAATATAACTATATATATATATATATTAATATAACTATATATATATTAATATAACTATATATATATATTAATATAAATATATATTACTATACGAATAAATATAACTATATATATATATATAAAAATAGAGATATCGTGAAATAGCAAACAAATCAAAATAGAGTAGTGGTAAGGGCTTAGACACGCAAGGGAGAGGTCTCGAGTTCAAAACCTACTGGAGGCAGAGGCGCGCACATGGGGGTGGATGTGGGGGGCTAGCACTGATAAAGGGTGGAGGGGGTGCATGCGGGGCGCTGGAGGGGGTGGAAAGTGCTATTAAAAGTGGGGGATCAAGTGCTATAAAGCCCCCTGGATTGGCATGATTTTTTTAAATTTTTGTAATTTTTTGTAATTTTTTGTAATTTTTTGTAATTTTTTTTAACTTTTATCAATGCTAAAATGAAAGCGCTGATAAATGAAGCGATGATATAAGACCCCTTTATCAGGGCTAAAAAAACACTGATAAAGGGGTTCTTTTATCAGCGCTTTTTTTAGCGCTGATAAAAGACCCCTTTTATCAGCACTTTTTTTAGCGCTGATAAAAGGGTTCTTTATCAGCGCTTTTTTGAGCGCTGATAAAGGGGACCCCCCTTTATCTTCACCAGCTTTAACAGCGCTTTTCTAGCGCTGTTAAAGGCCATTTTTAGTGCTGATAAAGGGCGTATTTTTAGTAGTGATAGGTGAATATAGGTGAAAATATGGATATGGAAGAGAAATATAACCATCAAGTTCTGATGGAGAGTGTAGAGAACATGGATATAAAAAATCCAATAATCACAAAGCCATAAATTTGTGATGATCTAAGGTACCATCTGATTCATCAGATATGAGGGCACTAAGACAACATTTTTGGTTTTCAAGATCATTTCTCTAAAGTTGATGAATTTTTGCATAAGGAGAAATACTTACTTGATTTCAGTGTAATATCATCATTGGTCATTTAAAAAAAAATTCCACTTCATCTCTTATTTAAAGAAATGAAGTTCAATTTTTCATTCTTGAAGTGTTAACAGATCATGCGATAGAATGGTACGTCATTCCATCTGTCTTTATCAAAAAAACGTTAGTACAAATTATTCAATATTAATAAGTCCATCTATGGTGAGATTAACCGTATATGATTCCAAAAATGGACTTATACTTCATCTATCATACCACTTAATAAAATAAAACTAATTTCTACTAACCAGGGACTTCCTGTAGGCCAGTGGTAGGCGATAAAGGTCTATCGCACTTCGGTTGTGGGTTTGACTCCCGCAACCTTGTCCGACATGACAAGTTGTCGCCCGTCCTATGGGTTGTCCTTTTTCTAAAACTATAATATTAAAACATTCCTGAAATAATATAAAAAATTTCTAGCCTTAAACAATACTATCTAATGTACAACTTAATGCATTACAAACTTTAGGCTTATCAAAAATACTTCTGTCCAATCTTATAGTATAAAGAAAACAACTACTATAAAAGTCATCTACTGAGCATGTGAATACCATCATTTACCCCCGTATATCATAAGATATATCTTATTGGTCACATTCCAAACATGCGAATACCTTAATCATGTATTCTCTTGAAACATGAATTACCATAGAATCTTTGTGAAAACATGAATGCTATCAAAAGTTAACTCTTTCCACATACCAAAATCCCAAAATTTCTATATACTCAAACCATGATATCACTTTGTCCTTATATAGTCATGAGCTCATTAATACTATCAAACATTTCATTATCTCTTTATCCCTTAATTATGAGCATATAATATGCTTTTCCAAAAATATTTCAATCACTTTTCATGGTTACCAGTACCATACAATTATTGAAAACTACAATAAACCAATACATAGATATTCTAATATTCCATGATACTAAAAATGAGATTCCACAACACTATTTTGGAATTCCGTTACATAAAAACTTAACCATTCCACCACTTCATGGTCATATTCAACATCGACAATAGTGATCTCATGTGACTTCCCTTTGTCCTTTTCCTTAAGAGGTTGTTGATGTCGATCATCATTAACCCTTGGATTAGGGCATTGGTTATCATAATGCCCCATTTCCCTGCACTTGTAGGATTGAAGTGTTGGTGGTGCATTCTCTGTAGTCTTTTCTCTATTCACATCATTAGCTACCTTTTTCCCATTACTTTGGCACTCAGCTGCTCGATGGACTTCATTTCCACACTTAAAACATTTTCTAGTCCCTTTAAGACAATCTCCACCATGCTTCTTTCCACACTTTGAGGATAACGAAACATTTGTCTTTTTTTCACCATAGTTTTGAGATTTTTCCTTGAACTCCATCTTTCGTTTCTTGTCAAAACCATGAGATGGATATGTAACACCAACTTCCAGTTCTACCTTGATAGCACAATGCACAATTTCTTCATAGCTATTGGAGTATCTTATAGCTAATTCCCTTCGAAGACTTGGTTTTAAGCCACTGAAGAATCGATCAACTTTACTCTCAGGTTGGATGATAAAGCCAGATGCATACCTTGCAAGCCTTGTAAAATTCACCTCGTATATACCAACAAATTCATCATCCTTTTTCTTAAGCTCAAGTAACTCCTTTTCCATCTTTGTTCAAAGAATACGAGGGAAATACTTATTGAAAAACAAGTTCTTGAACTCATCCAATTCCATGGAATCAATTTCATCTTGGGGCCTTGTATTCTTAATTAGAGTCCACCACTGGTCTGTTTCACCTCCTAAATGGTAAAAATCTAAAATGAATTTTTCATGTACTGAAAAATGAAGTACAGAAAATATCTTTTCAATGGTACTGATCAATTTCTCAACAATAAGTGGATCAAAAGACCCATTGAAAGAAGGTGTATGTTGCCTCATAAAGGACTCAATAGAATATTGTTTCTTTCTCTGCTCATTTGGAATTCCAGAATGATTCATTGCTTCTGTAAATAGAGCAATAATATTTTTCAATCCATCTCCCATAACATTGGTTTGTTCAGGAGGACAATCATTGTATTGTCCATTACATTGATCAACACAGTTCCTTCAGGTTCCAGCCATCGTCTAAAACCCAAAAATAATAGTGTGAGAGGCAAAAATCATGATAAGAAAACAACATAATAAAGGGGGAGTACCATCAATATATAACATCTTATGTTTAATTCTAATATCGTTACCAGAATTATAGGACTATAACCTATACTTATAATTAACCTTAGAGACATCCCTAGACATACCTTAGAAATATCTCTAGGGATTTCACTAAAGTTTTCGCATCCTAGTTTCCAAAGGTTAACTAAATCTTCACTCTGATACCAACTGTAGAGACCCAAATCTTGACGTACATAGACATTACATTACTTTTTATGAATAATTAATAAATGAAAAAAATAGATGCCCAAAGACCGTATTAGTTTAGTGTCTTTAGAAACTCGGAACATAATCTTCTAATCATGGTAAAAGATCTTCAACATCTCCCATAAAGATCTTCCCCTTTGGTTTTCTTACCTAAAAACTTTCTTTATATCCTGAGGAAAAGAAAACATAAAAAGTGTGAGCTCAAATGCTCAGTAAGGGTAAACATGGAGAACATAAAACAATCTCTAAACATTTGAATGTAAGAACATGAACATAAAACATCAAAATCATTAGTAATGACATAAATCTTGGCAGTGCATAAGGCATAGATCATAAAGTAACATTAACCATGATGAAATAGCATGAGAATAAAACATTTAATTGTGGAAACCATTAAGCACATGTTATTATTTCCATAGTATCCAAGACATTTCTACGAAGACTATCATAGTGGACAAAGTCCATTACTGAACTGGCTTTACTTGCCATTCCAACCCTGTATTACTGAACCAGACTCACTTTCTGTTCTAGAAATGTCTATCTCATGAGATATAAATCTTTACCCAATGAATTGGAGGGATATATAGGTCCCACCCATCTCATAATGAAATCATTCTTTCTTGTGCCACAAAATAAACATAAAACATTCATCATAACCAAAAGAATAATATGGGTTTCATAAACATCATCCCATCATAACATAATCTATATAAAATAAATGGATATAATTTCATCACAAGAAAAATGAAACCATATAAATAATAGATACATTATACTTGAAATATAAACATATTAAATAATGTCATCTTAGATGGGAAATGGTTTTGATAAAACACTTGAAATGAATTCTTAAGGAAAATATCCTTTCTTCTTCAAAATCATTTTCTTTTCACAAAATGCCATGAAATTTTAAAAGAAAATAATTTTTTTGAAAATAATCATGAAATCTTATAGAGTAAGCTTCATGAAAATAAGGTGTTATGAAACTGTAAAAATCCATTCATGCCGTATAAGTTAAAAAAAATTCTCCTCGTACTTTTAACGGAAAAGTCAAAAAGTACCATGTAGGGTAAACAAAAGAAAAATTCCTCCCATAACACAAAGTAAAAGTCAAAGAGGGGTAAAAACGACTTTAAACATACATGGAATAATATAAAACACTTCATGAAAAAAAATTTATAGACATGGATGAAAAATATAACCCCAGTAAATACCTACGTATAAGCAATCTCGGATAAAAATGAGATTGCAAAATTATCCCTTACCTTAGGTCCAATTTCTTCCGTACATGTCCAAAACTCCTATATAGTGGGTTTAAACATATTATTAACTTGTAAAAGAACCATAATAATATTTATGATATCATATATGATTCACTTAGGACTTTATATTACCCGTTATTTTGTCAATACCATGTTAAAGTAGCGTTTTGGGTAAAATCGTTTCATTTATCGTACGTGTTTCGACTTGTTGTTCTTGATATTATTACTTATATCCTGATTTACTTAATTAAATAATGTAAAAAATTATTTATATATAATATATATTCATCATATAAATATATATGATAGATCAATAAATGGAAATAAATACACTGTTCATTGAGACGGTAGGCCGTACGTACGCATGAACGCTGTTTTCGTTTCCTTATTGAATTGAATGAAATTAAGTAAATGAAAAATATATTTACATAAATCCAGTATCATTATTATTTCATATATTTCATTATTATTTATTATATATACTTTATAATCATACTTTAATGGTTAATCATGGATAATGAATCTCATCGCGTCGTGGAGACGGTAATCCGTACACACGCACGAGCGATGATATCATTCCCATAATTATTGAATGGAATTGGAGTGGATGATACAATTTATCAGAATAATTATTACGTTATAATAATCATATATAGTTATTATTTCCACCATTATACCCATCTAAATAAGGCGGTGGTGGAAAACCGATTACACCACGGCGTGGAGACGGTATTCCGTACGTACGCACACGCGGTGATTTCCTTTTCTGTAGGATGGATAAAAGTTGAAATAGGATTGTTTAATATTTATAATAACATATCCGTATATTAGTGATACTGATGTTATTACTTTATAATGAAACAAATAAAGAAGATAAAGTAGAAGAAGAAATAAATTTGAAAGAATCGGTAAAGGATATTACCTCTTCTTCGATGCCCCACTTCTAAACCTCCTCTTAGGGCACTAAAGTTGGTCTTTGAAGTAGAAAATAACCTCTAGTATGTTTCTAGGGAAGTGGAGAAGAGAAATAGATAGGGTTTGGCTGATCTTGAAGGCTCAAAATGTTGTGATTAGGAGAGGGAGGAGGTGCCCTTTTATAAGAGAGGAGAGGGGCACTTTTGGAAACCTCTAAAATATTAATTTATAATAAACTTAAACCCCACATAAAAACCTCCAAAAATGACTCAAATCTGAATATTAGATGCTATAGGGTTGTAATATCATCAAAAAATAAAATTTATACATGTTTTGAATTTATTTTAAACCTTATCAACTTGATTTATCCTTATTTAATCTATTTAAATTTATTTGTGGTAATAATATTCTAAATTTTAAATTATTATAAATAATTACTTATGTGTTGTGAATTGTCCATAATTGGATACTTTATGAAATTTTAGACTATATAAATTTCAATTTATAATTTTTTATTTTTTTTTTGATTTTTAAACAATTTTATAATATGTTATTTTTATAAAATAATAATAGTGCCAATTTTGACACTATTCATTTATTTGAATTTAAATAAAATCCACATAGAGGATATATTCAAATTTTTTTTAATAGATTCCTAAAATGTCAAATTAATCTATAAAATTTGTGGAGAACATTAATTAGTTCATATAATATTTATTTTAATATTTTTAAAACCATTTATTTGATATTTCAATCAATAAAATAATTTCTACATCACTATTGTGTCATCATTAATGATAATTATTTAATCCCTAAAAATTCTAAATAAATTCTCAGGATGTATATAATTTTATTATCTTTCTTGAGACTATTTATATTAGAAGTTTTATGAGGTTTATAACTAAATTAAAATTATTACACTTATATGATATAAGAGAGTGACATGTTGTCACTTTCTTTGGTTTTAATAATAATTATATCATTTTCATGATCAAAAGTCCATGAAATGAATATATTATGACCCTTAGGTGATATGGGTCGACTTTTATTCATCAAATAGAATTTTGGTAGGTCTTAGGGTAATTTTATAATCTTATTTTTACCCTTAATTACCCGATTTGCCTTTAACTGTAGTAAATAAAAATTACTGTAGTTACTATTCATAATATCAAAAAAATAAAAGTAACCTATTAAAATAATTTGGACCCAATGAATCCAAATATGGAATCCATTTTTCAAAATTCAAAACACATAATTTTCATTAATTAATTTAAAATTAATCCTATTGTTAAGAAAACGAGTTTTAAAAGTTAAAACATTGTCAAAGATTGAAATGTTTTTACCTATGAATTCAATGTAAAATTAATGATAATGACTTGAATTATATCAAATGGTAAAAATATATTTTATTTATAATTTAAAATAATTCACTATTATAATTTAACCATATAAATTATCTTGATGAAAAAAGTTGTTTTTAATTAAAATTTAGCATATTTTTACTATTCATCAAAATATGAAAGTTAACAGAAAAATATAAAAAATTTATCCAAAGTAAATTTTTATATCCTTGTTGTAGTGAATAAGTTTATTTTGTCTAATTTAACTTATAAACGTGTCAAAAACTCGATTTAAAGTGGATGCACCATCAAAAGGCGGCAAAAATGCATTTTTTGAAAAATTTATTTTGTTCTCATACCATGTTCTAGAATATGTGTAAGATGAATTATTATGTAATAAAATTAAAAATGTAGTTAATAATATTGATATAAGCTAGTTCATAAAAATAAGTTGTTGTTTAGTGAAACTAAGTATTGCATACAACACAAGCTATTGAGGAAGGTTGCTCTTGCGTGCAACACAAGCCAAGAATAGTGTTTGCGTATACTAAAAGCTAATACGGTGTTGCGTATAGCGCAAGATAATCTTGGTGAAGCTTACAACATAAGATGTCAAAGAAATTAAAAAGAATATTTCTCATAAAATCTCGGGGTGTTACATTCTACCCCCCTTAAAATGAATTTTGCCCTGGAAATTTGTTGAGGTTATAAATCGTTTACTACTTGAAAGTTTCTTTCATAGAAACCCACGTTGTAAAAAGGAATACTAAAACTTTATTTTAAGAAGGAACATTAGAAGTATAACAGATACCCAAAGTAACTCATCACTGGGTTTCCACATACACTACCACAAAAACAGTTTTTCCCAGCGCCCCCCTTTATCAGCGCTTGTTTAGTAGAGTTGATAAAGGGGGGGGCCTTTATCAGTGCTTTTTTTAAAAGCATCGATAAAGGGTCGAATTCAAAAAAAAATTAAAAAAAATATATTAATATATAAATATATAAATATAATTATATTGATATAAATATAATATATAATTTTTAAATATATTTTAGATAAGTATAAATGTACATTTACACTTAATATACTTAATATATAAGATATTTAGTGAAAATGGATTCTTAAAAAATTAAAAAATATTTTTAATTAATAATTTGACAATTATTATGGAGTAATAGTCATTTAATAACAATCCGAAGACTAAAAAAATAAAAAAAATTAAAAAAAGATCCAAAATATGTTGAAAATGCAACTCAAACTTCAAACGGCCATAACTTTTGATTCGGGTGTCCGTTTGAGCTCTACCACAAATCAAATCGAAGCCTGCGACGAGATCTACTTCTCTATAATCAAGGGAAACCCATTCAAGATATTTTAGAGGCCAAAAGAGGCCCAGAAGGCCTCCAAAACTGAGTTTTTAGTCAGGGTACCCTGATTTTTTAACATTTTGTGGATTTTCAGCCTCGTTTAAGGGGGTATTATTGGATTTTTTGGTGGGGACTGAATTTATTCCAAGATATTACATTCATATTGATATTATGTCTTTGAAATTTTATTGTTTTTTATAATGCACTCCTATTTATAATCAAATATATAACTATATGTACATATTTTTTATATATTCCCACCTAAAAATTAAAATTTTAAAATAAATAATTAAACATATTTACATATAAAATATATTAGATTTATCTAAATAATAACTAATATCCATTTTATTTAAAATACCAATATATGAATATTTATATAACTACTATATATTAATATAACTATATATATATATATTAATCTAGCTATATATATATATATATTAATATAACTACATATATATTAATATTACTATATATATATATTAATATCACTATAAATATATATATTAATATCACTATATATATATATATATATATATTCATATAACTATATATATATTCATATAACTATATATATATTCATATAAATATATATTACTATATTAATAAATATACCTAAATATATATATATATAAATAGAGATATATATTAATATAACTATATATAGATATATTAATATAACTATATATATATTAATATAAATATATATTACTATACGAATAAATATAACTATATATATATATATATAAATAGAGATATATATTAATATAGCTATATATATATATTAATATAACTATATATATATTAATATAACTATATATATATATTAATATAAATATAAATATATATTAATATAACTATATATATATTAATATAACTATATATATATTAATATGACTATATATATATATATTAATATAACTATATATATATTAATATAACTATATATATATATATATTAATATAACTATATATATATATATTAATATAACTATATATATATTAATATAACTATATATATATATATTAATATAAATATATATTACTATACGAATAAATATAAATATATATATATATATAAATAGAGATATCATGAAATAGCAAACAAATCAAAATAGAGTAGTGGTAAGGGCTTAGACATGCAATGGAGAAGTCTCGAGTTCAAAACCTACTGGAGGCAGAGGCGCGCACATGGGGGTGGATGTGGGGGGCTAGCACTGATAAAGGGTGGAGGGGGTGCATGCGGGGCACTGGAGGGGGTGGAAAGTGCTATTAAAAGTGGGGGATCAAGTGCTATAAAGCCCCCTGGATTGGCATGATTTTTTTAAATTTTTGTAATTTTTTGTAATTTTTTGTAATTTTTTGTAATTTTTTGTAATTTTTTGTAATTTTTTGTAATTTTTTGTAATTGTTTTTAACTTTTATCAATGCTAAAATGAAAGCGCTGATAAATGAAGCGATGATATAAGACCCCTTTATCAGGGCTAAAAAAACACTGATAAAGGGGTTCTTTTATCAGCGCTTTTTTAGCGCTGATAAAAGACCCCTTTTATCAGCACTTTTTTTAGCGCTGATAAAAGGGGTCTTTATCAGCTCTTTTTTGAGCGCTGATAAAGGGGACCCCCCTTTATCTTCGCCAGCTTTAACAGCGCTTTTCTAGCGCTGTTAAAGGCCATTTTTAGCGCTGATAAAGGGCGTATTTTTAGTAGTGATAGGTGAATATAGGTGAAAATATGGATATGGAAGAGAAATATAACCATCAAGTTCTGATGGAGAGTGTAGAGAACATGGATATAAAAAATCCAATAATCACAAAGCCATAAATTTGTGATGATCTAAGGTACCATCTGATTCATCAGATATGAGGGCACCAAGACAACATTTTTGGTTTTCAAGATCATTTCTCTAAAGTTGATGAATTTTTGCATAAGGAGAAATACTTACTTGATTTCAGTGTAATATCATCATTGGTCATTTAAAAAAAAATTCCACTTCATCTCTTATTTAAAGAAATGAAGTTCAATTTTTCATTCTTGAAGTGTTAACAGATCATGCGATAGAATGGTACGTCATTCCATCTGTCTTTATCAAAAAAACGTTAGTACAAATTATTCAATATTAATAAGTCCATCTATGGTGAGATTAACCATATATGATTCCAAAAATGGACTTATACTTCATCTATCATACCACTTAATAAAATAAAACTAATTTCTACTAACCAGGGACTTCCTGTAGGCCAGTGGTAGGCGATAAAGGTCTGTCACACTTCGGTTGTGGGTTTGACTCCCGCAACCTTGTCTGACATGACAAGTTGCCGCCCGTCCTATGGGTTGTCCTTTTTCTAAAACTATAATATTAAAACATTCCTGAAATAATATAAAAAATTTCTAGCCTTAAACAATACTATCTAATGTCCAACTTAATGCATTACAAACTTTAGGCTTATCAAAAATACTTCTGTCCAATCTTATAGTATAAAGAAAACAACTACTATAAAGTTCATCTACTGAGCATGTGAATACCATCATTTACCCCCGTATATCATAAGATATATCTTATTGGTCACATTCCAAACATGCGAATACCTTAATCATGTATTCTCTTGAAACATGAATTACCATAGAATCTTTGTGAAAACATGAATGCTATCAAAAGTTAACTCTTCCACATACCAAAATCCCAAAATTTCTATATACTCAAACCATGATATCACTTTGTCCTTATATAGTCATGAGCTCATTAATACTATCAAACATTTCATTATCTCTTTATCCCTTAATTATGAGCATATAATATGCTTTTCCAAAAATATTTCAATCACTTTTCATGGTTACCAGTACCATACAATTATTGAAAACCACAATAAACCAATACATAGATATTCTAATATTCCATGATACTAAAAATGAGATTCCACAACACTATTTTGGAATTCCGTTACATAAAAACTTAACCATTCCACCACTTCATGGTCATATTCAACATCGACAATAGTGATCTCATGTGACTTCCCTTTGTCCTTTTCCTTAAGAGGTTGTTGATGTCGATCATCATTAACCCTTGGATTAGGGCATTGGTTATCATAATGCCCCATTTCCCTGCACTTGTAGGATTGAAGTGTTGGTGGTGCATTCTCTGTAGTCTTTTCTCTATTCACATCATTAGCTACCTTTTTCCCATTACTTTGGCACTCAGCTGCTCGATGGACTTCATTTCCACACTTAAAACATTTTCTAGTCCCTTTAAGACAATATCCACCATGCTTCTTTCCACACTTTGAGGATAACGAAACATTTGTCTTTTTTTCACCATAGTTTTGAGATTTTTCCTTGAACTCCATCTTTCGTTTCTTGTCAAAACCATGAGATGGATATGTAACACCAACTTCCAGTTCTACCTTGATAGCACAATACACAATTTCTTCATAGCTATTGGAGTATCTTATAGCTAATTCCCTTCGAAGACTTGGTTTTAAGCCACTGAAGAATCGATCAACTTTACTCTCAGGTTGGATGATAAAGCCAGATGCATACCTTGCAAGCCTTGTAAAATTCACCTCGTATATACCAACAAATTCATCATCCTTTTTCTTAAGCTCAAGTAACTCCTTTTCCATCTTTGTTCAAAGAATACGAGGGAAATACTTATTGAAAAACAAGTTCTTGAACTCATCCAATTCCATGGATTCAATTTCATCTTGGGGCCTTGTATTCTTAATTAGAGTCCACCACTGGTCTGTTTCACCTCCTAAATGGTAAAAATCTAAAATGAATTTTTCATGTACTGAAAAATGAAGTACATAAAATATCTTTTCAATGGTACTGATCAATTTCTCAACAATAAGTGGATCAAAAGACCCATTGAAAGAAGGTGTATGTTGCCTCATAAAGGACTCAATAGAATATTGTTTCTTTCTCTGCTCATTTGGAATTCCAGAATGATTCATTGCTTCTGTAAATAGAGCAATAATATTTTTCAATCCATCTCCCATAACATTGGTTTGTTCAGGAGGACAATCATTGTATTGTCCATTACATTGATCAACACAGTTCCTTCAGGTTCCAGCCATCGTCTAAAACCCAAAAATAATAGTGTGAGAGGCAAAAATCATGATAAGAAAACAACATAATAAAGGGTGAGTACCATCCATATATAACATCTTATGCTTAATTCTAATATCGTTACCATAATTATAGGACTATAACCTATACTTATAATTAACCTTAGAGACATCCCTAGACATACCTTAGAAATATCTCTAGGGATTTCACTAAAGTTTTTGCATCCTAGTTTCCAAAGGTTAACTAAATCTTCACTCTGATACCAACTGTAGAGACCCAAATCTTGACGTACATAGACATTACATTAATTTTTAGGAATAATTAATAAATGAAAAAAATAGATGCCCAAAGACCGTATTAGTTTAGTGTCTTTAGAAACTCGGAACATAATCTTCTAATCATGGTAAAAGATCTTCAACATCTCCCATAAAGATATTCCCCTTTGGTTTTCTTACCTAAAAACTTTCTTTATATCCTGAGGAAAAGAAAACATAAAAAGTGTGAGCTCAAATGCTCAGTAAGGGTAAACATGGAGAACATAAAACAATCTCTAAACATTTGAATGTAAGAACATGAACATAAAACATCAAAATCATTAGTAATGACATAAATCTTGGCAGTGCATAAGGCATAGATCATAAAGTAACATTAACCATGATGAAATAGCATGAGAATAAAACATTTAATTGTGGAAACCATTAAGCACATGTTATTATTTCCATAGTATCCAAGACATTTCTACGAAGACCATCATAGTGGACAAAGTCCATTACTGAACTGGCTTTACTTGCCATTCCAACCCTGTATTACTGAACCAGACTCACTTTCTGTTCTAGAAATGTCTATCTCATGAGATATAAATCTTTACCCAATGAATTGGAGGGATATATAGGTCCCACCCATCTCATAATGAAATCATTCTTTCTTGTGCCACAAAATAAACATAAAACATTCATCATAACCAAAAGAATAATATGGGTTTCATAAACATCATCCCATCATAACATAATCTATATAAAATAAATGGATATAATTTCATCACAAGAAAAATGAAACCATATAAATAATAGATACATTATACTTGAAATATAAACATATTAAAAAATGTCATCTTAGATGGGAAATGGTTTTGATAAAACACTTGAAATGAATTCTTAAGGAAAATATCCTTTCTTCTTCAAAATCATTTTCTTTTCACAAAATGCCATGAAATTTTAAAAGAAAATAATTTTTTTGAAAATAATCATGAAATCTTATAGAGTAAGCTTCATGAAAATAAGGTGTTATGAAACTGTAAAAATCCATTCATGCCGTATAAGTTAAAAAAAATTCTCCTCGTACTTTTAACGGAAAAGTCAAAAAGTACCATGTAGGGTAAACAAAAGAAAAATTCCTCCCATAACACAAAGTAAAAGTCAAAGAGGGGTAAAAACGACTTTAAACATACATGGAATAATATAAAAAACTTCATGAAAAAAAATTTATAGACATGGATGAAAAATATAACCCCAGTAAATACCTACGTATAAGCAATCTCGGATAAAAATGAGATTGCAAAATTATCCCTTACCTTAGGTCCAATTTCTTCCGTACATGTCCAAAACTCCTATATAGTGGGTTTAAACATATTATTAACTTGTAAAAGAACCATAATAATATTTATGATATCATATATGATTCACTTAGGACTTTATATTACCCGTTATTTTGTCAATACCATGTTAAAGTAGCGTTTTGGGTAAAATCGTTTCATTTATCGTACGTGTTTCGACTTGTTGTTCTTGATATTATTACTTATATCCTGATTTAATTAATTAAATAATGTAAAAAATTATTTATATATAATATATATTCATCATATAAATATATATGATAGATCAATAAATGGAAATAAATACACTGTTCATTGAGACGGTAGGCCGTACGTACGCATGAACGCTGTTTTCGTTTCCTTATTGAATTGAATGAAATTAAGTAAATGAAAAATATATTTACATAAATCCAGTATCATTATTATTTCATATATTTCATTATTATTTATTATATATACTTTATAATCATACTTTAATGGTTAATCATGGATAATGAATCTCATCGCGTCGTGGAGACGGTAATCCGTACGCATGCACGAGCGATGATATCATTCCCATAATTATTGAATGGAATTGGAGTGGATGATACAATTTATCAGAATAATTATTACGTTATAATAATCATATATAGTTATTATTTCCACCATTATACCCATCTAAATAAGGCGGTGGTGGAAAACCGATTACACCACGGTGTGGAGACGGTATTCCGTACGTACGCACACGCGGTGATTTCCTTTTCTGTAGGATGGATAGAAGTTGAAATAGGATTGTTTAATATTTATAATAACATATCCGTATATTAGTGATACTGATGTTATTACTTTATAATGAAACAAATAAAGAAGATAAAGTAGAAGAAGAAATAAATTTGAAAGAATCGGTAAAGGATATTACCTCTTCTTCGATGCCCCACTTCTAAACCTCCTCTTAGGGCACTAAAGTTGGTCTTTGAAGTAGAAAATAACCTCTAGTATGTTTCTAGGGAAGTGGAGAAGAGAAATAGATAGGTTTTGGCTGATCTTGAAGGCTCAAAATGTTGTGATTAGGAGAGGGAGGAGGTGCCCTTTTATAAGAGAGGAGAGGGGCACTTTTGGAAACCTCTAAAATATTAATTTATAATAAACTTAAACCCCACATAAAAACCTCCAAAAATGACTCAAATTTGAATATTAGATGCTATAGGGTTGTAATATCATCAAAAAATAAAATTTATACATGTTTTGAATTTATTTTAAACCTTATCAACTTGATTTATCCTTATTTAATCTATTTAAATTTATTTGTGGTAATAATATTCTAAATTTTAAATTATTATAAATAATTACTTATGTGTTGCGAATTGTCCATAATTGGATACTTTATGAAATTTTAGACTATATAAATTTCAATTTATAAATTTTATTTTTTTTTTGATTTTTAAACAATTTTATAATATGTTATTTTTATAAAATAATAATAGTGCCAATTTTGACACTATTCATTTATTTGAATTTAAATAAAATCCACATAGAGGATATATTCAAATTTTTTTTAATAGATTCCTAAAATGTCAAATTAATCTATAAAATTTGTGGAGAACATTAATTAGTTCATATAATATTTATTTTAATATTTTTAAAACCATTTATTTGATATTTCAATCAATAAAATAATTTCTACATCACTATTGTGTCATCATTAATGATAATTATTTAATCCCTAAAAATTATAAATAAATTCTCAGGATGTATATAATTTTATTATATTTCTTGAGACTATTTATATTAGAAGTTTTATGAGGTTTATAACTAAATTAAAATTATTACACTTATATGATATAAGAGAGTGACATGTTGTCACTTTCTTTGGTTTTAATAATAATTATATCATTTTCATGGTCAAAAGTCCATGAAATGAATCTATTTAGAAAATTAAGTTATATGGGTTTACTTTTATTCATATAATATAATTTTTTCAGGTCTTAGGGTAATTTTATAATCTTATTTTTACCCTTAATTACCTGATTTTCCTTTAATTGTAGTAAATAAAAATTACCGTCGTTACTATTCATAATTTCAAAAAAATTAAAGTAACCTATTAAGATAATTTTGATCCAATGAATCCAAATATGGAATCCATTTTTCAAAATTCAAATCATAGAATTTGTAGTAATTAATTTAAAATTAATCCTGTTGTTAAGAAAACAGGTTTTAAAAGTTAAAACATTGTCAAAGATTGAAATGTTTTTACCTATGAATTCAATGTAAAATTAATGATAATGAATTAAATTATATTAAATGTTAAAAATATATTATATTTATACTTTAAAATCATTCAATAATATAATTTAACCATATAAATTATCTTGATAAAAAAAGTTGTTTTTAATTAAAATTTAGCGTATTTTTACTATTCATCAAAATATTAAAGTTAACAGAAAAATATAAAAAATTTATCCAAAGTAAATTTTTATATCCTTATTGAAAATAATAAGTTTGTTTTGTCTAATTGAACTTATAAATGTGTCAAAAAACTAGATTTAAATTGGGCGCGCCATCAAAAGGCGGCAAAACTGCATTTTTTGAAAAATTTATTTTGTTCTCATACCATGTTCTAGAATATGTGTATGATGAATTATTATGTAATAAAATTCAAAATATATTTAATACTATTAATAATGTCTACTTTATAACAATATGTCATTGTTTAGTGAAACTCGGTATTGCATACAACACAAGCTATTGAGGAAGGTCACTCTTGCGTGCAACACAAGCCAAGAATTGTTTTTGCGTATACTACAAGCTAATACAGTGTTGCGTATAATGCAAGCTACTCTTGGTAAAGCGTACAAAACAAGATTTCAAAGAAATTAAAAAGAATATTTCTCATAAAATATCTGGGGCTTACAGATCCTGAGTCATCACATAAATTAATCATAACCTTAAAGTCTAAGGACCATTACAAACACTCACAGATAAGAATATCTAATGACACCAAAACATGCAGAATTTATCCTGGAGGGTATGTTCTCATAATCTCCCATCTTGGAGATTATAAAGTGAAAACATTATGAGAAGAAGACTCAAATATTTATTAGTAACCATACCTTAAAGTCTATGTACCATATATCCCATAATAGTACGTTATCTAACCATAGGAAATTATTAAAGAACATACTCATTAAAATTCAAGGTTCTCATCATAACAGGGAACTGTTATGACCTCATCAACTTGAAATATACTCTAGGGCTCTATTATATTAGATTCATGCAGAAAAATGGGAAATATTTAATAATAAATTTTATTAATATTCAATACATATAATATACATTTAGTCAAAGTAAAAATAGTTTTTCCTAGGACACCGAATCCAAAAAACTATCACTTGGACTAGAGACAACTGCCTAAAACTTTCAGTCTGCTAGACCTCACATGATAATCCTGTTTCTACTAAGTCAAGTATTTATTAAATTAGTTTGATAAATTTTATTCCATGTAAACACTACTCACTATAACCCCAACTCTATGAGAAAAATCCCTCAAGAGATAATACTTATGAAGTATGTGCTTCATCCGCTGATGTGATCTTGTCTCTTTTATGAGGTCCTCCACTGTAGTAGTATCACAATAGAGTGTGATATGATATTTATTTCTAGGTACCATGGAAAGATATTAGATGAAGTTTTTTATCCATACAACTTCTTTAGCTGCCTCAAAAGCTACAATATACTTGAACTCTGCTATAGAATTTGCTACCATAGCTTGCTTCGAGCTGTTTTAGCTCAAAACACCTCCATTCAAGGTGAAGATATATATTTTCTATGACTTCATGTTATCTTGATCAGTTTGGAAACTATATCTATATATCCTATGATTACTAGTTCCTCATATCCTCCATAAACTAGGAACATATACTTAGTACACCTCGGATACTTAAGGAAAGTCTTGACTGCCATCCAATGGTGGTCCCCTGGATCATCTTGATATCTCCTACTGCACTTAATGACTATGAAACATATACCGTAGTACATAACATAAAATACATGATTGACCCAATTGATTATGTATATAAAATCATTTACATTCTATTTCTTTCCTCATGTGTCTGAGGACACATTTTCATAGAAAGATGAATGCTATGTGATGCAGGTAATAATACCCTATTGCATTGTTCCATATTGAATCTCTTCAGCATTGTTTCAATGTATATACTTTCAATTAGGATGATAAATCTCTTAGATCTATCATGATGGATCTTGATCCCAAGTTTATATGCTGCGTCACTCAAGTCTTTCATAGAGAAACATTTATTCAACCACATATTAATAGAATATAGACTGATATTTTTTCCTATGAGTAATAGGTCATAAACATATACTATTAAGAAGAGGAATGAAATCCCACTAAACTATTTATAAACACAAGGAACACACTCATTATTTATGAAACCATATTCTGTTATGGATTCATCAAAACAAATGTTCCATGACCTAGATTCTTTCTTTAATCCATAAATGGATTTTTGAAATTTTCATATCTTATTAGAATCCTTAAGAGTCACAAAACCTTTGGGTTTTGTCATATAGAAATCTTCTTAAAGATTACCATTAAGGATGTTTTGACATCCATTTTTCAAATTTCATTGTCATGGTAACCCATAATGATAAGTAGAATTTTAATGGATTTCATCATTGAAAATGGTGAAAATGTTTCATTGTAGTTAATGCCTTGATTATATTTAAACCCCTTCAACCAGTTGTTCCTTATAGGTACCAAATTGTCATTCAATGTCTAGTTTCTTCTTGAATACCCATTTTATACCAATGGGATTTACATCCAATATAGGATCTACCAAAATTCAAACTTGGTTTTGGTACATGGAATCTATTTTAGAATTAATGTCTTTTTTCCACTTGGAAACATTTATGCCACTTATTGATTCCTTATAAGTTAAAGGATTATTTTTATCAACTAATAACTAGTCACCATACTCAGTGACTAGAAAACCATACTGTTCTGGTTCTCTAACCTCTCTTGTACTCCTATGTAGTACTTGTGTCTCTAGAATATTTTCTTCTTTCATGGGGCTTTGTGAAATCTATTCCTATGCCAAATCTTGTGTACCTTGAGCCTCAACTTCCTCAAATTTTATCTTGTTCCCACTATCTTTTTTAGAGATGTGCTCCCTCTCAAAGAATAAGGTTCATCTTTCCACTATTACCTTTTTGTTTGAAGGGTCATATGGAAAATATCCCCTTATTTCTTTGGGGTATCCTATAAAGGTAAACTTTGTTCCTAGAAGTAAAAGTTTTTTACTTTAAGAGTCCTTAACAAACGCTTCAAAACCCCACACATGTAAGTATGATAACACGAGTTTCTTTCAATTCCATAAATGGTATTGTATAACTTCTTCTGTTTTACTTGGAACTTAGTTTATTATTTTTATTATTCTTTGTAATGCATATAGCCAAAATGATAATGGAATACTCACATGACTCATCATTGATCTCACCATATCCAATGAGGTGCGGTTCCTCCTTTCACTCACACCGTTTCAATGAGGTGTATAAGGAGGAGTGAGTTGAGATATGATACTAAAATCCTCTATGTAATCAATGAAGCCTTGATTAAGATATTCTCCACCATGGTTTGAGCAGAGTTTCTTAATATTCTTACCGAGATGATTCTGAACTTCATTCTTGTATTCCTTGAATTTATCAAAATAATCTGACTTATACCTCATTAAGTAGACATATCCATATCTACTAAAATCCTCAATAAAATTTATGATGTATGAGTACCCACCTCTTGTATCAATATAAAATGGTCCACAAACATCTTTATGAACTAATTCAAGAATCTCTTTAGAACTTTCACCTTTTCCACTAAATGGGGCTTTCGTCATTTTACCTTGTAAACAAGAATGACATAGACCAAGTAGTTTTAGTTAAAAATAATATAAACATTCATTTTGGTATAATTTTTTCAAGTACCTTTCATTTACACAACCTAACCTGTTATTCCATATTTGGGTGTTTTATGAGTCATGTGAAGTAGTTTCATTATCAATTTTCATTACTTGGTCTGTGTAATCCAACAGATAAAGTCAGTTATTTAAACGCGACTTACCATAAAAAATTCTATCTTTTTAAAAGAAGAAAAACTAAATTATAAATTTGAAAATAAATCCATCCATATCATGTTTGGATATAGATATAATGTTTTTGGTAAAATATGACACATAATAATAACCTTTCAAAACCAAGATCAATCTGGTCAGCAACATTAGGTGGTAGTCCTTTATTGCTACAACAGCAGGTTTAGATTGCTCAAAGATCTACCAACCCTTGGTCAATCTTTCTAAATCTACTTTTTCCAATATTTTAATACATATGTAATCACCAAAATCTATATCTAATACCAAATTTCTAGAAATAGATAAATTTAACTCAATAAAAAATGCACCTAAAGTTTCCCCTTGCTTCTTTGGTTGGGTGAAATTTTTCTTCTAGTGGTTCTTCTTACCACATGAATAATAGACAACATCATATTCCCTTTATTTCTCCTTGATATTCCTATTCTTAGAAGGGATTGGAGATGATTTGGGATTAAATCACTTTACTTCTCCATTCTATTTTTCTCACCATAAGGATTAAAGTATTTTCATGCTTCATATCCTTATCTACTTGGTAAAGAAGAGTGATAAGATCTAGCAGTGACTTCTCAATGTTGTTTATATTAAGATTTACAAATACTTTGGAGAATATCCAATAGATTGATGCCAGAATGAGATAAATTCCCATTTCTTTGGGGATTTTGAACCCTAGAACCTCTAGGCGCTCAATGTAGTCGATGCACTTGACTATGTGAGGCCTAGCTGGGGAACCCTTTCCATGATTGCTTTCAAATAGTGCTTTGGATATCTCAAACTGTTCCTTTCCATCTCTCTCTAGGTAAAGACCATATAGGTGCTCAATCGTGCTATATGTATTCATGTTTTTATGAGACTCCACGAGTTCACTCGAAATAGATAAAAGCATAAAACATTGAATGCCGATTTTGATGATCAAAATTTTTAAATAGAACAGGAAATATTCATCACTCACCTATTTAATAGGTGGATTAGTCATTGAGGATTCTAGCATGTAAGATTTCCATTCATGGCATAACACATCCTGAAGTCATATAAACCACTCCTAGAAGTTACTTCTAATTAAGAGGTTGTATTTCTACAATATTGATCATAGGGATAATGTAGACGATGAGATTTACATTTTATTCTATAATTAAAAGATCATATTATTAGTACCTTTATTGATTATACATTATATGATAAATAATAAATAATTTTATTTTATTAAATCTCCCATTATTTTATCAAGTACCAATATCCCTCACCATTGAACTTGGAATGTCTAGTTTCTTTATCATTCTAGTTGTAAGGATATATATTCCAATTTTCATAACCTCAATGAGGGTTGGTCAAGATACTTTAAGGTATTTAGGTAGGCAAGTCTTTTCTAACTATAGGATTGCAGCTCCTTGATCCATTGAGTAGACCCCCCAATCTTGAAATCTTGAATTGGATTTCCTCAACACTTGACTTCAAGTTATATCAAGTATAATGAGGGTTACTTCTCTTTATGTAAGAAGTTAATTCAACCCATAACCTTCCTAAGAACTCTATGTTAAAATTAACTATCCCAAAAAGGATTTTCCAAACACTTAGTTCTGAGGGTTTCATTCTTAATAAAGTAATGGAATGCCACATCTAACTTAATATTTAATTGAGGGATTTTAATTTATTATTCATAAATGTTATATTATTTTATACATGGTAGGTCTGGGGGGAGGGGAGCAAATGAAAGAAAATCTATAGATGCGGAGACTCAAAACCCGGACCTCCTCAACTCACCACCACAGGTACAACAAGGGAAGAACCACTGAACTGCACCCTATGGGGTTGTTATATTGTTTTATTCTTTACATTTATTGTTAATATTAAGTGAATGTTACTTAATTAATTAACCATGTTGGATAAAACATTTAATCAAAATTAATTAATTTAATTTCCTTCTTTGCACATTAATTCATTTATTTATGTGATCACGACCTTACATCCATAAAATAAATAATATCATATATAGAAATAATTAATTAATTAAATGAACCATTAATGAGATTTATCTAATGGTTTATTTAATGATTATAAATTAAATAAACCATTGAACTTGGATAAATAATTACTATGGGCGGTCTTGGAATGAGTTACAACATTCCACATGTCCACCTATGTAACACCTAGGTTGACATCATTATGGTTTAATCTTGAATGGTCTCCACACACCTTAGAAAACTCCATTAATTATAAATATTTATAAATAACATGTAGGTGAGTGAAACCAAAGGATTGGTTAAATGGTAATTACATAAATAACCTTGGACACACATGTCCTACATAATAATGGAGGGAGGGATGACTCATAAACCATAAAATTTAATTTAATAATAAATAATTGAAAACCTGTACACTAAATTAAATTAAATAAATGCTAACACTTACACTAGTCTTGGTCAAGATCATGAACGATCATACATACAACATATATGAAGAAAGTAAATGGATAACATTCATTTCTTATTCTTTCTTTATTTTTAATATAAATGAACTTTCATTAATTAATTAATTAATTCCCTTTCATATTAATGACCATACGAATTCATTTAGAAATAAACATTATTAAGGCATTAATGGAAAATAAATGGCATGACCAATATTTGTAGATTTATTATAATAAATTAATTGATCATTTAAAATTCTTTAAAACCCTTATTAAAATTTCAAACACTTAAATTACCAATCAAAGAAATAATGTTTTAATGCTGCGATTTTCAATTTAATGTAATTTAATTATTCTAATAATTGGTAGACTACATAATGTGTACTATCCAGCTACACTCCATGTAACTCTGTTTTCATGTATCTTCCCTACATTCTTGGGGATTCAACGTGTTGACTTGGTCTAAATATAGGGAATGTATATGCCAACTACACCCTATTTATATGATTTTTGTGTGATCGAGATACTCGCCTGAGTATTCGGTGCGTATCTTAGCTGATTAAATAGTGTGAACAGACCAACTACATGCCACATGATCCAAAGGCTATGAGCCTGTGAAACCCACCGAAAGGATCTACTTATTCTCAGGGGAGAGACTACAAGATGTGTGCACTACAACAACATTCCATGTATCTCTAATTCCTATTCTCCATATAACTTGATGTGTATCTCAGATGTGGTAATTGATAAAATACATGCTATGTACACTGTATACACATTGTGTATATATTAAATACTATAGTTTTTCAACATCATGTGTTTTGACTATGTATTATGACCACACATATTTCATGATTTACGTCGCTAACTTGTGTATACTAGATGATGTGTACGCCAATACACACTGTATAATCCGACAATCATGTTCCAAGTTAGCCGGTGAATATGCAGCGTAAACCACATGTAATAACTACTTGGAATTCCATGTATCCCACAACATGACTAGGTGAAATGTACTAGGGTACACAACTTGTACTTACGAGTACACACTGTGTAATCCTGTCTTACTGGTTAAAAATTTATAGTTCTTAATGGCATATCTGATTATTCTTCATTTATTCTTAGAGCTTTAATAAAATGGAAAATTGAATGAACATGATTAATATGTTGATAACATGTTAATTCAAATCAGATTAAATAAAAAATAATAAGATATTAAAATTCAACCACGATTGTGTATGAATCAAAAATCAAATAAATAATTATAAATTTAAACACGAACCCTCGATACCACTTGGTTGTTTCAGACACATAAGATGTGTGCGGTGGTGGGTGATATATTAAAATTTCTTTTAATATTTGAGTTTCCCAAAACCATTAGCAAGGATCTTGAATGTCAAATTTATAATTAATTTATTTAATATCAGAAGAAACAAATACTTGGGCGTTGGATATTTATTCTATGTGAAAGTTGATCATCTAAAAATTCCACTTTGAGTTTCCTTTATTGCGCTGTGAGGATCCAAGGATATAAAACCTCTTGTGGTGATCCGCACACACTCCTTTGATCTCGAATAAATTCCAATCGATCTTTGGGTGATAACATGAAGAATAAATTGTCTTGCATTGTTTGTGTTGATTGTTCGTTCTTTAGTCCTAAAGGAATATCTTTTGCGTTTATCATTATCGAGAGGGAGAGAGAATGAGGAGTCGAGAGAGAATTCATTTTTCATAACAATTATTTATTTTGATTTCACCAATTTGTTTTTGAACACCCTACATAATAGACATAACCATCTATTTATAGATATTGGGTTTAGGTTAAAATAATTATTTAATTACATGTCAGACCTTAAATAATATAAAAACCTTTAATAAACCTCATGCCATATAATAATAATAATCATATCATTATTTTGTGATGTGCACTAAATTTCTAAATAAAAAATATCATTTAATCATCTTATTATTTAATATTTATCACTAGACATGGTCTTGGTCTGTTCGAACTCCTCTATCATTTATTAAACGCCCAAATAAATATTTAATTTAAATATTTAATTCATTAATAAATATTTTCGATCAATAAAAGGTGAATAAAATTATCCCTCAGTCTTGAGAATAATATTTATTCAATTAATTAAATTCAAATATAATTTAATTAAGGTCATCGATAACACTTAGTGTGAGACCCTCTAGGATTATTTCTCATTTGCATTAGGCGAGTTTGCCTAAAGTCCAATATTACTATTTAGAAATAAATCAAGGCACACAAGATAAAGAACTTAATATAATTACTTTTTTCATGATATCTACTTGAGAAGGTTTCACATTTGTGTCACCAACCTATTTGTTTGATATGTATTTCTTTTATTATCTGAAATAAACACATCATTACACCATGGACATGGAATTTAATGCAATGATTATATTCCAATCAAAGGGATAATATATCAACTTTCATAAAATTGGATGGGACAAATCCTTCTCGCACTTATCCATTAATGACATGTTAATTATGACACACCCAACATACCCTACATCACTGTGAACTTATGTCGTCATGGTTTTCATAAAAAAATCTAATTTTGTGATGAATGACATGTATTAATGATAATATTAAAGTCTAAGGACCATTAAACAAGCTCATAGATAAGAATATATGATGCCACCAAAACATGAAAAATTCCTATTGGTGGGCCTGTTTTCATAATCTCCCATCTCAGAGATTTCTAAGTGAAAACTTCATGAGAAGAAGGCTCATATTCTTATGAGTAATCGCACCTGACAACATATGTACTGTGTTTCCCATCATAGTATATTATCCAACAATAAAAAATTATATAAGAATATCATCATAGCACTTCAATGTTCTCATCATAGCAGGGAACAACTATGACCTTATCAATGATACATATACTCTAGGACATTATTACATTAAAGTCATGTAGAAAAATGAACAATATATAATAATAAATTTTATTAATATTCAATAAATAAAATATACATGTAATCAAAGTAAATATATTTGGTCCTAGGACACCAACTCCAACATTATGAACCTAGTCTTCCAAATACACTAGGAATTAAGATCTTTGGGTTATACTAATTAGATATTCATGTTTAAAAATCATACAATAATATGTGTAAAAGGATTGAGTCACTATAGTTGGTATTAAAGTGAGGTATATTTATTTTTTAGGATTAATATTAGAATACTTATTGATAACCCTAGATATAAGTATAAGTATTAGAAGATATCTTGTAATTTTGGTGAAGTTTAGAGCGATTTGTTTCCAAGAAATTATATACCTTTCTAGATACTAAAAGTTGATGTAGCTCTGACACAATTGTACCTAGGGGTCATAACTCAAAAAAGGGTGCATTGGGATTTGACTCTATCATCACATGGTGTATAAAAATGAGCCTTACTGTGTGCCTAGTTTGACACTCCAAAGGGATATGTTTTGAAAATTCACAAACTCTTCATGAACTATTATGAAGGACTTGAAAAAATTGTTAGGTTAGAAAACCTAATAGGAAACATTACCAAGGAGAACCTAGATTGAAACTTAAAGACTCATAAGTTAGGATATAATCATTTATAAGTTATTCCTCTTAATTTTTTAAGTTTCCCTTTTGGATGCTTATTATTTAATGTATTATCATCTTTTTTAGTTAATGGTGGGAAATAATAGAAACCATGACAACAACCAACATGTTAGGAAATGTGATGATTTTTCTAATGATATGCCTAACCTTATGGGAGTGGTGTTGGAAACAAGGATTTTAATAACTATAAATGGAGTCCAGTTTATGTTTTTGTCAATTCACACAGGGTTGATTAAATAGTTTGCAAAGAAAGTGATCTTATAGTACAACCTGATCACAATGTTGAAGGTGATGTCATTTCCTAGTGTTTGAAAAATTTTTGGGCTCAAAATCAGGAGGAAGTAACAATCACCACTAAAGGTTGTTTTCTAGGATTTAATCTTTATAAATATGGTAAAGGAATGGGTTTTATGAATATTGGGTTTCATAAAGGCTATAATTCATGAAGATGCGGAGCATTGTGAAAAAGCATCCAGAACAAAGTGATGGGTTGATGGTAATCTCCATGACTATGAGAAGTGGAGCATCGAGAATGCGTAAAGGGTTAACACTAATCTTCATGACTATGAGAAGCTTTGAGAGTGGGTTAAATTTCACTGGATCTTTTTGAGTGAAGAAGCTTCATGAACATGAATTTGGAGGTTCACAAAAAATCCTTTGTAGGTGTTGGATCATCATGAAAGGATGAGCCTATAAATATTAGACTAACCCCAATTCATTAGAAAAAAAGGACAAAAGGTTGTATCTCTCTAAATTTTTGAAGGATAAGAGCTTCTTGAATATAGTATTCATTGTGAGCATGAGAATCGTGAAAAGACTATCTAATTATTGACTAATTCTTAGGTATCTCAAAAAAATTGAGTTTCATGATGAAGGGTTATTTCACGATGACTTAGTGTTCCATGAAGGCAGTTATATTTGACAAGGTTGTGAGATTAAAAAAGGATCTTATCAAATAGTAGTGTTGAACATCTGGTATAAGTGAACAATGCTTTCAAGTGCATTAACTCAGAACCATGATACAAGTGGAGTCTCATGCGAGTCAGGGACAAAGAATTAAATTCCAAACTACTGAAGTGACCTTCAAGTCATTAAATTGAGTAAGAATTCACCCAAAGTAGTGAGCTAGGGGATTTGACAGAAGTGTTCGGAGGGAGGTAGTGTGCTATTCCTAAAATTCTGTAAAGTTAGTGTTATTATAATAGAATGAATGAGTCTAAACTTATGTATTCCACAACTAGTGAATATTAGTGGATTTTGGTTCGACCGACACACTATTGGCATATGCTCTTTGGTATATACCTTAGTGGTTAACCAAGTAAAAATGTTGTGTTATCCCATTGTATGTGAATGTTTGATTACCGTGTGATTCTATCAGATAGGTTTAACATGTTCCTACCAACATGGGAATAAGATCCATCAATTTAAAAGAAAAAGTTGACATCTTGATTCACCCTTCCCCTCTCAAGGTGTTATAGGGTCCTACAAGTGGTATAAAAGTATACAAGTTGCTAATGTTAAATCTATTATCTATTTTTTTCATGGAGAATTCAGTAAATGTCAGGGTATATTTTGTGGAAGAATCTCCCAGATTTATAAGAAAATGATGAGATATCATCTACGATCTCTTGGAATGAAATTTATTTTTTCCACTGCACATAGGATTCATGTCAATGATACAACACAACTGTATATGATTGAAACAGATAGAAAGAAAATTAATGTAGATGCCAAATCAAAAATTTCCCTTACTGCTGATCTATCTGATCAAATATATCTGAAGGTGATGAGTTTCACTTCAGCCATGTCTATGTGGGAAAAATTGGAAAATATATATGAAGGTGATAAGAACGTGAAGGATGTGGAACTACAAGTTTTTCAAAATAGGTTCAATGATCTAAAAATTCATCCTGATGAAAATGAAGATACTTTTTTAATCAAATTAATGAAGTTGTTAGAGAAATTTGAGGACTTGGTGAAGAAATTAAAGATATTTACATTGTGAATAAATTCTTAAGAAGGCTTCCACAACTGTACAATCCAAAAGTTTCATCCCTTGAGGAAATGGATCTCTCTAAGCATTCTCTTGATGGCCTGATAATTAGTTTGGTGGCTTATGAAATGAGAGTCAAACCAAAAGATACAAAAAATTGAGTAAACAAGGAAATGGAATTAAAATCCATGAAAACCATGAATTTTCCAAACACAGTGTTGATGAAGATAAAGAGGAAGAGACTTGTTTATCTTTTTGACAATAAATTCAAGATAAGAAAAAGGATATTTGAAGGAAATCTTCCTCTGGCTTGTTTTCGATGTGGTAGAGTTAGGAACATTGCCTCTTAGTGCTCAAGGAGGTTCAATGATGAATAAAGTGAAGATATAAAAATGAAGAATCCTTATAATAGGTTTCCCCAAAAAGGAGACTTCAAACCAAGAAAGATATTACAAATAAAGAGTTTCATTTGTAAATAATAACAAGATGATAATGAATTTTTCAAGGATGAAGAACCAAAGTATAAATATGAAACCCAAGTATCCATGATGTCTATAGTTGAAAATTCCAGACCATAAAAAGATAAATATAAATATAATAAGTTAATTGGTGTTTTTGATCTCAAGTTTGTACTTGAGGATGCTCTTGATAGGATTTAAAATCAAAGAAAGAGAATCAGAAAGATGAGATCCATTTTGGAATAATCATCAGAGTATGTTAATCTACTTAAAGTAGAAGTTGATCAACTTAAAGAAGGATCAAATTCAATTTCAATAACCCTTGAAAGATAAAAATATGTTATGAAATTTAAGCTTAGGGTTAAAGAGTAGAAAAATTCATCAATGGTATTACATCCAAAATAGAGAAGAAATATAAGATAGTTTATAGGATTGATACATAATTTATTACTCTAAGTATTACAATATAAACTGAATCAAATTCAATGTAAAAAAAAAAGAAATTATAGTTTGGAAGTTTCTTAGATGTAGAGATACTAGAAAAATCTAAGCATGATTATGATGGAGTAGAGAAGGATTTGAATGATCAAAGATCCACATGTATGGGAAAAAGTGCAATTTTTTGTGATGTGGAGACATAAAAGGTTGGAAACAAGATGAGCCAAAATAAAGGGAATCATAAAGTTAGACATATCATAAAGGCACCTTATGTCCTAACAAATAAAGCTTTAAATAAAATAGAAAAAAGTGCTAAAAATTATACTCAGGTATCCATAAATGATATCCAGTCAAATAATTTTCCTAAATAAGGGTATATGAGGAGGAATGGAAGTGAGAATACATTTCCTCTTATGAAATGTCAATTCTGTGGCTTTCTTGGCTATACCATGTCATATTGTGAATAAGTAAGGAACTATATAAATGGGGAAACAATTAGAAGTTAACAAAGGAGAATGAGACCATATCCATCATCATATAGAGGAAATAATTTATATGGATGTTGTTTTTATTTTTATAACTATAGAAACATATCTATTCATTGTAGGTAGAGTAATGATGAGAACATTACCTACATAACTCAGATAAAAGTCAATACTCTCCAACTAGGCAGAGTTACTCTTGTGAATGAAAATTCTCCCCTAAAAGAAAAATATGAGTATTATGAACCCATGCATATGAAAAATAGATTGGAATGGACATCTTTATCCACCACTCAAGTAAGTATCTCATGGAAGGAAAATAAGAAAATCATGAAATCCAACCTTACAGAAATAACTCTCAAATCTTCAAAGAATAGTAGCACCTAGATTCCTGATAGTAGGTGCTCATCCCATATGATAAGAAATGAAGATTTATTAAAAAATGTTATAAAAAGGGTTAATGTAACAGTGAAGTTCGACAATTATGGTTCTTTAAATATCATATGTAGTGGAAGTATAAAATAAGAAAATGACGAGTTTAGGGAAACTAAAGTCCTCTATGTGGATGGTTTTCATCACAATCTCATGAGTGTGAGTCAAATTTTTGAATTGGGGATGATAATGACATTTAATCAAAAGGGGTGCATGATTAAAGTATAGATAGGTAATTCTATCATGAAAGGATGCAGAACATATGGAAATTTATACTAGGTTGACAGTAAAGAGAACATTTTTTACTTAACAGTTGAAGAAGAAAATAACTTGTGGAACTGGTGGTTGGGTCACATTAAAAAAAATGCATGGAAACGATATCTAAGATGAATATATTCCTTGAAATTCCCAATATGAAGTGTGAATGAGAAAAGATATATGATTCTTTCTTGTGAGGAATGATGGTCTACAGTTTATATTGTACGAATAATAAAAGGGAATCGAATATGCTGGATCTTGTCTAAACAGATTCATGTGGTCAAATAAATGTGACTGGAATATATGGAGATAGGTAATTAATTATTTTTATTGATGATTATAGTAGAATGCAATGTGTAATGATTATGTAGAGGGAAAAAAGTGCTTGATTACATGAAGAGTTATCATTGAATTGATGAGAATGAAATTGGATGCACAATTAAGATTCTATGATCTGAAAATGGAAGAGAATAAACATCTATTAAATTAGAAGATTACCTAGAAAAAAATGGAATAAATCATGAGGTGGATGTAGTGAGAACCCCCCAATAATAGAGAGTTTTAATGCATAAATCAATAAGAGAACAATATGGATAGAACTATGCTGATTGAGAGTCATATTTGTCATCATTATTGGAAAGATACAGTTCATATATCAGTGCGCACCCAAAATCAAATAGGGATATTTTTGGGAGAAACCAAGACATCATATGAGTTACGGTATGGAAGAAATCCCTCTCTAAAGTATTTTCATGTTTTGGAAAGTAAAATTTTTATTTAAAACAAATAAGGAAATAAAATAAAGTATGGTAATTCCTCAAAAGAGGGAATATTACTTGGATATTTAATAAAGAGTAAAGCCTAAAAATGTTATAATAATCATCTTGGAATAATTGTGAAAAATAGTGATGTCAAGATCATTGAAGATAAAACCAAAAAATAACTTGAGGAACTCATATGTTGATATGATAGAATATGAAGAAGAAAGTGTAAATGGAACATATTCAAATGAAGAAATAGAGGAAGTTGTGAAAAACATTTAGGGGTCATAAAATGATGATGATTTAGAAAAAGAATTAAAAAAGGAAACCAGAGTTGAAGAAAATTCATTTAAACCTCACAAGAGAAATAAAATAGCATAAATTGATCAATCCAACATCATTGGAGATTGGACCACACCCACACAGATAAGGATAATGAGGAATGATGCACATTATGCCTTCCTATAAATTGTGGAACCAAACTCATTTGAAGAAGTAGTGAAGGATTAATCATGGTTTAAGTCCATGAATGAAGAACTGGATCCGATTGATAAGAACCAAACATGGGATCTTGTTAATGGACTTGAAAATTACAATGTGATTGGAACAAAGTGGATCTTTAAAAAAATTTATGATCATGGAAATGTGATCAGAAATAAGGAATGATTAGTTTGTAAAGGATATGCACAGATTGAAAGCATTGATTTTGAATAAATGTTTGCTCCAGTAGCTAGATTAGAGTCAATCAAGATTTTTATTACTATGAAAATTCATAGAGGATAAAATTTTTATCAAATGGATTTCAAAATAAAATTCTTAAATGGAGTTCTCGAAGAAAAAGTCTACATTGAACAAGTACTGGGATTTATGATTGGAATTTAGGAATAGATTAAAGAAGGATCTCTATGGTCTTAAGTAGGCACCATGATCATGGTATTATAGACTAGATACTTATCTAAAGAAGCTTAAATTCAAAAGATTAGGTGTCAATCATAATCTATAAGTAAATAATTCACAAGAAGATAAATTTATGGTGATTTTGTATGTGGATTATATTATATTTTATGAAAGTAGGCATGGATCAGTGGATGAATTTTCTAATCACATGAAATCCAAATTTTAAATCTCCATGATTGGTGAACTCACATACATTTTTGGGGATAAAGGTTATTTAAAAGAAAGAATATACCTTCATTTCTTAGAAAAAATATTCAAGAGAGCTTCTGAAGAAATTTAACATGCATGACTCCAAACTTATTTCAACTCTGATTGTGGTTGGGATAAAAATTAGAAAACATGAGGATGAGACATCTGTGGATCCCACCCTATATAGGAGAATCATTGGAATCTTATTATACTTGAATGCAATATAGACAAATATTTTATCTGAAACATGCTTGGTGGTCTGTTTTAAAAGTAATCTGAAGGAAGATAATTTGAAAGAAGTTAAAATAATCATGAGGATATATATTCAATGTACTCTCAATTTTGGATTATACTTTGCAGTAGGAAGAGATAACCAATTTCCCCTAGTGGTGGTGCATTTTTCTTTGGAAATAAATGTGTGGTTTGGTTGGTAAATAAATAAGAAATCACTTCTCTTAGTATGACTAAATTAAATTATATCTCTGTTACAAAGGCTTGAACTCAGATATTATGGATTAAGAAACAACTAACTAATATTGGTGATAAGGTGAAACAACTGATGGTGATGCACTGTGAAAACAAGAGTGAGATCGATCTTACAAAGAATTTGGTTGAGCACTATTGTACAAAATATATTGAGATTAGATATCAATTCATTAAGGAAAAAGTTGAACAATGTGTGATTAAAATAGAGCATGTTGAAACTGATGACTGAGTGTTTGATATTTTAAATAATCCACTGGTAGCACATATATTTGAGAAACATCGGTTGAACCTCGGTGTTCAACCACCTCCCAGTGCAATGTGTGGTTACTATTGATCCCCTCTCTCTATTTGTGTTAACTATTTTAATCTGTTTATAGATGTGATGTAGGTTTATGGGGGAGATATGATCTAGGGGGAGTTTGTTTTGATATCTACAAGTATAAATATAGGATCTTCAGGTTTATTTATAAAGGGGGAAAATGGATAAATTCAAAATTTATAAAGGATTGTTGGTTTCCAATGTTATAAAGGTTTTTTGGTTGCTGGTTGTAGTTTTTTACAAACCATGCAATGCTTATGTGATACGATGAGAATTAGGTTTTATGAAAAATAGTATGCAATTCTTCTATAAAACTATAAGAATTAGGTGTTATAAGGAAAAAATATGTAATGTTTCTATGACATGATGAGAATTAGGCATTATGAGGAAAGAATTCATATTTCCCAGAGCTTAGATTAGACATTTTTAAGAATTAAAAACTTGAGAACCCAATTCATGATTCCCCTATTTTTTTAGACACTGATATTTGCTAATGTAGACTTAGAGTGTTGGATGAATTGTCTCTCGTGTCTCAGGTTTTGATTGCGGCTGATGCTTTATTTAATTCATATACAAATTTCCAACAAACCCAAAGGGGGATATTATTGGAACCAAGGATTATCATAGATAGAAATAGAGTCTAGTTTGTGTTTGTTGTCAATAAACACTAGTTTTATTAGGGAGTTTGTAAGCCAAGTAATCTTACAGTACAAGCTAACAATAGTGTTGAAGGTTACGTCATTTCCCAGTGTTTACCAAATTTTTGGGATCAATATTAGGAGGGAGATAAAATCATCACAAAAGTTAGTTTTCTAGGATCAAATATTCATACATATGGTAGAGTAATGAGTTTCATGAAGACTAGGTTTCACAAAGACTATGATTCATGAAGATGTGGAGCATTGCAAACAAGCATCATGAACAATGTGATTGGTTTATGATAATCTCTACAACTATGAGAAGTGGAGCATCGCAAATACATGAAGGTTTGATGATAATATTTGTGACTATGAGAAGCGTCATAAGTGGGTTAAATTTCATTAGAGCACTAAGAGTGAATAAGCTTTTTGAACATGAATTTAAAGATTCAAAAAAAATCCATTGAAGGTATGGGGTTATCTTGAAAGGCTGAACCTACAAATATGAGGCTACCCCCACTTCATTAGAAAAAAAAGAACTGGATAAAAGGATAAATCACTCTTAAATAAAAAAGGATTAGAGATTCATGAATTGAGTATTAATTTTGAGCTTGATCATCACAAAAATAGTATCTAATTCTTGACCAATGGTTAGGTATTCAGATAAAGAAGTTTCAAAATGATTGGTTATTCTATGATGACTTAGTGTTCTACAAAGGTAGTTTACTTTGCGAAGGTTGTTGTATTTGTGAATGAGCTTCAAGAATAGTAATGTTAAACATTTGGTATAAGTGAAAAATGTTTTCATGTGTATCAACTCTAGACTACGATGCAAGCAGAGTCTCATGATAGTCAGGAACAAAGACTTAAATTACAATCTTCTGAAGCAAACTTCAAGTCATTAAATTGAGTAAGAATTCACCCAAAGCAATGAGATGGGGGAGTTGATGGATGTGTCCCAAGGGTGGTAGTGTTCCATCCCTAAAATATTATAAAGGAAGTGTTCCTGGAATATAGTGATCATGTTTGAACTTATATATTCCACAACTAGTGAAGATTAGTAGATTTTGGTACAACCGATACACTATCAGTGTATTCTCTTTAGACTAGCTGTTAGTGGTGAACCAATTAAAACTATTTTTTTTCCAAGTTTATGTGAATGTTTGATTACTACATGATTCCATTAGATAGGTTTAACAAGTTCCTACCATTGTGGGAATAAGATCTGTCTCTTTAAAAGAAAAGGTTGACACCCTGATTCATCTCTCCCATCTCAAGGTGTTCTAGGGTCCTATAAGTGGGAGATAATAAATTCATGATAGTATTGTATCAACTAGATTAATTTATGAATAAAAACTTCAATAATTAATAATACCATCCTCCTCCTAATAAATAATAATTTAAAATAAAGTATTTCATGTGACAAAGACCTGCTACCTTTAGTGTATCTTTTGGTACCCTCATTATGGTATAATGTTTTAACTCTATTGAGAAGATATTATCTATCATAAATTGCATAGATCAAGATAATGTAGTTATATCTATTTATTATTTTTATGGAGAAGATGATCAATGGTGGACATTGATTAAGAACACATATTCCAAAGAGGATATTGATTCTATGGAATGGGAATACTTCAAGAAAATATTATTCAATAAATATTTTCCCCAAAATCTCCATATTATAAAAGAGAGGGAATTTCTCAGACTAAAAAAAGAAAGAAGATGAGTCTATTAGGGAATATGAGGAAAAATTCATTAGGATTTCATGGCACACCTCCAACATTGTAATCAACATCGAAAGTAATGTGGACCATTTATTTAGTGGGTTAAATAAAATTCTATGAAAATATTTGGAGATTTGAAAATTTTATAGCTATAAATAGATTTTTCATTATGCTCTCAAGGCCGAGATGAAGATTGTAGAATCTCAGTGGTCTCATGGGTTTGGAGATAAAAATTGTAAAATAGAGTTTTCATCAGAAGTATCAATGGATAAATCCCATAGAGAAAAGAAAACCCAACACACAACTTGTTAAAGGTGTGGGAAGAAGCATCATGGAAATTGTCTGAAGGGAATCTGTAGATGTTTCAAATATAGAAAATAGGGGCATTATGATAATTAATTCCAAATTTAAATGAAGAAACCCACTAATGTGGAAGAATAAAATAAGGTTAAGATCAACAATCAACCTGTATTTTAGTGTTTCAACTTCAAGACACATGGCCATTATGCAATCCAATTCCCTAAGATAAGGGTTGTTGGATAAAATCAATAGAAAAAACCTTTAAGTCCTAGAGATAAAGGAAGGGAATATGCTATCACTACTGCTAAGGTGGATCCTGAAAATGATGTGGTGATAGGTATTCTAGTTATTCATTCAAGAATATCCAATATACTTTTTTATTATGGTTTTATGCATTCTTTCATATATTGAAAGTTTAACAAAGCTATTCAAACACCATATCAAAACATGGGGGTTGATTTATCTATTTGAATAGAAAAAAAATTGTTGCATCCCAAGTGTATAAATCCTCCCCAATTAATTTTTGGGGACTAAATATTCTAGAAAATATCATCTTACTTACATTAGTGTAGTTTGATGCTATATTGAGAATAGATTGACTATTATTATATAAAGACAACATCAACTATTTAGATATGAAGATCAATATTTACTTCCCAAGTCATCCTATGATACTATACAAGTGTAAGGAGGATGAATCTCCCATGGAATCTTCTTCCCAAGTAAGGATATTATTTCCTTATGAGAAATCATATTTATATTAAATGATTGAGACAATAGAGATAATATTTATTGACTAAATTCTTATTAGGAAGGATTATACTGATGTGTTCCTCAAAGAGTTTTTTGGTCTTCTTTCTAACCGGGAGGTAGAGTTCTCAATGAAAATTATACCTAGATCTCTATCCATATTAAATAATCCTTATAGAATAGCCACTGTTGTGTTGGAAGATCTAGAGAATCATTTATAAAAGAATATAGAAAAGGGTTTTATATTCCTAGGTTCTCCACCATGGGTTGCAATAGTCCTATTTATCAAGAAAAAGGATGGGTTAATGATCCTCAATATTGATTATCGTGAACTCAAAAAAACCATGATAAAGAAAAAGTATCCCCTGAAATGGATAGATGAATTTTTTGATAAACCATGTGGGGAACAATATTTCTCTAAGGTGGAACTTTGATCAAGATATCACCAATTAAGGGTGAAGAAAGAAGATATTCCAAAAACTGCATTTTGATCAAGGTATAGACAGAATGAGTTTATAGTGATGCCTTTAAACTCAATAATTCTCTAATAATATTTATATTATTAATGAATAGATTCTTTATAGATTACCTCAACAAATTTTTCATAGTATTTATAGATGATATTATGATAAACTCTAAAATAAAGGTGAAGTATGTGGAGGATTTGAATATTGTGCTAAAGAATTTGTGAAAAGAGAATCTATATGAAAAATACATTAAATGTGAGTTTTGGATGAAATGATTTTCATTCTTATGGAATATTATCACCAGAAAAGGGATATTTTTTGACCCTTCAAAGACAAAGGTAATTGAGGACTGTCCTATATTAGAATCTATAGTGGATATCCATATTTTCCTTAGAATGGATGGATATTAATGATGATTTATGATAAGATTATCATAGCTTTAAAACCCTATTACCAAGATAAATCAGAGGGGTGGAAAGTTTATAAGGACCAGTGAATGTGAATAGATCCTTAAGGAGTTGAAAAAGAGGTTTATCACTGCACTAGTTCTCATGCTTCCCTCGAGTGGGGAACTTTTTATGGTTTACAATTATGATTCAAAGAAGGTATTGGGATGCACATTGATGAAAAATGATAAAGTGATAGCCTAAGCCTCAAGGTATCTAAAAGTTCATGAATAGAACTAACCAACACATGATTTAGAGTTTGATTTAGTGATATTTGATTTAAAAATCTAGTGAAATTATCTCAATGGGGAGAAGTGTGAAATATATATAGATAATAAGTGTCTTAAATATATTTTCAAAAAAGGAGATTAATATGTGCTAGAGAAGATGGTTAGATATGATAAAGGAATACAAATTCTCAATCTTTTACATCCTGGTAAAGAAAATAAATTAGAAGATTATCTAATTAGAAAGGATCGAGAAACCTTATCATAGATGAGAATTGAGAAGGATACAATCTCCTTAGACTTGTGAAGGATATACATGAAAATAATAAAGGAAGGAACATCATAACCTTTTCAAATTATTGCTCAACCATCACTTCTATGGAAGTTAAAGGATGATCAAAGAGATGATGTATAAATTCAGAAGAAAGTGGAAGCTATAAGAAAATAAAAATCCATAGAGTTCATAATTAACAAAGAATGAGTTATAAGATTTGGGTCACGACTATGTGTACCATAAAATCTGAAGATAAGTAAAGATATATTGAATAATTAACACATACCAACCTTCTCCATCCACCTAGGGAGCATGAAGATGTATCAAGATGTCTAAGAGAAGTATTGGTGTGATAATGAGTAAGTATATCATAGAATATAAATCAATGTGACTGGTATGTTAGTAAGTGAAGTATGAAAGGAAAAATTTTAAGGGGATGATGTAGAAATTACCCATACCTATATGGAAATGGGAAAACATCACCATAGAATTTGTAACTAGTATTCTAAAGACATCAAAAGGAAATAATGACATGTGGGTTATCATGGATTATCTTATAAAGACTACTCACTTGATTTAAATTCGAGAGGAATTCTCACTCAATAAACTTGAAAGTATATAGATTAGATAGGTGGTGAGGCTACATGGAACACAACTATTGATTATATCTAATTGAGATATGATATTTATCTCTAAGTTATAGAATATCCTCCAACATGATCTAAACACTGATTTGAACTTCATTATTAATTATCACCCCCAAACTAATGGCCAATCTGAACAAACTATTTAGACATCAGAAGACATGTTGAGATCATTATTTATAGACTTCAAAGGAGGATGAGATCAACATCTTCCTCTGGTCTAGTACTTATACAATAATATATTTCAATCGAGCATCCAAATGGATCCCTTTATGGAAATATATATAGAACACTTACATGATAGGATGAGGTTGGTGAATTCAATATTTTGTAACCTAAAATGGTTTAGAAAATGGTATAAAATTTTGAGACCATTCAACAAAACATCAGGATAGATCAGATTCAACAGAAGAGGTATGCTGACAATCAATGACGATACCTCGAGTTTGAGGTTGCAGCTAAAGTGTTTCTATGTATATATCCATGGAAGAGAGACATTATATTTGGGGAAAATAGAAAGATAACCCCATGTATATTGGACACTTTGAGACTATCAATCATATCGAAGTTGTGTCTTATCGACCAACACTGCCACTAACCCTTATAAAGTACACGATGTATTCCATGAATCCCTATAGAGTAAGTACATACCAGATCCATCACATGTACTAAATTAAGAGGTGGTAAAACTAGAAAATTATCTATCTTATAAGGATCATCTAGTGAAGATCTTGGACCATAGAGATAAGGTTTTAGAAAATAGGATAACTCACCTGGTCAAAGTACTATGGCAGAACCATAAATACAAAGAGGCAACCTGAGAACCAAATGAATCTATGAAGAAGAAGTACCATAAAAAGTTTTCAACTTAGAATTTAATACAAAATTTTGGGGGTGAAGTTTCATAAAGGTGGAATAATGTAACACCTTGAGTTAAAAAAACTACATTCGATAGAATACACAACAGGTAACACGAAACCTAAACAAACCAAGATTATTTAAATATGACCATTACAACCTATCCATTAACTTAGCGGGTATGAATAAGATTAACTGATTTATGAAATATATATAAATTTTCTAAACAATATAAATGTATTTATAAATTATTATGAAATAATCACTCAATTTTTATTAAAGATATTTTATTCTTCAAAAAATACATTTTCTTCAAAAATGATTTTTATTGATTTTTGTGAATACTATAATTAATTTATAGAACTTTTAGAAAATTTATTTGATTAAATGAACTTATTTTTTTAAAATAATCACAGAAAAATTAACTCAGGGGTAAAATTTTGTGATTTTTTTGGAAAATATTGATTTTTCATTGAATAGTGGAAAATACTGTTTTTTGTAAAACTATAATTTCTTTTCAATAAATTAAGTAATTTAAAAGTACCATTATGATTTTATTTTGATTTAAACATAAAATAATTTTTATTTAGTTATATTTAATCTAATTAATTTCATATTAATCATCTTTATACCATATTTTAGTATAAGGGTTTTAGGCTTAAAAACACATTTATCTGAAAACTGTTTTTAAGTACATAATATGTCTCCATTTTAATTAATTAAAACAATGTATTAAATGAAATTTATAGATTATATATATATATATTAATTTAAATTCATATAATAATTATTTCTAGTTATAGAGTTAATATAAGATCATCTTATGCTTTAAAAATAAATTTCTTGAAAAACCATTTTTTAACAAATTTTATGGGTTCGTTTTTTTAAATTAAATTCTAGAAATTTTTTGAATCAAATTTTATGAAATGGTTTAAATTTTTGAAATCATCATAATTAATATTTGGTAAAAAGTTCAACTTAATTTTTGTTCATAATGAATATTAAAAATAGTAAAAATTAATTATCACAATTAAGGTTAAAACGAGTTTATTGGGGGTTAAACCAAATGATAAGTGTATGTTTTACAATTAAAATTGTTCAAATACAATTTTATGGAAATATTTCAACCTTATTTTTCCATCAATTTAATCTATGGAAATTTTGAATTATTTTTCTTGATAAATACTTTATCATTTTTTATTCTTTTAAAAAATTCCAAGTGAGTCCCCTCCCCCACTTATAAAAGGACACCTTCTCTTCTATCCACTCCACACTTAATGTTTATTTTTTATCATACAATATATAAATATAACACTTAATTACATCCCTCCATATTTTCTATAGTATTTTGTTTGATCAGAAAACCAACTTAGGGAATCTTTTGGTGTAAACCTTAATTGGTTGTTCGAAGAAGAGGTGTAATTCTTAATCAATATTTTTGTTTTATTTTTTATTCCACATACTTAAAATCTTATTAAACTAGGTTTATATAATAAAATCATAATATAGCATATAATAATATTTTATTATGTTAATTACATAACCTAAATCCATCTTCTCTTCCATAAAATGGGAAATAAAACCATCATTTGTGTGTAAAGTGAACTACCACCCTACGAACTAATGTAATTCATTTTCTATCATCACCTATAATGACTATATATGATGATGGATTTAATATATATACATATATATGATATTCATGACATATTTATCATTTTTTAATAGTAATATATCATATATTTTCTTACCTTTTTATTCTTATAAAAATGATTACGTCGTTCGCATGTATGTGAGGATTGCCTCCTCCATTAAGCGATGTGATTTTATTTTCATCATTACATCAAATGGGTGGAATATATATGTGTATTTAAATAATTAATATTATATTTATTATAAAATTATCACTCTATAATGGTAAAATAACACTTACCTTTTTTCATCACGATTGTTTAAAAATGGGAATGTTACTCATGCGTACGTACGACCTACCATATCCATGATTGTAATGTAGTTATTTTTTTATAACAATATTTTATAATTGGTTTTAAAATTATAAGTAATTTATAAAAATTATATTTATTTCATGATTTTTGAGATTATGAAATAATAATCTCTTTAACCTTAGTCAACTTTCCAAAGTGATTTTGGACATATGAGTCGTACATCGTCAAAAAATATGAATTGAACCTAAATGATTAAGTAATTGAATATAAAATCATAATAAATAAAATAAAATAAATAATAAACTTGTAAATGGTTTTTATGTAAGTAAATAATTTGAATAAGTTTATTATTCATGAAGATAAGGAACACACATGACAAGTCGGGCTCGAGGTAAGGGATCTCTCTGAACCACCCTTTATCTTTAGGTTGTGAACTTTCTATATCTAACTCACATTATCTCTCTTTAAAGTTATGGAATTATTTTAATTTTTTTATACATGAATCTCACATATATACCTAGTTTATTCTCCCTTCCTTTTATGGGGTAATACATGTCTTATATTCAATTCTCAAATTAATTCATTACTAAATTTCCTTTGATTATGATATGAGACAATATTATACAACCCATTAACTTTTAATATGAAATTCTTATATTTATGCATTATTATTTATTTTTCATTATTTGGAACACATAATCATGAAAATTTTATGATGGGTTCACCCAGATAGAACTCTAATGCATTGGGAAAATATTTTGTCTCCTGAGATGTTATGTATGAGATTAGGGAGAAAACCTAATCCATTATAGGACTTTGTCCACCATATGATGTTGTCTAAGAAGTTATCCTAGACTCATGTTTAAGTAATGTTATATATTACTTCCACATTTCCTTTAATACTATGATATTATGATACCATTTATTTTTGTTATGATTTCATGTGATTACTCAGGAGCCTTCTACTTTATGATATCATGTTATACCTTTGAATTACATGTTATGTTTCTTTATCTTGTTTATTCCCTTACTCGGATTTTTATCTCAGAACTTTCTTTTATGTATTCCCTAGGTTATCCTATGCAATTTTAGGTACTAAAATGGATTAATATCTTATTATTGTGAATAAAATAATGATGTTAGGTTTTAGTTTACTTTTGATGTATTATGAACATAGTCTTACAAAAACAATATGCCTCATGATCATTGGGTTTTAATTATTGGATATTTATATTTATAAATAATGTAATAATATGTGCAAAAGGATTGGGTCATTACAAGAGATATATGTTTTTCTAGTCACCGATGATGGTGACTCATTATTGGTTAAAAATAATGGTCTGCTTTCTTACAATGAGTAAGTAGAGAGATTAGAAGCTTCAAGATGGAAAAAATCCATTAATTCTGAGAAGGATTCCATATATAAAAACAAAGTTTGGGTTTTGATCAACCCGCTAGTTTATGTAAAACCTATCAGAATCAAATGGTTATTCAAGAGAAAACTAGACATGGAAGGTAAGGTAAATACCAATAAAGTACATCTGGTGGATAAAGGGTTTAGATAACATCATGGATTTGACTACGATGAAACTTTTTCTCTAGATTCTAGGTTTAAATCCATCAGAATTATACTTCCCATAGTATCTTTCCAAGACTATGAGATTTGGAAAATGGATTTCAAAATCACTTTCCTTAATGGGAATCTTCAAGAGTATGTGTATATGACACAACTAGAAGGGTTTATGACTCCAAGAAATTCCAAAAAATTATGAAGGTTTCATAGACCCATTTATGGATTAAAGAGAGAATCCAGTTAATGGAACATTTTATTTGATGAATCCTTAAAGGAATTTGGTTTCATTAGGAATTAATGTGAGTAATGTGTATACAAGTGGTTTAGTGGGAATAAAGTTGTCTTCATAGTAGAGTATACTGATGACATATTACTAATTGGAAACAACATACTATCCTTAGAAGAGGTTAATTTGTAATTGATAAAGTGATTCTCTATAACGGACTTATTTGAAGTAGCCTACATTCTAATGATTAAGATCATGAATTATAGATCCAAGAGTCCTCTAAGACTAAGTCAAGATACAAATATTTACTAGATAATGAATACGTTCAGTATAGAACAATACCAGAGGGGATTAGTTCCAATGTCACATAGTATACATATTTTCAGGAAAATGTATCCCTAAACACAAGAGTAAAGAGAGATAATATATAAGATACCATATTCTTCCATGATAAGATATATAATGTATTCCATGTTATTTACAAGGCTTGATATTTCCTATGATTTTAGTGTAGTAGGAAGATATCTAGTTGATACAAGTGAACAACATTAGATTGCTGTTAAGACCTTCCTTAAGCATATTAGGTTAAATAAGGATATATTATTAGTGTATGGAGGAGATAACGAGTTATTCATTAGGTTTATATATATGTTAGCTTTAAAATAGATCATAATTATCTAAATTCATATACTAGATATGTATTTTATCTTAATGGAGGATTTGTGATATGGAAAAGTTATAATCATCCGGTTTTTGTTGATTCTATAGTGGAGTTTGAGTATATTTCAGATTTCAATGTAGCCAAGGAAACAGTTTGGATTTGTAAATTTCTCTAAGAGATTTAAGTGGTTCCTAGTAGTCAAGACCCTATCATAATTTATTGTGATAACACTATAACAGTGGCTCTATCCAAAGATCCTAGGTTACACCAAAGGACAAAGCACATAATTCATAAGTTTCATCTATTGAGGGATTTTTATCTATGATTTAAAGTTATGATGAGAAGTGTATCCATGGAGGAAAACATGTTAGACCCCTTGACCAATGATTTATCTAAGTAGTGGAATAGGTATCATGTGATAGCTAGTGGATTGAGATTTATTATCTATTGACTATAGTGAAAGTGGGAGTTTGTTAGAGTTAGTTTCCCAGAACCAACTTTCATAGTGATTGATTATATATTTTTCATTATTAATGAGGTTTATTATCACATAATGATTGTCACTTCGCATAACTATTCTATGTGATAATATTCTATGAATATGTATTTCACTAAAAGGTCATAACAATTCCCCACTATAATGAGAACCTAGAGACGAAACAAAAATGTTCTTGAGTATATGTTATATTTCCAAATGATATTTTCTGATAGGACATAAATGGTATAGGCTATTAGGGGTAGGAGTATCATAAGACATCAATACACCTTTTCATGGTGTTCTCCCTTGGTAATATTCAAGAGAGCAGGTTATGAGAATAGAGACATCAATAAGAAATCTATATTTCCATGTGTCATTGGATTATCCTGTTTAAAAACATGTGTATTGATGCTTATACATTAAGATTATCATTAATTAATTTTATGACTGGAATACTTATATGTATTGATAAAAAATGTGATGAAATATTCTTATGGTGAGGTAGGATATGTTGGTCTTGTCATTAGAGATATTACATTAGTGGATAATGCAAGAAAAGTTTTATCCCTTATGTACCTTGATGTAAGTTGATATCTCAAGCCCTTTTATGAAAATGGAACTGCATGCATAATTCTATGGCCATGGTGTTTTCTTGGCGAGTTCATTTATGAAAAGTCAAATAAATAGAAATCGTGTATATAGGTTGATGACACTAGCATGCAACCTGCTTGGTTTGATATATCGTGATAAAGAGATTATATTACATGTTAAGAATTAGTGGAAGGTTGGATGTCGTTGTGAATTTAAATTATTTCTTTATGGGTTCCTTAGAGTGTTTCTAGACACTAACATTAGAATTTAGGTAATTATGTATAATGACATTGATAAAGAGGCCCAGAGGGACACACACTAAGTGTAGTTTCAATCATAGTTAAATTCAATTATTGAATTTGTCTAGTTAGGATAAATAATATATATTTATGTTTGGTTGATCACCATGATTCAATCACTAGTTATTAGAAAGAATATGTGAGGTAAATAGTAATAAATATTTATTTTCAAGTTTATAAAATATAATATTTTTTATATTTATCATAGAACATTGAAGTTATATTTATTTATTAAATATTTCTTATTCATGGATCAATAAATGATGATGAAGAAAAATGTAATGAGCTTAATGGTCCGATTGGAATTGGTATAAATGATATTTATTTATATTCTTAATGTGTTTAATGTGTCAAACAATTAATAATAATAATAATAATATTATTATTTACATGGGGTCAATTAAGAATTATAAATAAGGGAAGGGTTTAGTGTGAAATTTTCCAACCCTAAATCTACCATAATAAATATATAATTATACCACTTTCATAGTGAATATTGGTGTGCACAATGGATAGAGAGAGATATAGAGAGGACTCTCTCTTCGTCCTCTCTCAAGTCTTTGAGGGAACATCAAGAGTCTTCATTCCTCAAAATATATCTACTGAGATCAACAATGAACAATGCAAGTGATTAAGATCAGATGTTCTAGAACTCGACGACTCTACAAAAACGTCTAGAGATTTTGGTTCACATGTGGATCAATTTGAGAGGGATTCTACACTTGGAGCATACTGTTCAATGATAGTACAATGAGATATAGTCAACTAGATCATCAACAAAAGCTAAATTACAAGTTGAGGTAGTTCTATATCTCCTCATAAATTAATTATAAATTACATGAAAATATCCTCCTCTTCTAGTTCCAATGTTTTAATATAGTTATGTAATATATTATTTTCATTGTACATGATGTTTTTATCATGTGAGGTAACGATAACATGTAAATTATGACTAAAATCTGAGTTGGTCATGCCATCACAGGACGCTTTTGCTACACCTAGAACCTATAATAAGCACATCTCATGTCCCTTATACATATAAATATAAAATATATAGGGGTGGTCACACAATCCCATTCTCTATATCAACCGAGGGATTAGATGTAATACTCCTCACATGAGATGAAAAATCCCATCCTGGTAAAGCTTCAACCGATGACATGAACAACAACATACCCAACCACCCCAACTTAGCTAAGTTAATATATATACTTCCATAAGTAGGGTATCAAAGTATGAAGGTTATCATGATAGGTATTTTTCCAAAATCATGTATTGGGGACTAAAATATGATCCATGTACCCCTATTGTACAAAATACATCTATATGACACTCCATGTGGTATACTTAATGAGTCATCCTGTAGACACAAAGAATCATATTATTTGACTTGTGCCTCATGAGCATATTATGTATCTCTATATAAAAATACTAGTCACACCAACATTTAACATTTAAGAATAACCTATAATACTCCATTATGAACAATAGTTAGGGATAAACTCAAATTTATACTTTGAGTGTTTAATTATCATTGCACTTTTTGATATATATATATATATATATCCTTTTATGTAACTAACATGAAAGAATGATAAAATGGATGTTACCTTTAATATTATACATTTTAATATTATTATAATATTTAATAATATTTAACAAACCTTGTAACACACTGATATTTTAAAATAAGAACATTGTGTATGATAATGTATATGACACACAACACCAAGCTTAAACGACCCACAAAATATATTATTTAAATATGACCATTATAACCTAATAACTAAATTGGTGGATATGAATAAGATTAAATAATTTATAATATATATATATATATAAATTTACTGATAAATTCTTAATAAATAATCACTCAATTTTTTGTAATGTTAATATATTCTTCATAAATATGTTTTCTTCAAAATGATTTTTACAGCTTTTATGAGAAAATAATATAATTAATTCTTGTAAATTTTATAAAATGAATTTGAAAAAATTAAATTCATTTTTAAATTCATCATATTAAAATTTTCTTAGGGTAAATGTTTGGGATTTTTCTGAAGAATTTGATTTTTCAGTGAATAGTGAAAATTGCCAATTTTTCAAATATTGTCATTTTTTCATTTAATTAAGTAATTTAAATTTAAAATTATGATTTTAATTTGATTTAAAAATAAAATAAGCATTATTTATTATTATTTAATATAATTAATTACAATTTAATCGTCTTTATATCAGATTTTGGTATTTGTTTATTTTTAGGCTTAAAAACACATTTTTTCTGAAAACTGTTTTTAAGTGTATAATGTTTCTCCATTTTAATAAATTAAAATAACTAATAATGAGTAATGATATAAATTAAATATATATATATATATATATATTATCTATATATATGAATTTAAATTTATATAATGATTACTACTAGTCATAGAGTTAATGTAAAATCATTTTTTCCTTGAAAAATGCATTTTTCGAAAATCGCTTTTCCTCACGCTTGCAAGTTTGATTTTAAATTAAATTAGGAAAATTTTGTGAATTGAATTTGATAAAATTGATTAAAAATTATGAATCATAAAAATAAATATTATCTAATAATTTTAACTTAATTATGGTCCAAAAAAATATTAAAAATAGTAAAAACCTATTACCACGATTTAGGGTAAAACAAGTTTACCGGGGGTTAAACTAAAGAGATAAGGGGAATAATGACCTAATTATGTTTTTATAATTTATATTTAATTTCCATATTTAGAACCTAAATCATATTATTTCTGGAAATATTTCATTTTGTAACCATATGGCCATGATTTTGACCTTTATAATAATTTAAGTAAAGAAAAAGACAAAATACCGCTCTCTTACTTTTAAAAATCAATTATATGTTCTCATAGGGAAAAGAATTTTTTGAATGAATATTGATTCTTATTTTGATAATAATAAAATTATTCCCATGATGGAAATTTATTTCTAATTTTTAGGTATCATATAATTACCTTAAATTCTTATGTAACACTGACACAATATTTATTCAAATAATAGAAAGATAAAATAAATGATTTTAAAAATATTAAAAGTAATAAAATTTGGGATAATTATAAAGTTACATGAATTTTATATATTAATATAATATATTAGTTATGTTTTCAAATTATATATTCTAATTTCAAAATTTTCCTCATGTCTTTAAAGTCAAATTAAATGAATTGTGTCAAAAATGACATTATTGATATTTTATGAAAATAACTTATTATTAAATTATTTAAAAACCACAAAAAAATTTAAATAGGAAAAGGGTGATACTATAATCATTAAGAGTTAATAAAATATCCATTTATGATCCAATTTTTACCTTATAAGTAAAAATAATAATAATTTAATATTAAAAATTCATTACCGTCGTTAAGATTAAAGATGGTTAACAAAGGGGTTAATAAAAAAGATAAGGTTTAAAATGATATAAAAACTAATATAAATTTGACTGGATTATTATATTATGTTCATATCCTCCTTATATTATAATATTTATAAATTTGGAACCACTTTTCCATGAATGTTACTTTATTATATTTTAATATTTTTAAAATTTACAAGATTGCCCCTCCTCTCACTTATAAAAGGGAACCTCTTCTCTCTTTACTTTACACCAATTTTATCAACCTATATCTACAAAAACCTAAAAATATAAATTATAAACATCCTTATTAAAGTTATATAGTTTATGTTCCTTCCAAAAGACCAACCCTAGGGTCCTAAATAATATATCCAAAGGGGGTTTCTCTAAGTGAAGGTAATCATTTTTACAACTCTTTCAAAATTATTTCTTCTTCCACATAATTTAAATATTATTCAAATTTGATGATATAATAAAATAATTATCTCAAATATAATAATAATTTTTATGTTAATAACATACCCTATATCAATATCCTCTTACATAAAATGGGAAACAAAACTGTCATTCGTGTGTATGACAGACCAATCCCTCATGAACCGATGTAATTTTTTTCCATCAAATCCTCTTAAAAATGGTTATAATGATAGATTTAATATGTATATAATTTTAATTAAATATTTATCATTATTAAAATATAATATATCATTTAATTTCTTACATTTTCATTCACTGAAAAATGATAACATCATTCGTGCATACCTGTGGACTATCGCCTCCACGAAGCAATGCGATTCATTTTTCATCACAAAATCACATGGATGATATATATATATAATTATATTTAAATAAATAGCATGATATTTATTATACTAAGATAATTATTTAAAGATAAAATAATACTTAAATTATTTCCATAATGATTATTGAAAAATGGAACCATTACTAATGCGCACATACAACCTACCATCTCCAAGATTGTAACATACTTCGTTTTTCAGAACCATATTTCATGGTTGGTTTTAAAAGTATAATTGATGTATAAAAATGGTAATTATTTCATTATTATTATTTTAGATATTATAGAATAATGACCTATTTGACCATATTCAACCAACCAAAGTCATTTTGGAATAATTATCTAAATATATTCAAAATGTATGATGTGAACTTAATTGGTTAAATAATTAAATATAACCATAAGTTTATTATTCTGGAAGATAAATAAATTACATGATGATTCATGCCTAAGGTAAGTGATTCTATCTCAATTTTCTATCATTGAGGTATATTTTAATGTTATACACCTTATTTATTTTATATGGTGTATATACTACCACTTTTAGATTTTATATCATGAATCCTTCATACTTTATGGAATTTTAAATTAAAATAAATTTTACTTCATCCAAGGGGATTTTATTTGAAAATTAACAAGTAGTAAAGGGTTTCATAACTTAATTTATTTTCATTGGGTTATATAACTTCTTCATTACTTTTTATATTCTAAGATTATTTGTGTAATTTATTTTTATTATTTTATATTTTATTTCAAATTTTTATGTGGATTTATATTTTATACACATAATAAATGCATTTATTAATTCTTACTTCTAAGCCATGATATTTTTAAGATATTTCATCAAAATTTCCACTCCATTAGGACATATTTGGAATTATGCACATATTTATTTTTTATGAGGTGTATCTATTTCCCCATTGATATGTTATATCATGAAACTCTTTATTTTCATGTTATTTAATGTTTCATGTGATTTTTTTTCATAGGGGTTATGATCCAATGTTACTAAAGTTGTAAGGGTTAATTTTACAATCTCATCATTATTCAAAATTATTTATGTTAAAGTCTCCATTAAGAGAATTATTCGATATATCTATCATAAAAACAATATATTTTATTATCCTATAGTTATTTCAGAAACTTATAAGTTTCTATTTTATTTCAATCTTTGAAATACTCAAGAGTCCAAAAGGTTGTTTTAAGAAAAACCGACTTTGTTTTTCTACTTGGACGAGAATATTTTTCTTCCATATACATATTTTCATTAAAATGTTTTAAAAAATATTTTTAATATTATCCAATTACTTATTAAATATATTTTTACTCATGTTTGACTTTTTAAAAAATGGTTTAAAAGGAATCTTCTTATCATTTTCCAAATAAGGTACTTTTTGAAATTGTACAGAAAATGTGAAAGGAATCTTTGTACTAACATACTCATCATGAATATAATTTTCCCTCCATCATGACTATATAATGATTTGAAGCTCCCTTTTCAATATTAAAATTTACTTTTAAAAGAAAGTGTTTTTCCTAATATTTTGGAAAATGGTAGTTTTTAAAAGTTATTTTCAAAGTGAAAATGCTGTTTTCCTCAAGAATTTTTTTAATGATATTTTAATGATATTTCTATTCATTAGTGAAAAAAAACCTTTATTTTAATTATAATATACTAGGTATATGTTTTAATGTTACCATCCTTATTCTTTATCTAGATGGTTTATGATTATTTTGAATAGGGAATGTATTGGAATTCACTTTCTTGATTAATTTTTGTAGTCATCAACTTTATCTCAAAACATTCACTTTCTTATGATCATTAGACATTATATTTCTCTAAAATATCTATATTCCATGTATCATGGATATTAATATTTCCTAAATATTATATTATTTCTATATATGGTTTTTTACCATGAAATTTTATTTGATTTACTAGGGAAATATTGATATTCTATAATATTTACTCAATATGGATATTTGTTGATAATGAATATTGTTTACAAATAAAATTGATCATTCAATATATAAGGAATGCATTGGAAAAATAGTTATATGTGGTGAAATATTATAGACATCCCTTTGATTCATTGATATCATCATGAGACAAATTAGTTGGTTATCCAAATTAAATGGGTTTTTGATGTATAACTACCCATCGATTAAACTATCTTGGTGAAAGGTCTTAGAAGTAAATATATCATGATGTCTAAGATCATGACACCAAATATTATGTATTTACTTCATTTAAAATTAATTAATTATTATCCATGATATTACTGCATTTATATCATTCATGGATGCATTTTGTGCCTAGGTTATTGATTAAATGAAATGTGTTTTTAGTTATTTACCTTTCTATATTGATTATGACTTATTTACTCATAATAGATTCTACTATATGTATCCCATAATGACCATTTTATATCACACTTAATTTTTTTTCCTTTCCCCATGATATAAAGAAGGAATCTTCTAATGAGTTCATGGAAGCAGAATATTTACTTTCACAATGTTTTATAATTTATTTCCAATATTAAAAAATGTGAATCATGTATGTATCTAGTTTACCGAGACTACTAAAATATTCAGTCCTTTTGTATGTGATCACTAGTATCTTATTCCAATATAATTAAGAAGTCAATGACTCTGGGATTATTGGGTTGGGGTATTTACAATTGGTATCTGAGAAAGTTTAGTAGAAACCTTGGGAATAGATTTAGGAAAAAATAGATTAGGGAATATAATCCTATGAATGAATTTGAGGCTAAGTCTAAGTATAATATAACATCATAAAATTTTTATAAGGTGGATATTATATTGTTTTCTAGGAAATAAATCCTAGTCTAGATACTATAATTGGATATGGTTTTGACATAGATACATCTATGGGTAATAACCCTGAGAAGATTTGTTCAAATATATCTTGGCCACCATTCTCATGAATAATGAGTGTGACCTTACTACACACCTAGTTTCAAACTCTTGGGGGGTTATTCTTAATTTAATTCACATTTTATTCACAAACCATTATGAAGGATCTAAATAGATTATGAAAATTAATTACCTAGGTTAAACCTAAAAGTGTATTAGATTGAAAATAATGTGTCATAATTGATATATCCTATAAATGGTTATGTGGTTTCCCACTATGATATTTTCTCCTTATACTATGCCTTTTGGTTTTAGTAAATGAATGAAACCATAAGGAATCATGTTAAAAATGAATGTGATAGAAAATGAAGCGATCATGATAAACCAAATTGGATGATTATAGTTATTTTTAGGATATTAATCATATTTTTTAGAACATTATAGGAAATATATTAATATAGTTTTATAAAAATGAAAACCCATATACCGGGAGACAACCCATTGCATTCGATAAGTCTATGAGGATTGAACCAACAACTGAAGGGTGATAAGGGTTCAGTTCCTACCACTGGACTATATGATGTCTTGGTTAGTATGATGTTATTTTTACTTGAACAATTTGGTAGATAAATATTAATTTTATTTTTAGAAACATACAATATTTTTGATTTTATAGTATTTTGAGGCAATTAATGATATTTTTGGGATGTAAGTTAAAGGGTATGAGATAAACTTTAAGGTTAAAACATTCATTCGTGTTATGGTTATTGAGGCTAATTAGTAAGTAGGGTTATTTACTTTTGGAATATTTTAAGCTGAAAATTTGGTGTTATTATGAAAATTTTGAAGTAAAATGTATTATATATTCATATGAAGGTTTATATATTTTGGATATCATCTTACCTTGTGTTAATAATTTCAATTTTGGTTAATAATTAATAACAAAGGGAATAGTTTTTTATCCTTTTATTTATTATGTGATCCTATATAATTTGATTTTAGTACTTTAGGAATAAAAAAATCATCTTGAACATTCCCTACTTGGACAGATAAATGATGTAAAAATTGATTGAACCACAACAAAATGATAAAATTATTTTTATGAAGTAAAATTATATCAAGTAAATATATTTTCTAGTATTATCAATCTTGATAGTGAATGAGTACCTAAACTTTAATAAAAGGATATTGAAATAAAAATTCTATACATTTACCTTCATTTTTGACGAATCAACAGTCTTTTCACCCATAACATATTTATAGCTTTGTGGTCATTAACTTTCTCTTAATCATGTTCTATATCAATTAATCCTTAGGAATTAGTTTTCTCCTACATGTTCGTATTTTCAGTTCTCATTAATGTTATCCTATTTGAAAACATATTTTTTTGTTATTTTATATTAACTTCATATTTCCATTTCCATATTTTTAAGGAAGTTTTATTAACCATTTTACGATATGGGTTTTCCAAATATTTGTGTTCATGTGCCAAAAAAGTTTTTTTAAGTGAAATTTACAATTAATATAATGTAATTTATTGAATGTGGGGGTAATGTAACAACCCAAGATTTTAAAAGAAGAAAATTGCGTATGATAGCGCATACGACATACAATACCGAGCTTAAACGACCCACAAGATATATCATCTAAATAAGAACTTCATAAACCAGCCATTAAATTGAAAAGTATGAATAAAATTACCTTATTTATAATATATATATATATATTGATAAATTCTTAATAAATATTCACTCAATTTTTAGTAAAGTCTATTTATTCATTAAAAATACGTTTTCTTGAAAAATGATTTTTACTGATTTTTATGAGAAAATAATATAATTAAAATTTTAAAATTTTATAAAATGTATTTTATAAAATTAACTTTATTTTTGATGTAATAATATGAAAATTTTATTAGAGTTATTTTTGGTATTTTTCGGAAAAGATTGATTTTTTAGTGAACAGTGAAAATTATCGATCATTCAAATACTATCATTTATTTTCATTAAATTAAGTAATTTAAAAGTACTATTATTATTTGAATTTTATTTCAAAGTAAAATAATTAATATTTTTTAATATTTAATCTAATTAATAACATTTTAATCATATTTATACTAGATTTTGGTATTAGTTTATTTTTAGGCGTAAAACACATTTTTCTGAAAACTGTTTTATCTGCATAATATTTCTCCGTTTTAATCAATTAAAATAAGATCTAAAGATGTATTATTTAAATTAAATTTATATATTTTATGTCTATATATATTAATTTAAATTATTATAATGAATATTACTAGTCATAAAGTTAATGTAAAATTATCTTTTCCTTAAAAATTGCATTTTTTGAAAAACCACATTTTATCGTGCTTGCAGGTTTGATTTTAAATTAAATTCAACCACTTATTTGAATTTAATTTGATAAAATATATTCAATATTTTTAATTATTATAATTAATATTAGGAAATAAGGTCAACTTCATTTTGGTTAGAATGAATAATAAAAATAGTAAAAAACTATTATCACGGTTAAGGGTAAAACAAGTTTATCAGGGGTTAAACTAAAGACATAAGGGTTATAATGACCTAAATAATTGTGTAATTTTTATTATATTTCCATAATTATACCATATACCATATAATTTATATAAATTTCCCATTTTGTAACTATATTTTCATGATTATAACCTTTATAAAAATTCAAGTAAAGAAAAGGACAAAAGATCACTCTCTTACTTTTATTAATATCTTATATGTTCAAATTGAAGAAAAAGAATACTAAGAAATAATATTGATTATTATTTTAATAATAAAAAATTATTCTAATAATTTCAATTTATTTTATTTTTTAGGTATCATATAATTTCCTTAAATAGTTATGCAATACCGACATAATATTTATTCAATTAATAGAATGATAAAATAAATGAATTTAAAAATATTAAAAGTAATAAAATTTTGGTGAATTATTATGTTGCATGAATTTTATATGTGAATATATTATATTAGTGATGTTTTAAAATTCTAGTTTCAAATTTCATTTTTTTCATGATGCCTTGAAAGTTAAATTAAATGAATAGTTTCCTGAATAATATTATTGATATTTTATGAATATAATATTTTATTAAATTATTTAAAAATAAAAAATATTTAAAGAGGAAAATAGTGATAGGATATGGATGAAAATTTAATACATTGGTAATTTATGATCCATTTTTCACTTTATAAGTAAAAAAAACAACCATTTAATATTAAAAAGTCATTACCACATTTAACATTAAAAATGGTTAACGAAGGGGCTAATAAAAAATATATGGTTCCAAATGACATATAAAATTATATAAATTTTATAGTATGATTATATTATGTCTATAACCACCCTCTATTAAAATACATATAATTTGGGAACCAATTGGACATGAATGTGACTTTATTGAATTTTAATATTTTGAAAAATTACAAGAATTCCCCTCCCAAACTTATAAAAGGGAACCTCTTATCTATTTACTTTACACCACTTTGAGCAACCTATAATGAACAAAACCTGGAAATTTATCTTCTAAATATAATTATTCAAGTTTTTAGGTTCTATTCCTTCCAAAAGACCAACCATAGGGTCATTAATAAGAGATCTAAAGGAGGTTTCTATAAGGGAAGGTAATCACTTATACAACTCTTTCAAATTTATTTCTTCTTCCACCTACTTCAAATCTTATTCAGATATGATGGTATAAAAAAATAAATATATAAAATATACTTAGATGTTGTTATGTTAATTTAATACCTTATATCTATCTCATATTCCATCAAATGGGAAATGAAACCCTCATTCGTGTGTACATCAGGCTACCATCTCACAAACTGATGTAATTCATTTTCAATCACCTCCTCTCAAGGATGGTTATAATGATATATTTAATATATATATATATATAATATTAATGACATATTTATCATTATTAAAATATAATATATCATTTACTTTCTTTCCTTTCCATTAACTCAAAAACGATAATTTCGTTCGTGCGTACGTGTGGACTACCACCTCTGTGGAGTGATGCGATTTGTTTTTCTTCAGAAATCACATGGTTGATATATATAATTATATTTACATAAATAAAATGTTATTTTTGATATTATTATTATTCTATAAAGATAAAATAATACTTACCTTCTTTCCCTAATGATCGTTAAAAAATGGAAATATTACTCATGCGTACTTATGACCTACCATCTCCATGATGCATTGTAGTTAATTTTTAATAATAATATTTCATGTTTGGTTTTAAAAGTATAATTTATGTATAAAAAGGGTGATTATTTCATGATTATTATTTTTTATATGATTTAAAAATGACATCTTTGACCATAGTCAACCTACCGAATTCATTTTAGAAAAATGATCATAATATCGTCAAAACATCTGACGTGAACTTAATTGATTAAGTAAATAAATATAACATGGTAATATATAAAACAAAATTAATAATAAAATTTAATTTTTTCTAAGAAAGTGAATAATTAACATAATTTTATTTTTTAGGAAGATAAAGAACGTACATGAGGAGTTCAACATGAGGTATGAGATTTAGTCTTAATGTCTTTTCATTGAGGAATATTTTAATGTTATGAACATAATTTTTTATATGGTGTATATACTAACCATTTTATATGTTATATCATTAAAACTTAATACTTCATTATATTTTAAATTAAAATTCATTTTAATTTATTTAGAGGGATTTGATTTCAAAGTTACCAAGTAGTAAAGGGTTTCATAACCCAATTTCTTTTCATTAGGTTATATTACTTCTTCATTACCTTTGATATTATAAGATTACATGTGTAATTTATTTTAATTATTTTATGATATATTTAATTTTTTTATATTTACATTTTATACACATAATCAATTCATTGATTAATTATCACATCAATGGTATGATCCTTGTAAAAGATTTCATCTCAATTTCTAGTACATTGGGACATATTTGGTATTGTGAACCTATTTATTTTTTATATGGTGTATCTAATTCCCCTTCGATATGTTATATGATGAATTGATTGTTATTCATAGTATTTAATGTTTTATTTGAAGTAATTTATTTCATTGGGGATATGATTCAAATATTACCAAAGTGGTAAGATTTTATTTCACAATATCATCATTATTCAGGATTATTTATGTTAAAGTACTCATTGGAGGGGATTATTTGATATTTATATCTTAAAACTAATATATTTTATTCTTATATGGATATTTTTAAAAACTATAAATTTCCATTTCATTTTCCTCTTTAATATACTCAAGATACTAAAAGGATATTTTTAAGGAAAATCCACTCTTTTTTCTACTCAATTGAGAATATTTTTCTTCTATATCAATATTTACCTTAAATTTTTTTGAAGAATATTTTTAATATTTTCCAATAAATTATAAAGAAATTTTTTAAAAAAATTTACTTTTTGAATTTTTTTTAAAAAGGAATCTTCTTATTTTGTTTTGAACAAGACACCTTTTGAATTTTTACTAAATATATGAATGGAATTTTATTTTAACATACTCATCATGAATGGAATTTTCCTACCATCATAAACAATCATTGATTTGAATATTCATTTAAAATTTTACAATTTTTTTTAAAGAAAATTGTTTTCATAATATTCTTGAAAATCTTAGTTTTTAAAAGTGATTTTAAAAGTGAAAATTATTTTCATCAAGAATGTTTTTAATGATATTTTTATGGTATTTCTATTTATAAATGAAAATAACCTTTTGTTTTACTTATACACCACTAGGGATATTTTGTAATGATACCATCTATATTATTTCTCTAGATGGTTTATAACCAATTTGACCAGAGAAAGTATTGACATTCACTTTGTTGATTAATGTTGTACTCATTAACTTTCTATTGAAATATTTACTTTCAAGTGATCATTAAACATTAAATTTATCTTAAATATCCATATTCTACATACCATGGATATAAATATTTCCTAAACCATATATCATTTCAATATATGATGTTTTACAATAGAAGTTATTAGATTTATTAGGGAAATATTGATATTTCATAATATTTAATAAATAAAGATATTTGTTGATAAGGAATATTGTTTAAGAATTTAATTGATCATTCAATATATGAGGAATGTATTAGAAATGAAGTGATGGGTGGGGCCTTGTTATAGATATCCTCTCAATGCATCGATTGTAAGAACCTGAACTTTTGAATAATATTTGTTTCCTAAATTTGTGTGTTATTTCATTTTATACCCCACAAAACTATATCCTTTAATTAATGAAGTGATACTGTTGGGTTTTGAATGTTATATGACCATTGGTCAATATGACCATTGGAAACTAAACTCTTAACATTAAAATTATTGTTTATAAATACCAGTGATCTTGGTTAATTAATATAGAAAGAAGAGTCGATGGCCTCATCCAGTAGACTCGGGCCATATAAATCCCATCTTCTAGAGCTTGGGAAGGAGTTAGCATCTCTGGGATTTGCTCTGGACCAAGCCCAAGATGAGATTCAACATGTGAAGCTTGAACAAAATTTCATAAGGGAGAAGTTCAAGCTGATAGAAATCACCACTCCAGTAATGTTGTCTTATCCACCATAAGATTCTATCACCATAACACACACTACAAGAGAAATTCCGTTTATCAGCAGTTTAAACTGCCGCTACATGGTTTGGTGGCGGTTTCTGTAAACCACCACCTAATACGGCGTTGCTAATCTATTAGAGGTGGTTATTTCCATTTTGAGGTGGTTAAGGAAAGCGTCGTAGCTGCCTCATTTCGTAGCGGTTTTATTGAGTTTAGCAGTGGGTTTTTACGAGCCTTTAATATAACTTTATTCACGACGGTTATAACCGACGCGAATAAACTCAAATCCAGTGGCCGTAAAACCGCCGCTGAAGTCACGAGAACTGCCGTGGAATGAGGCATCCACGATGCGACTATGTATCGGTGGTTAAAACCACCGTGAAACATAAAAAAATTTATGTTTAGCGGCAATTTTCACCATTTAGCGGCGGTTTAAACCGATGACAATGTACATTTCACGGTGGTTAAAACCGCCACTAAAAGTTGACCAGAAAAAAAAATATTTTTTTTGCTTCTACTGCACCACTTCCCTAAAAAAATAATCAAACCCGAAATACCATATTTTACATACCAACAGACAATAAGAAACATCAACCTAGGAAATCCGTATAGAATAAATTGAAAAAAAATAAGGAAACATTGACATGCTATATAAGAATGAACCATATTGTACATACCAACATACAACAAGAAACATCAACCTAAGAAATCAGTATAGAATAAATTGAAAAAATATATGATAGAATTAACTATAAAACATAGGTCCATTATTTGACTACTATCCAAACATACATCTAACTGATCCTTCTTGACCCCCCATAATATATATCACTTGAAAATTAAACATTAGATCTACATGTGTGTCAGTGTTCCCATATAGAGAGTGAGCGTAAAACACGGTTGGGTATCACCTAGTGAACCTCTTATCACTATCCTATAAACTGTATACATGTATTATAATATAAATTATTCATTAATATATAGCATGGAAACAATAAATTTTGGTTATTGTGTCCTAACTAAAACACAAAGATTCTAGACCTCACATTCATCGTCCAATATTGAAAGAGAAGGCATCCCACTATACAAACCCAAATGGGTACCCTATAACTTAGTGTAGGGTCCCATAACTGAGTCTCAACCTCTACCCTCTCACTTAGGGTACATTCTCATACAAAATCATGATCTCACATCAAGTCTCATACTAATATTGTCACACTCAGTGTAAGGTCCCATACAATATCTCAAACTAAATCTCATACCTCTACCTTTCCACTTAGGATGGGGCTATAGAACAAGTAATGTATTACATCTCACAACTCTAACCTCCACTAAAGGTTATTTCTTACATTATATCACAAACCTCATCTAAAACCATATCTCATACTTCCATGATCTCACTTAGGGTGAGGTCTCATCCCATACAACATTCCACATCCCAACTTAGCTTTCTTCGAGAGGGTAACACATAAAACAAAAAATAACCACCATTAAAAATCTCATCAACCAAAATCATTAACATAATATATAGCTACACAACACTACCAGTCATCCTAGGTCCACAGTTCATACCCACAAAACTAGCATGACCCACAAGTCACACCTAGACACATTAAAAACACAAAACCTATCATGCAGGTCAATTACCACTCACAAGGGCCTCCCAATAAGACAAATTACAAGGTCCTCACCAAAGTTTCCATAACACTATCCCATTGATCACTATGAAATGACCCAATTTGTTCAACACATCAACAATGGGTTTAACTCATAGTCATCCAAAATCTCGACTACCAATTCAAACAAAGGCCTAAATGGAATGATGTATACCACACTCGATAAATCAAGACATAAAAAGAAACATCAAAAATCAATAAAATTCATAAAAGGAAACATGAGAAATCAAGGAAATTTTAGGACATGAAAATGTTTGGTGGAAACTATGTGCCAAAAATGTTACATATACAAACCAACTGTTACCATATTTGTTCAACACATCAACAATACAACTACTCACAGTCCGATGATGCATCTTCACCCTCTCCACCTTCATCTCCACTTTCTGTTGTCACCTGTAAGAACATTATATTGAAAATTAAATACGGTTTCATATTAACATTAAAACTTAAAACCAATGAAAGTTAGAAAACTAAATGATTTTGATTTTTTGCGATTTACCTGCATACCACCAATCAATGCACTACCACTGGGGGTATATCTGCTCATCTGCTGACATATTTCAGTCAAATCTTTCTGAAAAGAAGATATCTGATCCCCCTACTAGTGAACTGTGTTTTGTAGAGAAAAAATATCTTTCTTAGCATCTCCGAGTATGGGATGACTAAAGCCAGGAGTAGATGCAGCTGCCATCCCTGGTGGCCAGCTAAAAACCCCAGATGGTACAGGTCCCAAACCCATCCTGTGCACTCTACCAGGATGCTCCTTCCCAAAGACTTTAGCAACCGGGTCATCCTGGGAGACTGAGTAGGATTGCGCAGGATTTTCATCCCATAGTTCTTTAATTTTTACCTATAAATCAAATATCAATATATATTAACACAATAAAAACTGATAGTAAGTTATTATAATAAAAAATTGACTTCATACCCTAACTTCTATAGCAATATCATTAACAAAACTTCCATCTGATTTCTTGTGAACATCCAACCACAGTTCAGTTTGGGATGGTTCGTGCCCTAAACTCTGTGATTGCATTAAGAAAAGATAAATCAAAAATTAAATATATTAAATAGATAATATTTTCTTATAACTATTTAAACTAATTAAAATATTAGCAATGTCGTTCAGCTTCAAGAAAATCTTTTTGAGCCCGCAGTGTGAGGGATGACTTGCTTATACCAGTTTGATGCATTCTGTCTTGAGAGATCCTGAAATAAATAAAATGAAATTTAATAGTAATGTATTCAACATCATGTCCTCTTCATATACATGTATAAATGTAAAATGAGGATAATATAATAATATATATTTCAATACCATCGGCTTCTCATCATGATGTCTGTCAAAAAAAAATTTCCACTGTTCTTTCAGTACCCCATTGGGTAGCTTCTCATACATTTTTTGCACGGTCAACGAAGTATCGTTGAAATCACACAACAATCTTCATTTCAAATCTTTCCATTTCTTACCTAGATTTTTCAATGTCCACTTCCATGATATCACATCAGCAACTATAAAGTGGAAGAACATTTGTATACAAAAATTCATTTTGAACATATTAGTAACATGACATTCAATTAAACCACAATGTAATAAATTTACCTTTATTTGAGAATCAAAAACTTCATTTTTCCTGATTGGAGACATATTTCTCCAATCATCATAAGAAATAGGAAGGGAAATGGGCTCCGTTTCTAGCTGACCTAGAATCTGGCTAAGTAACCCCGCGATGTCATCCGTAGGGACCCCATAAGAATCAAATGGAACGACTATCTTCTCACCAGTCATATTCCAAAAATCTAAAATTTTTATGTTTTTCTCCATTGTTTCATTTTTTTCATCTTCAATGAGCAAACAATTAGTATAAAAAAAATGAAATAAATTTATTTAATTAAAATATGTACCTATGACAGTGACACTCTAATATGCCCGTGATGAACTGGAAGGGGTGTGTCGCTACCCCACTGCCGAGGCTCCTGAAGGGGGAGTCGACAACTCAGCCTCTAATGGGACATCAACAGATGGTGCAAGATATGGTGCAGGGGGAGATGGTATAGGAGTGTAGGCATCTGGTGCCTCAGATGTCATGGGGACGGAGCCAGATGGATCGTTATCTGTTGCAGAACTAGATGAAATAGTGTACTTCTTCCTTATTGGAATTCCTATCATTTAATAAAATAAAATTATGTTTAGAATATATATTTCAAAAAAATTATGCAAAAAAAAAATTAAGAATGATAATAGATTCCCAGTACTAACAGACAAAATATATATAACAATGATAATGAATGACTGCAGAAATGAAACAAGTGGTTGTTGAATAAATAAATAATTTTACATACAATCATTTTCCCCTTCAATCATGCCAGTTTCCTGCTCCATTGCTTCATCCACTTCATTCATCCTTGCTAGACTAATATTTTCAATATCATGATGGACAAATAATTCTGCTTACTGTTGTTGATTAAATTCAATTCCAGAGGTCAAATTTTCCACTTCATCACCCATATCATACAAATCTCTTTGTATTACATGATTAAATACACTCCACCCTTCATCGACAATATCATTCACATAATATACCATTTTTTCTTGCGATTCTAAGATATATGGATCATACAGTTCATGATCACCAACATCCATCAAGCGAGAGAAGTTCACAGAAGTAAATTGCAAGGAATCTCTTTTAACACCTCTGATAATATCGACCCATTTTAATTTGAATAAAAAATCATAAAAATGTTTGTGGTAGTTTAATTCAACCATATCATGCAGATTTCCGTAGTATTCCACTTCAGTAAATGTAAATATACCACTATTCTGTGTTTTCAAACCCACTTCTCGATCGACTGTACGAAATCTAAATCTATTCACATTATAAGCGTCGAACTTTCTAACTTGTTTTAGAGGACCTCTAGAAAGAAACTTCAAATCTTCTGACACCTCTACTCGAGTATCACTATTCATGATCTGAAAAAAGAAATATACATTATTAGATTTAGAAAATGTATGTGTCAAACTAATATTCGTATTTATTGCAATATTTATGAACTTACACGTCGTGCAAACCATTCTACAAGCTCTTTATTAATAGATTTCATTATATCTTTATCATTTCGTGTTCGGCCTCTCATTCATCTCTTTGTTTTTATCCTCAAATATTCAATAAATGGATCTAAAATTTCACTATTCAGCAGCACATATCTATGTGCCTGTAATAATTCAAATTCAGTCAGTGTCACATTTGAGGTCCTCCCAACTGATCGGCCAATAACAGAAAATATTTTGGATTTATGATGTATTTGAGATTTAGTCGATGTGTCGCCAAAACATCCATCTCGATTAAATATTGTCTTAATATCATCCAAGTATTGAGAACAAAAGGTAAGACACTCCTCATCCAAATAGCTTTCAGCAATAGAGCCTTCTGGTTGAGCTTTATTTCTCACGTATGATTTCAAATGCCCAAGATATCTGTGAAATAAAATAAACATAATTATACATTTAATTAAGTACCAAAAATTATTTACTTAACTGAAAAACATATAAATAAAGTACCTCTCAATTGGATACATCCATCGATAATGAACGGAGCCTCCTAATTTAGCTTCCTCAACCAAATGCATAGTTAAATGCATCATTACAGTAAAAAATGACAGAGGAAAGATCATCTCCATTGCACAAAGGGTCAATACAAAACTATCCTAGAGGTTGCCAAGATGAAATGGATATTGATATTTCTCAAATAGTTGTCTAAAAAATGTACAGAATTGGAGTACAACAACAGTAATTTTTTAGGTAATAATGTACGCAATGCCAATGGTAGTAACTGTTGTAATAAAATATGTGAATCACAACTTTTCAATCCATGTAACTTTCAATTCTTCAAGTCAACACACCTCAAGATGTTCCTTGAATACCCATCAGATACCTTAACATTCTTTAAAATTCGAAGGAATGTATCTTTATCCCTATTTTTCATTGCAAAAATTACCGAAGGATACTTTTTATTCTCATCTAGCCAGAGATCGTGTTTTATGTTCATTGCTTATAAGTCTTTGCGAGCATTGATATGATCCTTCGACTTTCCATGCTCATTAAGTAATGTGAAAATCAAATTTTCACATAAATTATTCTCAATATGCATCACATCAAGATTATGCTGCAACAAATTAAATTCCCAATATGGAATTTTGAAGAATATACTTTTTTTCTTCCATTGTTGCGTTCCGATTTCTCTTGACGATTCACTTCGGACCCGTTTTCCACTATCATTCAAATGATGAACCTTCCCAAATTCTGTTTCAACATTTTCAAGTTGTGTAAATATTTCTGAACCAGTTAACAACAATGGAGGTGGTCTACGATCAATGAAACCATTAAATTTTGATCTGTTCAGCCAAAATCTATGAGATGCATTGGGAAATCTTTGATGACACAAGAAGCACCATTTTCTACTATGAGGTAGCCATTTGGGCTCAAAATCAAAGCTACAAATGGGACAAGACAAACCCATGTAAGTGTTCTAACCAGATAAATTCCCAAGCCCAGGGAAGTCACTAATGGTCCATATTAAAGCAGCATGCATTTTGAACATTGTTTTAGAAGAAGCATCAAATGTCTCAACACCATTGCTCCATAACTCTTGCAATTCATCAATCAATGGCTGCAAGTATACATCAATATAATTTCCAGAAATTTGTTTTCCAGGAATAATCATCGAAAGGATAAAATATGTTTATTGCATACATATCCACAGAGGCATATTATAAGCGATCAAAACAACTGACCAAATGATATAACTGATACTCAAAGTCCAAAATGGGTCGAATTCATCGGTAGCCAATCCCAATCGAACATTCCTAGGATTAGCTGAGAAATCTAGATGTAATGAATCAAATGTATTCCACTATTGGGAATCTCATGGATGTCTCATTTACCCATCATTTTTATTATCTATAGAATTCCACTTCATGTATTCAGCAGTTTTCGATGACATGAATAATCTTTACAATTGAGGATTCAAAGGAAAGTAACGCAAAACCTTTCCAGGTGTGTTCCTTTTCTTCTTCTCTGTGAAATTATGTTCATTCAGACTTCCAACATCACCCTTTTCCTTACATCTAGAATAAGAACATTTCTTGCAATTCTATCTACTTGAATCCTCTCCCCAATAAAGCATACAATCATTGGGACATGCATGTATTTTTGTATAATTCAGACCAAGCTTGTTAACAACTTTTTTCATATCATAAAAAGATTCTGGGATTTTTGCTTCAGGAAATGCATCACGAATCAATTTCAATAACATGGATATTGCCTTATTTGTAATTCCACATAGACATTTGATATGTTAGAAATTCAGTAGAAATGAAAGCTTTGAATATTTCAAACACCCACTATACAACTCTTGATTTCCATCATCAACTAAATCATGAAACACATTTTCCTCAGTGAAGTTTTCTATTATATTTGGCTCCATAGAATCAAGAGGAGGATCCAATGATATGTTAAAATCTTGATCTTCTTGTGTTATAGTCTCAAAAACATCACTTGTCATGTTGTAATTTGTATCACCCTCTTCTGGTTGTTCTGATATGTTTTAATGATGATAGTGGTGTCTTGCAGTGCCAAATGCATCATTTATGAGGTTTTTCATTTCATTTTCCATTGTCGACCAACTTGGGACCTCATTCTGTGGATTAACATCAGTGCTCAACCTTTCTATAACATTCAATTATCCATTCCAAATCCAACACAAATATTGACCAAGGAATTTCTTCAGTATTAAATGTTCATAAACTTTATCTCTCTTCAACCATGTTATAAATTTACATTTAAGACATGGAAATTTTATTCTCCCTTTAATGGATCGATTGGAAGTTGCAAAATCTAAAAACTCATTAAAACCCTTAACATACTGAGGTGTGTTCCTCAGTAATGTGATCTAGCTTTTATCCATGTATATCATAATGTTCCTACACAATAAAAAAAATTAAAACACATAGTTACTAGAAAATAGAGAAAGAGATTCATATATACGATAATATAAGATTACAGAAACATAATATAATAAAGATGATCCCCTAAGTTAGATATGAACCCTCTAGTGTTTGGGATAGGGTAAGTTTCTTTGGTAAAGATAAATAGTGTGCTAACAACGTGGTAGCTACTTTACCATGAAATCCAAAGCACATTGTTAATTTGGAATAACCCCAACCTAAGTTCTCTATAGAGTCTTCATATAAAACTCTAATATTGAATAAATCTATTATAAATATTGTTTAGGGAAAACCTTATGATTCTTAAAAAACTCAACATATTATTAATTTGGAGTGAAAAGAACCACGTGAGGGATGGTAGTCTTGAGGCATGATAAGTGGTGATGTTCATGGAAATGCATGATGAAATAACTTGGGATATTAGGTTTTGAGGTTCTACAAACCTTGTGTGGATTAAATTCCAAGACCTATCTTTGGTGTATTCACATAGAAAAGAGTGGTGGTGTGACTTGAGGGTGATTTGGATCATATATGTGTTAGTGCTCATGAGTGGAGAATTATGGTTAAATGGGATGATCGAGGATCTAACCATGGAGTTGAACTAATAGTCAGATTCAGACTTTGGTGTGGGAATTGAACATTTTTTTATTCCTTGAGTTTTAAGGCATCGTGGTCAGGATATGATAGCGCATTGGTGGGTGGGATTGAGAGCCTTTGGTATAATTCATCTATAAAAGTACTTACTAGTGTTGTTGTATAAAAATTGATGTGGTAAGGTGAAGACCACATCAGAAATGGAGTTCAAGATGCGGCTGATGTGGTTTGGGTATCAAACTAGGGTATTTGAAGAATAGTTGATGTGTCTGGGCTTGGTGTTTGGAGTTTCATAGTAGAATCATGTTGGGAATTTGGAGATGAAATGTGGGGTTTTGGTACTATCATCCATGACAACATAATAAGATAATCAGAATCACATAGGTGGAAATAGATCCTAGAAGGAATTCTCTATAAAAATTATATTCGGGAACTTGGAAGAATTATATTAATCCAAACCACTACAATAAGTTAGAATGAATTCAATACCATTCACTTCAACACACAAAAGAAATTTATGCAAAGTAAAGGGATACCATGCTTGAGTAACACATGTTTGATGGAATCCATGATCGAGTATCAAAATTATAAGGAACTCCATACCTAAGTGTCATAATTCATTATAGTAAAGTAGGACTTATAAATAAATAGGTTATCCATTTCAGAAAATAATGAAAAATACAAAGATACATATTCAATGAAAGTGATTACTTTCATCCAAGACTATACATATTAATGAAAAATCATCTAGTTTGGATAACATATAGAGAAAGAAAATACAAATAAAATTTAAATACAAAATAAACCTAGTTGATCTATCTCACAATAAAATTTCCCAAAAAAGTCACAACCATATTCACAACTCAAAAAATCTCCATGTGATCATCGAAAAGTCACAACATTCCAATATAATATTGAAACACTTTTTCAATATCAAATTTATTTATCATTAAGGCATCACTTAAAATCTTTATCTTATAATGAGTAAGAAAATAAATATCCTTTTAGTAAAATTGATGAATATATATCGATAGGAAAGTAGGTAGTGTGATTTAAGAAACCTACACTTATATAAAGAAATGTTTTAGAATACATGAATTTATTATGATGATGTGTAAAAAAATAATCTTAAATTATCATCTAAGTCTTGGAAATTGAATCTACATAGAGACAAATTCATAACTTGGAAATAAGTAGAGGCCCCTCATACTCATTTACCTAGAAAAATTTCTCATCATCTTCATGATGAATCCAAAGTGGCACTTATATAGGTGTAAACCTAGTAGTGTTCAGGTCATAAATTCACATAGAAGTTTTCTACAAGATAAAATGTCAAATATAAAAGAATAAAAAAATTTCAATAGGTTCAAAATAGAATAAAGAAAATCATTTAGAATATATCATTGGAATTCCAAGACTATCCATCCCGTGGTAGTTCATTTATCACATGAAAACAAGCACATAAATCAAATCCTGATCACTATATAATTCTTTCACTGATCCAATAGTATTCTATAATTAATGATATAAGTACTCATGTTAGACAATATATAATTAGTGTCCTTACGTAGGAATGAATCAACTATCATAATATATACTGGATTATCTAGCCTATAAGGCTAAACTCTAATACCTCTAACACCACTACACTAGTTTTAATAAAACAACCAAAATATCATTGATAATTAACTCTAATACCTCTATAATGACTCGATTATTCAAGAACCCAACCTGGGTTGGCAATGAAATTGAGTTTAAAAAATATTCAAAAAAACTTATTTCAATCCTTAGGGTTCGTATAGGTCGCCAGGGTCACGGGGGGCTGGGGTCACTAGGGGAAGTGGGGTCGCCGGGGTCGCGGGGTCGCCGGGGTTACGGGGGACCGGGGTCGCGGGGGAAGTGGGGTCATGGGCTGAGAAGGGCGGTCGAGGTGGGGGGGGGGGGGGGGAAGGGTAAGTGTTGTAAAAAAATGTTTCGCGGTGGTTTATTATAAACCGCCGTGAAACCATTTTTAAAAAATGTTTAGCGGCGGTTCCCAGAACCGCCTCTAGAGTCAATATTTTTTGTAGTTACACCTTACACTTAGGTCCTATGTAGGTGTTATAAGGGGCTATGTAACGAGGCCTTAGATACTTTTTGTTATCTGTTGGTATAAATAAATTTTTTATTTCTTATTATGGTACATTTTTTGATTTTTAAACGTCTGGATAAATATGGGATGAATATTATTGATGAATTTTATAAAAAGGGTATTTTAAAATATTCGTGTAAACTTTAAATAATTAATAATATGAAATGATTTTCAAAAAATGGTCTTCTACAGTTGTGATCACTAAGAATTTTAGAGTCTAATAAGATCAACGTGATATTTAGTAAATATTAAAGTTTGAATAGAAACATACCCTTATGAATAGTAATGAATAGTAAATCGGCCAAAAAAATAGAAACTTCACCTGTGAATGTTCAAATACAATTTAGACATCTTAGAAGTGAAAAAAATACCATAGTATAAGTTTTGGAATTTTTGTATGTCATAAATACTTTATTTACAATTTTATAATTAATTTAATAATTTAAAATGGAAATTTATTTTCCTAAAATGTAATTATAATTTTTTACTTTATTGTGTTATGGTTATATAATAATTTTATGGGACCTTGATTAGTTTTTCAAGGTGTTACAAAACAAGTTATAGTTTTAGAGTTATTTTTTAATAAATATTTATTTTATTTAAAAATTAAATTCAAAATATTTAGAAAATTATTTTAATGAAATGGAGTTCATTTTTGAATTCAGAGCATCTATATTTGGTTAGGGTAATTTATTTGAGATTTTTATGAAACCGTTGAATTTTCAGTGAATAGTAAAAATATAATTTTGAGTTTCAGGGTGTTTAATGACATCATTGATGATGTAATCATGATGTAAAAAACCTGGTAAACTTTTTAATAGTAATATATGTTATGAGGTGTCCCAAGTGGCCAATACCATGGGAAAGCCCATGGTTTTGAAAATACCACTGATGAGGTGTCCCTTGGAAATTAATTAAATATTACCTCACTTTTCCTATAAATACCAAGCCATTCCCTCATTCATTTCATTCCAAAATCCACCTCAAATAAGTTCTAGTCTTTTTAACTCCCAAAAGTCCTTTCAAGGTGTAGTCAGGACCCCAAGGTCCCAACCTTCAAGCTTTTGAAGTTACTCTTCAAGGTAAGGGAACCTTTCACCCTCCTATTTTAAGTCATGACTTCCTTTATATTATGTATGTTAGTTTCCATTTTTTTATGTGGGGGTATTTTTTTATATATCATTATTTCTGTCCATTTCATGCTCAATTGATTAGAGACCCTTTCCACTCTCATCAAATGATTTTTTCGGAATTTATAAGTGACGCTGTTAGGCTGCCAAATTTTTGTAAAAGAAATCACATCTTATTTTTTCCTTCGAGTTTCATTTTCATATGGTATTTCCTTAAAATATACATAACATGATCTTATTTCCTTTTATTATGTACCCATACTGTATTATGAGTTATTTATGAGTGGGCGACTCTTGTTACCTCTCTTTTCAATGTTTTCTAAAACCATGTTATGTAGCCGTTATGATGCAGAATTTTCATCTCAAAATCTCTATCTTTTTCTCAAGAAATTCTCTTGTATTATTTATGTGAATAACCAAATATATTTTCTTTTATAGAGGTATTCATCAATACATAAAATTGATTTATTTTATTCTGGAGTTTACATACAAGAAACCCTCTTTACTTTTCCAAGGGTTATAAAAGACACAACGATCATGTTTCTAAGCACTTTTAAAACATCATGATTTTGAAGTGAAACCCATTACTTTTACTCTATATGTGTTACTTATAAAATGTTTTATTATGATCTATGTGGATCACATAAAAAAATAAAGATTAAGGGTGTGCCCTGATAGCGCTCCAATGCATTGGGTAACAAATTTAATATCTAGAGATGACAATTTTCATGATACCTTGGTGAATAACCTGAGTAATTTTTATGACACCTTGAGGATGAAACTTGGTGATATGTTCATGAATGTATAAATTAAATATTGTAGCCACATATTCATGTTATGTTTCATGTTATTTTCATTATGAAGTTCCTCTACTTCCATTGCTCATGTCTTTATGTTTTTCATCAAGTTCTTTTTGATATCACAAGTAAACTAATTCATTTTCTTTCCTTACTGGGATTTCTGCTCACCCTTTCCTTTGATGTATGTCTCTAGGTTATGAGATGCAGTAGTTGTACATAGGATGAAATTTTCAAGAGTATTTTCAAGTGTATTTAAAAGAGTGTTTTAATTTTTCATGTATTTTGTTTTTGATTTACAAGACACTAGACTTTAAAGGTCATCTGTTGTAAAATGTAATGAAGAGTTATGTTAAAAAGGCAGGATTCCATAGTTGGTATCAAAGGATAGTTTAGTTATTTATAGAAATTAGGCAATAAAAAATTTAGGAATAACCCTATAGAAAATTTTAAATATAGGAAAACATCCTGGTATTTTGGTGAGTATTGAGTAAGTGGTTTATCAAGAAAATACATCCATGTCTGGATACAAGTATGTAGAGATGGATCTGGAACAGATGTACCTTGGAGTGAAAAATCTAACAAGGAGTTTTAGGATTGACCTGGGGTATCCTGGTACATGACAACAGGCCTTGATGCACTCTTGGTTATGACACTCCCAGGGGATATGTTTGGTTAATCATAAGATTTTTATGAATCATTATGAAGGATTTATAGAGACATGTAATTATTTAAAGCATGAAGTTTTAAGACATAAAATCAATTATAGTTAAAAGATTCATAAATCAAATAAGTTTCTCATTAAGGTTTTATCTTTTTAGAAAATGGTGGTCAATATGAGGAATTGTGAAAATGGTGACCGTAATAGACCATGCGCTGACAACCCTCTGATGGAAGCCGAAATGGAAAATTTCATGCAAATGATGAACCAAATGACTCAAGTTATGGAAAATAACTTGAATCAAGATAAGATACCAATATTACCATGAAGGGAACAACTTTATGTTGAATCCTTCATGCATCAACGACCACCAACCTTCAGTGGATCTATCGACCATTGATTGTTGAACAATGGATCTGCAATATCGAGATGATCTTTTCCATGCTCTACTATTCTGAACAAGAGAAGGTTACCTTGGTTGTTTATCACTTAGAGGGAGAATCTGATCAGTGGTGGGATATAATTAAAAAGACAAGGCCAAGAGTGGAAGTTGAAGCTACAGAGTGAGAAGAGTTCAGAGGGATATTCTTCAACAAGTATTTCCCCCAATCGATGAAAACAATAATGAAGGAGTTTCTAGAGCTGAAGCAGAAGGAGAATGAATCTGTGGGAAGCTACGAGATGAACTTCACAAGGATTTCACATTACACCTATAGCTTTTTCATGGATCCAAATGGTAAGGTTGATAGATTCTTCAGTGAACTGAGACATCATCTGCGGAAGAATCTAGCCAACTGAGATCATGATAGCTATGAGGAGATCGTGTGAAGTGCGATGAAAGTCAAACTGAAGTTTGATGAGATGAAATGGTCTCGTAAATCCAATGACAAGAAAAGATCGATGGATCCATGCTTAGGGAGGATCATCGATTAGGGAAGAAAAGGCAAGCAAGTACAACATACCACGTGTAATAAATGTTGGAAGAAGCATTCACAGAACTGCCTACTCAGGAGCAGGAAGTGCTACAAGTGTGGTAGAGATAGCCACATTGTGTGAAATTGTTGTAGTGAGGTGAAGCCACAACTTCCCAACACAAACAACAAGGGGAAGATAGTTCAGGCCCTACCTGATGTCCAATGCTATAAGTGTGGACAACTTGGGCACTTTTCCAATTACTGTCCAAATCCGAGGGCAGTGGAGGGGAATCACCATCATCCTCAACAACGACCAAGGGAACAAGGTAGTAATTTTGAAATCACTATAGATAAAGTTGAAGTGACAAATGATGTGGTGGTAGGTACTCTTGTTTTTCTATCAAAGCTAGTAAGTACTTTGTTTGATTCTGGTTTTATGCATTCCTTTATTTCCTCCAAGTTTTCAAATAATTTAGAATCAACCCCCAATTTTCTAAAAGTAGAGTTATCAGTCAAGACTCCTGGTGGGATTATCCAAGAATCGTCTGTGTTTAGAAACTCTAGTATTTACTTTAGTGAGAACAATCTTATCTAAAATCTAGTAGTCATTCCCATGTTGGAATTCGAAATTATACTGGGGATGGACTGGCTCTCAAAGTATAATGCTAAGATCAAATGAAGAAGTAAGGAAATCTCAGTAGTCTTGAATGGAAAACCTATAGTTATCTTCCAAGGAGAGATATATCAACCTGATATTTGTCTAGAATAACCTCCAATACCTTTCTTTATGTAGTTGATTGGTGAAGAAGAAGAAGGAAATGAGAGTTGGAGGATAAAAAATGTCCCCATCATCCAGGAATTTGTTGAAGTATTTCCCTAGGAGTTTCCCAGACCTCCCCCAGAAAGAGAGGTAGAGTTCTCCATTGAACTCATACCTGGATCCCATTTGATCTCAAAGACCCCGTATAGGATAGAAAATGTGGAGTTGGAGGAGTTAAAGAAACAAATACAAGAACTTTTTTAGAAGGATTTTATCCGACCGAGGGTGTCTCATTGGGGAGAACCAGTTCTCTTTGTGAAGAAGAAGGATGGATCGATGTAGCTACACATTGATTATAGAGAACTTAATGGGATCACAGTGAAGAAAAAATACCCTCTTCCAAGAATTGATGACTTATTTGACCGGCTTCACAGGGCTCAATTATTATCTAAGATTTATCTTTGATTTGGTTATCATCAATTGAGGGTGAAGGAAGAAGATATTCCAAAAACTAACTTTCGATCAAGATATGGGATTTATGAGTTTGTTGTTTTTCCCTTCGGACTGAATAATGCACCTTTTATTTTTATGGATTTTATGAATAAAGTCTTTAAGTAATACCTTGATAATTTTGTGGTTGTTTTTATTGATGATATTTTGATATATTACAAAAGTTACAAGGAGCATGAGGATCATATAAGGGTTATTTTGAAAACTCTACAGAAGGAGAGGCTTTTTGGGAAGTTCAGAAAATATGAATTCTGGTTACAACACGTTTCTTTCTTGGTGCACATTGTTACCAATGAAGAAATCACAATTGACCCTGAAAATACAAATGTTGTAGAGGAATGGCCTCAACCTAAAACAATAACTGAGATTATTAGTTTACTTGGATTAGTGGGATATTATAGGAGGTTTGTGAAAAACATTTCATGACTTTCTAATCCATTAACCAAGTTAACTCGAAAAGGGGTCAAGTTCATCTGGACAAAGGAGTGTGATAAACGTTTCCAAGAGCTGAATAAGAGATTGGTTACTACACTCGTGTTAACTCTGCCCTAAAGAGGAGAAGGATTTTTTATTTTTAGTGATGCATCTCTGAAAGGTCTTGAGTGTGTGATCATACAAAATGAAAAATTCATTGCTTATGCATATCGACAGTTGAAGACTCCTAAGAAAAACTATCCTACGCATGATCTGGAGCTAGCTATGGTTTTTTTCTTTAAAGATATAAAGGAACTATATTTATGGGGATAAATGTGATATATACACAGACCATCAAAGTTTGAAGTATATTTTCACACAAAATTAATTGAACATGAGATAGAGGAGATAGTTGGAACTTCTCAAAGACTATGATTTTTCTATTCATTATCATCCTGGAAGAGAAAACAAAGTCACTGATGCATTAAGTAGAAAAGACCCAGTTGTTCTTTCCATGATGAGGATTCAAAGAGATCCTTTGATCAATTAACTAGTAAAGCTAGACATGGGAATTATAAAGGAAGGGACATCATCAACCCCAACCCAAATGATTTCTCAACCATCATTACTAGATAAGGTCAAGAAATATCTGAAAGAAGATCCTTTGTTATAGAATAAGTTTAAGTCGATGAAGGATGGAAAGTTTCCTAAGTTCTATATTGATCAAGAAGGTGTAATTAAATTTTGTACAAGACTATGTGTTCCATATATTCCTGAAATAAAGAAAGAGCTGATGAATAAAGATCATAACTCTACTTTCTCTATACATCCTGGAAGCAAAAAAATGTATAGGGACCTTCGTGATCATTATTGGTGGGATAATATGAAAAGGAAGATTGTTGACTACACTTCAAGGTTCTTGGTATGTCTGCAGGTGAAGGTAGAGAGAAAACTTCCTAGAGGGGTATTGCAAGCACTACCCATACTAGCATGGAAGTGGGACAATATCACTATGGACTTCGTCACTGGTCTCCTGAGAACTTCCAAAGAAAACAATGCAATATGTGTTACTGTAGACCATCTCACCAATACTGCCCTTTTTATATCCATTCGGAAATATTTCTCTCTTGATCAACTTACCAGGATTTATGTGAAGTGGTAAGGCTTCATGGAGCTCCACTTTCTGTCATATCTGATCATGATACAAGGTTCACATCAAAATTTTGGAGAAGTCTTTAAAATGCCCTGAGCACTGAATTGAATTTCAAAACGGCCTATCACCCCCAAACTAATGGCCAATATGAAAGGACTATTCAAACATTCAAGGATATACTGAGAACATGCTAAATGGAATTTAAAGGTGGATGGGACCAATATCTTTCTTTAGTTGAGTTCTCCTACAACAACTGCTTCTACTCGAGCATTCAAATGACACCCTATAAAGATCTATAAGGTAAGTGATGTAGAACTTCTACTTTTTGGCATGAAGCTACTGAGAGAAAGCTTCTTGGGCCTGATCTTATGCAAGAGATGACAGAAAAAGTCCATGCCATCTAACAACACATTAAGGCTATTCAGAGTCAGCAAAAGAGCTATGCTGACAACCTTTGAAGGGACTTGGAGTTTGATGTTGGTGATAAAGTATTTCTTCTAAATTTACCTTGGAAGAGAGTCATGAGGTTTGTAAAGAAAGGGAATCTCATACCTAGGTACATTGGCCCCTATGAAATCCTTGATCACGTAGGAGCAGTGGCCTATCGGCTTACACTTCCTCCAAATCTAGCACAATTTCATGATGTCTTCCACATATCCCTCTAGAGGAAGTACATACGTGATGCTTCACATGTCTTAAATCCAGAGGTGGTACAAATGGAACATGACCTCTCTTATGAGGATCACCCGGTGGAGATCTTGGATCATAGAGACAAGGTTCTATGCAACAAGACTACCCTCCTTATTAAGGTGTTGTGAAGGAACCACAAATGTGAAGAAGCCACGTGGGAACCAGGGGAGTCTATGAGGCAGAAGTACCCACACCTTTTGTCTTCTTAGGGTATGAGTTAAAATTTCAGGGATGAAATTTATTAAGGGGGAAACAATGTAATGACTTAAACTTTTGAATAATATTTGTTTCCTAAATTTGTGTGTTATTTCATTTTATACTCCACAAAACTATATCCTTTAATTAATGAAGTGATACCGTTGGGTTTAGAATGTTATATCACTATTGGTCAATATGACCGTTGGAAACTAAACTCACAAATTTAAAATTATTGTTTATAAATACAAGTGATTTTGGTTAATTAATACAAAAAGAAGAGTCGATGACCTCATCCAGTAGATTCAGGCTGTACGAAGTCCATCTGTCAGAGCTTGGGAAGTAGGTAGCATCTTTGGGATTTTCTCTGGACTAAACCCAAGCCGAGCTTCAACATGTGAAGCTTGAACGAAATCACCTAAGGGAGAAGTTCAAGATGATAGAAATCACCACTCAAGAAATGTTGTCTGAGCCGCCCCAAGATTCTATCACCATAGCATACCTTACACTTAGGTCCTATGCATGTGTTATAAGGGGCTATGAAATGAGGCCTTAGATACTTTTTGTAATCCCTTGGTATAAATAATTTTTTTTTATTTCTTATTATTGTAAAATTTGTGATTTTCAAATGTCCGGATAAATATGGGATGGATATTACTGAGGAATTTTGTAAAAAAGGTATTTTAAAATATTCATGTAAACTTTAAATAATTAATAATGTGAAATGATTTTCCAAAAATGGTCTTCTAAAGTTATGATCAATAAGAAATTTAGAGTTTAATAAGATCCACTAGATTTTTAGTAAATAGTAAAGTATGAATAGAAACATACCCTTATGAATAGTAATGAATAGTAAATTGGAAAAAAAATAGAAACTTCACCCATGAATGTATAAATACAATTTAGACAACTTAAAAGTGAAAAAAATGATCATTGTATAATTTTTGGTATTTTTTATGTCATAAATACTTTATTTATAATTTTATAATTAAATTAATAATTGAAAATGGAAATATATTTTACTGTAATGTAATCATAAATTCTTAATTTATTTTATTATGGTTATACGATAATTTTATGGGACCTTGATTACTTTTTCAAGGTGTTACAAAACAAGTTATAGTTTTAGAGTTATTTTTTTGAATAAATAATGATTTTATTTAAAAATTAAATTAAAAATATACAGATAATTATTTTCATAAAATTTATTTTATTTTTTAATTCAGATCATCGATATTAGGTTAGGGTAAATTTTTGGGATTTTTTCTGAAACAGTTGAATTTTCAGTGAATAGTAAAAATATTGATTTGAGTTTTGGGTGTTTAGTGACATTATTGATGATGTAATCATGATGTAATAAATATTGCAGACTTGTAAATAGTAAAATATGTTATAAGGTGTCCCAAGTGGCTAATACCATGGGAGAATACCATGGTCAAGCCCATGGTTTGGCAAATACCACCGATGAGGTGTCCCTTGGAAATTAATTAAATATTCAGTCACTTTTCTTATAAATACCAAGACATTACATCATTAATTTAATTAAAAAATCATCCTCAAAGAAGTTATAGTCTTTTTACCTCTCAATTAGTCCTCCCAAGGTGTCCTCAGGCCCCCAAGGTCCCAACCTTTAAGCTTTCGAAGTTACTCTTCAAGGTAAGGGAACCTTTCACCCTCCTCTTTAAAGTCAAGACTTCCTTTATGTTATGTCTTCTAGTTTACATTTTTTTATGTGGGTGTATGTTATTATATATCATTATTACTATCCATTTCATGTTAAATTGGTAAGATACCCTTTCTTATCTCATCAATTGATTTTTTCTGAATTTTTAAGTGATGCCGTTAGGCTGCCGAATTTTCGTAAAAGAAATCACATCTTCTCTTTTCCTTTGAGTTTCATTTTCATAAGGTATTTCCTTAAAATATCTATACCATGATCTTGTTTATTTTTATTATGTACCCATACTTTATTATGAGTTATTTATGAGTGGGTGACTCTTGTTTCCTCTCTTTTCAATGTTTTCTAAAACCACGTTATATAGCCATTATGCTACAGAATATTCGTCTCAAAATCTCTCTCTTTTTCTCAAGAAATTCTCTTGTATTATTTATGTGAATACCCAAATATATTTTGATTTCTATATTTATTCATAAATAAATAAAATTGACCTATTTTATTATATATTTGACATAAAATAAACCCTCTTTCCTTTTCTAAGGGTTATAAAATACACAACGATCATGTTTGTAAGCACTTTTAAAACATCACTATTTTGAAGTAAAACCCATTAATTTTACTCTCAATGGGTTATTTATGAAATGTTTGATTATGATATATGTGGATCACATGAAAATAAATACATATTAAGGGTGCGCCCTGATAGCGCTCCAATGCATTGGGTAAATAATATTATCTCTAGAGATGACAAGTTTCACGATACCTTGGTGAATAACCTGGGTAATTTTAATGACACCTTGGGGATGAACCTTGGTGACATGTTCATGAATGTCTCAATTAAATATTTTATCCAAATATTCATGTTATTATTCAATTTATTTTCATTTTGAAGTGACTCTACTTCCATTTCTCATGTCTTTATGTTTTTCATTAAGTTCTTATTGATATCACAAGTAAATTGATTCCCTTGCTTTCCTTACTGGGCTTTCTGCTCACCCTTTCCTTTGATGTATGTCTCCAGGTTATGAGATGCAGTATTTTTACATAGTATGAACTTTTAAAGAGAATTTTCAAGGGTATTTAAAATAGTGTTTTATGTTTTCATGTATTTTTTTCTTGATTTCCAAGACACTAGACTTTAAAGGTCATCTGTTGTAAAATGTAATAAAAAGCTATGTTAAAAAGGCGGGATTCCATATAGATAGTCTCATGAAATGAATCATTAGGATAGAAAGATTAAAGGGTATTTTTATTTATACCTACCTGTCGATTAAAATATCTTGGAACAAGGTCTTGGAGATATAGATATCACGATGTTTTAGATCATGATGTATGATATTATGAATTTACTTCATTGAAAATTCATTTTTTATTATCCTAGATATTACTAAATTAATATTATCAATGGATGCATTTTTCCCATGTTATTGATTAAATGGTATGTGTTTTTAGTTATTTTCCTTACCATATCAATTATTCCTTATTTACTCCTAATATATTATTTTTTATGTAACCCTTAATGAGCTTCTAAGCTCACCCTTTATTTGTTTTCCTTTCCCAAGATATGAAGAAGGAATATTTGAATGAGTTTAAGGGTGTAAAATATTTATTTTCACAATGTTTTATATTTTAATCACAATGTAAAAAAAATGTGAATCTTGTATGTATCTAGTTTTCCAAGACAACTAAAATATTTGGGAATTTGGAATGTGATCACTTGAATCTTTTTCCAAAATAACTAAGAAGATAGTAGCTCTAGGATTTTAGGATAGAGGTCTTTACAAACCTAACATAATCACAAATTTTACATATCATATATGATAAACTTACAGAACAACCTTTCGTTTTCTACACTTTCTAGATTTTGTTAACACATTACATTATATGTAATCCCTATCATATATCTATGTAAACATAAAATAAAACACTCACACAAACTATTTATTGAGAAATATCAATAAATAAATCCATTTTGAATAATAATGATATTTAGGAATCATAATCCTCTCTGTTCAACTTGTTAAACATATTGAAAATTATTAACTTCACAACATAAAATGTTATAATGTAAACTTCTATTGTCTACTTATAACTATTTCTATGTTCATCATCATCATATTTAGAAACCTATTCCATCAATTTTTTTTCTTTTAAACAATATAACTAATTATATTATTGTTTACCATTCTTCCTAAAATCTTTTAGGATAAAGTGACATTCAATTTAGTATAGTAAATAAATGTAACTCTTACATATCAATTTATTGATACATCCTAAAATATTTTAGGATATCAAGTGTAATTTAATTTTTTAGTTTTACTAGTACAATTCTTTTAGAAATAGTGACTTTCATTTTTCACAATAACTAAATGTAACTGTTTAAATTTTTATTTTTATTTATATATATCTTAAAATATTTTATAATATTTAGTGAAAAACCATTATAATTTTATACTGGTATAATCCTTTAGGAAATAGTGACATCCAATTTATAAATGGTAACTAAATGTAACAATTTACATGTTTATTTACCATAAGATATTCTAAAATTTTTAGGATATTAAGTAATTTTTTTAACTTAATATTGGTGTTATGCTTTATCTATTAATTTTTTTACTTATCTACATCTAAACATACTCCCACTAACCTCTTAAAAACTATTTTTTAGAATATATTACTAAGATACAAAAACCCTTTTATGTTAGGAAATAATATCCATTTCCTTTTAGTAGGAACATTTAACAAATAAACTGTTGTTTCTATATGATATATGGTATTCTAATTGTTTGGAACATTTTTCATTTAAAATTAGTCTCTATTAAAATATAAAATTTATGGGTGGTGGGAACACATTCATTCATATTTTAACAAACATTTGGATAAAATTTTTATCCTAGATAAACACTTTTATCCAAATCTTATTCTCAGAACATGTTATAGATATTTTTGAATCATAAAACATGTTCATACAATTAATAATCTCATACTTGTTCACAAAAAATCAATATAATCGAACAAATTCACTTATCACATAATATAAATGTGGTGAATAAACATGTCTTTTACTTAGATTCATTTGAGCTTTATAAAATCCTCTACATTCAAATTCTTGATGTAGTAACCATTTAATACATCTCAAGAATATAAAATACAAGCTCAATTGATTCTTAATTTGATTTTGAATTCTTATATATTTACAACACTTTGTAAAATATACATTCAATATCACATACTTTTCAAAATTGAATAATTAATTTCTATAATAGCCATACTTGACATGGAAATTCCATGGAGTTTCAAAAAATCCTTCAGGAATATCTTGGACAATCCAATCATATTGAATTATTTTTATTCCAACAAATAGAATCTTCCTTAATAACTTTTCTTAAATCACCAATATTACTTAAGAACTTTTCTTATGTTAACAGTATTATACGCCACTTACATTAAGATTATCCTAATAAAAGATTAATTACAATGTTTAGCTTGATGATGCAGATAATATTATCTATAATAAAATATTTTATCAGATGAGTATCTTGTATTATATTCCATTTAATAAGGAATTTTATTAAATTTGTCCCACTAAAATAATGTCCCCTTCTAAAATTTATCATATCTATTTGTGATATAAGATCCATATTTCACTAATAAATTTTTCTGCTTTGGAATTCCCCACATCATTTATTTTTTAGGTAGTAATCATCCTAATCATATCATATACTATTCTTAGATAGATGAGAATACAGATCTTTTCCAACCCATCATTTAAATAAACTCAACTCTATTCCTATGGTATCATTCCCAAGGATTTTCTAGGTAAGTGTGACCCAAAAAAAACATCAAAAACAAATTAACAAAATGAAACTTTGGGGATCCTTTCTATAGCATAACCTACCCTAGGATAATCTAGTGTCACCCATTACTTTCTTTCCTTACACAATATAATTTAGGGGCACCCTGCTATGGCAGAACCTGATCAGTTGAATGATTAAAGTATTAAGAAGTTCCCCTTTGTAAGGAATCTCACATTTATTATTTGAAGGGGATTTTAATCTCACCATATTATCTCATGTTATTTCCTTTTATGTATGAATGCTTCTAGTAATTTAGTTTGGAATATTATTCTTTCCTCCTAATCAATATGTTCAAATCATATTGACGTGTAACTCTTTACACAACCAAAAAGTTTGTGTTACTTACCTAAAGATTAAAGTCAGACATATTCATACATATCTAGATACATTATATGAACAAAGTACATGAACACTTCATGTATATACATAGAGTTATACCACATGAGTAATCCTAGAGAGATAGATAACCAACCCCATTCACTATCCCAGAAAAGGCATACGCCTCTAGGTAGGTAGGCAGTCTGACCCCAAGTCCCTTTAACTAGGGATACTTTACTTAAGAGAGAATCCAATTGATCATAAACCTAATACAAAAAAACTATATTCAATAACTAAATTCAAGATAATAACTTCAATTAAAAACTTAGGTCAAGATTGATGAAAAAATAAATTCATTATCATACCTAGAATGTAATGCAAGGATATATTTAGAAGTAGTTTAATAATTAAACTAATTCATACTCAATTCATCGTACAAACAATTTATAACTATGAATAAAATAGGGAGTAAATTTTAAATAAATGAACAATTCAAATATATAAACATGAGATAAGAATTTATGAACTATTTATAAATAAAATATAATTATAAACACTTTATAATTTTAGCATTAACATTATGGAAATTACATAATTATGAATATAAATATTTTATATGAGCAGGAACTGTACAATACTGTAGCAGGTACTGTAGTGGTAACTGTAGCAGGCACTGTTTGGCACTGTAGTAGTCGGGAATTTTCCCCCGTTCTGGTATTTAGGCCACCAATTTGGTGTTTGAGTCCATTAAGGCCTTTAGGCCACCCAATCCTTCAGGCCAGTAAGGCCTTTGGGCCACCTCAAGGCCTTCAGGCCACCTTAAGTTTAGATGAAAACCAGACAACCTACAAGGAACAAGCTCTATTAGGAGGATGGGTAAGGAGATTTCACCACAAAAGAAGCTACATGGATTGCAATAATGAGAGGGTATGGAACCTGCCATCGGAACAAGCCTATTCATTCATGATATAGCCTAGACGAACAACCATGAAAAGGTGGAGAGCTGATTTCATGATGAAGATGCTAGGGAGGAGCAGTTCGATGTAGTTAGTCTGGGTTGTATGTAATGTTTGAAGCCTACGGGCAATGAATTCCTCTAAGGCCTATAGGCCATGTAATACTTATGCATACGGGCCTTGTAAGGGTTCCACCTCACCCCCTGAAAGGTGGATTATAAAAAATAAATAAAAAATAAAGGTCTTCGGGCCATTAGATGGATAGATGAACACTTTCATATTTATCATTATATGTCATTTAAATTTTAAATATATGATATTTTATAAACTATAAACTATTTATAATCCAATTTCTATTATGTAAACATTTTACATAATATAAATATTATATACTTATTCATTATTTAAACCTTGATCATGTCAATCATCAAAATACTTTCGATGTGGCTTAAATAATGTTAAAATAAGGCCCCCTTATATTTTAAACAATTCAAAATAATTAATTATAAATAATAAAAAATTATTAATTATAAATATTTCATAATTAAAATATAATCATTTATATTTTAGCCTTATTTAAAAATCTATAAACCTTTATAAATTATTTCTTATGATTTATAAATAATCACTTTTATTTATGCATCACAAGACATGTTATATAATTTGGTTAAAATATATTTTAAATATTAACTTTTAATATTTGTGAAAAAATCCTTCATGTACATTTATCTAATTATAAAAAATTTATAATTAATTAATGTTTAAAAATTTTACACATTAAAATATCCCTAAAAACTTTTATAATGATTTATAATAATTTTATAAAGCATCTAAATCATTTTTAAATTTTAAAACTTTTTTTAACAATCTTAAAAGAATTTTTATTACCCATACACATAGGGGTATTCCCACATAAGGGTAAAAACTTTTACCTTTGCATAGGACATCTAGAAGCTCTTATGTAAAGGTAAGTCACCACTTACCTTTACAAAACTTAAGTATAATGCACTGCATAAATGTAATTAAAAGATTACCTTCATGCAACTCATTCTGTGTAAGGGTATAAATAATACTAACTTTACATGAAAACTTCATGTAAGGGTAAGTCTCACTTACTTTTATGTGATCTTCTAGCACTACTGCGTAAGGTAATACCTCCATTAAAACCATTAACATAAAGGTAACGAAGAGACTACCCTTATGAAGACCTTCTACACAAGGGTATTGTGTAACGGTAATCAGTCAGTTACCTTTATGTAACCCTTTTAAAGAATTCAACCACCTTTATGTAGCCCTTATTTTACATAAGGGTAAGTTATGATGACCCTTAAAAAGACCACTCTACATAAGAGTAATGCCTTAGTTACCCTTATGAATCTTATTTGTGTAAGGGTAGGGTTTTAGTTACCATTACATAACCCAACTATGTAATGGTAAAACCTTTTAAAAAACTGAATTTCTAAAATATGAAAATGCAACTATGTTTTTATGTTTTCTTCTTAATTTCAAGGAAATATTTCATAAATCTAAAACACGAGTTCCCTCTGATACTAATAAAGGGATTTGTAAGAGTAATAACAATTATTAGATGAATCATAAGAAATATAAACCCCTATCCAAGGATCTTTATGTAAGAAATATGAAACTGTGTATAATATTGAAATGAAGAATGTTGTAAAACATGGTGTACCATACACTGAAGATCATCTATTACATCTTCATGTTCATATGTATTTTATGAAGATCATAAGAGGGTAGATGAAAGACATCCCCTCTCCATGGTGTATCAATAGGTCGATTCGAATCTAAAATTACATGAGAATGATCCATCCTTACATTCATGATGTACTAGCATCTCATATTGAAAGAAGGAAGATGAAAAGATAAATGGGTTATAGGGATATTTAGTCGATCATGAAGTAATAACACTACTACAACCATTGTATGGATGTGTAATTTATAAGCTTTAAGAATGATCCTTGGGATATCTCATTTATTCATGCATTAAAACATACTAATAAATTCCATGGTTGATACGAATGAATCATATGAATTTACTCCCAAACGTTTCATCAAATGAAGTACTACATTAAATTATAGTCACATGGATGATCAAACTGACCAGAAAATAACTATTATCATAGGAAGTATAAATGATATTCCCCTTTTTTCATGTAAATCACAATTTTCATGAAATCCATCAAATATATACATATATATATAATGATTTAGGGAATATCTCCACTATATTCTAAAATTTCAATAACCCATGATCAACCTTTACAGTGATAAAGTGATACTTGATTTCAATGTTATTTTTCATTTAATGATGGACTAAATTTTTTCTAAGATCAATAACAATTGAACTATCAACATTGAATCCATACAAAGACTTCACTTTAATTCCCATGTTTTAAAGTTTCTAATTTATATATAATGGTTTCATGCAAGCTTGAGTAGTTATTATATATTTAGATTCTATAATGCTACAATATTTTTTTCTTACTAATACAAGAAATGAAGAGTCCTCTAAGGTAAAATAAACCACTTGATGTTGACTTCCTATTGAACTGGTCCAATCCATGTCTATATATCCCAAAAACTCTTGTTGAGATGTTTCATTATACATCAAACCAAAATCAACCATGCATTTGATATACCATAATATTCATTTCACCACTAACAAGTGTATTTCTTTGGTATTGTATCACATAACACATGGAGAACACAATATAGGGTCGTGTCTCTATTAAGTACAACAGAATCCCAATGATTTTTCTATATTCTATGGAATTGACCGCTTTTCCAACATAATCCCTTAACAAATTATTTTGGGTAGAAACTAATGTTATCATAACCTTGTAATCATCCATTCCATTATTTATTAGAAACTCCTTGGAATATTTAAATTTAGAGATGAATATACTATGCATTCCTTGTAATAACTACAAATCAAGAAAAGCATCAGTTATACAATCATTTATAGTTGAAACTTGTGCTTCATAAACTCAAAAAATTACTTGCACTATGATTTATTAAATCCACCAAATATTATGTCATCTATATATACCATAAAACATATCCTTTTATCACTCTAATTACTGATATAGATATTTTAATCGACTCCACCATGCTATAAACCGATATTTTTCAAGTATTGATCTAGTCTTGAATTCCATGCTCTTAGTGCCTTCTTTATCCCATAAAATTACCTTTTAATTCCAAAAAAATTGTTTTCATATTTATGGATGAGAAAACCATCTTGCTACCCAATGTACAACTCTTCTTCCATTTCTTCATTAAGAATTACTGACTTGATGTCCATATAGAATACCTTAAATTTCCTTTGCACTATTATGTCTAAGAATAGTCAAATTGCCTCTATCCTTTCCATAGGTGAAAATATCTTATATACATTGATTCCCTTGATCTAGTGTACCCATTGCTCACCAGTCATTCCTTGTTTCAAATCACTTCATCATCTTCATTTAGTCTATTATGAAATACCCATTTGGTTCCTATTATTTTTTTATTTTTAAGTTTCAAAATAATCTCCCATGTATGATTATTTTCAATCTGATCAAGCTATTCATGTATTTACTGAACCCAATTTTCATGTTTAATGATTATTTAAAAAAAATGGATTTTCCTAGGATAATAAGGTCGTTTTTTAGATACTTAATTCTCCTAATCTACACTGGCGCTATATTATTCCTTTAATTTCAGACCTAATTTTTATATACTATATAAATACATTTCACATTTTATTATGATAATAATTATTGTATTCTTATGAAACATCATTTTCCCTATGTGCTCCCCTGGAGATTCTTGAATCTTCTCCACTATCGTCCAAAATTGGATCACTATTTTGATAAAGATTATACTCATTCTCCAATATAGTGAGATAATTATTTTTTAGAACCTTTATTAGTTACTTATTGAAGCATTTATATGATTTGATCTTGCATGAGTAGCTAAGAAAAAACCATTCATATCCATGAGATTCAAAATTCATGTGTTTATCCTTATTAAAAATGAAATAACTACTTACAAGTATTTTAGAGTACTTTTGTGTTGGATTCCTTGAATACCACATTTTGTATGGTTTCTTCTCTTCTCTTAGACATAACAAAAATTATTTAGAAATTTTGACTGATGTCATGACTATATACTTCCAAAACTTATTTGATAGGTCTTTTCAATAATCATAATTATGACCATATTATTTATTTTTTGGTTTCTACTCTCAACCACACCATTTTACTAAGGAGTTCTCACTGATGGAAATTGGTTCTTTATCTCATGTTTCTCAAGATAATCCTCTTCCTAGATATTTGTAAACTCTATTCCATTATTGATCTAGAATTTCATAATTTTTTCCCAATCATATTTTCAACATTTCTCTAAAATTGAGTAATGCAACTAAAAACCATAGATTTGTGGGTGATGACCATCAATTATGACATCCCATCGAAATCATCAATTAAAAGAACATAATATCTCTTCCCATTAATATTCCTTGGTTATATAGGTCCACACACATCAATATGAACCAATTAAAACACCATTGTAGACTTCTTTTTTTATACCATGTACATATTTTGAATAATCATTCCTTTTAAAAGACATCACATGAGATTAGGGAGTCTCGAGCTCCATCATTCTTTACTTTACCTTCCTTTTTTTGTTGGCTAAAATGGATAATTAATTTACAAAACAATCTATTTTATTCTTCCTTGGATAGAAAACACATGTCTTATTATCCACTAACATGGTATAGATTTATTTTCATTCACTTACCTTTCATCACAACCACACCTTCCTTTCCATTGAAGATACATGTATTATTGGTAATGTTTATTACATGCCCTGAGTTATGCTATTGAACGACACTTCCCAAGTTGAGATTGAGACCTTCAATAACCAATACATTATTTTTCTCATATTTCCCCACCAAATCTAGCTTTCCCCAATCTAATGATCTTTAGGACTTCATCATTTCTAAATCTAATGCACCTTTCTTAGTGTACTTGATGCCTATGAAAAGATCCTTATTTCCCATTATATGGGAAGTATATCCTGATGGAACTGAGGTGTTCTATGGAATTCAAAGGTTTGCAAATTTAAAAATTTATCATTTTAGTGAAAAAACTTGTCATCTCCGGTGATCCGAGCCCCAATACGGTTTAAGGATCTCATATTATTAAATTAGATCATAGAAAAATAAAATAATGAGTACATCATTCTGATTTGAAGTGCACATGTCAGTCGAAAGTTACCAGTGATTTTTGATTAGATGATTCATTGTAAAACCAGTCTAGATCATCCACACACACTCAAATCTATACATATTCCATTTGTTGGATTCTGAGTGCTAGCACATAGTTACGATAACCTATTTGATGTTGTGTCTACCACCATAATCTCTTAAATTCAATCCATGAAGGTGTACTCAGATCATTCTCATGGATTGATTAATTATCTCTCTAGGATTTTTTATGAGATAGAATCTCTCACTTCCTACTAAGTGAATAGTCACATGCAAGGAGCTTCTCTCTGAATTATATAGTGGAAGTCAAAATACCTGGTTAGGGTTCCCAACCCCCATTAATTTCACTATATAAGTAATAAATATTTTGTTACGATGAATTAATTTAATCATAAATATTATTTATATTTTATCACATACTTATAATATATATTAAATATATTATGTGACAAAACCAAGAAATTTAACTCGACTCATAATTCTCGCTAATATTAAATAAACCAATAATATTAAAATAACATTCATTCAGTTAATATTAATTCTTGTATTTACTTATAACTTTTAAATACTTTTAATAAATAAATTCAAACCAATTATTCTTTAATTTAATAATAATAAATTTATTTATTTATCAGTGATTGAAAAAACTGGTCAACTCTTAGACCCCGTGGTGGGTCCGACCATGTCCTATATACCTATTCACCTAAATAAGGTTGATTCTTGAATATGTTATTGTGTGTGGTCCTCAAGGACCTTATCTTGATAGTAGTGAATAGTATTTATAGACCAAGAATGGAGTCTAGAAACCCATCAAGGCCCCTAAAGAGATAAGTAGTAGTCATAGCTAGGAAAACTAACCTACGAACACACACTGTGTTATATAATCTCTTTTTCATTAGATACCTCCCAAAGTAGGACACACACTTGTGTCATCAACCTGTATTACTTTATAATTTTTTGATCTAACTAGATGGATTTAACTTTGAATACTATAAAAATATATTTATAAAGGAACTACCATCATGATCAACCAAGTATTAGATATTTCTTCCTCAACTTAGAAGTGACAAATCCTATCTTAACCATTCAACCAATGGCATACCACCAATGATGCACCCAACACAAGTTATCTTTCTATGATTTCATTATCATGTATTTTTTACTTGCATCAAAGTATGCGATCAAATAGAACAAATTAATAACAATCTCAAGTTAGGAGACCAATACACATGTCCATATATAGGAACATCCAATGACTCCCAAAACATGTGATGATCCTACTATAGGGTTTTCCCTCATGATCAAAACTAATAGAGATAAAAAAGTTCAAAATTCATGATAAGTGGTCTCAATTCTTATGATCCCCCAACACCTAATAGTCATACATATACTTTGTCCAATAATTATGATGTATCTAGACCATATGACATAAATTTAAGATTAATTTCATAGTATTTTAATGTTCTCATTATAGTATGGGATCTGCTATTACCTTTTGATATGAAAAAAAATCTATGGACATTACTATTTAAATAGTCGGCGTATAAATATATACACTATAATGATAAGTGTACATCATGCATATCTCAACATATACATGAAATAGTAATTGAGAAATACTATTTAGTTGGGTCTTGGGTGCCCACTATTACAACACTACCACTTTTACTTGATCCAACTTGCTAACCAACCTTATTAGATCTCACATGATTAAGATCTGGTCTATGTTGAGTCATGGATTTAGTGGCTGGGTTTTCCACATTTCCACTATATGGCTATTATTCTTTGTGCAACCTCATCTCCTTGAGTAAAAATCCTCAAGAGATATAATCCCCAAGTTTATTCCCTTTCTTTCCACTATCAAAACTTGACGTCTTGGTTAGTAAGAGTACTATAATTTACATTATGATAATACTTTACTTACTAGGTATGATTCCAAAACTATAACAAATCATTAAATATTTATCATTTCTTCTTAGCTGCCTCAGAAGTTGTAATGCACTCAGTATTTTTAGATATGGATACCACTAGCTTATATGCGTCAGTCTCTCTCATCACCTTAGCCTACCTATGATATTAGATCACATTGATCCAAGACAAACTAGTTTTTATCCCTTCAAAACTGGTATCCCATCCTCTCCACATACTAAGTACCTATCCTTTGCACCTACTCTAGTACTATTAGATAGTTACGATTTCTTCCCTTACAGTTCTCCTGGATATAAATGTTTTTTCTATCATAAAGTATATGTTGGAAATATTATTTTTTATACATATCATGTAATATCTGATTAATCCATATTTGAAGAATATGTAATTTTAACTCACCACTTCAATATCCTCCTATTCCCATGAATGTTTTCATGGAGAGATCTATGCCATGTGACATTGGTAACATTTCACTCTTGAATTGTTCCAACTTTTATTTTTTCAATACATTGTTAGTATATGTACTATTGAATTGGTCTAAGAAACCATTAGATATACCTCATTAGATCTGATTCCCTATAACTTTTGTTGATACTTTAAGTCAATATTTGGAGTCTTACTTTCATTCTGATCTTATCTAACTATAAGACAAATATTTTTTTTCATATTTTATCAAACTTATTTCACTTGAAAAAACATGGATCTCCCACTAAATTAATGTATACAGATGAAAAAAATTCATTATGAATGAATATTATATGAACTTGTGTCATAATTCAATCCTAAAATGGATTTCATTAACTTACAACCCTATTGGAATTTCGTGATGTCACCATCCTATTCTGGCTTCATCGTATGGACACCTTTCGTGATGGTGGTCTTGACATCCAATGCTCAATAATATAATCATAGAAATCAGCTACGACAAGTAAAATTATAATGGATTTAGGATTAACGACTTGGTATGACCAATTTATCCTCATTGGTACCACACTTATACCATCCATGTATCATCTCACTTGAATAACCCTTACAATATTCAAAATAATAAGCCCATTGAACTTTGATGCATGGAATCTATTATTGAATTTTAATTGATTTTGTCAATCTTAGCTAGTTTCCATATAATTATTTTTGGATTTATTATTCTCAATGTATAATATTTCACTAGACATGGTTAATATAAAACCATCAACATGGTTTTATCCTTCCTACACAGTATGTGTCTCGAGAACATTCATTTTACACAAGATCTTGTGGAACTTGTTCATATGCTAGCTACTTGTGCATATCTCCCATTGAATAAACCAAATTCAATATTTCTCCCACCATATCTAGTAGATATGTGTACCCATTTATAGAAATTCAATAAATCTCTTTACTATAGATTTTATATCATAGGTATTTATGTAATATCCTAAGAAACATTTAGGATAATTATGTTAGATGCACAATGTGTTTTTCTTTATGTAAGTTTGTTTATATCTTAACAAACATTTTACATCTAAACAAATGTTCTCATAAAAATGTATTTCCATCATAATACAACTGATATGATATCCATTTTTCATTATAGCTGGCATAAAGTAATGGGAGAATGACTTTATTTGTGTAGCATGTCTTGAAATGCAATGTAAGTTTTTATAATGATCATAATCTTAACATTGATACTCATTTTACTAACATCATGTTTCTGATGTGTATAAGGAAATGTGTGTTTATGAATTACTCCATGTTAATTTTTTTGATCAATTTTAATATGTAAGACTCATCGTAAATCCTCTTTATTGGCCTCATAACCTTGATGTGGATAAGGTATTAGGCATTTAGAAATTACTCCATGCTACATTATATAGATCAATGAGTGCTTGGTCAAGATATTCTTTTTCATACTATCCTAAAGCATCTCATATCCTTAACCATGCATATACCACACTTCACTTTCATATTCCTTCAAAACTTAAAGGAATATTATAAAGTATACTTTCTACTTTCTTACCCTTTTAATAGTTCATTCTCTTTAGCTGAACTAATTTTGAAATATTTGTGGCTTAACTTTATTTATAAAGGTTTTTATGTCCAAACTAAATAAGTACATATAACAATAATACCAAAGGTTTTTATCTCCACTGGGTCTAAATATAATACTAGGTATATCCTTGAAGTCCAATTTTAGTTTTAATTGACAAAGAATCATCTTTCCACAACTGGGTATTTTAGAATTACATTTTATATTCCTCAGGTATTGCCTATGATTCATATATCACTAGACAATTGGTTGATTATGAGACACCATAAACAACCTTTATTCCTAGACTTGGAATAATGTCTCCTTATGTCTAAAGGAAATGTGAGATAATTTTTTTTGGAAATATATAACAAAAGTTCACCTAGAATCATTAACTTAGAAATTTTAAGTTTTTTACTTTCACTGATAACATAGGAACCACCCTTTCTCAGCTACTTGGAGAATACACCTTACTTATAGTAATGTTTATATAATTACATGGTTACTATATTAAAATATACATATGTTATTGGAATATTTTATTTATCACCCAATAAGTATAATAGAAACATTAATTTTATATTTATGGATATACTCGATGAAAAAGCGAATACTTGCTTCTGCGATTTTGTTCATTACACTAAAACTTCCATAAATGTTATTTCATGATATGTGAAGAAAATAAAGCCATGTTTAATACCTATTTTATTTTTAAAGTATGTTGAAAAGGTTCCTTTTATGTTACTCTTTCCATTGTCCTTTTCTACTTGTCTTTCAAGTTTTTCACCATAATAACTAAAGGTTATTCTTTTTTTAATGTTCTTATTGCTTAGAGAACCTTACCAAGATGGTAATGAAGAATTTTTTCCAAACTGTTCATTTAGTAATCTTAAAAAAACTAGAGTAAATGGGTAAAAATGATATGATAAAGGGATCCATTGAAATATCATGTTCCTTCTTTCAATTTACACATATCTAGTGCAATCATCACCTATTCATATTTGTGCTTCTCTTTCAACTCTCAAGATTCTCAGAGATGAGACCAAATGTAATATCATCCATGTCTTGATGTAGTATCTACAACTCACATCAAACGTTGATGATATAATTATGATAAAACCATCATATGAGTAATACATGAGTCTCCTATGAGCTTTTTTAAACCCTTGCTTATAGAGGTAGGTTAATAGGTATTGGGGACTCCATCACTTTTAATTTCTTATATCGCAGTATTGTATGAAATCACCTGTACTACTCTTTGAAAACTTTTCCTAGTATTGAAATTTACTTTTTTCCATTAGATATTTCAGTATACCTTTTGGAATTACTTTATATTTTCTACAAAAATTAAATCTAACAGATTAATACTTTTATCTTGATTACCTATTGAACATTACTGATTGTTTCAATAATTAAATGTCTCGTACTTTATTATCAAATTCAGGAAACCCTCATTACTAGAGTCAGAATACTCTATCGCTTGAGTATTCTAGTGGAAATATCCATGAACCTCCCCTTATAGTCTACAAGCTATGGATATTCCACTACTTAGAGAGTTGAAGGTAGGAATTTGATTGTCCAACCACATTAACTTGCAACTCCTTGATCTATTGAGTAATGTCCAAGCTTCTAAAATCCTAAAAATTATTTACTCAATTTTTTACTATGAAGTTTCAAAAAGAAATATATGGAAAATCCTTTAATTCCAACTTTAGTTAAGTCAATCCATTATTCTCATAAGAACTGCATAGTGGTAGGAGGTACCCTCAACTATTGGTGACCAAGCACCCCAAACACCTGGTTGTTTTTAAATTCAAATGATGTAAGGTGATTTCTACTTAATATTTCTTTGAGGGGGGTTTTAATTTTTTTATCGACATATGAAATCATTTTCTATTTGATATACACGTTCTATGTGACCACACACACAAATTACTATGAAATAATTAGAGAAAAAATCATCACATCCTATATTGATTTAATTCATTCATTTTTTAATGTTTATTATTTTATGGGATTGTGTAAACTAGCAGATTCAATAAAATAATAAACAATGTATAAATTAAATTTACTATGTGACTGATCTTGAGTATCTATTATTGGTTGATCCATTTAAACTCAATGGAATAACCATGACCTAGGGGTGTAATACCTGAGTTGAGTCTTGAATCGTATTATAGATCACACCTCGACCCAATGTGTCATCGTCTAGTTTGAAATACCACCTCATCTCAGCATGGTACATATCTTACTCCATCTTCTTTATAATACATACATACTTGTACATAGGTGAGGGGGTCTCAAGAATGCAAAATACACAAAAAACAGCACTCATGGACACACATATCATTATATATATTATACAATAAAAAATGAGGATGCACAATCTGTCTTTTAATTAATTACATGCATCGCACACAATTAAAATAATTAATTAAAAAAAAAAATCCAAAAATACATTGATATGTTTATGCTTAACATCAGTAATAGTGCAATTAAATAAAAAATTACAAACTAAACATGTAATAAAATTAAATTCCTATAAATTTAAAATACAATGGCATTAAAATAAATTAAATGAATTTTATAAATTTAAGTAATTTATTTTATTCATTTCAAAAATTAATTTAATTTTAATACCTAAAATTAAATTAATTTATTTTTAGAATAATAAAATATAATATTTTTTAAACAAAAAATTAACTATTAATTAATTTAATTTAATACCAAAAATTAAATCAGCCAGTTAAATTAATTTTTTATTATATAATAAACACATGGGAGTCGAAATCCCGCACATAGCCTATGTGGGTCGAGACAAACCCATGAAGGCACATTTTGGGCCGTGAAAAGGGAGTAAAGGGCTATTCTAGGATAAAAAGGTCTGCCTAGACTTGTTTTGAGTTGGAATGACCTATCCAGACCCACTGCCAGGTGATTTAGGTCCGGAAGAACCCAAAGAATGCATTGGGGGTACCTTGGTTTGGTCAGATCCAGGGGGAGTGTGAATGCTGTTTGAGGTAGGAGTGGATGGTGGTTTGGGTGGAGACTAGCCTTAGATCTCAGTTAGGCGTGGTTGGAGGGAGTGGTTCCATTGGATCTGGTAGCGGTTGGAGGTCGACGCGAGCATGATGCGACATGCAAAGGTGGGACGGTGCACTGGTCGAGTAGGAAGGAGCATAATTTATTGCATGAGGGATAACTAGGATGAGGTTAGCCAGCCGCGACTGCTTGGGGTTTTGTTTGATTGATAAATGAGGCTGGTGAATTCGGAGGTGGCACCACGATGGTCTCCGGTAGAAGCGGTGGCTCAGCCGACATACATGACCTGTCCCGGAAAGTGGATCCTCCATGACTGTTAGGGAGGAGGTGGTAGAGATTCGTGTGATTTTAGCAGCAGACAACCAGGGAATCTTAGTGGTGAGTAGCGGACGATGATCTATGGGTCATGACCACCAATGTCGGTTTGATTTAATTGGTCATTGGAAATCATAGAAATAGGAGGAAGTGCTCGAGCACGAGGCAATGGAGGCTAGAGGGGGTGGTCGTGAAACCTAAGCAAAATGGGTGGTGCGGTCGAGTAGTCGGGTGCAACTTCAACGAATAGGGAGGGAGGTGATCAGGGTCTTGTGGGAGCTGCGCTAGGAGGTGTATAGGGAGAGGGGAGAGCAGCTAACAGGGTGGATACAACATTGAAAAAAACATTTTTGTTATTGCTTTACCTTTTATTTTTCCATAGATTCCTCACAAAAATAAAATTCCCTATTTTATTTTATTGTGATTTTTTACACTGACACCTCCAATCAAAGACCCATTAAATGCTTATTTTTTTTTCTTTTGTTAAAACTTCCACATCGTGGTAGAAAAATGGCCACCTGTCGGCTATTTCTAACAATCATAATCCGGCCAAATCATGGCAGGAATTTCAGGGTTCACCGAAATTGTCTCCAGCTAGTGTATACAGGTAAAATTAACACATATAAAAAATATTTTTTTGCATTTTAATACCCTCAAACCTACTGTGAATGATCGATATAATTTTTTTTATAAAGGATATAACTTGGCCGTTCAAATTTGGATTGATGTGTATTCAGAACTGTTAGGACTAGATTAATGCCCTATATTTAAATTTAAAGCTAACTTAATTTTCTTTGCTCCAAAAATTCACTTGCTCACTCTGAAAACAATTAATGGTACTGGTGTATGATACGAAAGCTGGCGGGCTAAGAGTTTAAAATTTTATCACTAGAGTGATGAAACTCATCATCTTTAGTGATGAGATCCCTGACACAGTCTAAGGATCTCTTTTGATTTAATCAGAGCATAGAAAAATAAAATAATGAGTACCAAGTTCTAATTTTAAGTGTGCACGTCCATTTTAAGTCATCCCAAATCATTGATTAACAAATATGAAATCAAAACCCTCTAGATCATTCACATAGGCTTTTTGAATCTCTGTGTATTCCATTCATTGGATTTCATGTGATAGTGAAGAGCTCTGATGGAATCTTCAACACCACATCGATCATCATGATCTACTACCTTCAATCCATGACGGCGTACTCAGATCATTCATTTAGAATGATAAATTCTCTCTCTAGGATTTGGTATGAGAGAGAATATCTCAATTCTTATAGAATTAATAGTCACATGGAAAGAGCTTCTCTTTGACTTATATAGTGGAATTAAAAATACCCGGTTAGGGTTTCTGACCACCATTAATTTCAATGTCTTATAAATTAGTAATAAATAATTAGTTATAATGAACTAATTGTGTCATAAATATTATTTATATTTTATCACATACTTTTAATATATATTAAATATATTACATGATAAAACTGAGTCATTTATCTATACTCTTAATTCTCTCTAATATTAAATGAACATGGAATATTAAAATAATATTCATTTGGTTAATATTAATCCTTTTATTTACTTATCACTTGTAAATACTTTAATAAATAAATTCAACCCAATTATTCTTTACTTGAATAATAATGAATTTATTTATTTACCAGTGATCGATAAAACAAGACATCTCTTGAACCCCATGGTGAGGACCACCATGTCCTATATACTTATTCACCTTAATAGGGCATATTCTTGAATATGCTATTGTGTGTGACCCTCTAGGACCTTATCTTGATATCAATGAATAGTATTCACAGACCAAGAGTGGAGTCTAGCAACCCATCAATGCCCCTAAAGATATAAGGAGTAGTTATAGTAACAAAAACCAACCTATGAACATGCACTGTGAAATATAATTTATATCATTAGATATCTCATAAAGTAGAGCAGCCACTTGTGTCATCATCCTTTTTTACTTTATAACTTGTTGATATTACTATACATATTTAACTTTGACTAACTTGGACATGGATTTATAAAGTTAATACCATTCTAATAAACCAATATTGAGATATTTCCTCCTCAACTCAGAAGCGACAATTCCTATATTGACTAATCAACTAATGTCATACCACAAATGACTCACCCAATACAAGATAACTCTCCATGATTTCATTATCCTGGATTTTACCTTGAATCAATGTACATGATCAAATAACACACATTGAAAATTATCCCAAGTTAGGAGACCAATACACATGTCCATAGATAGGAATATCCACTGACACCCAAAACATGTGGTGTTCCTATGGGTGATTCTATCCTCATGATATCAACTACTTGTCTGATCAGTATTATGTATCCAAAACAATGGACATGTGGTTAATATTAATTTTATAGTATCTTGAGGTTTCTATTATAGTCCGATATATGCTATAACCTTTTGATATGAAAAATAATCTATGGACATTACCATTTAAATAGTGGATTCATAAATGTCCACATTATAATGGAAAGTGTAAATCATGCATATCTCACAATATAAATGAAATTTTAATAAAAAAATATTGTTTAGTTGGGTATAGGGAACCCGCTATTATAATATATCTACTGATTCCTTCTCAGATAAATCTATCTAATTGATTCCTTCTTAGCTCTTTTATTTTTGATCCATGTCTTCAATTTCACACATGTTTTTGATTGGTGCACTTGATCTTCCTTAGATCATGATGGACTATAATGCCTCATGTTTTTATAGACTGTTTTTAATTTAAGGGAATTTGAGTTTTTAATTAGTGGAAAGACCAGATATTGAATTGAGGTTTAGAATAATTTTCTGAAGTTTTTTCCACTACTAAAGGGTGTTTTGAATGAGGTTTTAGGCTTGGGAGGTGGTTCAGGATAGTGGGAAAGCTTGGGAGGTGAGTTTGGTGGTTGGGGATTTAGCATATAGCTACTAGCTAGATGGTGGAAAGGTTAGGCAGTTGAGTCACCATCTGGTGTCCACCAGCTATCTAGTGGGGGTTTTGAAGAGGCATAATTAATATTCTCCCCCATGTTTTTAAAGGGGAAACCCCCTCTCCCACCTTAGTTTCTCTGACATGGACATAGGCTCTTTAACCTTTGTCTCCTTAATGTAGCTGTATTTTGATACATTTTTTCCACATAAGTTCTTTAATTTAATTATGATTTTATTATTAAAATAATTTTTTAATTAATTAATATAAATTGGTGTTATATTTTTGTTTAAATAATAAAATTTCCATTTTAATGATTTTATGTTTAATTAATGTTTTTTTATTTTAATTTTTTAACTTTAAATTTATTATTTAATTTTGAAGTTATGATAAAACACTATTTTTTTGAATATTTTATTGATAATAAATGATATAATTTCCTCACATTATGTTAAATATGTTTATTTATAAAATATTTGGGATTTGATCATTCATTTGAAATTTTGGTGAAACTTCCAGTTTTACCCTTTATAGTGCACTGTAGTATTTCAAAGATAAATATTTTTATATTTATTATTTGAATTTGAAATTTTATAACAGTGTTTATAACTTAAGTTTCTACAACTTTAATTCAGGACACGAGAGATAAAGAGTTCATTTTGATGGAGTAAATGGGCCATTAATCCAATGGTGTGCTGGACTCAGAAGAATGGACATGGGTTTTGTATTTGGTCCATATCTTCTTTATCCGGGCTTGGATTGAGCCCACAATTTGAGGAAATCTCGGGAACATTATGTAGAACACATCATCCTTCTGGAAGGCTGGTCAATTCACGCATTTTTGAGGTCAACTAGGCGGTTAAACGTGGAATAAAATATTTGGCCGAGTTTTTCATTTCACACTTAAAAAGTTATGTAACTCTAGCCCTAAAAAACTCGATTTAAATGGGGTTTTAACTCTTTGGGAGAGCTGGTAGATGATTTGGGAAGGTGTGTCCGAAAGGGTGTCTCTTGAGAGCCCCTAAAAACTCTTGGAAGAAGTAATACTTTGTGAAAACTTCTCTTCCAAAAATGGCTATCCTCTCCCACCTCTTCTTTGTATTTCATTTCTTTCATGTTTGTTTCTTGAATTTTTCGTCAAATAATCTTCTATGTTCTTACCTTTTATTATTATATTAATCTTCTTAATTGGGTTGGAATCAAGAGTTGAGACGAGATTGGGTTCTACCCTTTCAATCCTTTGCTCATGCAAAACGTCTCCATGATGACTACACCACCCATGGAAGAGTAGTTCTTTTTAGTAATCGATCGACCCATATTCTTCTTCATTTAATTATTTTGAATCATTAAGATACTGTAATTAATTTAATATGATAAATTAATTGTGTTTTTAAATTGTAAGAAACTAAGAAAGAAATTTAATAATTAACACAAAAACACGTGAGGTCGAGATTTTGTGTAAATTGTGAGAGCGCGATCTTAATCGGTAATACAAGACCACATGGGATAAATTTGTAGAGTTAAAATATAATATCTAAACACAATTCATTCTCATTTCTAGAATGGATATGTGATTTAATTAACCACTGACCATAAGCTAACCTCAGAACAACAATCAAAGCAGGGTGCTGCAATTGCGTGTTCCGAAGCTAGCCTAGGGTTTAAGTAATTCCATCTTTGTGGTTAAGTTAACTCTTGTAGGGTTCAAGGGTTAACAAATTAGGGGATCATAATTAAGTGGATATTGATTTAAATGATAATTATTAATAAGTAAATGAATAGGTAGAGTTATATCGATTATTCCTTTTAAAATATTTTCTAAAAAAAACATCTTCTTGTTGTGTCTTTTTAATCAAACTTCATTTCAAAATTAAAAACAAAAAAAATGCAATCTTTTTCCATCAAACTTCTTCAAGTTTTATAAACTATAAAAAACCACCCCTCATACTTTTAAGTAGTGTTTTTATTCTCTTTTATTTTATTTCTAGAATACCTCTAAAAATTTGTTTTAATTCACTTCCTTCTTTGAGAGACGACCTTGGTCAGCCACTCTGCTGCACCTAAGTACCCCAAAATCACACTAATCATTTGAGGGCACCCACGAAAGTGCTTTTTCAAATTGGCACCGTTGCCGGGGAGGCAATTAATTATTTCAACCAATTAGAGGTATTTATTTTATTTTATATTTTATTCTCTTCCTCTCTTCTTTATTCCTTCTTTACCCAATCTGATTTCTTTTCTCTTCTTCTTATTTTATTTTCTCCTACTTATTTTTGGACCATCAACTCAAACTTATAATTTTTATTTTACTATGTCTACTTTTCTTCTTTTCATCTTTCATTGATTTATGACATGAACTAATCCCGAGGATCTCTTAGATCTTGACCATGAGATTGAACGTAGCCTTAGGGCACGAATCAGACACTCTCAGTCTATGGGAAGTTTCAATATTCAACTAGTTGGTGAATTCCTCTCTTTTGGAAACATTGAAATTGGAAGCTATTCAAATTAAAACATAAAAGAAGAACCAATGCCTAGAAATAATAACAATGAGCTAAATAGAACTATTTGAGAATTGGCTGCACCTGATATTAATTATCAACCAAATTGTATTGCATACCCAAATCTCAAATCGGACTTTGAACTAAAATCTGGATTAATTCACCTTCTTCCAAAGTTTCATGGCTTATCTGGTGAGGATCCCAACAAACACCTGAAGGAATTTAATGTGGTTTTCTAAACCTTAAAACCGAGAAATGTTTCTGAATATCAAATCAAATTAAGAGCATTCCCATTCTCACTTGATGGAGCTGCGAAAGACTGGATGCATTATTTACAACCTGAAGATGTAACTTGTTGGAATGATTTGAAATGTCTTTTCTTGCAGAGATTTTTTCCAGAATCGAGGACAAATTCTATTCGTAAGGAGATTTTAGGGATCAAGAAAGCACAAGGGGAGTCAATGTATGAGTATTGGGAGCGATTCAAGAAGTTGTGTGCAAACTACCCACATCACCAAATCAGTGAGCAATTACTCATCCAGTACTTATATGAAGGACTCACACCTATGGAGAGGATCATGGTGGATGCCACAGCAAGAGGGGCATTTGTGGACAAGACACCAGTAGCCGCACAAGCATTGATCGACAAGATGGCCCAAAACTCCCATCAATTTGGCGATCGAGGTGCACCACATGTCAGGGGAGTACATCAGGTAAGTCCATATTCTCTTGAAATTCATTTCATTGATACCAAGTTGGAAGAATTGACAACTATGGTGAGACAGATTTCTTTGGCACAAAAGACATCCCAACCCCATCCTTTAAGGACTTGTGGTATTTTCACTGAGACAAGCCACCCAACTGACTGTTGCGCACAACTCCAAGAAACAAAAGATTGTGCAGCAGTGTTCCCTGGGAGACCATATCATCAATAAAAACAACAACTATATCCCCAAAAAAGGTTTTATCCAACATACAACCAAGGGTGGAAGGATCAATCGGACATGAGGTATGGCTTTGGGCAGCAACAAAGGCCCCCTTTTCAACCAAACTTCCAGCAGCCTCTACATTACCAGCAGGGTTTCCAACAACCCCAAAGGAGATTTGAATCTCAAAAATCAACAAGTCAGCAACAAGGGAATCTACAACACAAGGTATACTCTAACACTGATGATATTTTGAAGCAAATTGTTCTTAATCAATAGAATGAGCTGAAAAGTCAAGGTTCAGAATTGAGGGAGTTGAAGACTCAAATGAGCCAGATTTCCACCGCCCTCCATGAACTTGTGAGTAAGAATTCTAGAAATCTACCTTCCCAAACCACTCCAAATCCAAAGGGGAATGTCAGTTCCATCACATTGAGAAGTGGGAAGCAAATGAACAATACATCTATACCTACAATTCCACCGGGATTCACCTCAACTCCAGAGGAGCCGCATTCCATACCAACTGATGATCAATCCAAGGAGAAAGATAAAAGTAAGAAAAATATTGATGATGTTCCTCCTAAACCCCTTCCTTTTTTAAATAGGGTTGTTCAAACCAAGAATATGGCTAAATAAGCAATGAAAAAGGAGGTTTTGGACACATTCAAGTGTGTGGAGATCAACATTCCTCTACTGGAAGCCATTAAGAAAATCCCAAGGTATGCAAAATTCTTAAAATAAATTTGTACTAATCGAAGAGGGCTCAAGGGAAATGAGAGGATCAACCTTGGAAGGAATGTCTCAGCACTCATTACACCAACTCTAGCAATGCCAACAAAGTGCAAGGATCCCGAGACATTCACCATCCCATGTACCATAGGGGATTTACACATCTCTGATTCTCTTTGTGATTTAGGAGCTTCAATAAATGTGATGCCTCACTCTGTATTCTCTTATTTACAGGTTGGTGAGTTGAAGCCGATGAGAGTAGTGGTGCAACTGGTGAATAGAGCTATGGCATATCCAGCGGGAGTCCTTGAGGATGTACTTGTCTGGGTAAGAGACATGATATTTCCAGCATACTTCTATGTGCTCAAAATGGAGGATGATCAGGTAAGTTCTCATGTCTCCATTATCTTAGGTAGACCCTTCCTCAAAACTGCAAAAACTATCATAAATTTCAATGAGGGTACACTTTCCATGGAATTTGGGGATGAAGTTGTGATATTTAATGTTATGGATTCCATGAAGTACCCCTTAGAGGATCATTCTGCATTTGTTATCTCCCATTTTGAACCACCAAGTAAAAACCACATGGATTTTGATTGTCCTATTCTTAGGGAGATTATGAGTATTGGTTCTAGTTTGATATCTAAGAGAACTTTTACACTCGTTTATAAGGAACAAGAATCTCTAATATTTGATTTTGAAATGGAATCATATTCTGATTTTGATCATGTGAACTCTAATTATGACATGGCTGTTGAGTATGCTGATGGATTTGATGCTTTATTCTCTGATTGTGATGATTTCTATTCTGATACTGATGCTCTTTGTGCACATATTTCAGTTCCTTCTATGTATCCATCTATACACCACCCCCTACACTGGAACTCAAGCCATTTCTACCAAATCTCAAATACTCCTACTTGTTAAGTGGTGAAAAATTACATGTTATCATTTCTAACAATCTCCCTTTTGAACATGAGGAAAAACTTTTGAATCTTTTGAGGGAGAATATTAGGGCAATCGGGTGGGCCTTGGCTAAAATATCAGGCATTAGACCCTCCATTTACATGCATAGAAATATTTTGGAGGATGGGGCTAAATCGATGAGGAAACCACAAAGGAGACTCAATCCAACCCTTCTGGAGGTTGTTAAAAAAGAGGTTGAAAAATTTCTCGAGGCAGGTATAATCTATGCCATTTCAGATTCTCAGTGGGTAAGTCCTATTTAGGTTGTGCCTAAGAAAAGTGATGTTACTGTTGTTAAAAATGAGAATGATGAGTTAGTTCCAATGAGGGTACAAAATAGTTGGTGTGTGTGTATTGATTATAGGAAACTAAATCATTCCACTCAGAAAGACCATTTCCCCCTCCCATTTATTGATCAGATGCTTGAGAGACTAGCTGGGAAAACACATTATTGTTTCTTGGATGGATTTTCTAGATATTTTCAGGTTCCTATTGCTCTGGAGGATCAGGAGAAGATAACATTCACTTGTCCTTTCGGCACGTTTGCCTACCGAAGGATGCCATTTGGACTTTGCAATGCCCCAGGTACCTTCCAGATATGTATGGTGAGTATTTTTTCTGATTTTATTGAGACCTACATGGAGGTATTCATGGATGATTTTACAGTGTATGGATCCTCATTTGATGAATGTCTAAATAGTTTGGGAAATGTATTGAATCGTTGTATTGAGAAGAATATGGTCCTCAACTTTGAAAAGTGTCATTTCATGGTAGAGCATGGCATTGTCTTAGGGAATGTAGTGTCAAAACATGGGATAGAAGTTGATAGATCTAAGATAGAAATTATTTCATCCTTACCCTATCCTTCATGTGTGCGTGATGTTTGATCATTCCTTGGACATGCTGGATTTTATCAATGCTTCATCAGAGATTTTAGTAAGATCTCTCTAACCTTATCTCGATTGCTTTAAAAAGATATTGACTTCAATTTTGATGATTCATGCAGGGTATCATTTGATGATCTAAAGAAGTGTCTGACCACTCCACTAATCATACAACCCCCCACAGCGGGACCTTCTATTTGAGCTTATGTGTGACGCCTCCAACTTCGCGATTAGAGCTGACTTATCTCAGAGGGTGGAGGGACGTTCACATGTGATCACCTATGCATCAAGGACACATGATTCCGCCTAATCAAACTACATAACCAAAGAAAAGGAGTTTCTTTCTGTTATATTTACTTGAGATAAATTCCGTTCATATTTATTGGGCTCTAAAGTAGTTGTTTTTTCTGACCATGCAGCTCTGAGGTACCTGTTGAAGAAGCCAGATACAAAGCCCAGGCTGATCTGATGGATGATCCTTCTTCAAGAGTTTGACATCGAGATAAAGGACAAGAAGGGGCTAGAGAACTTGGAGGAGTACCACATGAGTAGGCTTACTCACACACTAGAGGATGACACCTTAGACTAGGTACCACTTCGGGATACTTTCCCCGATGAGCATCTTTATTCCATCTTAGGTACGCATCCTTGGTATGCAGATTTAGTTAACTACCTTGTTGCCTCTGAAATCCCTCCAAATTTAAAGAAACATCAAGTCCAAAAATTAAAAAGTGAGTCTAGGTTTTATGTGTGGGATGATCCTTACCTCTAGAGCATGTGTAGTGACCAAGTCATTAGGAGGTGTGTTCCAGATCAGGAGTTTGAGTCTATTTTGCATTTCTGTCATAAACTTGCTTGTGGTGGACACTTTGGACCCCAACGGATAGCTAGGAAGGTTTTGGACTCTGGATTATATTGGCCTAGCTTATTCCATGATGCCCATGTGTTTTGTAAGTCATGCTCTCTTTTCCAACACACTGGGAATATTTCTAGAAGACATGAGATGCCCCAACAACCCATACTATTCTGTGAAGTTTTTTATGTATGGGGCATTGATTTTATGGGTAATTTTCCTAGTTCATTTGGATTTTTTTATATTTTGGTTGCTGTTGATTATGTGAGTAAATGGGTGGAGGCCAAGGCCAACAGGACTGATGATTCTCATGTTGTTGTGGATTTTGTCAAGGCTCAAATTTTCTGTTGGTTTAGAGTACCAAAGGCCATCATCAGTGACCAAGGGACACACTTCTGCAATCAGAATCTTGCTTCCCTCCTTCAGAAGTATGGGGTGACACACAAAACATCAACACCATACCACCCCCAAACAAATGGCCAGGATGTGGTTTCAAATCGTGAGTTGAAACAAATATTGGAGAAAACTGTGCAGCCAAATAGGAAGGATTGGAGCAAGCACTTGGATGATGCATTGTGGGCTTATAGGACAGCATACAAGACACCCATTGGCATGTACCTATTTTGGATTGTTTTTGGGAAAGCATTTCATCTCCCCATGGAAGTTGATCATCGGGCTTATTGGGCTATAAAGAAATGCAACATGGATTTGGCCCAAGATGGAATCCAAAGAAAGCTGCAAATTCAAGAGCTTGAGGAGATTAGATTGTCTTCATATAAGAACTGAAGGATCTATAAGGAAAGATCAAAAGCAGCTCATGATAGAATGATCCAACAAAGGGAGTTTCATGTTGGAGAGAAAGTCCTTCTCTATAGTTCACGACTGAAGCTGATGCCTGGTAAGTTACATTCTAGATGGTTAGGTCTTTATGTTGTGACTAATGTTTTTCCTTATGGTGCAGTGGAGATCACACAAGAGGACACAAGAAGGAGCTTTACAGTCAATGGGAAACATTTGAAGAGATACATTGAGGGACTTCCTACCAATGCAGTTGATTTCATCAAACTACATGACCCCATCATCACTTGAGAATATCAGGCTATTCCTAACCCTTTCACTTTTATATTACTTGTCCTAAATAAAATTATGCATTTCATGTGCACATATCATCTCATGGGTTCACATTGAGGACAATTCAATATTTTAAGTGTGGGGGAGAGAACCTTTATAGTTTTGGATTTTCATTTGTTGTTTGTTTAACAAAAAATTGTGTGTTTTCAAAAATTTTGTGTGTTTCTTTATCATTTTTTGTGTGTTTTTTTAAAAAAAATAAAAAATAAAAAATAAATTTTTTGAGCTGGAATGATTATCATTGCCATTTTTGAATCTTGTGTCAATGAGTGAAACAATTTATCCCTTGAAACTAAGCTTAAATGAATGCTGAAAATGACTTTGTTTCAAGTTAAAATATTTAGTAATTTCATGAAAAGTACACTAAATTTTGAATCCCATGCCACATCTCACTGTCTTTATAATTGAAACCACTTTCCCGTGAAGATTATAAACCATTATTTTCATATTATTTACATTCACATCACTTCTTGAGAGAACCAAACCATGCTTGATTTAACCAGAATTTGATCTATTCCTGTCAAAACTTGAGGGTTTGAGGTACTTATGTTTAAATGATTGAGGCATTTGTTTGGTATTAAAACCCCTATTTCAAAGTATCCTTTTTTATAATGGCATACCTAGAAAATTTAATCCTTGTAACCCTTAGAATCCATGCACAACCTGTTAGGTTAGCCACATTACAAGCCAATTTTCCCTATCCAACCAACTCTTGAAGTGAAATTGCATAATCTAGTTGAGCTTAAGTGTGGGGGAAGCTATCTTGTGTTGTGCTACCACATTCTGTGATTCTTTGGGTGGACAATTATATTTTGAAGAGATGTGTTTGCTGCTGAAGAAAATCATTATATTGAAAGCTGTGCCTTTTCTAGAGCTTTCATGATAAGTGAAGGTGTGCCTTTTCTGGAGCTTCTAATTGATGTAGAAAGTTGTGCCTATTTGGAGCTTTCAAGAAAATCATGTTTGAGAAGATTGAAATTTTTGATGCTGAAATGATGAATGGTGTAAACTTTTCATGACTTTTCATGATGATGGAGCTGAATTGATATATGGGGATTGAGGAGAAGACCATATTTAAGTGAAAATTAGATTAATGCAATTTTTCTTCAAAAAGAGTCAAGCCCTCCTAATTCAGCCTCATAATTTTTCACATATAAATCCTACCAACCAAAAGCAACAGAACAACCCTGAAAATTCCTCATGATAAATAAATTTCCTTGACTCACATCAGGTAGCGATGTAGGAATTTATCAAGCTATGGTGACCCTTGTATGAGTTTGGATGAGAAAGACATTGCAAAAAAATTGATATTTGTGTGATAAGAGAAAATTCAAGCGAGGTAGGTGTTTTGTGCATGGGAGGATAAATAAAGTGGAAATATATTGAATGATATAAATTAAGAACTTGATATAATGGTTTTTTTATGCGGCATGCTACCTTTTGTTTCTTGGTGTGTAATTGTTTGATCTCAAGGATATGTGTTTTAAAATTGATTTTGATTTGATATTGATGTTTACTTGACATGAGGTTTTTCCCAAGAGTGCAAAAGGGTAAGTGTGGGGGAGTTGATAAAACACTATTTTTTTGAATATTTTATTGATAATAAATGTTATAATTTCATCGCATTGTGTTAAATATGTTTATTTATAAAATATTTGGGATTTGATCATTCATTTGAAAATTTGGTGAAAGTTCCAGTTTTAACGTTTATAGTGCACTGTAGTATTTCGAAGATAAATATTTTTATATTTATTATTTGAATTTAAAATTTTGTAAAAGTTTTCCTAATTAATTTTATACAACTTTCATTCAGGACACTAGAGCTAAAGAGTTCATTTGAATGGAGTAAATGGGCCATTAAGCCAATGGTGTGCTGGAATCGGCAGAATGGACATGAGTTCTGTATTTGGGCCATAGCTTCTTCATCCGGGCTTGGCTTGAGCCCAAATTTTGAGGAAAGATCGGGGACATTATTTATCACAAATCAGCCTTCTGGAAGGCCAGTCAATTCATGTTTTTGGAGGTAAACTAGGCAGTAAAACTTAGAATAAAATATTTGTCCGAGTTTTTCATTTCACACTTAAAAAGTTATGTAACCCTATCCCTCACAAACTCTATTTAAATGGGTTTTAACTCTTTGGGAGGGCTGGTGGAGGCTTTGGGAAGGTGTGTCCTAAAGGGTGTCTCTTGGGATCCCTAACAACTCTTGGAAGAAGTAAGCCTTTGTGCAAACCTCTCTTCCAAAAAAGGCTCTCCTCTCCCACCTCTTCTTTGTATTTCTTTTCTTTCATGTTTGTTTCTTGAAATTTTCTTCAAATAATCTTCTGTATTATTCCTTTTTATTCTTCTCGTAATCTTATTAATTGGTTTGGAATCAAGAGTGGAGACGATATTGGGTTCTACCCTTTCAATCCTTTGCTCATGAAAAACGTCTCCACGATGACTACACCACCCATGGAAGAGTAGTTCTTTTTTGTAATCGATCGACCTCTATCCTTCTTCATTTACTTATTTTGAATCATTGAACTACTTTAATTCATTTAATATGATCCAAGAATTGTGTTTTTAAATTGTAAGAAACTAAGCAAGCAATTGAATAATTAACACAAAAACACGCAAGGTCGAGATTTTGTGTAAATTGTGAGAGTGCGATCTTAATCGGTAATATATGACCACACGAGATAAATTTATAGAGTTAAAATATAATCCCTAAACACAATTCATCCTCATTTCTAGAATGTATATGTTCTCTAATTAACCACTTACCATAAGCTAACCTTAGAACAACAATCAAAGTAGGGTGTTGCGATTGCGTGTTCCGAAGCTAGCCTAGGGTTTAAGTAATTCCATCTTTGTGGTTAAGTTAACTCTTGTAGAGTTCTAGGGTTAAAAAATTAGGGGATCATAATTAAGTGGATATTTATTTAAATTATAATGATTAATAAGTAAATTAAGAGTTAGAGTTAGATCGATTATTCCTTTTAAAATATTTTCTAAAAAAAACATCTTCTTGTTGTGTCTTTTTAATCAAACTTCATTTCAAAATTAAAAACAAAAAATGCAATCTTCTTCTAGAAAACTTCTTCAAGTTTTATAAACTATAAACAACCACCCCTCATACTTTCAAGTAGTGTTTTTATTCTCTTTTATTTTATTTCTAGAATACCTCGGAAAAGTTGTTTTAATTCACTTCCTCCTTTGAGAGACAACCTTGGTCAGCCACTCTACTGCACCTAAGTACCCCAAAATCACACTAATCATTTGAGGGTGCCCAAGATAGCGCTCTTTCATGTTCATTTTAAAATAATATCTTAATGACGTTGTTTAATTTTATTCCCCATTGATTTAATTTATATTTTCCATTGTTTCTATATCTAGTTAATTAATTATAGCTTATAATTAGATTTAATTTGTTTAAATAACTTAATAATTAGAATTAGTATACTCTAATTTATTTATTTAATAAATTTTATAATTTATTTATTTATTTAGTTAATTAATTAACCATTTAATTTTTTTTAGATTTTTTTTTAATATAACAAAATAATTAATTTATATTTTATTTAATATAAATATTTATTTTTGATAATATTTAATTAACAAAAGAAATTTGATTTGAATTAAATTTTCAATTACTAGTTTTTATTTGTAACTTGTTAAAATTTAAATTATAGTTTACATTTATTAATAATTTATCTTGTCTATTTATTTTATTTTAATATATTGAATTTTATTTACAATGAAAGACATTTGCCTTAGATATATATTTTGTATTAGAAGTGCTGCATGTAAGATAAATGGCCGATAATCCTGTCAACAGAAGTTTATTGTGTAATTTCCACGCGTAATTGTTTTTATCATAATGGAAACCTTTATTTTTTTTGGATACTCATGTAACATAATTTGATAAATCCATTAAGGTTATCTGATATCCCCCTGTAGGATGAAATGTTTGGGGTCGTAAGATTAATTTCTCACATGATATTTTATCCTACACGATGTCCAAACCCAAATCATGACTTAAGAAGACAAAGAGCCACCGTGATGTGGTTTAAGACATACCCAGGGCTAAAGGGTTTATGTTAGGCTTGGGTTTGAAGATCACAAAAGGAGATTAATTCCATTCTAGAACCTAGAGAATATGATGAGACTCCATGTTTGGTGGAAGTTTACCAGAAGTAAGGAAGTTTTGACTGCGTTTATGTGTTGTGATGATGAAGAATCATGTTTTTTGTTTTTTTTTCCTATTATAGATTCTGAATTGAAAATGGAATCAGGACCTCATATTGTTCAATGTTGGGTCTTCACAATCATATTGAAGTGATAGAAAAATTATTTAATCTTTGCCTTAATGAATTTGTAGTTGTAAATTGAGAGATTTGATGAGAATGGAGTGAATCTTATTAAAGATTATGAATGGTATTGACGAACCAGAACATGATTAAAGATTAGATGGTGTCAACCGCAAGACATCATTTGAATTTAATGGTTTATTTGTCAGATCAAATAATGTTGAGTGATGAGGAACTGTTATGCTTGAATTTTTAGTTCATTTTGGTTTATGGAATTTGATGAATCAACCAACTTAAGAATGTACTAGTTTGTAGTCTTATTAAAAATCCTCATTGAAGTTTCCAAATTGACATTAAAAAAATAATTTTTTTTAAAAATTAAATGATTGTGATATAGTGGAATCATTACACAAGAAAGTGTCAGAGTCTTATGGAGAGAGAGTGTTTTTTAAGTGATATGAGTTGTGAATGAAGGTTAGAAAAATAATTCTCACAATAGACAGTCATCAAATTTGGTGGTAATTTTATCACCATTTGTCGATGGATATTTTCTAGAAAATAAAGGGGGAATCTAGAATGAGAATAGGGAGAGGGGGAAATTCATTTAAATATGGAAAACAAGACTTCTGAAAATTCTGACACGTCAGAAGTAGGAAGACAAGAGTGGTACTAGGAGATATTCTGGGAAGCTTCCACAACTCTTGAAGCTGATGAGGATGAAGACTGAAGTGCACTGCTACTCATTGGTGATGTCTAAATAAATTTTTAATAGCTCAAGATAATTTATTCACATAGTGAATTGATTTTTAGTTTTCAATTTTTATTTATTTTTGAATGTAATTCTCTGTATAATCTTGAAATTCAAAAATGTGATTACTTGTTGAAGTTTTAATATTCTTTCATTTTTTTTATTTTTATTTCATTCTAAGTACATCACATATTCAATTGGAGTGTGTAGAACTTTGAGTGTGTCTTTTTTTATTCAAACTTAGTTGGATTTTGAAGACGATTCATGCTGTTTAAATTTCTCAATCTTTAGTCAAATAATTGTGAGTATAATGAGTATTTTCCATGTCTTTGTTTTCACTGATCATTGAGAGAATTGACCGAATCCTCCAGAAAGGAGTTCTGCTTCTGAGATCTAAATTATAGTATCATTTTAATAAACTAAATGAGAAGTGATAATTGAGATTTTAGTCTTTCTTAGAGAAAATTACAGTTGTGAAATTTTTAAAAAATGATGAAGGAAGACTGATCTGTATGAATCACTAATTAGGCTGTTACTTTCTCTTGTCTTTTCAGTCTGCTGTTTATTTCTTTCATTTTTATTTTTAGTTGTTTAATTTCCTTTTTCAAATTCTTGTGATCTTTAAATTTTGATTTGTTTTTTAGCTATTTTAATCCCTTTAAGAATAACTAAAAACATAAAAGAAGAAAATAAAAAAATCATTAAAAAAATATACCCTACAGGGTAGTCTTTCTAGAATAAAACCTCAGCCACTACTTTACTATAGTTGTTAGGTTTTAATTTTTGAAATAGGTTTTAAGATAAAACATGAAATCTTATATTTAAATTAGAACTATTTCTGCAGAGGATTCCTATACGATATAAAAAATAACTTTTTTCTATTTAAAAAAAATTAAAAAATTGTCATCTTAAAAAAATTGATACATGTCTAGAAACCTAGAAAATCTAGAAAATGAAAATTTATACAATCATAGGAACCAAACAGTATAAAAACAAAAAACAAACAAACAAGTTTTAGTGTTTTAAAACTTATAGAAAATAGAAACATCACAGAAGTAAACACCAAAAATAAATTTCCTTTAAAACAAAAACTTTTAAAAACATAGAAGACATGGTTGATCGTAGAACCTTGAAGGACCTTGCTACTCCTGATGTTGAAAACCAACAATTTTTTTTGGTTTTTTCTGATATTGATCTTGGGTTTGAATTAAGATTAGTATTAATCCACCATCTACCTAAATTTCATGGTTTTCCAAGAGAGGAATATCATAAGAACCTATAAGAATTTCACATCATGTGGATCACCATGAAGCCCCAAGGGGTAAGTGAAAATCAAATAAAAATGAGATCTTTTCTATTTTACTTGGATGGATTGGCTAAATATTGATTTTATTTGTCACAATTCACCACTATATGAAGTGGGAATCTAGTAAAGAATATATTTCTAGGAAATATTTCCCATCCTCTAAGACTGCCTCACTTTGGAAAGATATTTATGTGATTAGGAAGGTACAAGAGGAGACTCTCCATGAGTACTGGGCGAAATTTAAGAAGATTTTTTCTAAGTAACCTCATCATAAAATTTCAGACCAACTCCTAATATAATATTTTTATGAAGGTTTACACTTGTTTTATAGGAGTATGATATATGTTACTATTAGAGGAGCTTTAGTTGATAAAACATCCATAGATTCTAAGAACTTGAATTAAAATGTGACCTAAAATTCACAATAGTTTGGTACTATGGTTATAATTCATTTCAATCTATCTATGGAAGCGTCTACCTCAAATTTTAAAAATATTCTTATTGAGAACCAGTTGAGTGAACTTGCAATCACGATAAAGCAAACATTGACTAACTTTTCTTCGTCAAAATTATAACCGGAACCAGTTTATCCCATATAAATGCACTATGGAATTTTTTCTTCCACTGATATTTTTAATTATAAATATCCATAGTTTCAAGAACTTATGAATCTTACAATAGGATATTTCCTAGAAAACCTTTCCAGAACCATCCAAATAGCCAGTTTCCAAATCAAAATTTCCAATCTTGGAAATTTCAATCTAACAAAAACTTCAATCAAGGATGGAACAACCAATATGACAATAGGTTTAGGTATAATGAATAACCAACCAGGAATTTACAACCCCGAAATTTCAATCAACAACATAAGTATAATTAGAACCAATTTGGGAATCAAGTTGGTGGGAATTTATCAATTTTTTGTAATCAGGAAAATTAGAAACAACATGTTAATAAAATAAATGATTCACACCAAGAAGACATGGTAAGAAATAGATATTTCACAAAAACAAAGGTTTATACAAAGCATGGTTACACAAATGAGTCAAATTAAAACTGAAATTAGTAGCTTGAAGAATCAAAGGAGCACTAATTTTCCATCATAATATAAAGTGAACCCGAGAGGAATAGAAAATGTAAGTGAAATAATCTTGAGAAGTGGAACTGAATTTCATAATCTCTAAGATGAAAGCATTGAACAAGAAACTAAAAAATGTTCCAAATTCTAAAATAAATGTCAAATCACATGAAGAAGTGAAAAAACCACCTGCTTAAATTGTTTTACCACCCATTGAAGTTGTTAAATCACCTGCTAAAACTGATAAAGAACCTGCTATCCATGAACTTGTCAAACAAGAAAAATCAAATAAAAATAGAGAAATAAAAATTTAAAGAACCTTCTGGTATTTTATAAATTTAATGGTATCTTACAAAGGGAAGGAAAAAGTTTATGATGATCTTAAAATTTATAGGGATCCACCACCTTATCCTTTAGGTATCACTCCTATTAAAAACAATGTTGAAACCAAAATGGGCAAATAAGTACTTGAACTTTTATGAAATTCTAGTTTAAAATTTAATTATTATATGCTATAAAACAAATCCATCATTTTGTAAAATTTTTTAAGGAGATATGTACTCATAAAAGGAAGATCAAGGTAGGTGAGGCAATTAATTTGGGAATACATGTTTCTTCCATGATTCAACAACCTCTCTTTGTTAAATTCAAGGATACAAGTATGTTTTCTATAACACGTGTCATAGGAAATAATTAGTTTGAAGATGAGATGTTAGATTTATAATCCTCTATAAATGTGATGCCTTATTCTATATTTTCATCTATGTAGGTTGGAGAGGTCAATAAATATGGAATTTTTATCCAACTAGCTAATAAGAGCTTATAAAATCCATATGTATTTATTTAATATGTGTTGGTAAGGGTAAAATATTTAGTTTTTCTTTGTATATTTTTATATACTAAACATAGTAGATGGTCATTTTAGTTTGAACACACCATTATTTTTAGGAAGACAATTCTTGAAAACTAGTAAGGAAATAATCAATATTCATAAAGGTACTTTATCTTTAGATTTTGGAGGTAGTATGGTAATTCCAAATTTTTTAAATCAATGAGACAACCAATGGAAGATCATTATACACACCAAGTTAATTTGATTGAATGGTTTTATATAGAGTTTTCTCTTGAATTTATTCAATATAACCAGCCTATAGATTCCTTGTAAAATGTACATTGTCTTAAAAATAAACCTTTGAGTGCTAAATAATATTTTGAATCTGAGAATTTTGAAATTTTTTGTAATGATGAATATAAAATTGAATCTGTTATTTGGAAAATTGTTTTCTATTTTGTAATTTATGAAGATGCCAAGAATGAAGTTTTTGCTGAAAGTGATATCGAAAATGATGAGTTTTTTTTTCTGAATATTTTGAAACATTCACTACTACTAAAAATTCACATTTTATGGCTGAAATTGATTTAGATTTCTTTGAAATAGAATTGAATTATAAATCAAATGTCATTAAAAATTCACCTCATATTTGTGAACTTGAATACGAAATTTCTTTTTAAGATGACATAGATTTCCTACTTTAAAATACCTATACTGCTAGTTTTTGAGTTTTTAATTCTGATAATATTGAATATGTTTTAGTGGATGAAATGAACTAAAATATCCCATTGAACTTACTTTATCCAAAGAGGAAAACCCTTCCACATTTGAACTCAAATGTTTACCTAAAAATTTGAAGTATTCCTATTTATAGGACAAAAATATATCCTATTATCATAGTAAGTGGGATATATAGTGAGTAAGAAAACCAACTCTTAGAGGTCCTTAGGAAGAATATGAAGCCCATATTCTTGTCTTTATATGATATACTAAGTATTTTTCCTTCGGTGTGCATGCATAATATTCTTTTAGAGGATGTTTACAAACCTATTTGAAAATTTCAAAGGAGATTGAATCCTACCCTTCTTGAAATGGTTAAAAAATAGGTTACTACCTTTTTGGATGTGGCTATTATTTATTCCATTTTTGATAGTCAATGGGAAAGTCCAATTCAAATAGTTCTTAAAAAGGGTGGATTAATAGTTGTCAAAAATAAATTTGGAGAGTTACTTCTTCCTAGGTTTCCCAACAGGTGGAGGGTATGCATAGATTATAGGAGGATAAACTTAGTGACTAAGAAGGAACACTTTACCTTACCTTTTCTTGAAAAAATTATTGAGATTTTATCTAGTCAATCCCATTATTTCTTCCTAGATGTTTTTTGTATACCTATAGATTCACATAGCTCGAGAGGACTATGATAAAACAACTTCCACTTGTCCTTTTGGTACTTTGTCTTATCGAATAATTACTTTAGGACTATATAATACTCCCGAAACATTATAGAGATGCTTGCTTATCATTTTTATGAGTTTATTAAGGAATATATGGAAGTGTTTATGGATGGAATTATAGTATATGGTACATATTTTGAGAGTTTTATAAGGAGTTTAGGAGTTGTTCCTAGAGTTTTCATTGAGAATAACCTTGTTTTGAACATTGAAAAATTCCATTTTATGGTTGAAAGTGGAATTGTGCTTGGTCATGAAGTGTATAAGAATAAAATTAGGGTGGAAAAGTCAAAGGTTAACATCATATCCTGATTTCATCTTCCAATAACTGTTAAGGATTTTAGATCCTTTTTTTGTCCATGATGGGTTCTATAGGAGATTCATAAAAGACTTCAGTTGGGATACTTTTACTTTGAAAATATTACTCTAGAAATAAGTCCCTTTTGTCTTTGATGAGAAGTGAAATGAATCCTTCGATGAACTAAAACAAAATATTGCGTCACCACCAATATTTCAACCACCTAATTGGATTTTTGCCTTTTGAGTTGATAATCGATGATTCCGAGTAGTCTTTAAGGAATGTTCTTAGGAAAAGAGAAGAAATTATTAGGTCAGGTTGATGATGATGAAGACAAAGGCACAAGAGGGAGGTGAATTATGTACTTAAAAACTTTGATTGATTCAGAACACCTCTCATATTATGTAGAGAACCTTTACATATCTCTTAAATACGAGAGACAATCATAAATAAATAAAGGAAATGACCACAACGATGTATAGTGGTTCAAGGCACAAAGATCCCTTAGTCCACTCCACCAATGCTCAACTCCACGAACTTGGTAATTTTCACTAGTAGATTATCTTATCTAGAGACCTAATAAAAAAGTACAACTAAGTTCATGTAGTTGAAACCATATAATGCTTTTACAGGTCCTTATGGTTCTTTTACAAGGAACCGTAAATCCACAACTTAGTACAAGAGGCTGACACTTCACTATGATTGAGTCTAATCAACCGAAACTCCACCAAATCAATAGAGATTGATTTTATTTAAAAAATAGGTATACTTCATAGTTTTCATAGAAACTAAAAATTTCATTCATATCTTCAATAATGAATAGTATAAAATAGATCTTCAACATGGAATATGATTTCTTCAAACAACGATAGAGAAAACACCAGAAAGATGTATAAACATGAATGTATACAAAGTGAATATATGAAAAATGATTCATCAATAATAAATAATAATATGTAATAATAAGATTCATTAGTAGAAAAAACAATAATAATGAGTCAATCAGATAGATCAGAACATGTAAGTCTTCAAACTGTAGCTCTAAAGGCAATGACACAAAACTTTTACTTATGTATATATATTGTTATATCTACTCTCCCTTTGTCTATGAATAGCATCTTGATATTTATACTGTAGGTTGAATAGCTTCAGGTCAAACCATATCTAGAAATATTTCACAACAAATCCGTAATATTTTAATTCAAAATCATTCAATAGAGTTATAGCTTCCCATAAGAATCAAAAACAATTTACTCTATTGAATATAAGCCTTTAAAACAATCATATAAAGCCTTAGAATTTGTTGTAAAATAACTTTGAATATATCTTTACTTAAATCAAGGTTGTTGTATGAATCTTGGATAATATCATAAATTTAAAACTCCTTCACGGAATAGTTAAACATAGAGTTCCTTCACATAATGAAAAAAATATGAAAGTAAGGTCGACAACGTATGGTTGTTAACAAATGTAGGGTTGATAAATAATAATTTTCATTCCTAAAATGTAGGGTTGATGATCTATAATTTTAAAATAGCATAGCGAAAATGATCCATACATTTTATTCCTAATGTAGGGTTCCCAAACCATACGTTACACTTACAAAAATAGGGTAAAAAACTCTATAAAAATGTGAATATCTTAAATTCAGTATTGATTGAATTTTTTGATCCCTTTAAAATCAGATCCAATCATTATCCTAAAAGAAATATATTTATTAAATCTTAATATATTTCCAATTATTCAAGAATAAAATCAATATGACTTCTACAGCTCCAGATATATTTGAAAATCAAAATCCATATGATCTAGAAAAACCGTAGCTAGGAAAACAATGTTCCATAACTTCAGATAATTTATTGACCATCCAAAGGATCAATTTAGAATTTGATGTAAAATTATAACATAAATACAAACTTATTATCTTTCTATCACACTATTTTTTGAGTAGTTCTTATATCTGTATAACTTTAAGTGAAATAAAAACCATGCTTTTAAAATATGTTCATTGTATAGTTTCTAAACTGTTGTAGCAATTTCAATGATTTTTTAGAGTACCAAAACATCATTTTTAGACTTATGCATAAACTAATTATGTTTAGATAAATCCATCAGATATCAAATGCTATAATTTTCACATTAATCTGATCAATTTATCTTGACATTTTATCATAATTCTAAGGTGACTTTAAGGTGAAAATTGAAATGTCACTTAAACAACTTATAAAAAATTTGGTAATTTTTTGCACCATCAAAACTACTAAATTAGATTTTGGAATTAACTAATGAAATTATTATAATCTTCTTGTGTTTACAATGGAATAAACATTTTAATAATCTGATCACTATTGCTTCATATATAAAATAAATACCATGAAATAATAAATCTAAAACACTTAAAAAATTTGTTAAATAACAAAGAATTATGGGTTGAGGTAATTATAAAAAATAAATAAAGATGAGAATGACAATAATCCACTCAAAATTCTCCCCCTTTTCTATAATTACAAAACCCTAACTCTCTACCAAATTTTCTCCCCCTTTTTTAAGGATAAAAAGATGATTTATTGAGTATATTAAATAATACAATATATTTACCCCTTTTATAAAAAATCATAATTTTAAATTTAAGTAGCATTAAAAACATATTTAAAACTTGAAAAAAAATTCTTCCCCCTTTTAAAAATATAAAAAATATGATTTCTTGGGAATGAGATGCAAAAAATGTTTTCAATACATACAATAATATAAAACCCCTCTAAATTCTTGCTTCCTTAAAAAAGATAAAATGATATAATCAAGGATCCATGAAAACATATAAAATATTATTCAAATAAGGGTTTTTAATGAAAGTATTAAACCATTTAATCCATGAAATAATAATAAAACATTTAAAAACATGTTAAATATTTAAAATAACCCTCCCTAAGTCCAAGCATAAATATTTATAATACTCAATTAATTTAAATAAAAAAATTTCCAGGAATTTAAATAAAGTATTTAAAAAAAATTAAAATGAATTATTTTAAAAGAATTTAATTAAAATAATTTAAAATACTTTAATTAAAGTATTTTCAAAGAATTTAATTAATGTATTTTAAAAGAATTTAATTAATGTATTTTCAAATAATTTAATATAAATTTTATATATGTCATAAATGACCAAAGCATTTTAATCTAATAATAGAATAATTTATCATAGACAATAATAGATTAATTTAGCACATATAATTAATTTAAATAGTAAAATATTAAACAAATGATTACATAAAAGATAACCATTTATATTAAATCTTACAAGTATGTTTGATGGTCATTAATTAATAAAATAAATCAAAAAATTAATTCATATGATAAAATAAAAGAGGTTGAAAAATATTTAATAGTTTAATCATAAGAATAATTAAATGTAGAGGAATAAAATATAAAACATTAAGACATTTTCTCTGCATGTATAAAATATTTAGTCTATTTAAATCAGAAATTAAAAGAAAAAATAAAATACTTTATGGATTTTAATAGTTCCATCTCTATGATATATTTCGAATGAATTCAGAGATATTATTCCTTTATAAAACAATTAAAAGAAATCTCCATGTATTTTTCAAGAACTCACTTGATGATATAATGATTATGTTCAGTTGTTAAAACCTATAGAATATAAAATACAAGTGCCTTTTGGTACCCATATTCTTTTAGGTCTGATAGTGGGATTAAATAAATATTTAGGTAAAAAAATATGATTATTTTGATCAAACATTTTATAATTAAAGCTAGATAATTATTTTGAATAATGAACATGCTTGACACTAAAAAAATTGAGGTTTTTTAAAATAACAATCATTAGCATAATTTTTGTTAATAAAAAAATAGAAACATTTAATAGTGGACATATTTTTGTTGTTGAACCAGGAAGAAAATAATTCTTATATAATTTTGGATTTTCTCCATTACTATCAATACCAAGATTTCCTTCGTGAATTTTATTTTTACCAAGAATTTGATTCAAATAATTTTCTCCCTTAATAAGAATACTATACAATTTATTTAATTTATCAAATTCAACCAAAAATTATTTAATTTTAGTTTCATGTAGATCGTAATAAATTTTGGAATAATTTGGTCTTAAATATGCAATATATTTTGAAAAACTTTCATTATCAATTGAAATGGAATCATACAATTTTCAAAGTTTTGTATACTATTTCATTAAGGATTCAAATTTTTATTAAATCATAAAAAAATATTTCTCACATTCATTTGAATCATATTTTTTATATTAAGATGATTATACCTTATTATCATGAGTCATAAGACATAGATTTACTTTTTTCATTTCATGATCGACATCTGATTTTGTAGTAAATTCATCAACTGAACCTGAATTACTAAAATCAGAAAATTCATCCATCCAAACTTTGAGTGTAACAATTTTCTTTTTGATAGAAATATGATTATTATTTTCTTCTTGCATCTCAACTTCACACATATTAATCAATTCCTTTAACGCCTGATTTGTTTCTGAAATTGGAGTTCAATAGGAAACAACATCATTGACAACTTATGTAAATTTATGAATTTCTTCATAAGCAACTGGTATTTTCTACCACATCTCATAGGTAGTAGTACAATGAGAAATTAAATTAAATTCATTAGGACCATGTCCATATATAATTGCATTCATCTCTATGGAATTAATATTGTATTCAGTTTCCTTTGCATCATCACTATTTTCTGGTTCTCTAGGGATTTCATAAGGTTTGACAATATTCATGTGAACTTTGAAACCAAGATTCTTCAAAGAGATAATCATGTGATCTTTCCAATATCCATAATTATTTTCATTAAAATAAGGTGCACGAATCATCGACATACCATCTCTAGGATCATCCATTGAGATTTGTCTTCATCCAAATCTTTTACTCGATTTTGTTAGAGACAAAAGAAATTTAAATATTCCAAAAGAGTCCAACCTTTGATATTACTTGTTAGGTATCAGATAGAAAAAAAATAATTTCCAAGGATTTAAAAATAAATAAATATAGAAATAGATAACCTACTTTGATACTAGTTGTTGGTATCGAGTAGAAACAAATTTCCAGAATGAGAAATATCTCCATTACAGTCCAACCTTTGATACCACTTGTTAATATCAAGTAGAAACAATTTTACTGAATTAGTAATATCTATAATAGATTCAAACCTTTAATACCAATTGTTCGGTCAGGATGACGATGATGAATACAAAGACACAAGTGGGGGGAAAATTATGTACTTAAAAAACATTGATGGATTCCGAACACCTCTCTTGTCATGCAATGAACATTTCCTTCTCTCTTAATGATGAGAGGAAAGTGGAAATAAATAAAATAAATGAATACAATGATGTATAGTGGTTTGGGGCACAAATATCTCTTAGTACACTCCACCAACACTCAACTCCACGAGCTTGGTGATTTTCACTAAAAATTCCTCTTATCGAGATACCTAATAAACAAATACAACTGAGTGTAGGTATTTGAAAACTTATAAGGATTTTACATGTCTTTATAGTCCTTTTATAAGAAACCATAAATACACATCTTAGAACAAGAAGCTGACACTTCACCATGACTGAGTCCAATCAGTTGAAACTCCACCAAATCAATAGAGACTGATTTTGTTGAGAAAACAAGTCATACTTCATAGTTATAGTAGAAACTGAAAAATGTATTCAGATATTCAATAATGAAAAATATTAAATTGATCTTCAATGTATTATATGATTTATTCCAACAATGATAGGGAAAACTCCATATAGATTTATAAATATAAATGTATCCAAATTGTATCTATAACAAATACTTCATTGATCTTATAGAGCAAGATGAAATAATAAAATTAAGTATCCGTGATAGAAATAACAGTGAGTTAATCAGATGGATAAAAACATGTTTTTCTTCAAATTATATCTCTAAAGGCAATAACACACAACTTTTTCTTATATATATATATATTTTATATATCCTCTCTCTTTTTCAGTGAATATAATATTGATATTTATACTATAGGTTGAACAAATCAAGGTCAACCCTACTATAGAAATATTTCATAATAAATCATGAATATTTGATTTCAAAATCATTTGAGAGAGTCATAAATTCCTATAACAATAGAAAAATATTTAATCCATTGAATACGATCCCTTAAAATAATCCTATCCTGCCTTTGAATCAGTCATAAAATAGCTTTGAATATATATTTACTTATGTAAAGACCATTGTATAAATCTAGGATAATATCATAGATTTAAAACTCCATCACTGAAAAGCAAAACATAGGGTTCCTTTATATAACAAAAAAACTCTGAAATCAATATTGAAAACATACGATTGTTCACAAATTTAGGATTGATAAACAATAATTTTCATTCCTAAAGCATAGGGTTCCTTCCAAGAATAGGGTTGATAAACAATAATTTTCATTCCTTAAAAATAGATTTGATGATCCATAATTTTCCAACAGTGTAGAGTAAATTATCCATATGTTTTATTCAAAACATAGGGTTCCCAAACCATATGCTACACTTACAAACATATGGTACAAAACTCTTTGAAAATGTGAACACCTTAACTTTAGGATTTTCTGATTTTTTAAGCCGTTTAAAATCAGATTCATCCTTCATCCTATGAGACTTATTTTTATTAAATATAAGTATATTTCGAATGGTTCAATAATTGAATCAATATAACTTCTACATCTCCTTATATCTATGAAAAACAGAATTTATATGATCTGGAAAAACCACAGTTAGGAAAACAACATTCCAGTACATCAGATAATTTATTAACCATCCAAATGATCTTTTTATACTTTTATGTAAATTGATGTAATCAATATAAACTTATTTTATTTCTATCACACTAAGTTTCGTGCAATTTTAATTTCTGTATAACTTGTAGAAAAATAAAAACCACATCGTTTCGAATCTGTTCACTGAAGATTTTCTAAACTGCTACAATAACTTTAGTGATTTTTTAGACTACCGAAACATCCTTTTAATAATTCTACATAAACTAATAATGTTTAGAAAAATATATTATCTATCTAATGGTATAATACGCACTTGAATCCATTCATTTTAGCTTTAGATATCATCATAATTCAGAGTTGACTTTATGTTTAAAACTACAATGTCACTTAAATAACTTGTAATAATATTGATGAATTTTAACATTAATAGAAGAAATAAAGATAATATTCTTATATTTACAAATAAATAAACACTATAAGAATCCGATCACTATTTATTTAGTTATAAAATAAATTCTGTGACATAATAAATCTGAAACACTTAAAAAATTTATTAGAAAACGAAGAATGATGGGTTGAAGTAATTATCAAAACTAAATCAATATGATAATGACAAAGAGAAACTCAAAAAAAATGAAATCAAATGTCATTTAATATGCTTCTATAACTCTAGATACTACTAAATCAAATTAATCCACAATATAGAATGAATTGCTAGTTGTTGGATTTACCCTTGATAGGTTTAGAGGTAATCTCTTGGGATCTAAAGTTGTGGTTGTCACTGATCATTCTACTATTTTATATCTCATAAAGAAGATAGAATCAAAACTGAGGGTGGTTAGATGGATTTTTATTCTTCAGGAAATTTATATGGAGATCCAAGATAGAAAATGAATTGAGAACATTGTGGTTGATCATTTGAGTGGGATATATACCAAATTTTGTCAAGATAAATATTTTTCTAAACCTATTCGAGAGAATTTTCCTAGGTATAAGTTGCATAGTACTATTTTTGAAAAAAGGACATGGTTTTCAAATATCATTAATTACTTATCTGCTGACATTTTTCCATACTGGATTTCCAAGAAGGAAGTTTCTAGACTGATTTTTGAGTTGAGAAAATATGTCTAGGATGATCCTTACTTGAGGCACATGGGAAGTGACTAGATTTTTAAGTGATGTATTCCAAATTCTGAAATTCCTTCAGTTCTGAAATTTTTTCATTGTTTGAGCTATGATGGCCACTTTGGTCCACATAGGACTGCTATAAAAGGGTTTTATTTGTAATTATATTATCCCACCATTTTAAAAGATTCTCATGATTATTGTACATCTTGTGATGCTTTCCAATTCTAAGTAAACATTTCTCAAAGACATGATATACCACAATAACTTATGTTATTTTATGATGTCTTTGATGTTTGGAGAATAAAATTTATGGGTCATTTTCCTAATTCTTTTGGATACTTTTACATAATACTTTTTGTGGATGATGTGTCAAAATAGATTGAATCTATTCCAACTAGGGATGATGATACTAGTGTGTGTTCTCGGTTTGTCAAGAGTAATATGTTTTGTAGATTTAGAATACCCAGATTTATTCACACATACCAAGGAAATAATTTATTTAATAAGACTCAAGAGGATTTACTAAAAATATATGGGGTGATTCATAAGGTTTCTACACTCAATCACCCTCAAACAGAATGGGATAACAGAAGTTTAAAATAGAGATATTAAGCATATTATTGAGACTACTAATAGCCTGAATAGGAAAGATTGGAGCATGAGGCTTGAGTATGATATTTGGATATATAGGACTACATATAAGACTTCAACATGGATGTCACATTATAGGATAAATTTTTTGAATATCATGTCATTTTTTTGTAGAAGTTGAGAAAAAATCTTTTTAGGCTATCAAATCTTGTAACATGAGTCTGTTTGGGGCTGGAAAAGAGTGTAAATTATATTTTCAAGAGTTAGAAGAGATAATAAATAATTATTTTAAAAATGAATGTATTTTTATGGAGAAAAATAAAGCTATACATGATAAGATGATTTTGAATAGAGAGTTTCAGATTGGAGATAAGGTGCTACTATACAACTCCAAGTTGAAGTGTTTCCCATGTAAATTTCATTCCAAATGGGATGGACCATTTATTGTAACTCACATTTTTTTTGGTGCTATATAGATTAAAGATCATGGGAAGGATATTCCCCTTACTATCAATGGAAATCAGTTGAATTTTTTTTAGAGAAGGTAATAAGGAACATCTATGGGAGGAGTTATTTTTATTAGATGATGAATACCATTGAATAAACATATTTTTTCTTCCCTTACTTTATGTTTTTGTTTAGAATAAGTGTTGTGGAAGGTACTAACCTTTTATTGTGTAATAATTTTTCTTTTTTTTCTTCATAGTTTTTCTTTGCAGAGAATAGATTAATCTTAATGGGAGAATCTTTTAATATTTTTCACCATGAGGAATCCAATTAGGGATGATCTTCACTTTATCTTCCTACTAGAGAATATGTATTACAATTTGTAATGATCAATAGAAGCTGCAAGAATAAGAAACTTTTTTAAAAAATCAAGAAACATGGATTAAAATATTGAATAAAAGAGTTACAAGAGTCTAAATAAAGGAAATTTACTTTAATATAATGTTTATTTATTTACATTTTTAAGAGTTTTCAAGCTAGAAAGACAGAATTTATAAAATTAAAGAAGGGGAAGAAACTTAGTGGATATGAAGTCGGATAAATCTTCTATTTTAGGGGAGTTTTTCATTAAAATTATACCATTTTCATGCATTTTAATTTTACTTGATGTTGTCACTGATTTAAAATAAAATTGATAAAAAAATTGAAATAGAAGAATTATTACATTCTGAATTTTTTGCTAGAATATGATGTTTTCTACCATTAAAATTATAATTTTGGTTTGTGTAATCGTGTTGAATAATCTCCTAGTTTTCTAGAAATTTTTCTTCACACTTATTGAAAATTAACTAGTATACACATTATATTTTTGAGATGAATATTTTAAGTGGTAACCAGTAAGTAAACTTATATTCATGCTGTAATTTTTTTTAATTTTTTTGGTGTGGAAAAAATCCATTAATCTTTCATGAAACCCTTTAGAACATGATTTTTAATCTACTAAATTGTAAGATATGCTTGAACTTTAAAATTGAATTTACATGATTTATTTACCTTGGGTTCAACATTGAGTAAAATTTTGACCTTTAGTGTTGGGGATATAGAATTTCAATTTAATAAATTATACCAAAATGTGATCCCATCGAAACCCTTAAAAAATTTTAAATTTTATTATTTCTCAATTTTCAATGAAACATTTTCAATAGATTTTTTTAATTTTGAGTGTTGTGTAGCCACATTAAGGAGGTTAATTCTTTAACACCCTTTGGATTTTTTAGGTATTCCATTTTTCATTGCTCTCTTGAAAAGAAGTTAACTTTTGTAAATAGTATTTATGAATGTTATATAGTAATCATTTCCCTTAAATATTTTAATTTGGATTCATAATCATAATATATTCATTCAAATGAATTATGAAATGAAAATAAATATCTAGCTTGAACCAATTATTTTATTCTTCAAGATGTCAGATGAGTTATTTATACTCATTTTAATTTGATAAGGTTTCTCATCCAAACAGAGAGTTTAAATTATTTGATTACTAATTTATGGGATTTGGTTCTCCTGGTGGTAAAGAGAATTTTGGAATTTTAGCTGAATGAAAATTGAAAAGAGTTTAATCTAAATTCCTATTTTTAGGGTCAATTATTTTGTTAATCAAGAATTTTTTTTTCAATAAAAATACTTAATTTCTTGAGGGTAAAATATTTTCCCTACTTGATAAAATAAAATGGGGATATCATTTTGAAAACCAAATTTTCTTGGTAACCTAGAATATCAATCTTAAGATTTATTTCAATTCACTGAAGTTTATTAGTTTTTTGTCTTAGGAAAAGAAAAACCTTAGTGTGAGGGAATTGATGTGACTGTATTTTGATACATTTTTTTCACATAACTTCTTTAATTTAACAATCTTTTTGTTATTAAAATAATGTTTTAATTAGTTACTTTTATTTGGTTTTTGGTTTTTTTAAATAATAAAATTCATAATTTAAGGATTTTATGTTTAATTAATGTTTATTTTATTTTTTAAATATATATTTTTTAACTATGGATTTATTATTTAATTTTGAATTTCATTTTAAAATATTATTTTAATGTTGTTGTTTAATTTTATGTTATATTAAATTAATTTATCTTTTCCATTATTTTTATATTTAGTTAATTAATCATAGTTTAGCATTAGATTTAATTTATTTAAATAACTTAATAATTATAAGTAGTGTAGTATAATTATTTTCATTAATAAATTTTATAATTTCTCTATTTAGTTAATTAATTTATAAGTTAATTATTTTCAGATTTTTTTAATTTAAAAAAATAATTAGTTCAGATTTTATTTAATTTTTTTTATTTTTGATAATATTTAATTTGAAAAATAAATTTTATTTTAATTAAATTTAATATTACTAGTTTTTGTTTGAAACTTGTTAAATTTTAAATTATTGTTTAAATTTATTAACAATCTATCTTGTATATTTATTTCATTTTAATATGTTGAACTTTATTTGGAGTGAAATACATTTACTTTAGATAGATCTTTTGTATTGGAAGTTCTACATTTAAGATAAATAGATGATGATCCAATCAACACAAGCTTATTTTTGAATTTCCATGTGTAAGAGTTTTTATTGTAATAGAAACATGAATTTTTTGGGATTCCTACATAGCATAAATTGAGAAATTATATAAGGTTATCTGAAAACCCCTTGTAAGATGAAATGTTTGTGATCGAAAGATAAATTTTGGATATTTTATCCTATATGATTTCTAAACCCAAATCATGACCTAATAAGTCAAAGATCCACTGTGATATGGTTGGAGGAAAACCTGGGGCTAAAGTGTTGATGATGGGATTAGGTTTGAAGTTCACTAAAGTAGATGAAGGTTTTCCAAGAACCCATTGAATATGACATGACTTTGTTTTTTATGTATGTTTTGGTTTTTTTATGTTCTATGATGATGAAGCATCATTTTTATGGGTTTTTTTTTCTCATTACATATTTTTAATTGGAAATGGATTCAGGACCTCATGTTTTTCAAAATTGTGACTTCACAATCATATTTAAGTTCTCAAAAAAATGATTGAATTTTTCCTCATTGAAGTTGTATTTTTAAATTAAGGGATTTTCTAAGAATAGAGTAGAGATGGTTGGGGATTATGGATGGGATTGACGAACTATAACTTGATTGAAGATGAGATTATGCCAACTAGGATACACCATTTGAATTTAATGGTTTGTTAGTCATAACAAATAAGGCCGAGTGATTAAGAAGAGTTCTTTTTGTATTTTTAGTTCATCATCTTTTGAGGAATTTGATGAATCAATAAACTTGAGGATATCTCAGATTGAAGTTGTATTACAAAGCCTTGTTGAAGTTTCTAGCTAGAAATTAAATAAATATGTTGTTAAATAATTAAATTGTTATGATTTGGTGAATCATTTCCCATGAAAGTGTAAGAGTCTGATGGATAAAGAGTGTTTATTTATGTGATATAAGAAACAAATGAAGGTCATAAAAGGAATTCCCTCAATAAATGATCTTCAAATTAGGCTGTAATTTTGTACCATCTGTCAGTGGAGATTTTATGGAAAATAAAATGGGAATCCAAAATGAGAACAGGGAGAGGGGGGAATTCATTAAAGGATAGGAAACAAGACTTAAAAAAATTCAGAGATGTTAGAAGCAGGAAGACATGACCAAAAGCAGGAGATATTCTAGGAAGTTGCTACGACTACTAAAGCCAATGAGGATGAATATTGAAGTGTGTTGTAGCTCATTGGCGATGTTCAACAAAATTTAAAGTAACCAAAGCTAGTTGAATCACATGGTGTAGTCCTTCTAAGTTTTCAATTTATATTAATTTCTTGAATTTAATTCTCTCTAGAATATTGAAATTCAAAAATGTTATTTCTTCTTGAAGGTTTAATCTTCTACCATTCTGTTATTCATTTTCCTTCCATTCTAAGTACCTAACATATCCTATTGGAGTGCTATGAACATTGAGAGAAACTTATTAATTCAATCCAAGTTAGGGTTTTAAGATGATTCAAACTATTGAAATTTCTCAATATTCGATCAAATAATTATGAGTATAATGAGTGTTTTCTATGTCTTTATTTTCAATGATCATTGAGAGAATTGAATGAATCCTTTTTAAATGAGTTATGCTTCCAAAATGTTAGTTATAGTATCATTTTAATGAATTGAATGGGAATAATGATTTATATTTTAGTCTTTCTTGGAGAAAATTATAGCTGTTGAATCCATAACAAAAATGAAGAAATACTGATATGTATGAATCACTAGTTAGTCCCGCTACTTATTTTTTCATTTTCTTCTCAATTTTTTTATTTATTTTTTAAAACTCTTGTGTGCTTTGAATTTTTATTTTTCTTTCTATCTAGATGTTTTATTCCCTTCAATAATAATTAAAAGCTTAAAATTAGAAAAAATAATGAAAAAATAACCCCTACAGGATAACCTCTCTAATAGAAAACCTTAGCTACTGCTTTACCACAGTTCTTAGGTTTTATTTTTTGAAATAGGTTTTAAGTAACTACATAAAACCCTAGATTTCACTCCTATAAAACCCCCTCCATCATCTACCATTAACCTCATACCCTCTTTATTATAATTTTATTTTTTGTACCTGAGGTTTTATTTGGTGATTCCACTGAATCATGGGTGAATCACATGAATTTCATGGGACTTTCCAGTATCCTAGGATGAGGGGATCTCGAGACTCCCTCTACACTTGGTTCCTTGATGATTCAATAAGTTATGTCATCATTTTGGTTTATTTGAGTTTTTCCCAAAATTAAAATTAAATTAATTGTGTAATTGGTGTCATTGGTTAAGGATTTTTCTTGACATAAGTTTAAGAGTGTGTCGAGGGTGTCTAATATCTCATTGCTCAAAGGATAAATGTTTTTTGGATGCCCAATGAGTAATTAGACCCTGATCCAAGTTGTTTTTGGTTTAATTAAATAATTATACTTATTATAATTAATTATTTAGTGATGTTTGGCTTGAGATAAAAAACCCAAGTGGTCAGCGTAGGTTTAGGTAAGCATAGAAAGGGATCAACATGCCTTGGTTGAGCTATCAGCCCATGTAGATTTTTTATCAAAAAGCTTCATATAAGGTAGGTGGTCCCTAGACTTGACCCATAGTCTTTTATGTCTCTAAGTGAAAGTTTTTTGTATTTTTTTCTAGATTTACTAATCATTGACCTGTTTCTTTTAAAAATTAAAATTCATGGAGTGTCTTCTTCCCTAGTTAACAACTCATAGGCATGTTGGATTAAAGTGATAAAATGGATTGTTTTGAAAAACATTTTTAAATATTCCTTGGTTTTTGTAAGGTAAATTTGTTTTTTAAATGGTAATTTGGTTTTGATTTTGATATGGAAATGTGAAACAATATTTTGGAATAAAGGGTAAGGAAATGTAAATGGGTTTTTTATTTTAGATAAAAATGAGAAATGACCTTAATGTTGTGTGTGCTTGGAATTTGAAATTTTTATTTTAAATGGTATTCCAAAATTTATTCAAAATTTAAATTTATAAACCAGTTAGAATTTATTTTAATCCTTGAAATGAAAATGTTTTTTGGAATGGTTTTGGAAATAGAAAGTGGTTTGTTTTTTAAAAAGGCATGTTAAATTATTTATATGCCTCACCTTTTTTTTATAAATATATGATGTCTGTATGTTTTCTCTCGATGGTTAACCCAAGGTAAACACATCCCCTAGGGAATGATTGGTATGTTATGGTAAACCTGGGGTTTAACATGGCCCCTCAGGGGAAACGCTGAAATAAAGGTTAAACCAGCATGAACACAACCCTCTGGTGATGTAGGGATACTTATGGTTATCCCATGGTGAATGTGGCCCTTGGTGGATGTAGGGATACTTATGGTAAATTAGGGGTGAAAACCTTAGGGGATTTAGGTATAATTATGGTTATCCTAGGGTAAACACGGTCCCCGGGGTACATAAAGATCTTAGGATGTATATATTTCCCCTAGAAGCCACTTTTGATGAGGGATAAGTATATATCCTCAATTCAAGAGTGATATGGTTGGCATGGTCTACACAAAATGCTTAGAGACATCCTGAAACGAGACAATTTAAGTTTGTACCATTCCTAGGGTGAACCTCCCCCCCCCCTTGAGTTCAACGTTTGTTTACATTTCAATTTTGAATATTTTAAATGGTTGTAGTCATATTTTTTACCTTGAAGCACTTCTACATGAACTATTTACACAAACTAGTGTGTTTCAAACACTTTTTCTAGTATAATTATAGGTCACCATGGGGATGATATTGTTTTTATTGGACCGTGATGTTATAGTTTATGATATTTTTACCTTGGGTGATACACATACGATTTGAGATTTATGGTTTATGTGTTATTGGTTTTTGGATCTTGGACCATTGGTAAGAGTCCAGGTTTAGATTTTAACTCTTGATATGTGGAAGAATGATTCATATAAAATATAAAGTTAGTAATATAGGATCCACATGATATAGGTTTAATAGTGTGACTGTTTTACTGAATATTGATTCTAAACTATTTTAAGTGTCAACAACTACTTATATAGTGTTTTCCCATATAAGTACTTGGTGACATTCTACTCATTTGGTCCAACTTGTATATGTATGTTTTATTCTAGTGGAATGTCTTATAGATTCTATGGTGATGAATCTGGTATGATCCCTTCATCAAGGGATGAGTATTGACCCTGAGATTTTAGTAAGGGGAGTTCAATGTCCTAGTGAAGAACCCCTTGAGGGAGAGTTTGTCTTAGGTTGGGTAATTTAAGGTGCTAATAATGACCTATATAGTGTTTTACTTTATATCTTGGAATGATAGTCCCCTTAACCGAACCATCAGACTATAGTTTCTTGAAATGGGTCATCTGGGATGACGCTACTAGTTATGGATCTTAGGATGGGTGTGTTGTGATTCTAAAAGGAGAAGACTCATAGGATGGTTCTTAGTGAGGATTGGTACCTTTTTAGTAGATTGTTTTCCATGAGATTCCCGATGGTTGTATTTTGAGATCATTTAATGGGTGTCTTGTAGAGTAACACTTGATGTTTTTTGTGGGTCCCATGAGTGGGTGGTTTGGCACATGATTTACTATAGTTTGATTGAGATAGGAGCGTGTATGATGTCTCTTGTTTTTCACCATATATTTGGGTTGTTTTATAAGTGATGAGTGTTTTTTTGAGATGATAACCATGTGGTGTTGTCATGGGTTATGGCCTTAGAGAGTTTTATCCATAGGCTAGGTTTTCAGACCTAGTGAAATTGAGGTGAGATATGACCTTTGGACTAGGTTGGAGACTTATAAACCAAAGAAATGGCTTGGACCTTAGTGGGTTGGTGTTATATTTCTTGCAAGGTAAACCCCTGAGAGGGTTAAAATAGGGGTAGTGTTTTTCATTAATGAAGAGAAGCATAAGTAGGTGCTTTGGGTGTGAGGCCGTCGCAGGGGAGGTATGTATAGGTTTCATCATGGGAATAATTATTCTTTGGTGGGACTTGAATGTGGGATCACCTTGAGTGCTAGTGTTGTGGTATCAAAATTTTATTAAAAGGTTAAGACCATTCGAGTGCTTGAACCTATGGTTTTAGGTGTGTTTATTATGTATTGAGAGAATGGGTAAACTCTATTGGTTTTGTTATGGTGTTGGGTGGTAGCCAACCATGTGGATAAGATCGATATGCCTTTGGGAATGGGTGGATTACAATGGTTTGGGAAAGAAACTCATGTAGTGGGTAATCATGAGTCAGGTTATGACATGAGTGAAGTGTCATTTCTGAAGAGGAGTGACAAAAGGATCATAGTTGGCTGGATATGGAATTATATAAGGAGAATTATCAATGGTATTGGATAGTGATCCTTAACATATATAAGATTTTAGTATTATTTTGTTAAAGAGAACTTGTGACACCTTGGGTTGCATGGAGTTGATATGAAAGAGGCATGGCTAGATACAAAATTAGTTTTGTGATACTAGTTTGATTGTGATGTGACTAACATGATCATGAGTCAAGTTACAGTTTTTGGGTGGTACATGACCATACAACCATTGTATTTCGAAGGAAATTGAGGTAGCATATGCAGTTATGGAGCTTGTTGAAATTGATCGATGATGATCGTGAGAAGGATGAGCATCAATGGAAATTTTTGGTGTCATGCTCGCAGGCAAGGTGAACCACAAATTAAAATGAAATAGAGGAAGTGACCTATGAAAAGGGATACTTAGAAAAAGATTGGATCTGGTGACATGGTCGATCTAGGAGCGAGCAAGGACGTGTGATACATGTGGTGCAGTGAGCATGTCTTGGGAGAATCAACATGTGGGTTTGGCTGTGGACCTTTGTGGTAACACTATGGGAGTGGTTTTAAGTAAATACATGTGGTAGAAAGTTCACCAATTCCCAATTAGGGTGGTTAATTTCATTTTGGTTTGAAAGATTAGTGGGTTCCAAGAATGAAATGCTTGTGTATCAGAAACAAGTGATGATCTATGTATCGACTTGGCACTCAGGAATGCATAGGTTTTCCCATGTCCAGTCATCACGTTTGGAGATATATAAGATGTGGGTCATGGTTCTTTGTTTTTGATCAGGTGAGGTAATAAGAAGGGAAATTCTATGGAAGGGAATGTGATTTTGGTTGTAGAAAACATGACCCTTTGAGGACATGGTCCTTACTTAAGGAGACTTTATGGTAGATGGTTTGGATGAAAATTGGGAGCCCACAACTAGGTGAGTTCTCAATTCGAGTTAGGTATTATTCATGGATAGAGTCTAAGTGTGGGTGTTAGACTCAGATTGAAGTTGGAATGATCCAAGGTTTCTTAGACCAGAAATTGGTGGGTGCTTGTGAAAATCATGATGTGGGTTCAGTTGATAGATGACCCAAATGACGGGATCACATTGAGTTTCAGGTGTAGTGTGTTCATGACGATCTAGATCCATTAGATCAAGGTTACGTAGAAACTAGTGCATGCACATGAAAATAATTTAAAGGGTGGAGGTGATGACCTAGGAATTTCACCATGCATAAGGAATAGACTTTGATGATCGAGTATGGATGATAAAGGGGTGACTCATGCCGTAGGGGAACCACAATTGGGTGTTTTGGAGATGCATTTAGAGTTGGAGTTTGAGCATCAGTATCGGGATCAGGGTGTCTTGAAATGAGAAAACATGATTGGTTCTTATATAATTTATGCTTATAATAGATCATGATGGAAGGAATAAATGATTAAGAATTTAACCTTGTATTTGCACCATGAGTGTTTTCAAATGGTTTTAGGGTTCCTCTGATGTTAAGAATCATGGTTGGGTGTTTTCGGGAATGTATTGGTGGGTGTAGTCAAGCATCTTTAAGGTAAAGTCATCCAAGGGTGGTTCCACTTGATTTTCCCAAAAAGTTGGATATGGTAAGTTAGAAACTATATGAATAACGTCATATGTGTTGAAACAAGAGTTTCCTTGGAATTATCCAAATATTTTGATTAAAAATTTTCATTTTTGGGATCCAAAATGGATGGTGGGTATACATTAATATTGATTTAGAATTGGGAGCATACCAGTGCTATAATGGCGTCCTCACTCATGATTGGGAATGGGATGTTGGAATCTATACCAGGAGTGTCATATCAATTAGAAGACAATTTGAATTCATTTTGGGATGGATGGGCTTAGGAAAGTTCTGCCCTAATGTTTTTGATGATAATTACTAGTGTTGGATCCTACCTAATATAATTTGTTTCATTTCACCTTATATTGTATCATATACAATAACATTTGAAATAATATCCAATTTTTTTTGGATATATTCCTAAAAAAATTAGAAATCCATCATTAACTTCACCTCATATCACTTCATATGAAATAACTTATGAATACCCATCCAAAACACTCTTGGATTAACTCTAAAACAATTTTAGAATAGCTCTAAGAGTCAAACTCAATCCCCATTCAGTCAAACAAAAAGTGTGGACCTATTGGACTTTATATCATTGACAATAAATATAAATTTATATATCCATAAGTGTGGGAAAAGTGAGGCCTCTAGAAAATCATCATTGTTAATCAAGCTATAAAGGGACTTGGCATGATCTTCAACAAGCACACGTTTCTCTATACTCTTTTCCACCAGTTTGCATCATATTAAAATGTAAATTCTCATATTTCCCCATTGTATAAGACATAAAGTGACCATGAGACACGGATCATGTCAATCTCATAGAGGTAACTCATCTATTCTTGATTATTATAGTATAGATTGATCTAATCGATGAATGTATCACATGTTATTCATCCTCATAGATAAGTGTTGGAGTTGGTGCCTTAAAAATGTCTTTATTAGAACTTAATTACATGTTTTTCATTATTAATGAAGTTTTTATTGCATCATGATTGTTTCTTTTCATAACTATTTATGTGATAATGTCTTAATAATATGTGTCACATTGAAAGGTCATAATAGTTTCCCACTATGATGAGAACCTAGAGGTACCATGAAAATATAATTGAGTATATGGTCTATAGAAAAATGATATTGTTTTAAGGGACTTATACCATATAGGATATCATGGGTAGGTAGAACATAATACATTGAGACACTTTTTCATGGTGTTCGTTCTTGGTAATCTCTAAGGAAGAAGGCCATGAGAAAATACCAATCAATAGGAAATATTTATTTATATTCATCATTTCATGTTCCCATCTTAGGATATGTGCATTGATACTTATACTTTAAGATTATCATTATTGAATATCATGATTTACAAACTTTGATGTATTGATGAAAACTATAATCACATATACTCATAGTGTGGTAGGATGCTTCAGGAACATCATGAGTGATATTACATTAATGGATAATATGAGAAAGGATTTATCCCTTTTATACCATGATGGAAGTTGATATATTAGACCATTTGATGGGAATGTAACTACCTGAATAAATCCATGGCCATGGTTTTTGGTTGGTGGGTTTATTTCTAGAAAGTCAAATAAATATAAATAAAGTATATAAGTTGATGTCACTGACATGCAACCTGCTTAATTTTATATATCATGATAAGGGTATTATATTACATGGTAAGAATTCATGAGAGGTTGGATGTCATTGCAACATTAAATTCTTTCTCTATGGGTACCTTAGCTGTTGCATGACACTAACCTTCGACTTTAGGTGATCATGCATAATGTGAGTGAGAAAGAGGGCTAGATGGTCACACACTAAGTCTATACATAGTCTTAATTAAATTCAGTTATTGAATTTAACAAGTTAGAATAAATAATATTTATTTAGGTTTGGTTGATATCCATGATTTAATCACAACCTATTTGAAAGAATGAATAAGTTAAATAATAATAAATATTTATTTGTAAGTTTGGAAAATATAATATTTATTATATTTTTTGTAGAATAATATAGTGATATTATTTATTAAATAGTCATTTTCAAGGATCGATAAATATCAAAGAGGAAAAGAGAGTCAAGATTAATGTTATGATTGAAATTGTTATAAATTATTTTTTATTATTAATTTATTTCACATGTCAATAGATTATTATTATTATTATTAGACATGGGGTCAATTAAGAATTATAAATATGGAAAGGGTTTGGTGTGTGATTTTATAACCCTAAACCCACTATAATAAATATATAATTATATGACTTTCCTAATGAATTTCGGTGTTCTAGAAACCGAATATTCTATAATGATGTTTGTGGATTGTGGTGCATGTATTGATCACCACTATATAGATTCTACACTTGGATCCTTTAGTGCAATGATGGTGCAATGAGATCTAGTCAAACTTATTATCAAGGAAAGAAGAATTACAAGTTGAGGTAATTCTATATCCTCTAATAAATTAATTATAAACTACATGTTAAGATCCTATTATTCTAGTTTCATAGTTTTAATCAAGTCAAGTAATCTATAATTTTTGTTGGAAATGATGTTTTGATCATGTGAGGAAATTATCAGACATAAATTAAGACTAAAAGCCTAGTTTTCCATGGAACTATATATAGGATTCTTCTACTACACCAATAACTTACATCTACTATAAGAGGTATCACATGTTTAATTTATAATTATGTATTATTCATCGATTGTTTGCATGCATTTTCATTTTTCTTTTACTTAGATCGATTTATTTTAATTTATGACATCATCATCCCTTCTCTTTTTTCATTCTTACTAACATAACTAGTAAGTTGTTAAGATTAAAAAAATGAAGAAACATCGTAAGGATGCTATCTGAAGGTGCTAAAGGCTTTGCATGGACAAAACTAGAGTACATGGCATGTATTTCCTGCACACACACCGTTTATTTTTTTCCATGAATGTATCTCATGATAAAGATAGATAAATCCAATGAAATTGGATCTAAGATCTTATAAAAGGGGATCTACATTTAGATCTTAATAGAATGGAACAGGGCTTGGAGAGCTACCCACCATGTAATCACTGTACATGATGTGTAGTGCCTAGTTTCTCATGACCAAGAACACATGGTGTCCCGACATGTTGTGTATAAAATATAGGACATAATGACAGAAAAGATGTGAAACTCTAAGGCCGCAGACCATGTATTATGATTACATGTCATGTACCTCGAACTTTTTCATGGAAGACAACACACCTAGTCCCTATGAATGTGCTACAAACACGAGTAGAAGACAATATATGATGTATACTATTGTACACACAGTGTAGTCTACTGCTGATATTGTGCGCAACATTTCATGGAAAAAATTAAATATATAATCAAACTTATTAAAACTTTTTCCACGTGTTATTTATTTTATAGTGCACGCTATATAATAATATTGATAAATATATATTAAATTAATTTTTGTGTTAAAATTTTGGATAAGCACACAACGATTAGCCTATTTACACTTGTGTACTACATTAACTTTAAATGAAACTTTTTTTGCTTAAAATTATAGATGATGTTGAGTTAAGGATTCTTGGATGTAATTAAGATAAATTGAATTAATGTGATTAATTTTTGGTGCATTATTTTAATTAAAAAACAAATCAAAGTAATATATAACAAGTTTCCAAATGTATGATCATTGCATGTTACATGGATGATCTTGAGATTAGACCAACCCTATGTATGTGATTAGTTTCTTTTAATTTATCACTGTTAAATTAAAATATACGCCCTATGATTCATCCCCTCTTCCTTATTATGTAAGGGCTTTTGTGACGTCAATTTCTTTTTTGTAAACCCACCTTATCCAATACACTGGATCCCCTCACTCATGTGTGAGTAAAATATTATGTAAGGATGGTTCTATAAGGTGAGTTGAGGTGGTCCAAGTCTAGGAGCTGATGTGAAACAAATCTAGATGATATATATGAGCCAAGGTGGAATGCTACATCATGAACCAAGCTACGGTTCATGGTGTTTTACCCTAGGGTTGAGGGTTAGTTTATAATTCGTTGGATAAACTAACAATTAGAGAATATCATGATAATTATAATTATATTTTATTTTTGTTAGTTGCATGGTTAATTATTTATGTTTGTGGATGTCACATGATCACCTAGTAAATTAATTAAAAAGAATGTAATAAGGAATAAATTATAACCATATTTTGCATAAATGTATTATCAAACATGGTTAATCACCTAAGTAAAATACAATTAATATTAAAAAGTCATGTCATAAAAACAGAATTTACACATAAAGATAAATAAATCACTCAACTAAAATGTTAATTCAGTATAGCCCTATGATACTTATGTTTGAATCATCCTCATAGTTCAAAGTTCTTGACCAACCCAATTTGGGGTGATTTCAATTATTAGTGAAATTTTAGCTTGATTTTTTTGGGTTGAATTAACTTAGTTTACATCAAGGATTGACTTCCCAAGAAAAACTTGGTGTAACTAATAGGTAGGTGTTGAGGAAATACATAACCCAGATTTCAGGATTGGGGAGTCTACGCAATGAATCAAGGAAGTGTGAGTTACTGCATTAAGAAAGTTACGTCTACCTAAAACCATTCAAATAACTTGTTAGGCCCAAGTATAGGTTATGAGAAGGGGGATATGGATCCTTTCTACTAGAATATATATGTTATAATATATTTCAAAACTGATGGTGAGGGATATTAGGTTTCGAAAAAATAGTGGAAGATTAATGGTATAGGTGCATGCACGTTACACTACAACATGAATAGAAATTATATGTGCTGGAAACCCCATTTCCTTAGTTGCTTCCCAAAGAGGCTAGTGAGGTAGAAGAATCTCTGAATGTGAAACATGTGGATGATGCTATGTATGTACAATGTTTCACGATATCATCAATGTTCAATGAGCTTCTAAATTAATATGATGATATGGATACATATAGAATTGTTTCTCACCTTTAGGATCTCTATTAAGATAAGACAATATCAGTGACATATTATATATCCAATGCACTTTTCAGATGAAATATTGGAGAGTTGACACCAATTGGGCCACATGTAGTCAATATGATTTTCTATATTGAGGGCCTCGACATATTAGATTTTATGATCCTTGATGAGTTTTACACAAATCTCATTCTATCCTCACTACAATGAACCTTATCCAATTTTATTGTGAATAATAATATGATTCATAATGAAAAGACACTTTTAAAACTTCTTAATCTTATTCACCAAATTGATAGAGAAATGAGCCATGGATAACTCATTGTATTTATTCTGAATAAAAAGGGGAGAAATAAGGAAAATGTGTTGAAGACTCATCCGAAGTCTAAATATCCCAAGAACCATCATTCAAAAAAGAAGAAGATTCATGGGCAATGAAAGGAATGTGATCAAGTGTGTTTTTCATGTGATAAGAAAGGCCATTGTAAGAGGAAATATATGCAAACCAAGATGTAAAGGAAAGCTTTAGGTGTATCCATCATCGAGTGTAATCTTTATATATATACACATTGGGTATTAGATACTACATGTGGTGCTAAATTTTTTATCCAAATAAAAGAACCAAGTAGATTTTTTAAGGTTTCCTAACGTGAGGTGGATGTACGATCTTCTAATGGAGTGAGGCTGGCTGTTGTATCCATTGGAGACTACCATCTCGCATCACCAAAAATATTGTTTTTTATATTAAATAATAATTATTATGTTCCTATTTTTACCAAGAACATTATTTTCATTTTTTAGACATGGATTGATTTATTTACAGTTTTGGAAATAAAGAGATTGTACTTTTATAATGATAACATATGTTATGTCATGAAACAGTAGAATAACTATGTTTATGTACTAAATTAAAAAAAACCAAATATAAGAAATTGATAATGAAACAAATATGTGTGACTCATATAACACCATGTTATGGAATCATCATCTTGTTCAAGTAAAAGAGAAGTATTTTGGAAAATCTCTATCAAGATGGTTAATTAGACTATGTTGGGATTATTTCTCTTGAATGATGGCATGGTTTTTTATAGGGTAATATGACCAAACCACAATTTGTTGGTCAAGGTGAATGGGACAAAAATATTTTATATTTGGTACACATTGATGTGTGCAAAACTTTTCAATTAGAATATAGAGGTGGATTCTTGTAATTTATTACTTTTACCAAGGACTTGAGTAGGTATGGTCATATCTACTTGATGAGGTATAAGTTTAAATCCTTTGAAAATTTCAAAGAGTTCATAAATGAGGTTGAGAATCAGATTGGTAAGAAGATAAATAAAATTTGATTGGATCGAGGTGGTGTATATCTTTTCCAAGACTTTATTAATTTTATATAGGAGTACAAGATTTTATCTCAACTCACTCCACCATATAAACTGTAATGGAATGGTATTATTGAAAGGAGGAACTATACATTGTTGTACTTGGTAATGTCGATGATAAGTAACGTAAGCCTTATATTATACTTTTGGAGATATTCATTAAAAAAAACATCATAATTACTAAACCGAGTACCAATTAAAATGGAAAAATTATTGCCTTCAAGTTATAAAGTGTAAAGAAACCTTTTTTGTCAAATGTTTGTGCATGGGGTTGTGATGCTTTTATCAAGGAATGCTAAAGAAAAAAACTAGCACACTGAGGAATGAAGTGTAAATTTATAGGGTATCCCAAGAAAATAAGAGGATACTATCTATAAAAACCTTTATATAAGAAATCAACTATCATAAGAAAGGTTGTCTTTCTTGAGAGGGAGCGCATCCTTATAGCGGATAGTGGGAGAAAGATTGAATTCGATGAAGTTGATGCTCAAGATACGCAAGAGTTGAAAGAGGAACATATTTTATAGATATTCATGGAAGGGGATTTTAATAAAACAAAATTACTACTTAGGAGATCTATATAATTAATAGAAATATAGATATAACATCTTGTTTTAAAAAAACATTGTTCTATAGAATACACATAACGCAACACTAAACCTAAATGGACCATGTTTATTTAAATACAACCATTACAAACTAGTCGTTAAATTTGAAGGTATGAATAGTATTAACTAACTTATGAAATATATATAATTTTACTACTCAATATAAATTTATTGATAAATTCCTTCGAAATAAGCACTCATTTTTTAATAAAAAAAAGTTTTATTCTTCGAAAAATACATTTATTTAAAAATTATTTTTACTTTTTTGTGAGAAAATATTATAACTAATTTCTGGAAATTTTAGAAAATTTATCTGATAAAATAAACTTCATTTTTTAAATTAACATATCAAAATTAACTTAGGGGTAAAGTTTTGATATTTTTCAGAAAATATTGATTTTTTTAGTGAACAATGAAAATACATATTTGTATAAAACTATCATTTATTTTTAATAAATTAAAGAAGTTTAAAAGTAAAATTATTATTTGAACTTTATTTTAAAATTAGAATAAGTTTCATTTATTTATATTTAATCTAATTAATTACATTTGAATCATATTTATACTGGAATTTAGTATAAGTTTATTTTTTTTCTTAAAAATGCATTTTCTTGAAATCTATTTTTAAGTAAATTTTTTTATCCATTTTAATTAATTAAAATAAAATCTAAAAAGGAATGAATTTAATAAAATATATAGATTATATATATATATATATTAATTTGAATTCATATGGTGATTATTAACAGTCATATTGTTAATATAAGATTATCCTTTGCTTGAAAAATACATTTCTTGAAAAATCTTTTTTGATATGTTTTGCAAGTTATTTTTTTATAATTAAATTAAAGAACTTTTATGAATTGAATTTGATAAAATTTATTCCATATTTTGAATAATAATTATTATAATTTTGTAATTTCTTCATATTATTTTTTCATAATTAATAGTAAAAATAGTAAAGATTAATTACTGCGATTAAGGTTAAAATGAGTTTATTGGGGGTTAAACCAAAAGATAAGGGTAAATTCTCCAATTAAACTTGTGTAAATAATATTTTATGACTATATTACAAAATTATCTTATCCCAACTTCTTGTATATGGTAATTTAAAGCATTTTTCTTGAGAATGACTTTATCATTTTGTATTCTTTTAGGAAATTTCCAAGTGAGTCCCCTCCCCCACCTATAAAAGGACACCTCTCTCATATCCTATCCACACATCAAGGTCATTTTGGTTCTAAAAATACCTAAAAAAACATTCTTTATATCCCTACCCAATCTTAGAGGGTTGGTTTGATCATAAAACCAACCAAGGGAAACTTTTGGTGTAAACCTTGAGAGGTTTCTTGAAGAAGATGTATAGTTCTTAATCAAGTGTTTTTGTTTTCTTTCTTCTTCCACCTCCTTAAAATTTTATTAAACCATGATGATACTATAAAATCAGTATTTATCATATACTAATATGTTATTATGTTAATTAAATAACCTAAATCCATCTACTCTTCCAAAAATTGGGAAACAAAATTATCATTCGTGTGTATGGTGGACTACCACCTCACGAACTGATGTAATTTGTTTTCCATCATCACCTCTCGTGGATGTTTATGATGATGGATTTAATATATATATATATATATGTGTGTGTGTGTGTGTGTGTGTGTGTGTTTTTTGTGTGTGACATTCCTTATATATATTTTCATTATGTAAAAGTAATATATCATATATTTTCTTACCTTTATGTTGGCACCTCCTTATTTTAACGCTCACAAATCTTGTTTCCTATGTATCTAATGAATTTAATTTTTTATTATAGTGTATTATTATTAAAATAATAATCTTAATAAAATTGGATACATGTTGAAAAGATCTACTCTTAGTTCATTTATGCCACTACCACATTTACTACCACCAGACCTGTTACCGCTAGGACTTTCTACCGCTAGACCTACTACCACCAGAGTGGTTCTACCGCTAGAGTGGTAATAAAACTAGAATATGCTACTACTAAAAGGTTCCATTTATAGGAATTCCACCACTAGGCTTGTGCTATCACCAAGAGTGTTGTCATCATCTTTTTCACTATTTATATTCGACAACATTCAAATTTAATGCTCCCAATGGCTAGTTTGTGGGAGTTAATTCATTGAGATTTTTAATGATTATTCTTAAACCACTAAATGGATTAATTGAAATAAAATTAAGAGTTCAAATTGTGGATCCCTAAAATGTTCATGATTATTCTTCAATGGGAATTCAAATAAGCAGTGATATATATTTCAGAAGATGTCGCTCATGCATGTGGTGGCTTGATCAATCCAAGAAAAAAATTGCATGATGAATACAAACACAAATATGAGTGTAAAAGTGTGGAACATATCAAAGATCAAGTTACTTTCTCAAACTGAATAAATAGAAGTGTTCTAGAAGCATAATTATATAGAAAAAGTGTACTTAATGACACTCTATTTTTCTAAAAGTTTAAGAGAAAATATTTGATCTACTCCTCAAGAAAAATATGAAAACCCTTAATCATATTCAACATTAAAAACTGAGACATACTTTCATTTATAAGAATCTATTTATTTGATCTATTTTTTTGTTATACCTTTAATTAGTGTGTTGTTTCACTCTATATATGACACACATAGAATTTTGCACTTAAACTAGAGAATAATTAATATTCTCTCTATATACTTACCAAAATATATTGCAGAAGAGGTCCCTACATAGCCTGTGTTATTTTTATTCTCATATATAAATATTGAAGATTATTTGAGCCTGGACAACTTATTTTTTTTTGTGTATATCTGATATAGGTTTTGGATCAGAATATTTGATATTATAATCTTATTAGTGGCAGGTGATTTCCAAGTAGAGGGTATTAGGTCTCAGTTTGAGACTGAACCCATCATTTATTACATTGTGCATTTGTGTTTGGTTTCCATTGTTTCAAAGTTTAAACTACATTTGATTTAAACTACAAACAAAACCTGTACTTTTATTGTTATTCTTAACTAGTGTTTATATAAATATTTGATTAAGTAAATCAATTTCAAAAGTTAAAGCAATTTCAAATATTGTTTTCACTAATCCCTAATCAAGCTTTGAAAAATCTTTTAAAAGGTAAAAATTATATTAAAATACAGTTTTTGTTAACTGGGTGAATTTATTTTAATTGGGGTATTTTATTTGAACTTGTTTTTAATAAAAAAATTGGAAACTCAATTAACCCCCTCTTGAGTTACTCAATCCATCCAACATTTGATATCATAGGATTTTAAATATATTTTCAAATATGGTTTAGTTGTCTTTTAAAGATCATAAATTTCTATTATTTATAAATTTAACTCTTTATGAATAATATAAAAGAGGGTTATGTTACCAATAGTCCTAATTTTTTTAATGGCACTAATTATCCAGATTGGAAAATCAAAATTAAAATGCACATTGAGAGCATGGGTTTTGAAATCAAGATCTGTATTATAAAAAATATGAAATACCTAAAACTGCTAGATATTAAAGGGATGATACTACCAAAGTTTCACATAATAATAACTATAAATCTATGAATGATTTTTATTGTGCCTTGGGTGATTAATAATTAAATAGAATATCCTCATGCACAACTGTTTTTAAAATTTGGGACACATTAGTTGTTTCTCATGAGGGAACTACTAATGTTAAAGAAATGATTTTAAATATGTAAACTATTAAATATGATACTTTTAAAATTAAACTTTATGAGAATATTTTTGACATGTTTCTCAGGTTCAATGAGACCATTAATACAATTCACTAACTAGGGAACCCTATTTCTAATAAATACCAAGTGATGTGCTTATTGAGGTGTCTACCAAAAACATAGAGTGGAACCTCAATATCAATTAGAGAATCATGTGATGTTAGAAAGTTACTTTTAAAGGATATAGTTGAAAAATGATGATGTATGAATAATAAATCAAATTGAGAAGATAATAGGATGATTAACCCAAAATAAAATCTATAGCCTTCAAATACACCACCTCAAAATAAAAGGAGAAAATTCAAGATAATAGTTCAAGTGATGAATAATTTCTTTCTGACAGTGATGAAGAGATGAACCATCTAGAAAGAAGATTCAATTTTTTTTATATGAAGACAATGTTTTTAATGAAACCAATATATAAAGGTAAATTTTACAATAGGGGATAATAGAGAAAGGATTGGAAGAAGTATGATGCTTTAAATTGAATTATTTTCTATGAGTGTAAGAGGAAAGGGCATACCAAAGATGATTATCCTAATCTAAAATACAAAAATATATATGATTACAAGGATAATAGATACAAGAAAGAAATTAAAGCAACATGGATCACTTCTGAAGACATCTTGAGTGATTCAAACACAACCCAAGAGGAAAAACATGATATAGATAACATGTTTTTTATGACAAACACATCTGAGGTATCTAATGTTTTTACTGCTTAACATGTATATATTTATAATCATTATGGAGATTAAAATAATGATGATAACATGCCAAATGAATATATTTTCTAGTATTGTAATATTTTGGAAGATAAATTCATTGAAAATAAGGATAAATATAAAATTATAAAGAAATGACATGCTTTGACTACTAGTTTTAAATATGATATTAGTATTGAAAACGTTAAAAATGATCAACTGTTGAAGGAAAAAAATAAATTAAAATTTTATAATGAGAAACTAAAGAATGATCTAGAAATACTCACCAATGGGAGTAATAATATTACTCAAATACTTAGAAAATAGACAACACCTAAGTATATTACTGGTATATGGTATTAACCTGGATAAAGAATAATTGTTAAGAATAATTTCATTTCTACTTGTAGTTCTGGATAAAATTCTACTAGTTTTTACTCTTCTATACCCAACAAACTCTTTATTTATAAAAGTTTAAAATCTTATTATAGGAAACATATTAATCAAATATGGTTTCCTAAAGTCTTGATAACTAAAACTTCTAGACCCAAGAAGATTTGAGTACCAAAATAATTTTTAGTTTAAAATTTATTTTATAGGAAACTTTCTTAATGAGCTTCAGTAATAACCTTTGGTGCCTAGACAATGGCTATTCTAGACACATGACTAAAGATTATTCAATCTTCAAGAATTTGATAAAGGTGGATGGTAGACATGTCAATTTTGGTGATAATGATGAAGGGAAAATTATTTTCCATTTTTAAATTGGTAACTCTAATATTGTTTTAATATCTAAATTATTATTTGTATATGGTTTAAAGAAAAATATACTTAACATCTCACAGTTATGTGATGATGGGTTTCATGTGAAATTTGAAAATAATTCTTGAAATGTTTTTGATTCTAAAAATTCTTTAGTTTATACTACTTAAAGAAATGATAATGTTTATGATGTTAATTTATATTCTTTATTTTCTCAATATATTTCATGTCTAAGTGAATTTCCATAAGAATCTTGTCTTTAGAATAAGAGACTAGGAAATTGGAATATTCACTAACTTAGAAAGATCACTAGGAATTTTTTTTCAAGGATTTACCTAAAATTGAAATCTGAAATGACAAAGTATGTGACCCATATCAAAAAGGGAAACAGCACAAAATATATTTTAAATCAAATAAAGAAGTTTAAACTTCTAAACAACTAGAGTTGGTTCACATGGACTTGTTTGGACCTTCTAGATTTTATATTATAAATAGGAAGTAATATTTTTATGTTATTGTAGATGACTTTTTGAGGTATACTTGGGTATTATTTATAGTTCACTAAAGTGAAGACTTATCTTATTTTACAAATTATTCTAAATTTGTAGAAAATATTAGTAGGATTATGATTAAGACCTTAAGAAGTGATCATAACCATGAGTTTAAAAATCAAGAATTTGAATCTTTTTTCTCAAAAAATGACTATAATGATACCATTTTCTATCCCAAGACCCCACAACAGAATAATTTTGTATAAAGGAGAAATAGAACACTTAATGAAATTTCATGGACTATTCTTAATGATTATGACCATCCTGTTTATTTTTTGGTAGAGGCTATGAATACAACTCGTTATATAATCAGTAGAGTTTTAATTAAACCTCTCTTAAAAATAATAACTTATGAATTATGGAATAATATAAATCCAAAGGTTAATAACTTTAGAGTTTTTGGTTGAAAATTATTTAATATTAACACTAAAAATAATATTGAAAAATTTTCCTCCAATAGTAATGATGGAAGTTTCCATGGTTATTCAACTTCTAGTAAACCATATAGAGTATATAATAAGATAACTAAGACTGTGGAATAATATGTTCATGTTAAATTTTATTAAACCGGTCCACATTATCCTAATAACCCTTTAGAATACCTTGAGGATGATTTTTCAATTATGAATATCAATGCCAAACAACCAAACAATTTTATTAAACAATCAGAAAAATCATCCAATTTTGAGGAACATCCTAAACTTGAACCTAAATATTTAGATGATCATGATATAACTAGCCCATTTTCTTCATAGAGCTATTAGGACTCGTAGATACAATCCTCTATATGTTTTATAAAGATACCTAGATAGTGGTACACAAACTAGAGATTCTCTTAGAAACCTAGTTTAATATCAAATATTCTTTCCTCAACATGAACCTAAGAACATCAATGATGAAATTAATAATGAATTCATAGTAATGGAAATTAAAGAAGAACTTAATTTGTTTGAAAGAAATGAATTTTGGAAACTTTTAGTAAGACCTAAAGACACTTTGACTATTTTAACTAAGTGGGTGTTTAGAAACAAAGTCGATGAGTCGAGAACTATAGTAAAAAATAAAGCAAGGTTGATCACACAAGGGTATAGTTAAGAAGAAGGTATAGAATAGGATGAAACCTTCTCAATAGTAGAAAGAATCTAAGCCATTAGAATAAATATATCCTATGTAGAACATTTGGATTTCAAACTATATCAAATGGATTTCAAAAATTAATTCTTAAATGGTTATAATTTTGAGTACATTTTTGTTAAACAAACACCTGGATTTCAAAATCCTAATATTCCAAATCACGTTTTTAAACTAAAAAAATATTTATATGGTTTAAAATAGGCTTTTAGATATTGGTATGATATTATCAAATCTTATTTAATTTCTATTTTTTTTTCAAAAGGTATAACTGATACTATTATTTTTATAAAAATAATTTCAAAATATGTTTTAGTAGTTCAAATCTATGGTGATGATATTTCTTGGATATTCTAAAATTTATCTGTTTAATAATTTTTCAAAGATGATTCAGAATGATTTTAAAATGAGTTTAATGGTTGGACATAAATTCTTTCTTGGTTTTTAATTTTTTCAAAATAAATATGGAATTATTTTAAATCAAAGTAAGTTTATCAAAGACCTTCGAAAATGTTTTGGTTTAGATATCACTAAAAGTAGTGATAATCCCATGAGTACTACCTATAATTTGGATATTGATGAAGTTGTAAAGCTAGTATATCATGAAAATTATATAGGTATTATTGGAATATTTCTATAATTAACTAATATATGACTAGATATTATGTTTAGTGTGTGTATGTGTGCCCATTTTCAAGAAAACCCTAAAGAGTCTCATTTACTTGTTGCTAAAAGAATTTTAAAATATATAAAATATATAAACAATTTAGTATTGTTCTACCCTAGTGGATAATAATTTGACTTAGTGAATTATTCAGATATGTATTTTGGTGGTTGTAATTTAGATAGAAAAAGAATCTCTATAACAATTCATCTTTTGGGAAAGTCACTAATATCTTGGTGAAGTAAGAAGCAAAATTCAGTTGCACTATTATTTCATTCTCGAATTCCACATGGGGTTGGAATGGCATTTTTTGGTGTTGGTGGGACAAACTTCACATCAAACACATACACCCATGTAATTTTCATGTGGTTTCCAATGGGGATTGTTTGTGGAACTGGAAGCAACCAATGGTTCTCATATTCGTGATGACTCATGGCCCTGCTTTCCAAAGGAAGGAACACATTGGGGGAACATGGCCAATTATACTCAAGAACTCACATTGTCTAAGAGGATGGGAGGTCAGTCTCATCAATCCCTTTTTAGTTTAATTTTATCCTACTCCAGGACACACTTATAGATTTAAGATATGTTCATAAATCCTTCATTAACTCTCAATTACAACGTAGTTCACACTTGAATTCAAATAAATTATTGAAATGTGTGGAATTAAAAATCATCTGTATGTATTTGAGGTTCTTCATCAATGGTTATATCTATATATATTCAAGGTTCTCCATTAGTAGTTCCCTTTTATGAACATATTAAATATTCTTTTATCATTTATTATTATGATACCAGTTTTGAGCCACTCAGTGGGGTTCTCTAGAGTGTGTGACCATCTAGGGATATAGGATTTATTTTTATGTTGGGATCTGGCCCATAATATGGGATTCCAGTATATCCTTGTGAACGGAATCAGAACCCACATTGTTTGGTGACACTTAATGGGACACATCATACCTTTTAAGGTTATCTGACAAGGAGAAAACTGTATAGTTTAATTTCATGAGACAAAGACGTTTCGCTGAAAGGTTCCAAGTCAAAGTTTGGTGTGAGACTTATGCTGAGGAGGCCTAGGGTACTTGGAAGGGATATGGGCTCTCAGGTTGGATAAGACCATATTGGGAGTCTTTCCTAGATATAATTAGGGTTGATTTTTGGGTTTTAGGTTTGTTCCTTATGTATTCTTCCTACATATCCCATTTGGATGGGAATAAAATCCCACATATTTTGGTTATGCGAACCCACACCTATGGAGGTCCTCTTGAGGTTCGTATCATAGGGAATGTGGCCCTTTTAGAGAATTGAGTTGAGTGTTACACTTAGAAGGATTCTTGTAGGTTGGAGATTATACATATGGAGGAGGCCCGTAGGTTGGGGCTTATACCTATGGAGGAGGCCCATAGGTTGGGTCTTATACCTATGGGGGAGGCCCATAGTTTGGGGCTTGTACCTATAGGTTGGGGATTATACCTATGTAAGAGGCTGATAAGTTAAGACTTATATCTATAGAGGAGGCCCATAGTTTGGGGTTTATACCTATAGAGGAGGACCATAGGTTGGGTCATATACCCATGGAGGAGTCCCATAGGTTGGGTATTATACCTATGGAGGATACCAATAGGTTGGGGCATATAACTATGGAGGAGGCCCATAGGTTGGGGCTTATACCTATGTAGGAGAACTATAGGCTTTCTTCATTGAGAAAATGGCCCCTCTGATGATAAAGGAGTGATTTCTAGGCTTACACCATATAAGAGGATTCTCTGGTGGTTGGATACATGGATTTGAGGACCCACACCTATGGAGTCTTTCTGAAGGAAGGCAACAGGAAGATATAGAAAAATATTTTCTATTGATATATGCATCTCAACATGTGGATGTCAAAATCATATTTTACCTCTAAGACCATGTGAGTTGTTCTCAAATGTGGGAAACAAAAGGAAGAATAAAATCTGGTAAACTGCACAATCCTTCTACCATTGGTGGAAGAGGCTAGGGATATGTGAGAAGAAGCAAGGGCTTGGGAATTCCCATATCCTCTCTCATTTTTGGCAACTAGGATATTCATATTGAATCTTGGATATGATCCAACAAGCGAAGAGGATCAATAGTGTAACCTCCTATAAGAAAGAATTGGTGATTAATATAGGAGGGATTCCCTGGTGACTGGTTCTTAGGGAAGAAATTAGGATAATACATTACACCTAAAATAGAAAGTTAAGCATGATCCTCTCTATACTCTCATAGAACTAGAGGTCCCTGGTCTTATAGATGACAAGTTAAGAACATGTCCTTAACCCTTGTACCTAATACCCGGAGATCCTTGACACTACCCCTAGGGTCAGGGTCTTGATGACCAATGGAATTCATATCTTCATACACCCTGAGGACCCTACCCATCAGGTAGGAAAAGTGTGGGACACCCCTGACAGATGGAATGCATATCTAAATGGGAGACATCCAGATTTGTATCTTTCCTTGCTTTTGAAAGTATGGTGGCTTCATTGGAGGATTTTATTTAGCCCCCCTTAGATGAGGGATCCAAATAAAGGGGATCCCTACCACTGGTTTCCTGAAAGATGGATTAGAAGGTGTCTCACACATGTCAAGGTTTGGTGAGAAGAAGGTGCTTTGTGCAGGACCTAGGAGGATCTAGAAGTGCTTATTTTAGGGGTATAGGCCTAATCATGCTAGATATTCCTTGGGAAATTGACCACATGGGAAACAAATCTTGGTTGAGACCTTACTCTATTTTCCATGGGTCTCCTAATGAGTCCCTTGAAGTATAAGGACCTGACATTATTACATTACATAATATTGAATTTAGTCAAGAAATCACGTCATTTCACATTGATTATCTTTTCAATTTTAGAGCTTTAGAGAAAATGTTCATAACACATTCATGACATTACAGATTAATACAAAGTGGATACCATAAAAAAGTACTCATTTCTCCCAATATATAAAAAACCATTCAAATAAAACATGATTTCTTTGATAGTTCTTCAAAAATTTAACTTAGATTCCTTATTTGTCTTACACATCCTTATAAACTATGAAAATCATTTAAAACACTTGGGATGAACACAAAAATCTCAGTAAAGGATATAAAATAAGTAAATAACACATTAGTCCATGAATACTTGTAACATATGAAATCATTTCCAAAAGGCATACTTGTAACCCATATATAATTACTTTGTGAAACATGATATTTATAAAATATTCCCACAATACATAGGAATATAAATAGAACCATAAAGGTATGTTGGGGAATTGCTTACACAATCTTGTAACCCTCTCGTCTGCCTTATAATTTGTAACCCCCACGACTACCTTACAATTTGTGTAAACTTCACAGTTACACTTGGAGTAACCATACTAATGACCTCCAAATTACACATAACCAATAAATTAGATAGAGATATAGGTCCCAATATTCATCATAAACAATTCCCAAGAACCAAAATATAATCATACAACATGAATACTTCCTAAAAAAATTACTTTTGATTGTTGTAAAACAGATTTTTAACAGAGGATTTTAAAGGAAAATCCCCTTATAAATATCATATAATTAAAGTGAGACTTAATAGAGTGGATGAAATATGTATAAAAACTATAAATAAAAATAATTAAACATAATATAAACAAAACCCATCACATAAAAAATTTTAATACCACATAAATAATGAAGTAAAAGGTTAACCCAAAGAATGGAAATCAGGTGAAGAATTCCTTTACCTCAGGTTTTTATTACTTAAAATTCATTTAAAACTCTTTTATAATGGTTAAAAGAGTGTTATTAATATCTTATAGATACATATTCATCTTTATAACATCTTATATGATCATTTTATAACATAATTTCACCCTTTAATTGTTTGTATTTTGTTCCTTCCATTGTTTCAGGTATGTTATTTACATGATTTCCATGATTGGTTAATGAAGAATGTTCTTGTCAATTGGAAGTGAAACTCAATAATTGGAATGGAATGGTTTTTAAATATTTAATGTACCATAAATTATACCATTTATCATTTTGAATTCTAACATGAGGATGATTCATGAGTTAAAACATTATTGATATTTGTTTAGGTTATTTTGGCGATTCTTTGATCGTAAAGATCTCATTTTGTTTCATAAATTAATAACATGTGTGAAAAAATATTACAAAACCTTATATAAGTTATAATACATAAATTATAATCTGGTTCAACCATAAAAATGGTTTCATAACTAGTCTTTAATTAAGTAAAATATTTTTAAATCACATTGTCTACGATGTCAGTAATTCAACACATCATGGAAAATGTTTTTATTCCTTGAATAAGTGGGATAGGATAGGAAGATTGATGATGAATTTTCCATGAACATTATAAAATATAGAATATAAAATATTTATAGATCTTTCATTCCTATTGAATAAGAGGATAGGAAGATACTATAATAATAAAAAAAAACACATGAAAAGGAAGATGATTTCTTACCTCTTGATATCTTCTCCTTGAGATCCTCCTTAAGGCCCTTGATTTAGGCCTTTGGGTGATACCAAAAAGGTATTGGACGTGGGTAAGGATATTTTCGAGGGAATTTGGTAGAAATTAGACAATGATAAAGGCTTGAGAGGTGTGGGAGGAAGAGGGGGAAATGAGTGGTATTTATAGTGGAGGAGGGGAGAGATTTCACATTATTTTAATTATTATTTTATTATTTTGCCTCAAGACAAGAAATAGTGAGTCTACCATGAATTAAAAAAGTAATAATGGCATGTGAGTTCAAGAAAATTTGCTTACATAAACACCACATCATCAATGACACCTCCATGATGCATGAATTCATTTATTTGTCAAATACCAAATATTCATTATTCACCAAAAAATCAAGTATTTCAGAAAATTACCAAAAATTCAACCCACCCATTTTTTAATGTGAAGAATCCAAAAATTAACTCCATTTTATCAAAATAATTTTATAAACATGAGATAATTAGTTTTTAAATAAAATAATACTTTATTCAAAAAATAACAATTTTAAAGCATTTATTTACTTATTCAAAGATATGGGTGTACCATACTTTCAATTAAATCTTATATATACACCATAATAGGTGAGGTTACTATTCATAAGGGTAGGTTACTATTCATAAGGGTATGTTACTATTCAAAAAAATTAATTTGGTCTTATAAGTCTCTAAATAACTTACTGATCACAATTTTTGATGACCATTTTTCGAAATTCAAAACATAGAAGTTGTAAAATTATGTTTAAAGACTAGTTATAAATATATAATTATTAAAAAGTTTCATGCATTTCATTTTTTTTAAAAACATGGGGTGTTACATTATCTCCACCTTCTATAAATTGTGTCCTCGCGATTTTATTTACTCATTAATCAAGTGAGAGTACCTTTCCCTCATAGCATTTTCAGATTCCCGTGTTGCTTCTTCAACCATGTGGTTTCTCCACAAAACCTTTAATTGGGGGATTACCTTATTCTGAAATACATGCTTCCATCGATCAATAATTTGAACTGGTTTCTCTTCATATGAAAGGTTCTCTTCCAGCTAAACTGCTTCTGGACTCAAGACATGAGTTGAGTCTGGCACATACTTTCTCAACATCGAAACATGAAAAACATTGTGTACCTAAGAAAAAAATGGAGGCAAAGCTACTTGGTATGAAACTAGTCCAACTTTCTCTAGGATTTCAAAAGTACCGATGAATCTCAGAATTATCTTTCCTTTCTTACCAAAACACATCACACTTTTCCAAGGAGAAATTGTAAGGAAAACATGGTCACCTACCTCAAAAGAGAAGTATTTCCTTCTATTATTTTCATGTCTTTTTTACCTGCTCTGAGCTATCCTCATGTGCTGTTGGATCATATTCACTTTATAAGCCACTTCCTCTACTAATTCTAGACCCATCAACTTTCTTTCACTGACTGCATACCAAAATGCTGGAGTCCGACACTGCTTCCCATACAATGCCTCAAAAGGTGCCATATGAATACTGGAATGAAAATTTTTATTATAAGAAAACTCAACTAAAGAAATATGCTGATCCCAACATCCCTGGTAGTTCATTGAACATGCTCGAAGGATATCCTCCAATGTTTAAATTGTTCATTCTGACTGCCCATCTGATTGAAGATGAAAAGCTGTACTGAAATTTAATTCTTTTCCCAATGACTTCTGAAGTCCCTTACAAAATTTAGAAGTGAACCTAGGATCCCAGTCAGATACAATGGAAATAGGAACCCCATGTAACCTATCAAACTATTTGAGGTACAGTAGAGAAATCTGATCCAAAGACATTTTATCTTGAATAGAAAGAAAATATGCAGATTTTGTCAGCCGATCAATAATAACCCAAATCAAATTATTACCTCGAGAAGTCTTTGGTATCCCCACCACAAAGTCCATGGATACATTCTACCATTTCTACTATGGCACTGACAAAGTATGAAGCATCCCCTTCGGTAACTACTGCTCTACTTTAACCTGTTGAAATGTCTACCATTTCACAATAAAATCAGCAGTATCCCTTTTCATTTCATCCAACCAATAATACTCCCAAAGGTCTCTATGCATCTTAGTACTTCCATGATTAACTAAAAATAAAGAACTATGAGCTTGACACAACAAATATTTCTTCAAATAATAATCCCAAGGTACACACAACCTTTTTTCAAATCTTAAAACACAATATTTATCAAGGTTAAGTTATGGAAACTTACCCATTTTAACCAATTATAACTTTTTCTGTAGCTCATGGTCTTCCTTCTGAAATTGCTTAATTCTATTTAATAATGATTAATACATTGAAACCTGAAACAAAATAGATGTATTCCCTGCAAAAAAAAAACTTCTATGCCAAAATTCATCAAATCATTAATTAAGGGATCATGTTCCAAACATAACATGGTTAGTGACACATGATGTTTTCAACTCTAGGCATCCACCAATTTGTTTGATTTTCCTGGATGGTAATTTATTGTGCAATTATAATCCTTTATCAGTTCAAGTCATCTTCTCTACCTCATGTTTAATTCATGTTGAGTGAATATATACTTCATACTTTTGTAGTCAATATTTATTTTACATTTGGATCTGTATAAATGATGCCTCCAAATTTTCAAAGCAAAAACCACAGTTGCCAATTCAAAATCATGTGTGGGATAATTTAACTCATGGGGTTTTAGTTGTCTTGAATCATAAGCAAATACTTGATCATTATACATTAGAAAAAAACCAAGTCCCTTCAATAAATCATCACTGTAGTTGAAAAACTAATCATTTCGGGAATGCAAGGCCAAAACCAGATCATTCACCAATCTCTTTTTCAGTTACTGAAAGAAAACATCACATTCTTCTTTCCAAAAAAATTTAACCCATTTTTTCTTAACTTAGTTATTAGGATAGATAACCATGAAAATTTATTAACAAAATGTTGGTAATAACCCGCTAATATGAGAAAACTACGCATCTATGTAACATTTTTGGGTCTTGGCCATTCATCAACCACTCTTGTTTTGGAAGGATCAACTATTATTCCATCCTTATTTACAATGTACCCAAGAAAATAAATCTGTTGTAACCAAAAATCACACTTATTGAATTTTCCATACAGTTTATTTTCCTTTAAGGTTTGTAAAACAACCCTTAGATGTTTTTCATTCTCTTCTTTACTCTTAGAAAATACCATAATGTCTCCGTAAACACAACCAAAAACTTATCCAAGAACTCATGAAATATTTTATTCATAAGATCCATTAATACAAAAGGTGCATTAGTTAACCCAAATGACATAATAAAAAAAATCATAATGCCCATATCTAGTACTAAAGGTTGTTTTCTTGATTTCATCCTCCTTCACCTTCAACTGATGGTATCCAGAACTCAAGTCAATCTTGGAAAAGTACTGAGCTCCCTGGAGCTGATCAAAAAAGTAATCGATATGAGGCAAAGGATACATGTTTTTTTAACAATGATGTTATTAAAAGCTCTATAATCAATGAAAAGTATCATGGAACCATCTTTCTTTTTAACGAACAAAACTAGAGCACCCCATGGTGAAGTGCTAGGACGAATGGAGCCTTTACCAAGAAAATCCTACAACTGATTTTTCAATTCAAGAAGTTCTATTTGAGCCATATGATATGAGGGTTTTGATATTGTATTAGCACCAGGAACTAAGTCAATTGTAAATTAAACTTCCCGATCAGGTATGACACCCGGTAACTCATTAGAAAAAACATAAAGGTATTCATTTACCACTGGCACATCATTAATCTGAACAGATCTTGTGTTTTCAACAATATAAGCAATATAACTTTCATTTATACATTTCAATAGTTTCTCAACTTCCTTATATGTTATCAATTGTATGGGTTCTTTCTTATATACAAACTAAAACTCTTTCTTAAAAAAAACTTCTTTATCTCTACAATCAATCTTAGCATGATAAATAGAAAGCCAATCCATTCTCAGAATAACATCAAACTCAACTAAGGGTAAAACAAAAAGTTTTGTAGGTAAAGTACTTCCATAGAACATAATATAAATATTATTATAATTCCTCTTTGCTATAATTTTTCCCCCTGGTGTTTTAACAACAATTTTCAGTCTCATTTTCTGAGGTGATATTTCTAATTTACCTAAAAATTTCTCAGAAATGAAGGAATGTGTAGACCCCGTATTGAAAAAAACTTTAGCAAAACTAGAGTAAACAAAAAAAGTACCTAATAAAACTTCATTGGATGGCTCGAGATCTGCTGACATAGTCACAAAGAATCTCACTACACCTTTCTTCTTATATTCTTCCTTCTTTACATCATTTAGATATCTCTTTGAGAATAAATTTTCATAATGACCTATCTCACCACATTTAAAACACTAAACATTTTTCTTATCAGCATTAGCCTTAGGATAATTTTCATTACAATCTCGGGCCATATGTCCAAACTTACCACATCAAAAACACTTCCCAATTTTGTTAAGTCATTCCCCAAGGTGCTTCTTTCCACACTTTTCACAATCTAGAAACTGGATTTTCTTACCATAAGATTTCTTTAGTTGATTCTTACCCATATCTCTCCATCTTGACCTATTATTCTCCTTGATTAAAAAATTCAAATGATCATCATCATACTCCATATCTACCCTCTCAGAACATTGGACAAGTTTCTCATAACTTTTGAATTAAAGGGAGGCCATCTCTCTTTGATATGTTGGATTCAGTCTTGAGTAAAATATGTTGATTTTTCTATCATGATCCAGAATAAGATTTAGAGCATACCTTTCCAGCTGGGTAAATTTTTCTTCATACACATCCACTGAATCTTCCTCATTTTTCTTTAATTAAAGGAATTTCTTCTCTATCCTAAGTCGTACCACCTTAGGAAAATATTTTTTTTAAGGAAAAGACTTTTAAATTCATCCCACTCTAAGTCATCAATATCCTCTATATCCTTGATATTACTTACCAATGACCACCACTGATCAGATTCACCTTCAAAACGATAAATGGAAAGACATACCTTTTGATTATCTAAACAACCCTTTATATCAAATATATTTTCAAGTGATTTAATCCATCCTTTATCCGTTACTGGGTCAGAAGATCCATTGAAAGCAGGAGGGTGTTGTCTCATAAAATGTTCCACTATCGTCATGTTCCATTACCTCTAGTTGTTCTCTTGCATAGATGACACCACCATTTATTTCCTACATTATCTGATTCATTACTATCACAAACTACTCAGTTCCAATCCCTACCATTCTGGGCTGTAGATTCAGAAGGATGTCGTTTTGTCGGTGTCTCTCCTCTTCAGCTCCCCTGTTTCTTCTATAGATAACCATTCTGAACAAACATATCTTAGTTGAAGAAACATGGAAATATTTAAATGCTATAACATTTCAAATTAACCATATAGTAAAAAAAATATGGTATTATATTAACACCATCCTAACCCCTAAATTTATCTAAACCATCCTTTGGTACCAACTATAAGGACCTGACCTTATTACATTACATGATCTTGAATTTATTCAAGAAATTAATTCCTTTCACATTGAGGATCTTTTCATATTTAGAGATTTAGAGAATAGGGTCATAACAAATTCATGAAATTACACATTAATACATAATGGATACCATAAAATAGTACTAATTTCTACCAATTTAAAAAAACTTTCAAATAAACCTGATTTCTTTGACATTTCTTCAAACATTTAACTTGGCTTCCTTATTTATCTTACACATATTTATAACTTGTGAAAATCATTTTAAAAACTTGGTATGAGCACAAAAAGCTCAGTAAGGGATATAAAAATAAGGAAAGAACACATTATTCCATGAATACTTGTAACATATGAAATCATTTTCAAAAGACATACTTGTCATCCATATATACTTAATTTTTGAAACCTGAGATTTACATAAGATTCCCAAAATACATAAGAACATAAATAGAACCATAAAGGCATCATGGGTCATTACTTACATAATATTGTAACCCATTCGACTACCTTATAATTTGTAACCCTCACGACTACCTTACAATTTGTGTAACCTTCGTAGTTACACTTGGAGTAACCATACAACCGACCTCTAACTTACACATACTTGATTTATTGGAGGAAGATATAGGTCCCAACATTCATCATAAAAAATTCCCAATAACCAGAAAATAATCACACAACATGAATAATTTCATAAAAACAATTCTTTGGAATGTTGTAAAACAAAGTTTTAAAATAGGATTATAAGGGAAAAACCAATTAGAAATATCATATAATTCAAGTGAGACTTAATATATTGGATGGAATATGTATACACACTGTAAATACACAGAAATAAACATAATATAAACAAAAAACATCACATAAACAATTTTAATACCACATAAATAACAAAGTAGAAGGTTAACCCAAATAATGGAAATCGGGTTAAGAATTCCCTTACTTCAAGTATGTCTTACTTACAACTCATTTAAAACATATGTATAATGGTTAAAAAAGTTTTATTAATATCTTAAAAAAACATATTAATATTTATAACATCTTATATGATCATTTTATAACATAATTTCACCATTTAATTGAAAGTATTTTGTTCCTTCCATTGTTTCGGGTGCGTTTTATACATGATTTCCATGATTGGTTAATGATGGATGTTCTTGTCAATTGGAAGTGAAACTCCAAAATTGGAATGGAATGGTATTTAAATATTTATAGTACCATAAATTATACCATTTATCATTTTTAATTATTACATGAGGATGATTCATGAATTAAAACATTATTGATATTTGTTTAGGTTATTTTGGCGATTCTTCGATCGTAAAGATATCATTTTGTTTCGTAAATTAAAAACATGTGTGAAAAAGATTTAAGAACCTTATATAAGTTATAATACATAAATTATAATATAATTAAACCATAAAAATGGTTTCATAACTAGTATTTAAGGAAGTAAAATAATTTGAAATCACATCGTCTACGATGCCGGTAATTCAACACATCATGGACAATGTTTTTATTCCTTGAATAAGTGGGAGAGGAGAGGAAGAATGGTGATTAATTTTCCATGAACATGAGAAAATATAGAATATAAAATATTTATGTATCTTTAATTACTATTGGATAATAGGAGGGGAATAGACTATAATAAAATAAAAGTAAATAAAAGAAAAACACATGAAAAGGAAGATGATTTCTTACCTCTTGATGTCTTCTCCTTGAGATCCTCCTTAAGGCCTTTGATTTTGGCCTTTGGGTGAGAACAATAGATCTTGGATGTGGGGAAGGATATTGGGGAGGAAATTTGGTAGAAATTAGACAATTCTAATTCCTTGAGAGGTGTGGGAGGAAGAGGGGGGAATGGGTGGTATTTATAGTGGAGGAGGGGAGAGATTTTACATTATTTTAATTATTATTTTATTATTTTGCCTCAAGACAATAATTAGTGAGCCATTCATGACTAAAAACAGTAATAATGACATGTGAGTTCGAGATAATGGGATTACATCAGCACCACATCATCGATGACACTTCCATGATGCAAGAATTCGTTTATTTATCAAATACTAAAAATTCACTATTCACCAAAAATCAAGTATTTCAGAAAATTACCAGAAATTCACCCCAACCATTTTTTGATGTGTTGAATCCAAAAATAAACTCCATTTTGACAAAATAATTTTATAAATATGAGAAAATTAATTTTTAAATAAAATAATACTTTATTCGTAAAATAAAAAATTTAAAGCATTTATTTACTTATTCAAAGATATGGGTGTACCATAATTTCAATTAAATATTATATATACACCATAATAGGTGAGGTTACTATTAATAAGGTAAGGTTACTATTTATAAGGGTATGTTACTATTCAAAAAAATTAAGTTGGTCTTATAAGACTCTAAATAACTTACTGATCACAATTTTAGATGACCATTTTTTTCAAAATTCAAAACATAGAAGTAGTAAAATTATATTTAAAGTTTAGTTATAAATATTTACTTAAAAAAAGTTTCAGGAATTTCATTTATTTTTTAAAAAACCTTGGGGTGTTGCATGAAGGGTCCCATATAGGTCCCAGATTAGGGAAGAGACCTTCATGCTAGTGGTTTTCAACTAGGAGGAAAGGGTTTCTCACATAGTTTTCTTATGTTTCAGACCCTGGAGGGACTTTGATCTCACTATCCACCTTAATTTTGTCTTATCTATAGTTTTAGAGAGCTACCTAAGGGATTTTAATGAACTAGTTTAAGGGGATACATGACTAAATCTTGGAGGATTCTTATATTTTTCACTCTTAAAAATGAGGAGCCCTAGGGTCCTATTTATAGGAAAAAATGAGACCCTAGTTAAAGGAGGTTATCCATGAAGGTTCATGGTGCTTGTACCTGATGAAGGTGTTATATAAAGGGGTGGCTACACCTTTTTATCTATGTAGGTGGGGCCTGTGTGAGCATTATAATGAATAGGATTGGTGCCTACATTTAAGTTTAAGAAAGTTTCTTTGATTCTTTTTAATTATCTTCATCTTTATAATATACTTAAGATACTCTTCATAATATTTCCATCCCAAGAAAAAATAGTGTTTCCACAAAATCCCCCCCTCAGGATTGGATCTGATGAAAACAAGAGGGTCTAGTCCTGAGGTAGTGGGGGGAAAATATTCTGAATGTGGCGCAGGACAACCGTGTAGGGTACCAGCATAGGTCAACTATGTAGGCTCGATGCGAAAGTCTAGTGTGCAAGTCCACAATGTAGGTCTGACACATAGGCCCAATGCATAGTCTAGTGGTGTCTATAAATAATACTAACCCTTTGGAAAATCTTATTTCCACATTCATGTTAATTTTCTATGATTTTCATTTGCACAGGTCTTTTAAATGACTTTGTTATGGACATACACATTATGAACATTTGAGCGACTGCCCTCTATGGAACCACCTTATTGAGGAGCTTGTGAGAGGCATCTGGTCTAGGGACCAATGTGAGGCACCTAGTTGATGGGTTTTCACAAGGTAATTTCCTTCACTAAAATTATTTAACTCTCTAAAATCATGTTTTTTACCTTAATGATAAATCTTGATATATTCTTGTAAGTTTTAAATGGATGCTTCAATGGATTCTCATGAATAAGATGTTTCATGTTTCTCAGAGATAATAAAAGATGTTGGGATAGATTATTATGACATGAGTAAATCTATTATCCCAAATTTATTGAAGAACATGACATAGTATTAGAAAGAGTATCCATGAAGTGACTATTTTCCCTTGTACAATCATTGACTTCTGAGGGATTCCCTCATCTCAATGGATTAGAGTTATTTCTTAGAGTCTTGGTTCATGGAACATACCAATTGTCTTGTCACTAATGTCTCAACTAAGGGTGTATACATAAAGTAAAATATAGTTTACACTACCTATTTCATGCACCACAACCGTTGTACCCTTGATCCGAAGTCTCATACCCTAGATTCAATGCCTCACTGTTACGGATCAACCTTCCATGCTTCTAAAATAGAAAAATCACAAGGTTTGAAGGAGGATTGATATTTACATTCTGTATGGGGAGTTAGTCCTAAGTGGATGTGGTCGTACTAGGTGCACCATAATTGTGCATAATTCAAGAATTATATGCAAGATGTTAGAATTTACGAGGCCGTTTGGGTGAGGTAAAATTATATTTAAAATAATCCAAACATTCTCCCCAAAGTGCTGAGATAATGGAGTCCTCAGACAAATTATTTTTATATGATACATGGTGAAGTCAGCATTATCCTGTGGGATATCTACAAGATTTCTAGATCCCCTATCCTTAGGGATACGTATGAAGAGTTTATCCAACTAAATACAATATGGGATGACATTGAAAGGACACCTGTTTTGTCCCATGAAATTTTTAAGGTGGTATATAAGGTGAAGAAGAAATATCCTCATACAAGGTGTGAAATCATTCTTGAGGTGTGGATGAAGGCTTTCCTCAAGCCAGATGAATAAGGCCCCACTTTCCGATTCCCTACAAGATTCCCCACTTTAGACAATCAGAGTATTCTTGAAATTTTTTTTCACACACTGAAGAAGGGACAGTATACCTATTGGAGTTACATGGTCAATCTTAAATTTTCTATGAAGACTAATCTGGTCAACTTCCTTGCAATGTGGTTGAGTATCTACATACTACCGGTCAGCGGATCCAATAGAGATACGAAACCAAGGAATTTTTTATAGCATCTAAACTATTAGAAGGGATCCATATAGGGTTAGACACCCCTTTCCTGGAGAGGATCCACTAGTGTTTTCTACATGAATACACTGGGAAGAATCCATTTAGAATTTCAGGTCTATTTCAAGTGTTGTGGGGGTGTATTGTAGCGCACATAAGTTCTTATAAAGTTATAAGTCAATTTAAAGTCCCAGAAGGTTGATTTCACCCATTTGTTCAAGCTATTTCTTAGATTCAGCCTTTAACCCTAAATCATAATGAATTATTGAGAATTTTGACCATATCAGGAGAGTTCAAATTCTTCCCATATGGAGACCCATCGATCAAGAAATTCACCAAAAAAGTAAAAATAACGATGATCTGAGGGAATACATGATAGAATTTAGAGAAAATGTACCGGTATCCCATATCGACAGTGAGGTCATATGTGAGGCATACACACCATATCAATTTTTTCACTAGTTAAAATTCCTACAATAGTCAAGTGTCTTTCACCCCATGAATATTTGGATTGAGTAACACCCGATGGTGGACAAAATTTTTTGGATCCTGATGGCCATGAAGGTGTCCCAAATGTCGATCAAGATACATCTATTAAGTGAATCGATCAGGCTAGAATCTAAGTATGTCATTTATTGGATTTCTTCATATCCCCAAGGAGAATTAATGAAGAGCATCCATCGAGTCCTGACTATGTCAACTTATGGACATGGAAATCATGGAAGGAAGGTCCAATACAAAGGTGATGATGTTGAAACTCCAAAGTCTTTAAGAAAATATCATATACAAGTCATGGAGTAGGCTAGGGATGAAAAGACCACTTCTTTTGGGATAGGGCCATCTAGTCTCCACCATCAAGATGAGTCCCAGTTTCTGGTCACCTAGTCTTCTGTGTGAGTAGAGAGGCCTGAAAAGGCTTCAAAATCAAAAGACATAGGTACTTCCCCACATCTAGTCACATTATCCCCATATTATGTGTGACCATGTGCAATATATTCTTGTAAAGGCATATCTCATGATATCAGAGACATGTGGGTATTTCTACAGACTAGCTTACACATCCCATAGATGGGGGATATCTGAGAACCCTCCAATCTCCACCCTAAAAGTAATTTGAATGAGGTGGGATAATATTTTTGGTATTTGGGGATGTTGATATATGAAACTAATGGTTGGATCATGGACACAAAATGAGTATCTAACATGTTGGAATGTGGAAAACTTAAGGGGGTAGCTGGTCACACTGAGGAGTAATGGGATGACTTCATCAACCCTGGTGATATATTTCTATTTTTCCCTTCTTTTTTTTTCTCTTTATCCACAATAATTAATTATGATGGGATCTATCTCATAGTTTGGATGAGTAGAAGAATGAGAACTAGTGGAAAACGTGCTTGAGTCACTGAAATATGGGCCCACATGCACCCCCATCAGAGTAGTGGTTAATTCTCTTGAATCCTAGAAACTATCATTAGTTTAGAGGATGGTGGTGGAGGAAATGGTGGGAGGGTCTTCACAACCTCCACCCCAATTTTCCATTACTAAGAGGACCGATAAAACCCCCTCTCAATCTCAAGAGAATAAGAAATGAAATAGAGTGGAGAATTTGGTCTAAAATAAGAACCATAATAAGTATTTTTTTCTATAATTTGATATCATGACTCACTCAACATACTTATTTGACCGTGCTTGCCTTTTGTAGGATCTGCTTCACTTTACTCCCTTAAGGGTTCTAGTAATTATCCTTGAATAATTGAGGGGGACATCCCGGAGGAGGTACAAACTCATAATAATCAATCCATCCCCTTGAAAGATTAAGTACCAAGAGATGCAGCTGCATAATGTCTTATTATTTCATAGAGGGGAATGGTTTATTGTAATGTCATATGAATAATATAAGGTGTCATGTGCCAGTTACTGACTTTATTCCTTATGAAATATCAGATCTACCATGTACACTGGAGAACCCTACAAAAATCACCATCAAACTCATATCCACTTTGGAAGGGGTTAATAGGGATCCAAGATAGTCTATTGATGGTGTCAGTGCCAATTCTAACCCTATGGGGTTCAAAGTTTCTATATCTACTAAGAATTTGGAAGATAGAATCAATAAAAGATCCAATTTAGGTCATGATCCCTACATCTCAGATACCATTATAGGTGAGGATGCTACAATATGTGAAGGATTATATAATGAAATAATGGATGAACTAATGTACCATGTGGATAGGTTAAAAATCATTAATATTCTTGCATCTATGGAGGAGTTCAAGGAGTTCAGTAGGTCATTGAATAGAGGTGAGTTCTATCTTTCTTGAATTTTTAAAATACAATCGACCACATTTCAATTGATATCTCACATCAATGATCAACCTATATAGTTTTTTATGTAGAGACCATTGTTAAGGAAATCCATGAACAAGGCATTGAAGTCCATCCTTCTCCCATTTCTAAGGTAGTTACAGTTGAGAACTACAAAGTGGGAGATTCCTAAGAGCCCTTGATCCTGGTTTCCAAAAAAATTCAAGGGGATGTTCCTTCCTAGGAGGTTTTTACCTAGAATTATGAGGCTCTTAGTACTGGGGATACATTAATACCAACTGTTTATCCAAGAACAGATGAGTTCTATTAACTGATTTGGCTGCTTTACTACCTTTTTTGTCTGTTAACCCTATGATATTGATAAGGGGTGTCACCTGTTATTTAGCGTCATCGACTTCATTGGATGAGCATGAAGTGGGGGATTATTTACAAGTTTTTTCAACACTTGTAGGTGAAACTGAGGCTATCTTGGATGGAGTGGAACAAAGTGAATCATTTAGTGCACTAATCCCAGAATACAGCTCTCCCTCTAAGAGAGGCTCCAATTCATATTTAGAGATTAGAATTCTCTCCACACTACACGCCATGTCATTTGGTGAGACATCTAGAAGATAGTCATGGAGACACGTCTTGAAGACCTGTCATCATGACTTCATCGACTTAAAAAACATTTTCCTTTTTGAGGCATGGAGATTTTGATTATTTCATGATCCAAAATGCTATAAATTTAATCATTTGGTAAAGGGAAGAGGATAAAATGTTTTAGAAGGCTGAGGCGTAGTTAGCAGATCATTTTTAAAATATTAGGGTTGTAGTGTTCTATGAAGAGAAGAATCATTCTTAGGAGGTGGAGGAGAATTGTTTCCATCTAGAATAGAAATATCTCCAAATGTAACACCTTAAAAAGGAACTAAATTCGATACTATAAGATATTTTCCAAATACACAATTCCTTGAAAAGGGTCTAGGAAGAAGGCAAGGATTCAATGGCTATAGAGAAATACAATATTCATCACACTTAATAAGCCATTGCTACACATATATCTTGGTTCTGGTGCGCTATATAAAGTACTCAAGCCATAGTTCAATATATCAAGGCCTATGTCATGGAAGAATTGTAAACTTTAGTAGTGAGACTATGATATGTAAAAGTTCCTCTATATTTTAAAACATAAATGAAAGGGATTTTTGTTTCCAATTATCTATTATGTATTCCAGTCCTCATTGTAATCATAATATAACATTTAAAATGACTCATTTGATTGAATGTCATTGAATTATAATTGTGACGATGTGGGTGATGGAGTGATCCATTTTTTTCCTAATCCATGTGTCCTAGAGAGTGGATTTTGACTATTTCTTGGGTAATATGGAAAATCATGCAGACTTTATGTCTTTTATATCATTACCCTAATTTTAAACTCTAATATTAAGAAGACTTCATAGGTTAGACTTGGATTTTTATTAGGAATCCATTTGTGGGTTTTCAACCTAACAAGATTAGTTACTTTTATCTTTCCATTGATTAATTATTACCTAAACCATGTAGGTCATAAGTCTAGTGATCTGAGACTCAACTTTTATCTATAGTTACCTTTGTATGTTTTTAACCCGGTGAGTATTGTGTCTCTTTTTTTTTTGTAGTTTAAAGTCGTGAAAGTTAGAATAATAAGATTGGTACTTTAGGTAAAAATAACTTTGATGATAAGATTCAGAATGATGATCCAAATAAGGATCATTGTCCAAGAGTATTCTAATATTCCTTAGATACCTGAAGGGGAATTTTGAGTCACAATTTTTTGATTCCTAGATTTAATACATGATATGAGAAAATAATGTAAGGAATGGCCACAAAACAATTTTGAAAAGAAGTTTCCAGCATTATATTATCATGGAATTTTGGAATAGGAGAGTTATCTCCTGAGGATGAATATTTAGTTGGTTGAAAAAATCTTTTTGTTGGAAGATTTATACAAAGATAACTAGGGTGTGTTATTGCATAGTTAAATTGTGGAATCCTCTGGATGAAAGGAACTTTTGGTGGGAGACTTATGAAAAGGAAACTAGGTCATGTTACTGCATAGTTTGGAAAAGGGGTCCTTAGTAATTCCGACATTCTACAACCAATGGTTAGAAAATTTTTAAAGATCTAGATTTCTTGAAACCATGATGGGTGGTTTTCCAAGGGAATATGTATGAATAATGAAGAGATTGTTTGTATTGGAATTGGCCTTGAATGGAAAAATGATCCTACACGGATTTGGATTTTGTAAAAAAGGGTTAATTCTATTAAATGACTGATGTCATGGGGGAGGCCCCTCTCAGGAAAGGGTTGAAACATCATGCAGTTTAACGTCATGTGACTAGGCTATGGACCGTGCAGTTTAAAATCTTATAGTGAGGATTTCATCGTAAAGTTTAATGTATTATGACTAGAACATTTTTATATTCAGTTTAATGTTATACAATAATCACATTGAGGTATATAATTTAAGGTCCTTTAGCTACGACTAAAAGATTAATGATCATCCCTTTCATGATAATCTATCTAGGAATGTGCCATCGTTTTCAGGTATAAAAGGGAAAGTTTGTAAGATATAATCTGGGGGCCTCCTGATCCAAAAAGTGATATGGGGAAAAGGGATTATGGTGATAGATGAGGTCTCTCCTGAGGAAGAATATACCTCTAGATGGATGGCTATTTTGTGAGAAACTTTATGTAAAGAGAACTAGGGAATGTTACTACATAGTCAAACAATGGAATCCTCAAGATGACATTCCCTTTTTGTGGGAAACATATGAAAATACAACTAGGGAGTGTTACTTAATAGTTAAACAGTGTAATCATCTAGATAACATGCCCTTTTGGTGGGATAATTGTGCAAATAAAACTAGGGAATGTTACTACATAGTCAAACAATGGAATCCTCTAGTTGATAGGACCTTTTGGTGGGTGACTTACATAGATAAAATTGGGGAATGTTACTGCATAGTCAAACAACAAAGGTGTTATCAGGAATTAAAAAATTATATTGATGATGGAAAAATGAAGTTTCTGGAGACTCATATTTCACTAGACATAGTGTTTGGTTTTTGGAAAGAAAGAACCTGAATATGAAAGTTTCATTTCAAGTGAAAATTACCCAAAAATGGGGGAAAATGTTTCCTATGCAGGTGTGACCAAAACGCAGGAAAATGGGGGATTTTTTTTATTTAGGTTTGGTCCAAAACACAAGGACATTTCATTGATACACATCTCATTTTAATGAGAGTCATTACATATGTAGATTTCGAAAACCATCAAGTTTAAAGTATTGATTGTCAGGACTTTTTGTGTATTTTAACATCATGCAACGAGGACAATATGATGTCTATAGTTTTAGGTCATACAACTTGGAACACAATATTATGGAAATGAAGAGTAACATGAGTCTTACCGAACCAAGTTTGTTCCTATATAATTTGGACATGAGGGAGGAAATTGTAAAATAAGATACTAGGAATTCTTAGATCAAGAGAAATGACATGGGTCCAGTATGCAAGGGATGATCATGGACCAAATTTGTATAGAAGGTTCTATCATGAGGTCGTCAAATCTTACCAAGAGAGAAGAGGCTTCTCCAAAGGGTGAATGTATTTATAGTTGGAAAACCCATCTTTTGGGTGACTTTATTCAAAGACAAATGGGGCATGTTACTTTATAATCAAATAGTGGTAAAATTATGCAAAACCAACTATGTCATGTTACTAGATAGTTAGAAAAAGGATTCCTTAAGTACCAGACATTCTATCACCAGTAGTTGGAGAACGATTATAAAGATCTGACATTATCCAAGATTAGTAGTATGATGTGTGGGAAGAATATTTCTAATCATAATATATGCATTTGAACTGAATTTTTCCATGAAGTTAAGTGTCATTTTCATAGATCTAACTCATATGTAGGAGGGGAAATCTTTTTTTTACTTGGTGGACTTATTAATAAGGGAACACAAATTAAGATCTCCTACATATATATTTGTTTGTATGCAGGAGGGGGATTTTTTTACCCCATGGCTGGTACTAGGACATGATGTCTATGAATCACTATGTATCTCATTGAAATGAGAATCAAGCCATGCATAGTTCTTGGGGAACCATGAATTTTAACATCATGCTGTAAGGATGAAGGTGACTCAATGTAAAAAATGAATATTGTGGTTGGTCCAGGGTATAAGACTTGGGTGTCACTACGTTTCTCGTTGGAGTAAGAATCAGGCCACATGTAGTTCTATATAAACCATAGAGTTTAAATTCATGTATCAAATATATCTGGTGTTCCTTTTAAGGTATGGTGACCACGACTTTAGTAACCCTGATATGAATTGGTATACCTTGATCATGGGGGTAATTCATTACTAGAACCCTAAAGACCATGTGAGTTATGCTCAATGTGAGATACAAGGAGAGGAAAATGTTTCTTCAACCAAACAAATGTGATAAAAGAGGACATTGATTTTTTTTATTTGGTGGTGGTCGGACTAGGACGTAAGATCTAGGCATCACTACACATCTCATTAGATTGAGAATCAAGTCGTACATAGTTCTTGAAAGGTTCCCTATGCAGGTTTGACCTGTAAAAAGGGAGGGGACATTTTTTTATGTTGTAGATGGACCCATGATTGGATATCTTTTCATCACTACATATCTCATTATAATGAGAATCAAGCCACATGTAGTTCTTGTATAAAGGTGTGGTGGGACACCAGCACCGAAGATTGTGATCCACTCATACATAGATTATATTGTTTTAAATCATGAAACAAGGATGTGAACCATGTATTTTTACATCATACAATAAGGACATTGTCATATAGTTTTAATTCCTTATGACCAGAATGTTAGGCTATGTAGTTTAATGTTATATGAAAAGGATGTTGGTGTCCTCCAGTTTATCATCTTGCAACGTAGAACATATGTTGTGTCTTTTAAGGCCATGAATACAAGATCATGATGCTATACTGTTTAATGTAATAAAATATGGACATTAGTGCCATGTAGTTTATCATATATTAATTTGGATGATTAATTATGCATTTTAAAGTCATGTGACAAAGAGCGACTACACATTTTAACATTTTTAGCTGATACGTAATGATATTTTGTCACATGAAGTGATTTTTGAGAAACCCCGCATTGGTTGGGGATGTAATGATCTCTTTATCCATTGAAATAAAAGAATAAGCTTTGTTATAATAGGACTTATGTATGGAATAAGGTCCCTCCCACTTTGGCTCATGTTTTAGAGGAATATTCCCAAGTATCATTAGAGTCCTAAGGACCAGTACCAATTATCCCTGGAGGAACAAATAGAGGTAGGCCTTATTGTTAAAGTCCAGGGATATCTGATTTTGATGGAACTATAAGTGATGAAAGGTATGAAATCTCTTCTCATACAGTCACTCCAATTCATCTAGTTGTTTTTGATATTTATCATTTGTGGATAACTAGTCACAGATGGCAATGTAGAGTAAGGGAAATTGAACTTCGATGGGCAGGAACACCTCTATCTTGTATACCAATGAGTATGGGGTTTCTTATGTGGAAGTGCGAGTTTTAGTCCGGTAAGACCACAAGGTATGAAAGATATTATCTATCCAAGAATTTTTATCCTTTTCTACCATCTTTTGAAGTATATTTGATAGGGTCTTGTTGAAGGCCCCTATCTGTCCATTTCCTATTGCATGATAGTGGGATGAATGGTTGGACTTGATGTTATCCTCCAAATATAGATTATTTAACTTTTAATAATAGAAATTGGTTCCATTTTACATTATAATTATATAAGGGACACCAAACATAGTAATTATGTCATCTTTCACGAAGCTGACAATATTCCTTGCCCTAAATTATTTGAGGGGTGCAGCTTTGGCCTACTTGGAAAAGAAATTAGTTCCCGTGAGAATATATTTGAACGGCTTGGATATTGTGGGAGGATAAATTCCTATGATATCCATTACCCATGTAATGAATATACAAGAGTATTTGGATGTATATATAAACTCTGGGGGTTGATGGATGAATTTTTAAGTCACTTGGAAGGAAATAAATTCCCTTGTGAATTTAGAGAAATCATGCATCATTGAAGGCCAAAAGTATCGATGACTTTAGATTTGATTGGAAAGTTGACATTCTGACTGGTGAGAACCACAATATCCCATGTGTAATTCTTTCATAACAAAAAAAAATCACTTCTCCATTGATACATCTTATAAGAAATCCATCAAAGCCTCATTTATAGATGTATTTTAAGTGATTTTGGCCATTAGAAAGAGTGAAGTTGGTTTCTTGCCATCATATTTTCTTCTTTATTTCTCTATATAATGATCTCACTTAGTTTCTAATGTATTCCATGATAGGTATCATCCAAATAGTCATGCTACCATCTAATTCAAGAATGGGGTTGACTTCATTGACCTATTTCATGCTGACATGAACAAAAGGTGAAACCATTCGATGATGCGCAATACTGATGACCGTTTCATCCTGATTTGGATCTTCCATAGTCATAGATACATTTTTCAATGCATCATCCTAGAAATTATTTGATCATTGGATGTGATTCGATGTTTTCTCTAAGGGGAACTCTTCCATTAACCATCAGATATAGTCAAGCAGGGGGGTTAGCTCTTCTTTTCGGATGGAATAATCCTCGTTAATCTATTTGATTAACAAATTTTAATCACCTTTCACCTCTTGGTGGAACACCAGTATCTGAAGTACCAATTCTAGGATGGAAATAATGGCATGATATTCTACCTAATTATCTGAACAACCCTTTAATAATATGGAGTAATAAAAAACTGCCTTTGTAGGAGAGATGAACACAACTCCCAGTCCAACTTTGTTGAGCTTGGGGTCTTCCATTATCTTCCTTATTGGACTTATGGATGCTCCTTAAAAACAAATTTCTCTTATTTGGGGTCCATATTGAATAAAAAATATATCTTCACCTAGAAATTCAGTATTTAATAATGTTGTTTCAACAAACGAGTAATATGCAAGAAAATAAGCTAAATCCTGGACTTTCACCACATTTTGAGGAATGAAGTGTATGTAAAACTACTGTAGGATAAACTCCCACTATGCCAAACATCCTATCAATATAGGATGACTTGTAACACCCCATAATTTCATAGTATTCTATCTCTTCAAAGAAATTCAATAACTTGCACTACACGCAACGCCGAGTTCGAGCGCACCACGACTTACCAAACTAACCATTAAAAAAGTGGTTATGTATATTATTAACTGAATTTTTGATTTTATATACTCCATATAATTTTATAATCCATATAATGTGTTTCTTAGACATAATATATGAACAAATTCATTTTTTTCAGATAAAAGAAGTATTTTTCAAAAAATGCAATTTTACTTCCTTTTAATGGAGAACCATTTTTAAAACCAATATTTGACACTTTTATACATTTAATTTAAGTAAATTAAAATATTCTTTAGAAGAGAGACATAAAAATTTAGTTTGGATAAATTTTTGGTACTTTTCTGATAACTTTTATATTTTTATGAATAGTGAAAAATACTAAATTTTAATTGAAAACAAAATTTTTAGTCCAAATAATTTATAGTGTTAAATTATGTATTTGAGTGGTTTTAAATTTTAATGAGATTATATTTTTATCATTTAATATAATTCAGGTCATTGGATGTAATTTTACATTTAAACTAGACATAAACAAGTGTCAATCTTTTGATAGTTATTATTTCTTAAAAAAATGCTTTTTGTTTTGACAACGGGAATTAATTTTAAATTAATTTATGTCACTTCTGTGTTTTGAATTTGGAAAAATGGATTCTATATTTGGAATAAGGAGGTCCAAATTGTGTAAATAGGTAAATTTTATTTTTATACATTATGAATATTTACTTCAGTAAATATTTTATTTACCACGGTTAAAGGGTAAATATGGTAAATAAGGGTAAACATATATTATTATAATAATATTAAATTACCCTAACATGTGTCCTATTCTTATATGTTGATACATATCCGACCATGGTCATCCTTGGGTCTATTTTGGGACCCCATGGAGCCACTTTAGAGTGATAATAACACTTTATATTAATTAATTTAAAGTAAAGACAAAAATGACATAAAGAAAAATGTCGAGCAGCCAGGGGAGATGCCCTTCGACATGAAATGGCCTCTAGGGTTTCACTGCTTCTTCTCACTTCCCTGATCCACGATGACCGATGATTTCTTAATGTTAGAGAGGTTCAACTCCCACAAGCATGCTATGACTGAAATAGCGAGATCTGAGATTCGGGGATGTGAAAATCAAGCGAAGAAATCCATTGAGGTTAGCGACTACCATCGATCCTTTTCCCAGTTTAAGGGTGTGTGTGCAGGAATTCGCAGGCGGGGATCAGTTGCTCATGTGAGAGAGGATCCAGTTGCGATTTCAGAATGATTGGAGTTGGGAAAGCACTCCATTATTTCACGTCTCATCCTGCCCAAAGGTGCAAAACCTTGGAGGATGGAATCTTTCATGCAATGGCTATCAGGTATCTGGGGATTCGACTCCTGGCAATGTGTCTCTCTGGGTAAAGGGATTTTCCATATTATCTTCCCCTCAGAGGAGATGAAAATGCATGCATGGGGTTTTGGATCATTGTCGCTCAAGCCTGGCGCTCTTCACATCCGAGAATGGGATAGGGGATTTTTCCCTTCTAAAGTTGGTAACTCCTCTGCTCAAATATGGATTAAAATCTTTGGGTTAAGCTGGATTTTATGGCATCCTTGTATACTTTATGACATTGCTTTAGCGATTGGTATCCCAATTAAAATGGACAAAGAAACTGAAATTTCCATGTTTGGTCATTATGCTAGATGTCTAGTTGAGATAGACTTAAGTTCTAATTTGGTTGATAAACTATTTTTGGCCACTGATGAAGAAGAACTGGAATTGAGAATTGAATTTGAAGGTCTACCAAGATTTTTCTCTGATTGCAGGATTATTGGACATGAGATATCTAATTATTGGAGGTCCATGGTTTGTAAGAACTGCTCTCAATGAAGACATGATCCTAAATTATTCCCTAGAATAGGAATGGAAAAATCTGGGAAAGCTGATTCTGTTAAAAAGAACCACTTTCCTAAGCAGGATAAAGAATCTGTAGTTCCTTTGCTTGATCATTGTTCTGAGTTTCATGGTAAAGGGAAAAAATGGGCTGACATGGCTGAAGAGAGATCGGACCCCTCAGTTCTGCTTCCCACTATGTCTGTCCAAGCTGGTGATGTTGCTAAGAATGAATCAGTTTCTTATTCTCAGGCTGTCATAGGTTCCCATGGATTTAAAATTGATGTAGCTTCCAATCCAGGGCATATTGTGAATGCTTGCTCTAAACAATCAGAGCAGTTCACTCCACCTTTTAATGCTCCAACAATTTCTGACGTGGCTATGCTCAATGTAAATGCCATTCCTGCATCTCTTGATCCAAAATAGGTAGCCAGTGTTGTGGTTTCTCCTCCTAAACTTGAAACAAGTTCTATGCAGGACATGACTTCTTCTGTAACTCCTGAAACAAAGCAGCTGACCAGTGTGGCGGCTTCTCTTGCTACCCATGGTGTTACTGATTTGGCCGAGACTGAGTCCACTATCCAGATGGCTATTGGACAACAGGTGAGTGCTCCTTTGGGTGGGATTATTTCTCACACTTCACCCTTAAGTGTGCAGGTCATAGCACCCAAAAAACATCATGAAATGGAGCATCTGGCAGTAGTTTATAACACTGACCAAGCTACTAATCCTGAAGACATGAAAGGTGGATCATGGCAATAGGTTAGAACCCGCAGCCAAAAGAAACATGTTGAAAGAATTGAAGAAGAGAAGAAGAAAGAGGTGGCACATGATGACAGTTCAGATGAAGATCTAGAATCTCTACTTCACCAAGTGAAAGAATTAGAACACCAATACAGTGGAGGGAGAGGACCGAGGGGACGCGGGCGCATTGATTTCAAACTATGGAATGAGTTGCGGGACAAAGAATGGTTAATCGCTGATAAAATTAGAAAGAAGATTGGCCATCCAGAAGGAGGCACTTGAAATTGCTGTCCTTTGAATATGGCTGTACTTGATACTCTCCCGCTTGGGTTTTTTATATAATAATTGGGGACTCATCACCCACCTTTAAAAAAATGACATAAACATATATCTTTTAGTAAAATAATTTTTACAAGGGGTTATATAAGTTATCTTTTCGACTATAAATATTAATTTTAAAGATAAAAATATTTACTACATCATGGTATTTTTTTTATAATTTTTATACATCAAATAAATAAAATTATTTATGACACAATAATGATGTAGTTTTTACCTCATTAAAGAATTATTTAAATAAATGAGACTATAAAAATTAAAAAAAATATTCAAAACCTATGAAATTATTATTGGATGATTTTATTTTGAACAGGAGTAATATTATCTTCTAATTTAATGAGTTTTGGACCTTTAGAAACTGAAATTCATTATATAATAAAATAATATTTTCAAACATTCCTTAAGAGCCCCTCCCCCCCATTATAAAAATCCTTCACCTCTAACCCAATTTTCACACCTCTCAAATCCCTTGGATCATACAACCCCTTCCCAATTAAGCTCCCTACATCCCTCTCTTCCTCTTAGAATCCTTACCTTAGGCAGAAGGAACTTCAAGGAAGCCTTTTGGTTCAAACCTAAGGGATTTACCCTATTTAAAGGTAACATCTCCTCTTAAGTTATTTTCTTTTATTTTACTTCTCCACCCCCCCTAAACTCTCTTTATTACTTTATTTTATAACAAAAATAGTATCCTAAATATACTAGGTTATTGTTATGATAAGTATTTGAACTAAACTTACACACACCTTCATCTAATGGGTATAGAACATAATGTTTCTGTGGATGGTGAACAACTACCTCATGAAATGGTGATTGTTCAATCCTCTAATACCACCTCTTATGGTGGCCATTACGATGGAACTGTAATTATATATGATATTTATGATATTTATTTTATCTATAATATTATGTGATTTTCTTTTATATCATAACTTTATTATTTTCATGTTGTATATATATGATAATTTCATTTGAGGATGTGCAGACTATCGCCCCCCTCAAAGTGATATGACTCATTCATACCATACATGGAATGTATAAAGGATGGTGTTAATGAACTTACGTAACATATATAAAATATTATATTATATTTTAATAATAATATAACTATGTGTCATTTTGTTTTCTTTCCTTTTAAAATAATAAAATGAAATGGAAGTAGCATTCGTGGGTACGTACGGATTACCGTCTCCATGAACGCGATGAGATTCATTACCCATTGTAACCATTCAAGAATAATTGTTATTTTATTATTAAAAATAATATTTATGAATATAATATAATTCTAGATATTAATCAAATACATCCTATCCATAACAAACACGACTTACGTTACAAAATATATAAAGGAAAACAAATCTGTTAACAACTGAAACAATGATACTACTAAAATATTATTAACAAAGCAATATTAAAAGATCATATATGATATCATATTTATGTATATAGTAATTTTATAATTTAATAAAAATTATTTAACTATTATACAGGAGGTTAATGTACCATCAACCAAGGAAATGTACAAGGTAAGAGTTAATTTCTCAATCTCATTATTATTCGATATTGTATATATGTAAGTTTTTACTGAGACTTATTTATTATCCATGTACATGTTTCAGAAAATATTTTTCAAAGGGATTATTTTTAAGGGACTCTCTTACTAAAACATCATTTTAAATGTTTTAAAGATTTATTCTTCTAAACCATTCTCATTAATGTCCATGTTTTCAAAATGGTTTTAAAGATTTATTTATATGGACATGAAGGTTTTAAAATGTTAATTCCATTAAAAAGTTTCAAAGTGGTATGGGAAACTTTAATTAAAAAATATATTTTAAATGAATTACTTTATAAATTTTTGACTTTTAAATGATTTAAAAAAAAGAGATATTTCTCTCAAAAAGTTTTACTGATCATTTTATCTATGTCAACATCCTTTAATGGATTTTATTCTTGTTTGAAGTTGATTTATTATGATAAAAATCGTCCATATTGTATTGAAGTTTTTGTGATATATTTGACTATGGATGTTTTATTTTTATACCATTCATGATTTATGGTTAATGTATTAACATTTTGTATGCTAGTTTTAATACGAATGTTTATGTTTTGTTTTAACAATTTCATACAAGGAATACATTGAACTTAGTAAGTGATGGGTGGAGCCAACTATAGATCCTTAATGTATCGGTAGGTATCATGAGACAAAATAGTGTCTTGGAACAAGGCCTTGACAAAATCTTATTTGTAGTCTTGGCACAAGGCCTTGACTATGAGGTTATGATGTCCGACATTATGCATTCCATCATTATGAAATTATCTATTTATATTACATGTGATTATTTGACTAGTAGAATATCCATGTGAATAAGTAAATTGAATTATTTGATTAATCATTGTAGTATTATGCTTAATTTTTAGTTTAAAAGGCTTTTTTTAGTTTTATACATTTTCATAAATATTTATTTTTATTTATGAAAGTTTTCTCTATATTCTTATCCTTAATGAGCATCTCAACTCACCTCTTTTTATGTTTTATTTTTTCCAGGATGCGAAGAAGTATATTATGACTGACCTATAGGGATAGTCTAAGATATATGAATGTGGTCAATGGAGAAAATGTTGTTGTTGTTTTTCATTTTATAATGTAATGTAACGTTCATTTATGTAATCTATTTTCCAATACTGCTAAACTGATCGATCCTTTGGGACTTTATTCCTTTTAATCATTCCAATGTATTAAAATAATTCATAGACTTTGGGTAACTAGGGTCGAGACGTTACAGTTGGTATCAGAGGAAGTTTAGAAATAACCATTGAAACTAGATTTAGGAAAACTATGATTAAAGAACATTACCCTAAGATAGAATTTGAGGATTAGTGTAGAAGAACATCATAAAATTTTGGTAATGTAGAGATTTTGTGAATTTTATAAGCAATACATCCCTGTTTGGATATGAGCAGTTAGAGGCGGCTCTGGCACAGATGTACCTTGGAGTGAAAACTCCGACAAGGAGTTTTAGGCTTGACTCGAGGTATCTTGGTACACAACAACGATCCTTGATGCACTATTGGTTACAACACTCCCAGGGGATATGCTTAGTATAATTCACATTTTCTTTACAAACTATTATGAAGGATTTATAAGGAAATACCTCCTCAAATTAAACATTTTTTATGATTATGGTTTATATGAATAAACTTTTCAATTTATGTTAGGTATTTTACAAGTTTGGAATTATGCATTGCAATTCATAAACTAACGTAGTGTATGTAATGGTTTAGAAATGGTTCCCAGTAGAAGGAATGAGAACTCTAATAATACACATGATCCAAAGAGTAAGAAGGATCATATCTTTCATGGTATTAAGCCAACATTTAGAAGAGAAATATTCCCCCATGTATTCTCATCATATGAAGAAATAATATCATGTGTTAATAAGATAATTAAAGAATTCCCTGAGTCCTATGGCTTTGAATGGAAGCAAGAGAATAAAATGATGGTAGAGATAAAGATGGATAAAGGAAAGAGGGGAAAAAGAATTTCCCTATATGTGATAATTGTGGAAAGAATTACCTTGGTAAATTCTTGAAGGGAATGAGAGTTTGTTATAAGTGTGGAGAAAAAGGACACCAAGTACATGATTCCAAAGGTAAGAAAAAGGTTTCCAGTGTACAATGCTTCTTCTCCAAGGAGTTGGGTCACTATACAAATCAATGTCCCAATCATCATAGTATACCCAAATAATTCTATTCGATAATAATCAAGTAATGATTCTACCGCAGATGAAGCATAATGATTATTGTTCTTATGTTGTTATTAAATAATTGTGTCATTTGATCATTGTATTAATGATGTATAGGTTATAAGAATTATAGAGTATATAAGGATTGTACTATAGTACTATTTCATTGAGGATTTGAGATTGAATGGTATAAAGAAAAGTGACTCAATTGCAAGTTAATCTTTTTGGAAAATACATGACCAAGGAAATGTAAACCTTAATATAGTTCTGATACTGAGGTAGTGATTTTGGAATAAGATATGATTGATTTGAATAAATTCTATTGGATATTCTTGACTACCTTGAAACTGATTAATGATTTGTATATTTTTTCATTGTTGGAGTTTAAAACATTTTTGGATATAAGGACTATATCTACTATTCTATAAAGAATAAGGGAGAGTGAATGTAATAAATAAGGTTTTATGGTAATTTCAGGTGTTACTATGTTTTAAGAGAATACATGATGAAGGTATTCACATTTTATTATGTATAAAAATGATATCTCCATTATGTTTACCTTCCTTATAAATTTTGGACTGTGAGTTTGGACAGAAGTATTTTTGATAAGCCTAAAGGTTAGAATGTATTAAGTTGGAAACTGGATACAATTTTTTAAGGTTAAAACATATCTTAAGATTATTTTTGGATTGTTATAAAAAGGATAACCTGGAGGTCAGGCAACTACCTGTTGCATATGACAAGGTCGCGAGACTTGAACTCGTAACCGAAGGGCGTCAAGGGAACATCACCTACCACTATCCTACATGATGTACTAGTTTGTATAATGTAGTTTTTTTAAATAGTATGAAAAATGAATTATAAATTCATTATTTTTGGAACCCTATAGGATTAGGATAAATAGAATATTTTTGAATTATATTATATTTTGGAGTGAAAGACGAGTTTGTGGTAGGAATAAGTTGAAGGATGAAAATCTACTTGTCAAGTATATTGTTTTTCCTCTTATTCTATGAAAAAATTATTTCTTAAACTTTAGGGAATGGATCAAAAAACCAAAAATGTTTTATCCTAATACCTTATGTTTTATTGAACCGATGATATTTTAAATCATCATAGATTGATGGATTTGAGGCCCTTAATTTTTCACTTGTTTGTGATTGATGACCTCAATCACTTCCTATAAATATTTATGTTTTACCTCCAATTATTTGTCTCTAATTTCCACCAATGTTCTCCTAATTGAGATCTGAATTTGGTGGTGACTTTTTCATTTCACTTTCCTTCTTATTAAGACTAAATTTCATTAACCCAATTTCTAATGTGGGTTTTCCACAAAATTATTTTTCAATTTTTAACATTTTATTTTCAAAGAAAAATTTTAAATTGTGAGGGCGCAATTTATTGGAGGGGAGAATGTAACACCCCATGATTTCATAGTATGTTATCTCTTTAAAGAAATTCAATAACTTGCGTTACACGCAACACCAAGTTTGAGCGCACCATGACTTACCAAACTAACCATTCAAAAAGCGATTATGAATAATATTAACTGAATTTTGAATTTTATATACTCCATATAATTTTAGAATCCATATTATGTGTTTATTAGACATAATATAAGAACAAATTCATTTTTTTTCAGATAAAAGAAGTATTTTTAAAAAAATGCAATTTTACTGCCTTTTAATGGAAAACCATTTTTAAAACCAATATTTGAAACTTTTATATATTCAATTAAATTAAATTAAATTATTTTTTTAATTGGGACATATAAATTTAGTTTTGATAAAATTTTGTTACTTTTATGTTAACTTTCATATTTTGATGAATAGTGAAAAATACTAAATTTTAATTGAAAACTACTTTTTTAATTGAAATAATTTATAGTGTTAAATTATAAATTTGAACAGTTTTAAAGTATCATTAGATTATATTTTTATCATTTAATATAATTTAGGTCATTGTATGTAATTTCACATTTAAACAAGATATAAACAAGTGTCAATCTTTTGATAGTTATTATTTCTTAAAAACAAGCTTTTTATTTTGACAATGGGAATTATTTTTAAATTAATTTATTCCAATTATGTGTTTTGAGTTTGGAAAAATTGATTCCATATTTGGAATCGGGAGGTCCAAATTATGTAAATAGGTAACTTTTATTTTTAGACATTATGAATATTTACTTCAGTAAATATTTTATTTACCATGGTTAAAGGGTAAATATGGTAAATAAGGGTAAAAATATATTATTATAATAATATTAAATTACCCTAACATGTTTCCTATTCATATTGGTTGATACATGTCAGACCATGAGAATCTTTGAGTCGATTTTGGGACCCCATGGAGCCACTTGAGATTGATAATGACACTTTATATTAATTAATTTAAAGTAAAGACAAAAATGACATAAACATAAATATTATAGTAAAATAATTTTTACAAGGGGTTATATAAGTTATCTTTTAGACTATAAATATTCATTTGAAATATAATGATATTTCGCTATTATGTTCTTATTTTCTAGTTTCTCTGGGTTGTGATGCGCACCTGTTGTGTTTGATCTTTTGGATCTGTGTATGTTTGTCGAGTGGATGAGCTTGTGTTTGCTCATGGATTTTGGTTTGGTATGGTGATGATGTGGTTTTGGGTTTCCTCCGATGGTGATGGTAATGATGGACGTCGATCTTGCTCGCCGACGTTAATGGCGACGACGGTCGCCGGTGTTGCTCACCGGCGATCTGTTTGGTGGCCAGCCGGATTGTCTCACCGGTAGTGACATGTGATGACGGGTCTGCTGCTCGAGGTGGGGCACGTGGCTGGTACTGCGTGTTGTTGGGTCCACTGCTCGAGGCGGGGCTCGTGTTCTTCAAAGCGTGATGATGGGCGTGCGGCTTGAGGTGGAGCGTGTGGTGTTTGGTGGATCTTCTTGGTTTGATTTTTGAATTTTGATATTTGAAGTTTGAAATTTGAAATTTGAACTTCATTGAATGTTGTTTATGGTGGGAAGTGCTTATATGGTTTTTGGTTTTCCTTAAACTGTTTTGGGGTACCGGTTCCCCTAAACCGGCTTATGAAAATGATAAAAAATGATTTGCAGGTTTACCTCATTAAAGAATGATTTAAATAAACGAGATTATAAAAACTAAAACAATATCTAAAACCTATTAAATTATTATTGGATGACTTTATTTCGAACATGAGTCATATTATCTTAAAATTTAATGATTTTTTTACCTTTATAAACCAAAAATCAATATATAATAAAATAATATTTTCAAACATTCCTAAAGAGCCCCTCCTCCCCCTTATAAAAATCCCTCACCCCTAACCAATTTTTCACACATTTCAAGACCCTTGGCTCATCCAACCTCTAACCAATTAAGCTCCATACATCTTTATATACCTATTATAAGCCTTACCTTAGGTGGAAGGAACTTCAAGGAAGCCTTTTGGTTCAAATCAAAGGGAGTTACCCAATTTAAAGGTAACATCTCCTCTTAAGTTCTTTTCTTTTATTTTACTTCTCCAACCCCATAAACTCTCTTTATTCCTTTATTTTATAAAAAAACCAGTATCATAAATATAATTTGTTGTTTTTATTATAATTATCTGAAATACACTTACACACACCTTCATCTAATTGGTATAGAACATAATGTTTCTCTGGACGGCGAACTACTGCCTCACGAAATGATGATTGTTCAATCCTCTACTACCACCTCTTATAGTGGCCATAAATGATTTCACTATAATTAAATATGATAAATATGATATTTATTTTATCTATTAGCTTTTGTAATTCTCTTTTATATCATACCTTTATTCTTTTCATGTTGTATATATACGATAATTTAATTTGAGGAAGTGCGGACTACCGCCCCCTCAAATTGATATGTCTCATTCATACCATACATGGAACATATAAAGGATGGTGTTAATGAACTTACATAACATATATACAATATTATATTATACTGTAATAATAATATACCTATGTATCATTTGGTTTTATTTTCTTTTAAAATAAAAAAATGAAATGGAAGTAGCATTCAAGCATACGTACAAATTACCGTCTCCATGAATGCGATGAGATTAATTCCCCATTATAACCATTTAAGAATAATTTTCATTTTATTTTTAAAAATAATATTTAATAACATATTATCATTATCTATATTAATCATATACATCCTATCCCTAACAAACATGACTTACATAACAAAACATATAAAGGAAAACGAATCAGTTAACACCCGAAACAATGATACTACTAAAATATTATTAACAAAGTAATATTAGAAGATCATATATGATATAATATTTATGTATGTAGTTATTTTATAATTTAATAAAAATGATTTAACTATTATATATGAGGTTAATGTACCCTCTACCAATGAAAAGTACAAGGTAAGGGTTAATTCCTCAATCTCATTATTATTCGAGATTGTTTATGTGTAAGTTTTTACTGGGACATATTTATTATCCATGTCCATGTTTCATAAAATATTTTTCAAAGGGATTATTTTTAAGGGACTCTCTTACCAAAACATAATTTTAAATGTTTTAAATATTTATTCCTCTAAACCTTTCTCATTAATGTCCATGTTTTCAAAATGGTTTTAAGGATTTATTTATATGGACATGAATGTTTTAAAATGTTAATTCCTTTCAAAAGTTTCAAAGTGGTATGAGAAAATTTGATTCGAAAATCTATTTTAAATAACTTCATATATAAATTTGTGACTTTTAAATGATTTCACAAAAATGTATATTTCTCTCAAAAAAATTTACTGATCATTTCATCTATGTCATCATCTTTTAATAGATTTTATAATTGTTTGAAGTTGATTAATTATGATACAAATCTTCTTTATTATATTTAAGGTTTTGTGATATGTTTTATTGTGGATGTGTTATTTTTATATCATTCATGGTTTATGGTTAATGTATTAACATTTCATATGATAGTTTTAATATGAATGTTTATGTGATGTTTGAACCTTTTTTCATAAGAGGAATGCATTAGACATAGTAAGTGATGGGTGGAGCCCGCTATAGATCCTCGATGCATTGGTAGGTATCATGATACAAACCAGTGTCTTGGCACAAGTCCTTGAAAAAAATATTATTTTTAGTCTTGGAATGAGGCCTTTAATATGTGGTTATAATGTCTGAAATTCTGCATTCCATCATTATGAAATTAGTTATTTTATTACATGTGATTATTCGACTTGTAGAATATCCATGTGAATAAGTAAATGGAATTATTTTATTTAACATTTCTATAGTATGGAGAAGTTTAATTTTAAAAGGCTTTTGTTTTAGTTTTATACATTGCCTTAAATGTTATGTTTATATATGAAAGTTTCTGCTATATTGTTAGCCTTACTGAGCATCTGAGATCACCCATCTCTATGTTTTATTTTTACCAGGATACAAAGAAGTATATTATGACTGACCTGCAGGGATATTCTAAGGGATATGAATGTGGTCAATGGATTCAATGTTGTTGTTGTTTTTCATTTTATAATGTACTGTAACGTTAATTTATGTAATCTATTTTCTAAGATTACTAAATTGATCGGTCCTTCTGGACTTGTTTTCTTGTAATCATGCTAATGTATTAAAATAATGCACCGACTCTGGGTAACCAGGGTCAAGACAATACATGACTGAGGATTTATTTGATTGGGTTATTGTGAGAGGATAGATGGGCCTCATGGTGCTGTAGGTAGTGTCTCAATTTCTGAACCATGAAGATTAATTCCATACATCTCTTATCAATATTTTAATAACGAGTCTCAGTGGAGAGCATAGTTCAACTAAGATAATAAAGGATATTTTCACTCCCGACGTCATTATTTTTTGCAAGGAAGGCACCCAATGACCACTCTTGGGCTGTTATGTACAAAATGAGTGGTCTTTCTTCAATAGAGACACCAAAACTGGTAGGCTCAAGCTTTATTTATTAAGATTCTAAAATTTTTCCTAACAGTCATCAGTGTACAGATTTGTAATTACCTTCTTCATCAACCTGGTGAAGGGAAGAAATTTTCCAGGAAGGTTGTTTATAAAGCGATGAATATAGGATTAGTTTCCTTTAATTTCTCTCAACTCTTTTAGATTTATAGGAGGTGACATACTAAGGATAGCCTTTTTTATTCTCAAGGTCAAATTCGATGCTATAATGGCATATGACTAAGATGAGAAACTCTCCCAAGGTTACCCCAAAAGCACATTTCAAGAGGATCATATTTAGGATATTCCATCTTTTTTTATTAAATATGGTATAAATATTATTCATGTGGTTATGAAATTATCAGGACATAACCACAAGATCATTGAGTTAGCATTTGACAATCTTCCCCAGGAAGGGTTTGAAGATGTGGTGCATGGAATATTGGTATGTAACGCCAAGATTCTTTAAGACAAAGGGCATTTCATGATAGTGGAATACTCCTTAGGGGGCCTTGAAGGTGGAGGATTATTCATCTTATAGGTCCATCCAAATTTGGTTGTACCCTGAATAGACATCCATGAAGGAGAGGTCTTGATAACTAGACATTTCATCAATCAATAGCTGGATTATTGGGATTGGGAAATCATCTTTCAAACATTTCTGGTTGAGATCTTTGAAGTCAATGCAGAACCTAATTTTTCCATTCATATTCTTTACCCGAATGATGTTGGGAAACTATTTTAGATACTTAATTTCCCAGATAAATTATTTCTCGATAATCCTCTCCTCTTTAGCCTCAATTTTGGAGGGGTGAGTCGGGTGTGCCCTTATGGATGCATGTTTATATCGCTGGTGGATTTTAGGAAAGCCTAAGTGATGAGTGGACACCTCATGATCAATTCATGACATCTATATGTAATTTTAAACAAAAATGTACAGATTTTGTTTCAGGAAGGAGGTATATACCTCTTTTTATTTTGAAGTCATGAACACACTAATCAAAGTGGGTCATGGATATTATTTCATTCTTAGATTTATTTCTCTGAGTTCATCAATGGTAATAGAGACACCTTCCTCAAAAACTAGAGGGGAATCCCTAAGGTCTTACTCCTCTTACTATTCCTCCTTCTCCTCTTTATTATGAGGGGAAGTATGTAATGAAGGTATCTATTCAGAGTTCGGAGGAGATTCAATATTTTTATGACATTTAGAAGATGAAGAAACTACTTCTGACCCGACTGATTAAGTGGGGTCCTTTGAAGCTCTGAAGGGGAAGTGAGGGATAAAGAATGATCATATTTATATTCTCTTAGTGATGTGGAAACCACTTATGATCCAACCAATGATATAGGTATTTTTTGAAGTAAAGGCTGTGGAATAAAGGCACTTTCAGTCGGGATTTTGTCACTATATAGAGAGTTGATGACTTTTACAATGCTATTGGGTTCAGTTTTCATGACTGATATCAAGGAAGTCACTGAATATGTTCTTGAACTTGGACCTATATCTTAAATATTATTTATGGGAAACACATAATCTGTACTGAGTTGCATGAAGGGATTAGCTGGGGTTATTTACAAATCATTTGGGGCATTGATTCAAGCAACATATCCAATCATGGGATGCTTCCATTCCCTATAATAAAATCCCACACCAATATATTGTGATTGATAATATTTCAATGGTGATTTATCACTATGAAATTTCCCAATTTGACCATTATTGTAATATTTGAGGCATTTATGGTATGATGATGGGATAACCACATACTGATGTAACCGAGGCCTTCCCAACAAAACATTGATAGTTGTATGTTTCCAAATAACGAGAAATTTTTAGTCAGATACGAGATCCATGAACTGAGTCCTAATATTGACCTTACAGAGTGGAATTTTCAAACACTTATCATAACTCTATAGCATTAGAGTGTAAGGGAACAAGTATGACTTGCTGTAACCTAGTTGATGAAGTGTTCAGACTAGAATAAGGTTGACTCCCAATCCATTTCGAATGAAGGATCATCATATATCAATGTCATTTATTTTTTTAGATATATATGAGGGTCTGATGTGTCCCTATATAACAATATATTTTTCTTGGTCTACAATGGAGTTGATCATGTGAAATTATGTAGGATCTTTCTTTGCATGATGTAGAGACTCAAAGCCTGACGTACATGGACATTACATTACATTTTCGGAATACTTAGTACATAACAAAAACACACACACAAGGATCGTAATAGTTTCGTGTCTTTGGAAACTCGGAATATAATCTTCTAATACTGGTGAAAGATCTTCAACATCTTCCATAAAGATCTTCCTTTTTTTTATACCTAAAACCTTTATTTATATCCTGGGGAAAAGAAAACATAAAAGGGTGAGCTCAAATGCTCAGTAAGGGTAAACAAAAGAAATATCAATCACATCATATTCATAAGAACATATCTTTTGGAAATCTTAACCTGCAAAAGAGATCATGATTTCTTAACATGGGATAAATCATAGTAGTGAAATGTAATCCCAATAATCATAACTTAAAACATGAAACTTTGTGGAATACACACATAATCATAGAGAATCATATCTTATTAGTCAAGACTCATTGCCAAGACTATCTTAGTGGACAAAGTCCCTTTCTGAACCGAGTCACCCTCGTTTAAGTCCTGTTTCACTGAACCGGTATAACCTACCATTCCAGCCATGTATATCTCATGAGATATAAAATCATTACACAATGCATTGGAGGGAGATATAGGTCCCACCCATCTCATAATGATACCATTCTTATGTGTGCCACAAAATCATAAATCATACATCATTGCATAACCCATGTAATACAAATGGGAATCTTAAACATCATGATATCATAAAAAAATTCATATAAGATAAAGGAATTCATAAAAATAATTCCATCACAACATAATCAAATCAAAGGGATAAAAACAGAACCCTTTATATCTTAGATGGAAAATAATTTTGATAAAACACTGGAACTCCATTCATGAGGAAAATATCCTTTCTTCTTCAAAAACATTTTTCCTTTCTTAACATGTCATACAATTTTAAACTAAAAGAAGTTGATTAAAAATAAACTTGAAAAATTGTAAAGAATGCTTCTTGGAAATAATGTTTTAAAAATCCATTCATTCCGTATAAGTTAAGAAAAACATTCTTTGTACTTTTTTCGGAAAAGTCAAAAAGTACCTCGTATGAAAAACAACAAAAGATTCCTTTCATATCCTTTACTAAAAACTCACCGAATGGTAAAATTGGATTTAAACAAATGTAGGTGGATGGAAATAATATTACATATTGAGGAAACATGGATGTGGATGATAAAATACACCCCAGTAAAATCCAAAGTATAAACAATCTCGAATAAAAATGAGATTGTGATATTTTCCCTTACCTTAGGTCCGATTTGCTTCGTATGTGTCCGAAACTCCTGTATAATGATTTAAATAATGTCATTGACTTATTAAAGAATAATATTCATTGTTATGATATCATATATGGTTCACTTATGACTTTATATTACCCGTTCTTTTGTAAATTCCATGTTAAAGAAGCGTTTTGGGTAAAATCGTTTCATTTATCGTAGGTGTTTTGACTTGTTGTGATTGACATTATTATTACTTATATAATTATTTACATACTTCCATAATATAAAATATGATTTATATATCATATATATTCAGTATATATATATATATATATATAATAGATAGATAAATGAAATGAAAAACACCGTTCATGGAGACGGTAGTCCGTACGTACGCATGAACGCTGTTTTCCCTTCCTTATTGTCTTGAATGGAAGTAAGTAGATGACATACATATATATATATATATATATACATAAATCCAGTAGATTTATAATGTCATATATTTTATTATTATTTCTTATATATACTTTATAATCATTCTTAAATGGTTAACATGGAGAATGAATCTCATCGCGTCGTGGAGACGGTAGTCGGTACGTACGCACGAGCGATGATATCATTTCCATAATTATTGAATTGAATTGGAGTGGATTATACAATATATCATAATCAATATGATGTTGTAATAACTATGTATAGTTATTCTTTACACCATTATACCCATCCATGTAAGGTGGTGGTGGAAAATAGATTACACCACAGCGTGGAGACGGTATTCCGTACGTACGCACGCGCGGTGATTTCTTTTTCCGTAGGATGGATAGATGGTGAAATAGGGTTGTTTCATACTTATAATAACATATCAGTATATGAGTGATACTGATGTTATTACTTCAGAATGAAACAACCTAAGAAGAAGAAGTGGAAGAAGAAATAAAGGTGAAAGAATTGGTAACGGAAATTACCTCTTCTTTGAAGCGCCTCTTTGAGACCTCCTCTTAGGGCACTAAAATTGGTCTTTGAGGAATACCAGAACCTATAAGATGTTTCTAGGGAAGTGGAGAAGAGATTTTGGCAGGGGTTGGCCGAGCTTGAAGGCTCAAAGTTGTGTGAGGAAGAGAGGGAGGAGGTGCCCTTTTGTAAGGGAGGAGAGGGGCTCCTTTGGAAAAACTAAAAATATTATTTTATTATAAAGTCAAGTTCGGTTTTAAATAGCTCCAAATTGATTTATTTCAAGGATAAGGTAGGGATGGGTCTAAATAATCTCATCCAATAGAATTTAGACAAGTTCAGGTTCCTATTTTAACCTTATCATTTAGATTTAACATTAAGTTAAATAATTTTACTTTTACCATGTCTTCTTGTGTTCTTACACTATAAGGTTAATACACTTACTATAACATGCCAAACGAACCCCACGTTGTTTATTATTAATATATATATCCTTATCTAAGTCATTTGGCCGAACCTTAGATTTTTAGGAATAAAATAACAATTAATAATATAATATTTGATTTAAAAACTATTTTGTGTCAATTTTGACACTATTTGATATATGATGTTTGTGAAAGTCATAACAGAATTATATGTTCGAACCAAGTTGATTAAATCAACAATAATATATCATAGTAACCTATAAAATTATTTTAATTCATAAAAAGTCTCAAATTACATTTATTTGTGAATTTATAACATCAATTATGTTAACATTTCCTTAATAGGGTAATTACTGCATCATCGTTGTGTCATAAATAAATTAATTTATTTAAAGTATAAAAATTATAAATAAAATATCATTATGTAGGAAATCTTTTTAGATTTCTAATGAATATTTATAATCTAATTTATCTTATGTATAAACCCATATTAAAAATGTTTTAGTTATTAAACTTTGATTTTAACTATTTTAACTATTTATTAAATAAAATAATATTAAATGTCATAATCTAATCCAAGTGGACATAAATGGTCATATTATATTCATAAGGTTGTTTTTGGTCGAATTACACTTATCCAATAGAATTAGGACATGTGTTAGGGTAATAGTAATATCATATTTACCCTTAGTTACCCTATTTACTATTAACCGCGGTAAAAAAAGTAAAAAGTTACTATTCACTAAAAAATTATTTTTATCTCATTGAACCACATTTTACTTCCTGATATCAACCGTGTTTGTCGGATTTTTGAAATTCCACTCACAAAAGCGGTAAAATTAAGTTTTATGAAAAATTCAGTTTTTTTAACTACCACTTAGTGGTTTCACTATTCATCAAAAATTGAAAGTTTTCAGAAAAATTCCAAAAATTAGGCCTAAGCTATATTTGATATTATGAACTCAAAAATGATTTCTATTTTACATAATTCAAAACATATCAGTTTCATTAATTAATTTAAAAATTAATTCCCGTCGTCAAAACAAAAGGCGTGTTTTTAAGAGATAATAACTATCAAAAGATTGACACTTGTTTATAACTAGTTTAAATGTGAAATTACATCCAATGACCAACATTGTATTAAATTGTAAAAATATATTCTAAATATAATTTAAAACCGCTCAAATTAATAATTTATCACTATTAATTATTTCGATTGAAAAAGTTGTTTTTAATTAAAATTTAGCAATTTTCACTATTCATCAAAATATGAAAGTTATCCGAAAATCACCAAAATTTCACCCTAAGCCAATTTCGATATTCCGAATCCAAAAATGAAGTCCATTTTGAAAAATAAAATTTACAAAATTTCAAAAAGTGGTTATTACTATTCATAACGGCTAGTTTTAATAATATTTTAATAGCATATCGTTGTTTAGTGAAACTTGGTGTTGCGTACAACACACGCTATCGTGGAAGGTCGCGATTGCGTGTAATTCAAGCCAGGTCAGAGATGTGTGTTGTGAAAGATCCTTTTGGTGTAGCGTATAACACAAGACATTAATGAAATTAAAAAGAATATTTTTCATAAAATCTCGGGGTGTTACACATGATATACTTAGGTAGCAACAATTTCGACCTCAAATTCTTGAGGTATTGACAAAAATTTTATAAGCTCTTCCTAGAGGTCTTTTGATAGAATCAAAGCATCCAATATAGAAAACTTGGCTGAAACCATGGATAATTGCTTTAAAATGTCACACATCTAGGCTAAAGGTATTAACTTCCCATTATGGGGATTCTCTTTTCTAGGAAATATAGGAACTAAATTACTTGATGTAGGTGGATTGAACATTGAAAAAGGAGTTGAAGGAACTTCTGTCCTTGGTGGATTTGGTCAAATAGGGTTACCTTCATGTTGAGTCAAATTTGTTAAGGGTTTATCCTCTAGTCATTATTCAAGAATGATCGAGTTAGGGAAAACCCTTTAATGTGTGAGGGAACTTTCCTATACCTGATGAGCTTGTTGAATGGATCTCCCATGAGTTTCATCCATATAGACGGTCCGAGTAGGGATGTGGCTGGAGTATTGAATTCTGAAACGACCATATCTTCCCCCATATCCTCAGAACTGAATACCTATTCTGCTAATTTCGAAATTGGATGTGTATGGAATTCAGATTCATAGTCACACTCATCCTATGAGAAGGGATCCACTCTGTAAATAACATTAATGGATCCGAATATCAATTCCTCTTCTGATGAGGACTTTTTTATGGTGAATCGAATCTTGTTGTACCATTTAGAGGGGAAATGCCCATGCTTCTGGGACTTTGGGAATAAAGTCTAAGAGAGTCAAGGACAACTTCAACCTTTGTATAGGTCCATATTCCTATGTTTTCTTCCTACTCTTCCGACTATGTATTTTCATGGAAGACTAGATTTTGGAAGAATGTAGCGCCGATGGAGTCAGTTGTTCCATAGTGGAAGAGGCCAGGGACATAGTTGGTTGTTTCAACTATGCTCATAGGATATAATGAGTCCAATTGATCATATATATGACCATATAGTAACTAAAATTCTATGTACCCTTGATTTCAACTTCTTTCCATTCATTCTCCTCCTTCTGATTGGCATAAAAAATGATTTCTACTTGCACAGGTGGATTTCTCAGCTTCACTTTCTTAGAGTCCACCATCTTCTGCACGATGTATTTGAAAAAACCAACAGTTCTAGATGTTGTTCCCCAATGATTGAAGTAAGGTGAAATATTTCATAATTTCTTCGTCACCATCATGGATGGGATTTAGAATCTTGATCAAGTTAATCTAAAATGCTGAGATGAAGTATCCAAATACTTGGTCATTTTGAAAATAATAAACTTTTTATTAAATTCCTCAAGATGTTTTCACCTCTGATCTATTTTTTCATCTTGATGAGTTGGACATTGATACAAAAATTCAAAAGGGGGAACCAAATTATATGGTGTAGGATTTGGAGTTGGAGCGGGTGTATGGGACGACTTAAGTGTAATAGTGGTAGACTCTTCCTTCCTGATTCTCTTTCCTTAAGATGATTGAATTAATTAGAATGTATCGTTGTTTCATGTGATGGATTATTATATTATTTGAGAAATTGTGACAAGATCCCAAAAACCTTCTATATATTTCATAGGAATGAGTGGTGTGTGCAACTCATCCTGAAGATTCTATATAGATATGGGCAAAAAATCCTTTTGAGTAAGCTGCAGGCTTAAATAGTATGTCAAACCATTACACCAAGAAATGAAATCCAAAATCCTCTCATTCTCCCATTGTTTTCAATTTTAGAGGTTGAGGACTATTGAATTATACAATGTTGAGCTGAATTGGAAGAGAAACTTTCAATGAAGATTTTCCAACCTTGTAATTGACCAATCCAGAAAATCAGTGTACCCGGGATCACCATCATGAGATCACAACTGGAAAAAAATTGCATCAATTAATACTATAAATCCCATAAACCATTGAAAATTGGAAATGTAGGGTTTCCAAAGTTCATCGGGGGAAGAGTCGGATCAACCCATTTGGGGGAAGGCCTCTTTTCTAGCTGTGTTGGTGCAACTCGATCATCGATAGATTTCAATTAAGATGTTAGTGACTCAATAGTATTGATGAAACCTTAAAGAATGTATTGATGAGTAGGATCTTGAAAATGGGAAATAACAGGTAGGGACAACTATGGCAGACTTTCCAATATCTTCCATGGGTAACCTATAGGAGTAGGTATGTAAGGATTCGTCTAAACCTGTTCTATTTGTGTAACAAGTAGAAGGAACTCTCAATATACTACTGTAGGATCCAAGTATATTGATTATTGATACCCATCGTTGACAGGATATTCTGGATCCATCTTAGTTATTACAGAGAACCCCCTTTGTTGAGGTACACCGATTGAGAGGACGAGTTGATGCTCTATTTTCAAACATATATGGTAGGTATGTTTCCTTGAATTAGTTCTATATTTAGTCTTTTCAATTCATTAATCTCTTCTTATTGTTGAGTGAATCTTTCCTCAATTAAAAGGGATCCAACCTCTTCAGGAGGTAGGTGAGGAACAACCTTATCTTTACCTTTTTATATGTTAAAATCTCTTTGACGAAGTAATAATGGAGTGGTTTAGGGGATTCCCAAATTCCGATCAAGCCTTTGGTTCTGGGTACACACACCTCATTCAATAATTTCAATGTGGACAGTATTATGAATTGAAACATCCTCCTATAGCTCATTTTTATTGGACTCGTGTTATATAGGATCTATAGGGGTTGTGTTAATGAAATTCACTAATGCATAACATATTGAAGGTGCTTTATCAGTCTCTTTGTGAGACTACCTTTTTTTGTGCTATCCATGAGGTCTTTTCCTCTCCTTCACTAGTTCTCTTGGAGATGTTTGACAAATGATAATCTGAATGGAGTTTCTGTAGAATTTTTTTATGCGCATTCCCATTGAGGATACTGAATAACGTAATGGGAAGAATCTGGAGGATTTATTTTTTGGTGTTCCCCCTAACTAGGAGAAGACTGACATCCACTTAGGAGGATGTTGTTGTGGTAAAAATTCCCCCATCCTTGAAGGATGGGGCTATTCCCATTCCATTTCACTACTAGAAAATAAGGCTATATCAATTGTTTTTAACCATGGTTATAGACCCCAAAATCATGGCTATAAGTGATTTCCATGGTTTAATGAACAAGGGATCATATTGGCATGGATATAAGTATTATACCATGGTTTGAACCATGGAAATAGGGCTATTTCCATAGTTTGGAACTGTGGAAGTAGCTTCATCCATGAATACTTATAGTCATGGTGCAAATCGTGGAAATAAGTCTATTTACATAGTTACAAACCAGGGATATAGTCTCCAGATTCTATAAAAAACACCACACTACAACATCATATATTTCCCATCAGTTTCCATAAAAAAACAAACAAGTTCCTAGTTATGTGGACCCAAAATAGTCTTATAGAACATAAAAAAAACAAGTCTACACAGAGATACCACCAAAACAAATGAAGATTAACCGATATATATTTTTTTCTACATGAGAAAATTTTACTCACATTAATAAATAACACTAAACAGGAAATAAAAAAAATAGAAAATAATAAATAAAGTAATAAATGAACACCACACTTTATATTGTTTAGTCAAATTGAAAAATGTGCATGGGATAGAGACATCAGGGTTTCATTATTAAATAAAAAAAGGGAAAATTATAATTACATACAAGATCAGACCAAAGAAAATGTAAAAACCATAACCCATTATAATATAAAATTATAAATACATTTCCAATAACTAATTTCCAAGAACATGTATCAAATCCTCCAACATAATGATTAGATGAAGCTGATGACCATTGATGTTTAGGTTCGCAATCCATAGGAAAATCAAATCCTCTATCATTCCTTCAATTTTCTAGGATCAATCCCACATTAACCATCACCTCAACATCTTTCCAAGGGAAATTAGGTTGGGACTCATGGTTGGTGAATATGGGAAGCTAACAACAGTAGAAGATCCAATGGAAAACCTCTCAAAATAGAAAATGAAAGTGAGAAGAAAAGGCAACCACAAGATTGAAATATATCAATGGGTAGGACTAAAACCTGAAAGTGAATAATTTTACCAAAAACATGGGCTAAATAAAAAATCCAAAACTATATTTTCACCACTACAATACCTTCACAAATTATTTCAAACTTTGTCAATCACTATGATGAAAAAACCAATCAAAATGAGGTGTATAAAAAAAGAGTTAAATAACATATTATTTATTTATAGACCATATTTACAATGATATTTGTATATTATTTTAATGATACATTTTTTTGAGAAATCATTGTTTGTAGTTTCTGTGAATGTTTAGAAATATGAGATGAGAAATTCTAGTGATAAAGAAAAAGTACTAGATGTTTTATTTGTTTGGAAGTAACCTACAAAAAATAAGAACAAGGTTGGATAAAATTAAGATAAAAAATATATATATTTCATATAGGAGTTACCTCTAGTGATGCGTTATAGAAGTTAATTTATTCACAAAGTGTTTCTTGGAGAGAAAAAACTAATTAAATTAAAAATAAGAAGGATTAAATGGTTACTTGAAAGACATATTTCAGTTTAGACAAGGCATAAGATAAGGATTTGACAGAATAGACACATTTGAAGTTATCTAAGGAAAATAATAAGAATAGGTATTCTTGGAATCTATTATAATATAATATTTCTAGAGGTATTTTACCTTCTATTACTATTAATGTACATTCTATAGTGGAAGAACCTACGTTAACAAATAATTATTTCATTAGAAAGGGGAAAGGGACTATGATGGAAGACCCTAAAAAACATTCATCACTATCTTCTAATCACTGAAAAATTGGTGAGGACACTTAGAAATCTAAGGAAGTAATTTTAATAGAATTCCATTCATCAGAAGTTCATTCCATGGAATTTATTAAAGTAGAAGTTCTATTAGTTATGGAAGTTGACGTTCAAATGGAAGGACTAGAGAAAGAAGTCAAGAAAGAAATTGTGTAAGTAATTGATTTTTTTTTGAAATATTACATTTCAAGGAGGAGTCTTATGTTCAATAATTAATTTTTGTGACTCCCCCCTTAAGAAAGTTATTTAAAAGGATAAAGTTCATTAAAAGAAACATTTAAATTGAGTTATTCTCCATCATTAACTGGTTTATATTTAGATAAATTAAATAATAAATCATCATAATGAGATGATCTGAATGGAACAGATGTGTAAAATTTTAGTTAATTTTTCAATTTTCTTATAACACTCTAGAAAAAGATAGGATTGAGAATGATTTACTAGTAGTAAAACTATAAGAATATGAGTATAAAAAACAACAGTTCATCGAAATCTCATGTCAGTACCAGTTCAAATAGAATTGAACAGTGTGGTAAGGAAAATTAGTATGGGGGCTTGGATGATTAGCCCTCATTACTCACACTTATATATCCATTATAAATGGGAAATTATCCTTACATGTAAAGGAAAACCTATTCTAAAAAACACACAAATGTCAAAATTTCCCATGACCCTTATATTCAAAATACCAATTTTGTTAAGAAAATCCTAATATTTAACCAAAATTAACCTAAATTCTAAATACACAACAAATACACATATTATGTTAAATAAGTTGGGATATAATCAATTAATTATACTTTATAATTTTAAGAAATGATGTTAAATAACCCCACCCAATTTTTTTATTTCACTCCTATTAAATTATCAATGATGAACATCAAAAACACAATCAACATTCCAAATTTTACACTTCCTAAGCTAAGTTCAGTTTAAAGATTTTTTTTTGACTTATCAAAATAATCCAGAGGCAGTTCCTATTTTAGAAAATTAAATTAAGACTTATGTTTTGAATTTCATATATTGATATACTAACAATATGCACAAATTTAAGGTAGCCTCATGCATGTACACTTAAAATATTCCTAGAAAATAGTGAAATTGTTTCACTCAAACATGCATATTTTCTTGAAATTTATAGCTTAAAAGTAGATTTTAAAAAGTTATACTTAAAGAAGATCAGAAAAAATTTATTTTTTTCAAATATAAAATATTTGAAATCCCCATACATCAATTAAAAAAAACTTAAAATTTTACAAACTTTCAGAGACTACATAGCTTATAATCCTATGAATTAGATGTCATTTATCCTATAACACTGTGACACTAGGATTTGTTTATTATTACAAATATAAAAAAGGATATCATCATGGGTTACTATCCAACTGACACACCATGCATTTCAGTGACCCAAATGAGGAAGCTCATTTAGTACATTCTCATCTCATCTACAGGGTATACACATAGGGTCAAGAAATTAAATATCATTTATTTTTGGTTATATTACATAAAGTCCCATGTAAATATATGCCTTATTAGTCAACATGCCCAATGGAGATTCCTTAGGAGTTTTGTATGTGATAGTATGACTAGTTATCATGATTTTATGGGTTTGACAAGAACTAAAGGCATGGTCGGGTGGGTAATTAGGATTGGAATACTATTATCGATGGGTTATTATTCAAAGGTGTTGTATATTGTGGTATAAAAGAGTATCAGTAGGGTGAATGTTTGATGGGTGTGGTTGGATGGTAATGGGATCTATTGAGTGTGAGATTTATATAATAAGAAACACTCATTTCATGGGGTATTATGGTGGTATTTGGATTAAAATATGTAGTAAGTGGTGTTATGTTACCAATGATTAACCTAAGGATGGTGGGACTACTATCAAATTAGGTGTGAGTTGCACATGAATGGTTTTATAAGTGAGTTCCACATGTAATTTCAATGGAATTTTGATATTAACATGGTTTATAATAGGAATAGAATTCCTAAAATATGTGTATGATTAACCTTGATACCTAGAGTTGTGTTGGTTATTATAATTTATGATTAGTCGGATGATTATCCTATTAGTTTTGATAAATTTTGGATATGAGGGGAGATAAATGGAATGAATGAGATACCTGCAGTTGTGCTGGAGTTAGGTCTTGATGAGGTTGAGAGGTGGCCCTCTTTGATGTGGGGGACATAAAAAATTTATTTTATTACCATGGTAAGACCATTATGAGCTTGATCCCTGATAAGTGTTCTTAAGGAATGGATGAAAGTGGCTTGGGAGGAGAGATGAACATGTGATGAAGGAACCTATTTGGAGTGACATTTTAGGGATCCCAACCCAAAATTGGTTATGGTTTTTTGGTGTTTGGATGTGAGAGACTGGGTTACTTATGAAAAATATAATGCACATAGATATGGGGGTTAGATGATGAGATCCATATCAGGTTAGTGTGTTCTATATGTGGAAGCTACTAGATATGGTATGATGGTTGGATGGAACAACCAGATCTATTTCCCATAAATAGGTTTATAGGGTGACTAAGTATATCACATATTGGTGCTCATATATAGAATCTATGTAATTAAATTTAGATTCTTATCATAGAAAATATTAATGAAAACTAAAATATCAGAATCCAAAATCCAAATATTATCATAAAATAAACAATTAAAAGTTTATTATGGGAAGAGGTTAACACTGGTGGTTAGTGAGTAGGTGTGTTGATGGTATCTCATAGGGTTTTGGTGACTAAGTAGCTTATTGATTCTCTGATAATTTCATTTCTTAAGGAAGGGGTAACACTCCTATCTGATATCCCATGGAATAAAAAATCAATAAATAATTTAAAATAGAATCACTAAAACATCACTTACTAAACAGAAATATAAAGTGAAACACATCTCTTTGAATGATTTTTTAATTTAGAAGTAAATGATAGACGAAATAAATTATAATACATACCATTAATAAAAAATTTCACTCTTGAAAGAGGATCCAAATTCTTACACTTGTGAATGGAATAAATTCATCCTCAATCATACACTGAAATCAAGAAAAAGATGTATATAAAATAAAATAGGACTATTTTATATGAATTAACACTAGTATTAGGAAATATATACCAACCCAAGGTTTAAAATCTAATGTTAATATGACTATTGTTCCTCCAGCTCCACCTTCCCCCACCTCCAAAATAGAAAAAAAGCAAAATACATATAAATATTTTATCAATGACCCTTTAAAAAAAATAGAACTCATCAAGGAGCCTCTAATAGTTCTTTAGTTTTATAAATTTCCTTAAACTTATTATTCATAAATTCTTCCTAGAAGATAAAAGTGGTAAAAACCATAAACACCATGAACCTATATACATAATTTCATGAAATTATCATGATGGGAGGGATCACTAACCTCATATATTTTAAGAACACATTCTGTTTTGAAAATTTTAACATTATGGTCAACATTAATATTTGTTATCTATAGATAAAAAAACAATAAAAGTCAATAAAAATACAAAATCTTACTACTGAACTCATTATAGATGAAAAGAAACAATATATATTGAACAAAAAAATAAAAAACATAACTAGTGTACAGATAACAAAGACACCGAACATAATTTAAGTTGTTTGATACTTGAAAATAAACCAATAACTAAACAAAAACATTAATAAAATATGAACAAATCAAAATGCAATAGAACTTACGATTAATTACAGGATCTTTTACCACAAATGAGAAAGATACAACAGTGATATGATCAACATTGTAGAAAATACTTTGATCAATCTAGAGAAAAATAAAAATACATTAAATAAATAATGTAGATAAGAACTTAACATGATATGTGTTGTTTCGTAATATAAAAACCAATACCTATTTTTTTCTTATTTTTTTCATGATTTTTTTTTTATTTTTACTCCTTATAAGGTCCACTATTATAATTTATGATACTTTTACTACTTATAGAATTATTTATAGAAACTTACTAGATTCTAAATTATAGAATATTCAAGGGGGATTTTTTTTTCAATCATATTTAGACCACAGTTCATCGCCTCTATCACAATGAATTATCCTCTATATTTTTTGGTAACACTTATTAGAGGATATAAAATGAGAGCTATTAAAAAATAGAAGTTTCCATAGTTTTGTAATTTCATGTAGAAATATAAATTTTTTGGTAGATTTTACAAAACTAATGTTTGAGGTATGTTTATTGCTTTCCCATTTATGTTTGTGGTTATGTTAAATATGATTACTAATAGAGAGTGAATGATAAATAAAAAATGGTTTGAAAGGGGTAAAATCCATTTTTTAATCAAATGTTTTTATGTGTTTATTTAATATGAGTGAATTTTATAAATTTATTTCAAAATAAATATATCACCCCCTATAAACCTAAAAATTTGTAACACCTTTTGATTATTTACAGACAACCTTTTTTTCAAGATTAGTTGCTCTTATTTTATACACCCATAATTTCTTACATAAAGTTATAGTTTATAAATTAATGGATCCCATACATGTAAAAGTGATACTATTCTTCTCACAATAAAAATAGGTTGCACTTCTATGGGTTAATGAGCATAAAGTTTGTTGTATATAGTATTGAACATCACCTATATAAAGGTTGAAGGAAGATAAATATGAGTTTTATTTACATCTAGAATTAAAATGAAAATTATCGTCATTTAACACTATAAATTGGGTAATTAAATATTAAAAAAAATACATTGTTTGTATGGTTGACAGAGGTTTGGAAACATCCATTTTATTTATAAAGTGATTTAAATTATTTTTGTGATTTTTAAGTACCTAGATATGCATTAAGAATGGTTTAAGAAGTAATGACTAGTATTTTATTAGGTCTTGATTCATACCTAAGATAAATTACCTCACACTATGATATGTAAGTTTTTGTAAATATTATGTTGGTTTTAAATTTTTTTAAAATGCGATATTTCAAAAGAATAATATATTAGGAGGAAAATTACATCCAGTGATATATGAACCGATATTAATTATTTCATATATCAAAAATGAGATTGGTTGACTAAGGGTGTATTTGATATGATCAATATGAATGATCAAGTAGACCTTGTGATGTTATAAGTAGTGTCTTGGATTCTGTACCTTAAAGATTAATGAAAATGGATTTTTCTCAAAATCAAAATATGTTGCCTCAATATCCAAAACTATAATAACATGATATTATAGACTATTCTACTTACTTGTATCACTCTTATTTTCAAAAATGGAATTGAGTGATCTCTCTTTGGTTTCTATATATAAAATGACCATCTTACCTTATGTGTGTTCCATCAGTACCTATAAGCTCAGGATTTATTGTTTAAGATAATTAAAGTACCTTCAATAATATATGTCCCATGGAAAGGTGGATCCCTTATTTATCATATTTTTTAAGGGTAAGAAATTACCCATGAGGTTATATAAACATCATATATTGTAGGCATGATTTCCTATATTCCCTATCATCTCATTGAGGTTTTTTGAAGGTTTACTATCAAATATTGACTTGGTATTTTCAGGGTTGGCTTCAATATCCAAATTATACACTAAAAAGATGAAGAAATTCCCACATATTACCCTAATAACACATTTCAACATATTCATCTATAAGCTGTGTTATCATGTTTTGTTAAAAACTACTTCAAGGTTATCAAGATGATCACAATGTCATGGAGAAAAAACCTCCAAATAATCAACATAATATTCTATGATTTTTTCTAGTAAGAGATTAATGATATGGTGCATGACACATTGATGTATAGCCTCCATTTTCTTCAATAAAAAGGGAATCATTTGAGTGCGGTATACTGAAGCATGGATGATTTTCACCTTTTGAATGTCAAAGATCTATTTCTCTATTATAATGTACATAGTGGAATTTGGGTCTAATCCTCAATGATATTATTATTATTTTGTAAATTATATAAGTAGTTTTTCGATGAAAGGCATGTTTGATTTTTTAGAGCATTGATAATAAAAATGCATAATACATTTAAATGGAACTCTATGAAAATTCATTGGAAGAACCAAGGATAGGTGGTTAATGGATTAACATCATCATTTATTGAAAAAGGTCATAAAAATTATCATTCATAATATAATATGACAAGAAATAGGATTCTATGATTTTTAAGTTTTAATCCATGCCACTACTTGAGATCTAATCCAGGAAAACTTGTTTTTTATGAATGGTTCAATAATCCATCAAATGTTATGTTCCAAGAGAACCAATAATCCATGTATTTCTAAAATCTATCAAACATGTCAATAATCAATGACATAATTAACTAAGTCACAAAAAAAAAATTTACTATCATGAAATGTGTATTCTCTCAATCGAGCTATCATCCCCTACCAAGGTCTCACCCCAAAATATTGTTTCATTAACCATAAAAATGGAGGGTATTTTGGATACTAATTTGAATTATTAAAAAATTAAAAGAAAATAGAACAGGATAAGAAAAGATCTAAACTAACTAAACTCACACACATGAACTGAATGAAAACTACATATGTTTGTTATAGAATTGTAATGGGATCTTGGGAAAGAGTCTCAAAAGAATTTAAGCCTCATTAGGATCATAAATAAAAATATATAGATAGTTATTAGAGTTTATAGAATATTAATAAGCATTAATTACCATTAAAATTAAAACTACTAAAGCACTTAAGGGATTATAATAATCTAATGAAGTAAATTAGGATTAATGAAAACTGGATGAGAGGTATCTCTATTTGAAAGTAGAGTTTTTCATGTATTTCCCTACCTAAATCAAGGACTATTTATTCTAATTTATACTTCATCTATAGTGAATTTATATCACCCATGAATGGAAGTGGAGGTGATAACTTATAGTAAAGATGGGTGTTGAGTTTACCTTCACATTAACCTTCTAAAATTTATTTCCTGTTTGAGAATTATGATAGTTGAATATATGAACATGATATTCTAAAACATTTTCCCTTCACTTAATGATTCTACCTCAAAATTTCAATTCTATTTCTCATTTTTAGACTAAGATATGGTGTAGATTGTAATGTTAACTTTTTTTAGTCAAATAGAATCATAAAATTCTAGTATTCCATCTTATAATGAATTTATGGACTAGAAGAAGAAAGAATTTTTAATCCTTATAGTTAATTAAATTGGTCTAAATCCTCTTTTATATCATAAAAAATATATTTAGCTTCATTTGACCAATATTTTAAGAGATACAATCACATCCTTACTAATGGTAATAATTGTTAGCAGATTTGGAGTCCATATTTATGATTCATTTTTTAATATGATTTTATATTATTATTTTTATTAGTCTAAATGAAATGAGGAAAATTGATTCTTATTATAGATATCAAAATTTCATATCAATTAATGTAAGGATAAAATTTTAGGGATGAAATAGTTATATGTGGTCTATTGTGTTGAAACCAGTTTAGCATTGAGGAAAACTTAATGCCAGGACTTCTATATCATGAATGTATCAAGGTTTCAAAGTATATATAATTTCATTGATATAATATTCCATGAAGTAAAGTGTAGTGGCAATAAAAAAATATAATAGGAAATTTCAATTAATTTTAGTAAAGTATGCCATTATATAAAACTTATGAAAAATTCATATAAAAAATATGCAGTTTTCTTGTTCTAAGTATACCAAATATGAAAAACCCAAATATAAAGTATGAATTGAGAATAATAATATATTTTTTTTATTAAATGAAAAATGAAATAGCATTTTAATGGAAGAAAAAATGGAACTCACTTATAGTAAGTAGACCACTGTGTTGTAGAAATTTGTGGAATGAAACCAAATTAGGCTTAATGTTTCTTAGTTGGAAAAGATGGTATCTATGCTACAAGGAAATTAAAGGTAGTGATGAAGCTACTTTATATATGCCTTGAGATTCCAATTTAATGGATCACTAAATATAAATCCACCAATGAGAGAGGTGAAATACATTTTTTTTTTCATTTAATTCAAAGGGATAGAATAATTATTCTTACCTATTGGAATGGATGAATCCTGATACAGAGGATCCATTTTTCTTAGATGGAAGGGTTCATCCATGCAGGTAGGGTTCAAACAAGGTATGGTTTATCACTGTGGAAGGGGTGATGAGAAGAGGGTTTTCACGAAGGCAGGTAGAGGGAGAGAGGTTTGACGGGAAGGGCACCAAGGTGAGGAGGGACTGTCACATAAGGCAGAAGGGAGGAGAGGCCTCTCCACTGGGAGAAGTTGAAGAGGTACCATTGCACATGGTGTAGACATGAAAGGGGTGTCATAACCTAGCTAGGAGTCGAGATCAGAGAGCAGGTAGGGTTCCTTTAATAGATTTGAATAGGGTAGGGTTATGATGTCATGAGACTAGGGAGTAAGTGAGTGGATAGGGTTACATTTAATGTGTGGATTTTGTGAGAGTAGGGACCCAATCAGGTTATTCATGAGAGAAAGAGGTATAGAAGGTTTGTTCTATCATGCAGAGGACATTGAGATTGATTATGAAGAGGGGAAGCACTGACCAAGACCAGATATATAGAGGATTAGGGGGATTTATCGTGAACACTGATCGAGAGATATCTGCAGAGGATGTGGGGATTTCTTGATAGTGAAGGAGAAGGGGATGGGGGTGCTCAATCACGCAAGGGAAGTGGGGTGGGGTGTTCCATTGAGGTATATGGGTGTTGGGTCCTGAAAAATTCTCAAAGGTAAATCAAATACTCCCATAGATTTGAAAAAGGAAGAAAAACTAACCCAATGAATATTTGAAGAGGGATGTGGAAGAATCCAGATTTTGAAAAGGAAAATAGTGCACCACAGAGCATAAACCCTTCACAGACCACCACTCTGAATGGAATTATGTTTCTTCACAAAGTCACCTACAAACCAAACAATTTTTAGAATGAAGGTGATGACACCATTCCCCCCACAATCGGTGTCGTTGGCAATATTGGGGAAAAAAATGTTCCCTACATATAACGATCCCCCATGAACTCGACATTTCATGGGAGAGGTGAAGCTGGTGACCTCCCATGAATGAAATCAATTTGGTCCTGGGAGAAAGGTAATGATTTTAACCCCCACATATGATGACCCCATACCCCACTGACCGAGTCACCCGCAGGCTGGGTTTTCCCCGTGGGATTCTGCAAAAGACACCATTCAACCCACTAGTCCAATTCTTATGCTTCCTTATAAAAGGACCATGAGGGGGACATAAGAGGAAGGTTTTTTTTTGAGAAAATGGAATTAGGAGCTTAAAATTCAAAAAATAAGAGAGCAACATAAAATATTGAATCTTTCAATAATTCTCTATAGGTAAAATCCACCGCATATAATTAAATAAGAGAATAGAAAACTAACAGGCAGACCGTGAACTACATACCATTTGAGGATGAACTCCCCAAAAACTGCAACATCAATGCCATCTCTTCAATCCATAATCCTATATAGTGTATCACTTTATGGAGGAAACTCTATGTTTTGTAGCACATCTCTATGTGGGTGGAACCCAACACCGCATAGAATCACGCTACGTGGACAGAACCTAGTGTCATATAGAACATCACTATGTTTGTGATAAGAGACATCCTTTATTAACTAGAAGATAGTCCAGGTCCATGTTCATATTTAAATCCACCCTCGTACCATTCATATATCAATGAGGCTCATACTAGACCCTATTCTTGTAATGAAATCATTAAGAAGCATTCATGTTGGGAAGACCAAATAGAGAAGCCTCTGGAAGAACAATAAAAGGATATTTTTCTTGTAAGAAGACAATTATCCGGGGATGAAATACTAGTTATGTAATATCCCAAAACCACTTATCAATTTGAAATACCTATAAAGTTTTCATAAGAATTCATGTATAACATTTTCGTCAATATATAGAAAACTCTACGCCAAATGAATGAAAAGTTTTTTCCCTATGATAGGTATACATACCACATCAATGTATTGGGGGAGATCCACCATCTAATCGACCTAGAAGATCCTCCATATTTATGAAGGATGTAATCAAAGAGGCAGAAGAATGATCTTGAATTTTATTGCCTCCACACACTGTACAAGTTGCAGTGCCTTATAGGAAATTCTCCATCTGGTGTTCATATCCTAGGATAGGGAGAATATGGAGCTATTAACTTAACCCCACATGCCATCTAGTGGAACCCACTGGAAGTTACATCCTACAATATCATCATCCCAAGATGAAAATCAAAAGAAATCCCTATTTAGTAAAAGTGTTATGTTCGGAAAGAACTGGACTTGAGTAAGTCTCAAAAGCATAAATCCCAACAAGAGCAATCCATTAAAAAACTTCTGAACTAGGGTATTGAAAACATTCAGTAGGTTTATTGACTAAGGGAATCCAATTAAAAATCATTGATCATGTCCTCAAAATCAAGTAACTCACGTGCAGACCTGACACCATATCGAGCTCACAGCCGAATGGAGATGTGTGAGAACAAGATAGATTTTATAGAAACAACAACTACCACAGTACAAGATCAACTTTATCCCACTGGGCTGGGGGTATTTTTAATTCAAAATTCTTCCATAAGACCAAAAAATCTAGGATGAGGTACAATAACAAAGGAATAGGAGTAACCCCATCCCTCAGGGCTGGGCACATTTTTACCTCAACCACCTGCCCAGTGGATGTTAGTCTTTTCCCGCATGGGGAGGGTGACAAGTAGAGAGGTCACCCATTCTGTCCCACCTCATAACTCATATCCCCCAGAATGGAGGCATACAATAAGGCCATATCAAGGTTCTCTTCAAGTTACCTAGGAGACCCAAAGAGGACCCCAGAATGAAAGAAGTAGATCTATCAAAGGACGCAAGAATCTCTCCTACCATTCAACACCTAGTACGTCACCCACAATACAGTATACATCAGTGAATGTCCTAGATGTTAATCCCACAAACCTCGATGAAGATAATAAAAATTAAGAGTATGTAAAAGAATATGGTTCCCTCCTAGAGGCAATCCACACCAAGCCTGAAGGTGTGCGTACCCAGAATCAAAGAGATGCCCTAAATTTTGGCTCTCCCACAACCAATCCATAATTTCCTCTTTTTGGAATCACTAAAAACTAGAAAAAAAAAGATAAATTTTTACAAAACCCATCACCTCCTCCCCATGAAAACGATCCCCTAACGTTCAAGGAGAGGATCATTTGGTAGGAGGAAGAAATGAAATAGACAAGGTGAATCAACGCTGAGTTTCTCTAAGGAAGATGTCATGTTAAATATGTTCCCTAGGTATAACATCAACATACACTTCTAATAGAGGTTCCCCTTCCACAAGGACTCATCCTGATGAATTAATTGAGGTTGGGATGCTCATCCGACATGAAATCGGGACCATCAACCTACCTGAATTTCATCCCGGAAGGATATCAAGACCTCCCTCCTTTGTTTGGTACACTAGTTTTCTAGCTAATTCAATAACAGGTTAGGAGGATATCTGATGGTAGATTCTTTACTAGTTCATCTCAACATTTCCAAAGAAAAAAGTTATAAACCTCATGAATTTCAAATAGAGGGAGAATGAGAGAGTATCAAACTTCATTGCTAGATGGAAATTTCTGACTTACTCCTTGAACTGGCCGATTCCCCAAGATGAAATGCTTTCTATGTGCATCGACAATATTTTTGATGAGATGAAAACACCACTCATTCTGGTGAAATATACTAGTGGGTTTTAGTAATTATCTACCATTTTCCATAGAATAGAATAATAGTTATAGAATACTAATCTCAAGTCCCGAGAATCCCCCTTGTCCCTAAGAAAGTGGGTGGGAAGAGATGAATCAGCCTCCATTACACTTAAGCCACCCCATGCACTAGCTCTAGCCTCAAGGTCTGCACCAAACTGGGTAGGGCCCTCTGGATGTCATCATCCACCCCCACCACGATACGATGAGTGATGTTGGGATAGGAGAAATTAGTTCGAGGAACACATGATTAAATTTTACTCGTTCTGAGATGACCAAGTCCATGAATACTTTGTATCAGCCATGAATTGCAACTTGGTCCATCTACCAGATCCAATGAGGGCCGATGAAGTATGTCTCGATGACCAGCCAGATTATTTTCCCTTCCTCTAGATACTGGTACATACCATCTAGGAGTGTTTTTTCTTTAATTACATCCTTTAAACAATGATAGATTTCAGACTGGTTAGGTTGGGACCACCAACAACACAAGTGGTGTATGTATTCCCCAATGACCCGGATAAAGGGGGAGTGGGAAAACGTTGTTATAAAAAAGGGGAAAAATATGATAGTTGTGTGGATTAAAAAATATTCAACTAATAACATGGAATTTTCCAATTGCAGTTAAATATAAAAACTATTCCCCAAAAACTCATAATACAACACATACGATATCCTAACCCCACAATCCTCCAAGGGTTGGGCATCCAAAAAGCATCTTGACCAAAAAGGAAAAGAGTAAGAGCAAGAAGAAAAACCTACACCAAGTCCAATGTTGGATATGAAAATATAAAAATTCATTTTGATATATTTGAAGATATGGGAACCACCCCACCAAAAAACACCACAGGCACCGCCCCGCCATATGACACCACTGGATGAAGCCAACCAGAAACATTCGACAATAGATGAGGAACTGATCTTAGGCACTTTTAATGCCATACACTTAGTAGATACCTTATCTAGGAAGAATTTGGTGTTGATCCTAAGTTCCCTGCGCCCAATCGAGGAGTCATATGAAGAGACCGCAAGAGATGAGGATTCTTAGGAAGTCGCAGTCCTAATAGTAACCAAATTCCAGGAATCTTCCCAACTCAAACCATCAATGTTGCAGAAACATGTGGAAGGGCACTTCAAGGGACCCAATAGGAACATGAAAGTTATTCTACCCCCATAGGAAGAAACTCTGGCTTGATCATCATAGAATATCCATTAGAAGAATAATAAATGTCTAATCTCCCATGGCATGCAAGTAGACCTGCCTGACCAAATCCACAAAGTACAGAAGAACCACCATCTTATGCTTCAAGAGTCGGCCCATCTGCATCCAATGCTCAAGACCCTAAAGTGCCTATGAAACAGCATCCCCAAGATGGGATGCATCAGCCTTTAAAGTAGTAGTATGGTATTCTGAAATAGCTAGCCTTTGTACTAGAAAAGATATCAATAGTGGATACACTGAATCTATCATCAGAGCTCAAGGAAGCTCTCATAGAGGCTCTATTGAGCCCCTAAGAGTTTTAAGCTAAGGTGGCCACTACTAAACTCTATCAAACGGAAACTAATTCAGCAGAATGTCATGATATTATATTCTTATATAATAGAGATGAAGACAAAATCATTAAAGGGCACATAAAACCTTTATATGTGTCTAGAAGGATAAATGATATTGATATTTGAAAGGTATTCATTGATAATGGATCCGAAGTTAATCTCTTCCCATTGCAAGCACTCTGTTAGCTAGGTTGAAATGAGGATAACTTGAAACCATACAACATGACCCTTTTGGGTTATAAAGAAGTGAGAAGAAGATTCTAGGCCAAATAAAGCTCAAAACTTGGTTTGGAGACCTCATAGCTGACTCAGAATTTCTGTTGGTTCGGTAAAACAAAGCCTTCAGTGTTTTTATAAGAAGGCCCTAGCTGCATCCACACAAGTCAATTCCCTCATTGTACCATCATTGCATAAAATATTTCATTAATGGGAAGAAAGGGATGCTTCAATAAAATAAGTACACATTCTATTCCTACAAATCACACTATATTGATTCAAGGTTCTATGAGTAAAAAGAGAAGTAACCCTCAACTGGAAGGATTGATTGGGTTATCACCCCAAATGGTTTAGTGGTGGTACCCGCTAACCCCTTTAGGAAACTTGATAATGAATACATACTTCCCATCAATTAGGTGGAGTTTATAGTTTCAAATTTCTATTCTTATTCTGTAGTCTTCGTGACCTCAGTTAGGTCCATTGAGCCTAAAAGTGTCGAAAATTGATAGATCCCCAAGACAATGGTGAGTGATCAGATGGAAATTCCCTCAACACATCACGAAGTCTCCAAATAGCCCTTGCCTCAACCTCTAAGGAAGAATATTATGTCTTATCACTAAAATAAGGCGAACAAACTTTTCATGCCCTCACTTCATCCTCTCTAGAGAACCCCCTTCCAGCTAGGATAGAAGGAAATGCTTCACCCTCCAAGTACCAGAGTTGCGACTCCTCTCTCAATTCTAAACATCTCATATTGAGAATTGTTTCCCTGTAAAAGGAAGAAGATGACGAAGAGGATTTGGAAGAATAAGAAGAATAAGGCATTAGGGATTCCCCTCCAGAATTTGAGTAGGGTGTCTCTACCACCATTGATGAACTCGGAAAAATAAACATCGGTACCTAAGAAGACCCATGGTCCACACTGATTAGCGCATCCATTCCTTCAAAATAGAAAAAATTATATACCTCCTTCCTAAAGAAGAATCAATATTTTTTCTTGGAACTATACAAAAATTCTAGGACTCGATCTTGAGGTGGAAACTCACCACCTAGGCCTACTAGAAGACCACTATAGTTACAAGAAGGCTGTCGAAAAGAAACATCTAACACTTGCTGCCAAGATAGAGGCTAAAGTTGATAAGTTTAACAGAGATAAATTCATTCAAGAAGTCCAATATCCTAGATGGATGTAAAATATATTCCATGTTAATAATAAGAACAAAAAAATCTGAGTCTATATCAATTTAGGGGATCTCAACTGGCACTTCCCAAAAGATGATTTCCCAGTCCCAATCACATAATTGATGATCAATGAAACTGCTGTATATGAGGATCCTTCCTTCATGAAAGGATATTCAGGATACAACCAAATCTGGATGAACCAAGAAGATGAATAATTCACCACCTTTAGGGCCCCTAGGGATTATTATGTTACAAGTTTATTCCCTTTGGTTTGAAAAATTTCAGCACCACATATAAGTTCTCCATGAATCGCATTTTCAACCCCTTATTAGGAATATTAATCGAATGCTATGTTGATGATATGGTGGTTAAATCATAAAAATGCTTGGACCTCATGGAAGATATTGAAATATTCTTCAATAATTGGTGACAAAATAGTCTGAAAATGAACCCATTTAAATGTGATTTTGGAATTACCTTGGCGGAATTCCTCAGCTTTTACATATTACATCATGGCATCAAAGTCGACCCTAAGAAGAAAAATGCTATCCTTGGAATGTCACCTCCTAAAAACCTCACTAAGTTTAGAGAAATTCAAGGAAATATGTCATAAATTAAGTGATTCATATCCAACCTTATAGGAAAATGTTTACCCTTCACTAGGTTGATGAAAAAAGGGGTCTCTTATCAATGGAATAATGATTATCAAGAATCATTAAAAAATCTAAAGAAATATCTCTTAAGCCTGCTAGTGCTAATTCCACTAGTTGAAGGAAGGCCACTCATTATATATATGGATACCTTGGAGTGATCCCTAGGTGCCTTCCTCACATAGAAGAATGATTCTGGCAATGAGAAAAACCTCTACTATCTCAGCCGTACTATGATTGATGTTGAGACTCGTTATTCAAATATTGAGAAAATTCTCCTTGGCCAAATATTTGTAGTATAGAATCTGAGGCACTATCTATATCACCATGAGACCACTTTGTTCTCTTGTAGAAACTCTCTTAGGTATATTCTCAACCATCTAATGTTGACTCAATGCCTATCCTGATGGGAGGTCATCCTACAACAGTTCTACATATAGTTTGTTCCTTAGAAATCCATCAGTGGATAAGCATTGAAAGACTTTATAGTAGAACATACCTCCATCGAAATGACTCTGCTCAATGATGAACTATATAATGAGGAGGTTTTCTATGTTAAAAATGACTCTTAAACATGAGAGATTCATTTTGACGGTGTATCCAGAAGCCTTACAGAAAAGACAATGAAAGACCCTAAACTTAAAAAAGTGGGTCTGGGAGTCATACTCATATCTGCAAATAAGGTTGTCCTACCTTACTCCTTCCTACTATTGTAAGGGTGCAAATATAATGAAGCAGAGTACTAGGCTCTCGTTTTAATACTGGAGCTGGCACTTCAAGTACAAATAGAGAACTTTAAGATAAAATGTTACTTAGAGTTAGTCTTCAAGCAAGTTAATGGTTACTATGCCATTAATAAGGAGCTAATACCTTTGATGGACCAAATTTTATAAATGAATGAAGAATTTACATTATATCTAACATTAAATCATGTCCCCTAGTCACAAAATGAGTAGGCTGATGCATTAGAAAATGTATTTATATCTCTGGCCAATCCAAACTGGGATGTAATAGTTATCATCATTTCCCACCATCAGATGGTCCTACCATTTGTCTTGGTAAATAAGGAAGAAATCAATGAGATTATCCATGTACCTGAGTTGTATGTCCGTATCAACTATTGGATAGATCTCATTTTAAATTCCTTCAAAAGGGATAACTTCCACTAGATAGGGATGGAAGGGAAAAAATTCAGAGATGGGCAATTAACTTTGTTCTGTATGATGGTACAAACCAACAAAAGGTCATCTATAAGAGGGGCCCTGATGGGGTCCTTCTCAGGTTCATTGATGGATAAGAGATCGCCTCCATCATGAAATAAGTGCATGCTGGAGCTTGTGGTCCACATAAATCAACATCCAAGATATCCCATCAAATTTGGAGGCTTGGACACTATTGTCCCACCATAATACCGGATTGTGACACATTCACCAAGAAGTGTCATTCCTGACAAGTTCATTACAATTTCATCTACCATCACTCTGTGTTTCTTCACACAGATAAGTACTCCTGGATATTTTCTATATGGGGAATTGAAGTCATTAGACCGTATCCTCTTTCCACATATAGAAAATTCAAGTATATCCTCACAAAAACCTACTAATTTTACAAATGGGAAGAAGTTATACCCCTCAAAGTGGTTGGGGAAAAAACCATTGTCAGCTTTTTAAAAGATAAAATCATCACTATATTTGGTGTCCATCATACAATACTGACAAAAAATGACACCAATTTCTACTCTATTGAATTAGACAAGCTATATCAGGAGTATGGAATCAAGGCCAAGCATTCATCCCACTACTATGTAGTAGACAACGAATAGATAGAGGCCTTCAACAAGACCCTATCCAAAATAATCTATAAGATGGTAGAAAACTATAAGAAGTCGTGTCTGAATAATCTTCTCCATGCTCTATGGGAATACTAGACCATTACCCTCACTACCACTCAATCAACCCCGTACTCATTAGTATACAGGATAGAGGCAGTTATATCCATTGAGATTTAACTACGATCACTTCATGTCACCGTCTGTGATCAACATTCCATAGGAGATAAATCCAATAAATGGATAAATGATATAGAGTAATTTGATGAGAAAATATTGCACACTTTTCACCATTTGGAAGTTTATTGGAACCAGATTTCATGAGTCTTTAATAAAAAGGTTTGCCTCTGGTCTTTCATTGAGGGATAAATGGTGTTGGTCCTCAAAACTCCGATGATACTTGGAATGAAACCTCACAAATTGGATCCAAAATAGGAAGGACCGTATGTCATACACAAGGTATACTCCAATGGAGCATATGACTTAATTTTAATGGATGTACATCCCATAAAAACTCCTAAAAATGCAAGGTTCTTGAAGAAATATTTCATGTGGCCAAATGATGTTTCATCCTAATCGCATGATGAAAAAATAGATAATAAAATTTCCTCACTACATGACATTAAACTTCATATTATGAACATCCTAACCACAAGATGTTAAACTATAGGACACAATATTACTTTTTACTCATGTTGGGTGATCGTCATCCTGATCGCCTAACATAAAACATCCGAACCGAAAGATGTTAAACTGCATGGTCAAATCATCCTAACCACACGATGTTAAAATGTATAGGGATCATTGCATTCCAATCATTGATTCATTGTACATGAGTCAAATCTATGTCATAGAAAGAAAAAAATGCCCCTGATCCTACATAGAAGTCATATCCACATGGGATCCCTCTTTCTCCAGAACTATGTGTGCCTTGATTCTCATTTTGGAGAGATACATAGTGAAGCCTAGACCATATGTCCTGGGCCCAACCAACACCATTAAAAAAATTCCCCCCTCATTGTGTATGGCCCAAACCTATTTAGGGAGGTCTTTTAATATAACTATGTACAATTTGATTCCAATTTTTCAATGGGGTACATTGAGATGCCTCAATCTTGGATCTTGGTCCAACCACCACATGACACAAAATGCCTCTTTCATACCCTCAACTTCCATTTCACTATAATATAAATCCTTTCTATTCCATTTTACTCACATCGATCATAGATCACATGAGCTTTGGAATGGTAGTAAGGGATTCCCCCTACACGAACAATGATTATAGATACATGATAAGACCCTAACCTTAGAATAATGATTTAAAATTCGCCCATCTATGTGTATGGACCAAACCTATATAGGGAGACTGATTTTAAAACTCTATGTGGATTGATTCCTATCATTATAGGATATGTAGTGATACTTAAATACCACATCCTAGTCTAGCCACCATCAAAGAAAAAAAATCTCCTTCCCTGTGTATAGGCCAGACTTGCTTAGGGAAATTATGATCCCCATCGATACAAGGTATGTAGAAATACCCAGGTCACCAAAAACTTGGACAAGCTAAGACCAAGTATCAAGGGAGAAAATTTCACAATCCTTTGTTATGGTGGAGTAATCCTTTATCATCCCTTATTTATCACACTGAGAAAAACTCACATAGGATTAGAAGTTTCAGCAAGGGATTCCCTATGGGTGTATCAATCCAATGCATGACCAAAGTCCTTACCTAAAGATATTAAAAAGCATGGCCAAAGTCCTAACAACATGATACTAAACTAAAAGGTACCTGAAGAACTATGTGTGGCTTCATTATCGACATGACGATACATGTAGTGATGCCCAAACCTTGTGCTCGGGTTCAACCATGTAGAACAAAAATATAATAATGTCCCCAATATCTTGTATGTAAAATAAAAATATAATGGAGGATATTCCAAACCTTGATTCCTACACTAAGTATTTGTCAAAGTATCATTCATTCCCTATATAAGATTCAGATCTATGTAGGGTATTCCATAATTAACCACTAATCACGGTCTGAATATTCCTTGCATACCCAGATATCCCCTTTCCATCCATTAGACTCTATGAACTATGAAATATCAGATCCCCATAAACCTCCCTGGCCATCAGAAATGGATGTTTACTGTACTGCATACATTTTTGTTTAACTATGCATATATTTCCCTGATGACTCATCATAAGTTGTCCACAAAAAAGGACTATCAACCAAATGAAAATTCTTCCTCAAGAGAGGCTTTTCATAGTTCCATACACCTAATGGATCTGAGATTCACATCATCCCTCCCAATCTAAGACCCCCTGGAATCACAGTTTACACCTTCTACCCTGGTTCACTTCTAGGCCAAGATAGGGTACCTCGAACTAGTTATCCAATACTTACTCATGATCTCTATGACAATACATCCTTACCGTATGATGTTAAACTTCATGGCCAAAACATCCTCACCACATGACATTAAAATACATTGCATAACAATGTTATCATCTAAAAGACCATTTCCCCCAGCATCATTCACCTACTATTTCATGTTAAGAACTATGTATGGCTTGAATCCTACCTACAAAAGATATGTAGAGATTCCCAAACCATCATACTATAACAACCACCTCAAAGAGAAAGACTCCTTTTCTCCATGTGTATGGGTCAGACCTACGCATGGTACTTTCCATAAGGAACTACTTATGGTTTGATTCTTATCACCCCATTGAATAAGTAGTGAAGCCTAGATCCTTTGATACAGACCTGGCTATAGAACGCATAAAAATGTCCCTCTTCATGCAAGTATGTAAGATCAAAAGGCTCCCGAATAGGCCCTATTCCCAAGACCGTTCAAGAATAACCACATTTCCCTTCTTTCACATAGGGTTATCCGCGTCCTCACTGCACGACGATAAAATACATGGAAAGTTTCCCTATTGCGCGACATTAAATTACAAAACCTCACCCTGAGTATAAAATACTCCTTTTCTTGATTATTAAATTTTTATATGGTGGATTAAACCCTTTATAACCATTGTTTCTCACACTGATCACAACTCACATGGGATTATAGACTTTGGTAGGGGATACACCAGAGTGTAATGGAAAATCAGTCCATAATTGTAACGACTCGGACCCGAACAACCACCTAAACAATGCTAAATGGGTCAGGTGTTACTACCTTAGGTGGACCTCCCTGAATTCCAAAGGCTTCCAACTAGCAGTGAGGGTTTGATAGGTATAGTGGGGAGGCTATACCCTCTCGAAGGAAGACAAAAATATTGGTATTGGTCCAAACAATGATAAATGACATGCAGTAGAAGTAAACGACTGAGTAAACTCAAACCAGACCCGTAGAGAGGAAACTTTTATAATAGTAATAAACTGTGGAAGAAAGATATAAACAAACACAGTGAAAATTAAACCCAAAAACATGTGGATCACTTGTAACTACCACTAAAAAACAAGAATACATCCAAAACAGGTCATACATATCCATATGTAAAGGCGCTAATGGCTAACCGACCATAGCTACAAAACAAGTCAGCATACTGATATATGAAAGAAATAAAAATAAAGTAAACTCCAACTAGGAAAGACCTCAATGTTCATACCATCTCCATGCAATAGCTAATGTAGTCCAGCTCTTGAAGCTGACCTCTTTCTTTCAGGTAAATCCATAAAGTCTGTACGCGTCCCAAAGGGCCCATGTAGGGTGTGATACAAATATCTGTAGGATAACACCCAACAGTGAGTACCTAATATAAGTGTTTAAGTAGTCATGAATTTATAAGAAAAACAGTAAACAGTACGATGCACACAACCAAACAGAAACTCCACTAGTGCTCAATAGCCACCCTGGAGTGTCACCTACTTCAGCCAATGCCATAATCTCAGTCATGTAACTTGGCACCATGTGCCCCCTGACACCGCGTGTCTCAAGTACCGATATCCTAAAGGCATGCCCATGAAATAGTAACCCATAGGAATAGCGATGCCTATCCTCAAATAAGTAACCGTAGAGACAACTATGTCTACCCTCAAATAAAGTATTTGTAGGGAAAACAATGTCTGCCCTCAAATAATGGAAAGCCTCTGCCCCCAACCTGATAATCTCAATGCTATCCCCTAAAGGCTCCTCAACTTCCATGTGGCTTCCTATGGAATGAAACCCCATCCAACAGTACCTAAACCACAACTAATAAGAGACTCTACCCACATGAGTGGTAAAAACCACCTCATCATGGAGTCTCTCTGTGTTCACACTACTCAATGATCTAGGTGAGTGGTAATCACCAAAATTGTACCCAATCCCCAACACCTCTGACACCTCATGTCCCTATGACCATGCCGCTCAAGTCCAACGACCTCTCCATCCAAGTAAATCGGGCCATGCCCAACCTTTCAGTCACCCTGACTCAAGGCAACATCCATGACACCAAATCCCATTGTCAGAACCACCCAATGTAACCTGAGCCAAAACAAACCTGTAATTAACATCACTCAACAAATATCTGAGCCATGCCCAACACAACCCAAAGGGTTCCAGAATATTCAATGAAAAATATCACATATATAATCAAATGAAATAATTAAATAGGCAAGACAAACTAAACAGTTTAATTTCACTTGCCATGTGTTGTCCCATACCAGCACTAAGATCTTAAAAGCCTCTAACAAGTCATATCAAAGTTTAATAAACTAAACTCAAAAGTTTTAACCAATAAAAATCAATTATAACCATTTTGGAATCCCTCATCCAAAATTCCCCGATGAGAAATGACCACTCGCCCAGACCTGCCCAAGAAAAATAGGTAACATATAATACCCAAAGGCATCCCATAGGTCAAATAACAATTAAACGTGCAATAGCAGGTAAAACAGGGTCACACTCAAAATACCCGAAAATGTGCCAAAGGTCGTGCCACGAAAAATTCTATGAAAAAAATAGGTATGAAACACCTACCTGAGACTCATAGACATAGGAACATCTGATATCAAGCTCCAATTAGAAGCCGGTCTTCATATATCTACATTTCCCTCAAATCTAGGAAATTCCACTTGGATGGAAAATGCAACGTGTGAGGCAAAGAAAATGGAACGAAACAGGGTGTGTAGGTTTAACCTAACTATTGCGATCCTACAGCCACTGACGGATTGAAGAATATAATCCGGTTGAAGATTATAGGGAAAGGTATATAATTTAGGTATTCAAGACAGAACTATTCCAAATTTGGGGAAGAAGAATAGGATTCCCAAAATAAGACGCGATGATCTTTCATTTAAGAGAATAAAAATAAATGTACAAGACGTGTATTGAGGACTAAACTCCATGTAGTGGCCTTGTCCATACTCCAACTTAATCAAAGGTAACCAAATGGCTTGGATGCACCACACGGGTTGACACACAGCTAGAACTCAGCCGATACACAGAAAGCAGGATACATGACATGTCGAGCAACAATACATGTCGTGTACTAGGAATTCCTACATGGTCATCACATGACATGTACTTGGAAAGAACACGGCCAATACTTGCCTTTCCCATACATGGATTGTACTTTAGAGTACGTGGCGTGTAGTCTGGAAATTTACAGAACTTCCTAGATTTTCCCAGTTCTCTCTGAAACAAGTCAAAAATTCAAACAAGGTCAGAATTTTGACCCATTCTAAAAACTCAGATCCTTACAATCTTTCCACCTTAACATAGCTCATCCCCGAGCTATAAAAATGAAACCGAGAGATGGAAATGAACATACCACTCTGATCAAAGTAACCTGGACTACCCCATTCTCAATGGTTCTGGATAAATTCCTCAAGGGGATCCCCACATTAGAAATTACCAAAATTGGTATCAACCCTAAAAAAATCAACAAAGCAAAGGTTCACTAACCTGTTTCTGGAGTCATGTTCCTCTTGTAATGCATCCTCACTCTTACATGTCATTGGTGGTTCTATGTCATTTCTGACACCCAAACGTATCTTGCACCTCATCGGTGTTTGCCACCACGAGGTCCTACATCCCATGGATTCTCAAAACTAAACCCAGTGCCTAGAATCTCATGTAACCTACATCCTCAATGCCCCGATACCCCCAACATCTCAAGTAACCTGCATCTAATGATGCTCCTGATGCGAAGCACCTCATATATATATATATATATATATATATATATATATCACACACCTGATATGGTGAACATCCCACTGAACAACATCTAGTCAGTCCACAAATATCATGTGCACCTCATGCACTCAAACTGACATTCCTCAACAGGTTATGATAAAGAGAAAACAAGAAGTCACAACCAAACTCATGGTGTACCTCTAACCATCGTCGGCTCACTAGCCTACTCAGCTCTTGGAAGCTCCATGGCGTGCAATTTTTCTGAAGCATAACTGCCTGATGCTTGACCTCCCTATGATGATGCTTCAGTCACCAACTACTGACCCCTCAGCTGGGTCCCACTGTCTCTGTCATGTCCTCCACGTGCAGTTGAATCCCAAATACCCTATCCTAGTATCGAAGTTGAACCAACTTCAGATGCCACAGTCTATCTTGGTCCCTATCTGCCAACTGTCTGAGAAGGCTGCCTGCAGAACCTCTCCAGATGTCTGACCTGTCCACATGCCTGAAACTCCTTTGGAGTCCTATCACACTGAGTCCCAACATGTCATGGCTTCCCACACTGAAAGAAAACCACTACTGAACTTCTATTAAGGTGGTCTAGCTGAGTCCTTGGCCTAACATTCCTACTGGAACTCATCCTATCCTCACTTCTAGATATCCAAACCATCACTTGAAGCTGTTGCCAGGCCAAACTGGGGCTTATCCCTCTGGTTACCCTCCTCTATGAGTGCCTGATTTACCACCTCTGAGAATGAACCCAACATGAAGATATTTACTTGGATCTGAATGGCATGTCGTAAGACATCCTTGAAGAGCCTCACCCTTGCCACATCATCGCTTACCATACCAGGAGCAAAGCGGGATAGCTCAGTGAAAGTAGTTGCATAGTCCATGATAAAAATGTCTCCCTGGTGAAGGATAAAGAACTCCCGGTCTCTCTCTTCCTTTAGTGTCTCTAGGTAAAAGTGCTCGAAGAACATGTCATAAAAGTTTTTCCATGCTAGTCCCTCATGCCTGCGAGCCTGAACCTACACATCCCACCAGCGATTTGCCAATCCTCACAGCATGTACATCCCCATCTTGACACCTCACCTTAGAGGAATCTGGAGCTTCTTAAAGATCATCTGCATGATCTCTATCCAGTTCTAAGCTACCTATGGACTACCCTCACCCTAAAAAAGAGGCGGGTGCTGCAACTGGAACTCCTATGTTAGATATTCCATAGATGGCTTTATACCGTGCACACCTCTGTCGATCCCCTGTAAGACACATACCAGGCTAGCTCAGTGCTTCTTGTTGAGCCATGGTCCAAACACTACCAAACTCGGCTGCTGTCCTCCCTGCACTGAATCCTGTACCTGATCCTATCCCTTATCATGTACCTACGTCTCATGCTCTTCCTATCCCTCAGGATTCTGAACCTGATCATGCTCATGCAGCACTGTACCATCACCTGCATGATGCTCCATCTGAGTCGTCAAAAAGGAACCCGCAGAATACCATAAATGGTCAGACAAACCATATATATATATATATAAATATATTTATGTAGATAGGAAAAGCATTACAAGGAAGAACATAACTACTACCCTTACTCTCCCCCACCACAACACATGCCCATGGAATCCCGTCTTCATGGCCTCCTTACCCACACTTAATAGAGCCAAGTATCAAAAGTACCTCGGGTCATTCCCGTCCTGACAACCAATATTTCCTCAAATCGATGACCAAGTTGCCAAATCCTGGTGATCAAAATCACCTCAACCATAGTATCATCCTGCTTGTACAAGATCCAGACCCAAATACCCTTTTACATGAAATTCTACAAATATATGAAGCATAGAATTACACATTCCAATCAACAAGAAATTCTATCAAGAATTTCACCTATTCAAATTTCAAAAGAATATAAGGCATGTCAATTAATATTATTCACATGGAATTATCACTTCACAAAGAATACATGCAGTTATGAAATTAAAGAAATGTGCCTATCAAAATCCAAGAAAACAAGCCTTGCCATACCGAGTCAAGGTCCAATTCTCCTTTACCGCACCAGGTCAAGGTTTACATATCACAATCATTAACATCAAACACCAAGTGAGCCACCTAGGTGAAAATAATATAAACTATAACCTAAGAAAAACCCAACAACAATTACCTCCCATGGAAACTTGGTCCATCCATTGTATCTGGGGCTGCAGGCACCCAAGAACAAGCTAGAAACCCAGTTCTAGTAACAACCTATCTCTAGTCTACCATATCCCAAATAGTAAAATCAAAAAAATAGAAATAGAAGTTTCAATTCATTAGTATCCAGCAAAACACTGCTACTAAATCCCTATCAAGAACTCATATGATACCACTTTTTAACGACCCAGACCTGAAAAACAACCCGAACAGTCCTAAATGGTTCGGGTGTTACTACATTAGGTGCACCTCCCCGAACTCCAAAGGCTTTCGACTAGAAGCGAGGGTCTGATAGGTATAGTGGGGAGGCTATACCCTCTTAGGGGAAGGAAAAAATAGTGGTACTGATTCGAGCAATGATAAATGACATGCCTCAGAAGTAAACGAATCAGCAGACTCAAACCAAACCCATAGAGCGGAAGCATATCCAATAGAAATAAACAGGTGAACGAAGATGTAAACAACATCAGCGGAAAGTAAAAACAACATCATGATGATCACTTGTAATTACTATTGAACAACAAACATAAATCCAAAATAGGTCATACATGTCCATATGTAAAGGTGCCAATGACTAACCAACTGTAGCTACAAAAAAAATCAGCATTCTGATACTGGAAAGAAAGAAAAATAAAGTAAACTCAAGCTAGGAAAGACATCAAGGTTCATACCATCTCCATGTAATAGCTAATGTAGTCTAGATCCTAAAGCTAACCTCTTTTATAATCGTAAATCTATAAAGTCTACACGCGTACCGAAGGGGCTGTGCATGGTGTGAGGGAAATCTCTATAGGATACCACCCAATGGTGCATACCTAATATAAGTGTTTATGCATGCATGAATTTATAAGGAAAATAGTAAATAGTATGATGCACACTACCAAACACAAACTCCACTGGTGCTCAGTAGCCACCCTGGAGTTTCACCTATTTCAGCCAACGCTGAAATCTCTGTCATGTAACTTGACACTATGTCCCCCCCTAACACCGCATGTCTCAAGTACCAACATCCCGATGGCATGCCCAAGAAATAGTAACCTGGAGGAACAACGATTTCTGTCCTCAAATAAGTAATCGGTGGGACAATGATGTCTACCCTCAAATAAAGTAATCAAATGGAAAATGATGACTGCCCTCAGATAACAGCAAGCCTCTTCCCCCAACCCGATAGTCTCAATGCTATCCACTGAAGGCTCCTCACCTTCCACATGGATTCTTACGACAAGCACCCCCAACCAACAGTACCTAAACCACAACTAATGAGGGAATCTACTCACACGAGTTGTCAAAACCACCTCATCACAGAGTCTCTATGTGTGCACACTACTCAAAGTTCCGGGTGAGTGATAATCACCAAAATAGTACCCAAGCCACAACACCTCTGACATATTGTGTCCCTGTAACCATGCCACTCAAGTCTAATGAACTCTCCATCCAATTAAAACGGGTCATCCCTAACCTAAAAGTTACCTTTCCATGGTGCCCAATACCGTGGTCAGAATCACCCAATGTAACCCATGTCAAACCCAAAATGTGATCATCATCACTCAACAAATATCCAAGCCATGAAAAACACAACCCAAAGGGTTTTGGAATATGCAATGAATTGTATCACATATATAATCAAATGAAATACTTAAACAGTCAAGAAAACTAAACAGTTGAATTTCACTAGCCAGGTTTTGTCCCATACCAGAAATAAGATCTTGAAAGCCTCTAACAAGTCATATCAAGGTTTAATAAACTAAAATCGACAGTTTTAACCAATATAAATAAATTATAACCATTTTGGAATCCCCTGGAAAAAATGACCCAGTGAGAAACAACCACTCTCCTAGACCCGCTCAAGAAAAATAGGTAACTGGGAATACCCAAAGTCATCCCATAGGTCAAATAACAATTAAATAGGCAATAACAGGTAAAACAGGGTCACACTCAAAATACCTAAAAACGCGCCAAAGGTCATGCCACCAAAAAGTATGAAAAAACACAAAAAAGGTATGAAACACATACCTGAGACTCATAGACATTGGCATGTCTAATATCGAGATCCAATTTGAAGTTGATCTTCATAGATCTACATTTCCATTAAATCCCGACAATTCCACTCGGATGAAAACTACGATGCGTGAGGCAATGAAACTAGAACGAAACAGGGTGCATGGGTGTAGCCTCACTGTTGAGATCCCACAGCCACTGATGGGTTGAAGAATGAACTCTGATTGAAGATAATAGGGAAATTTATGTAATTTGGGTTTTCGGGATGGAACTGTTTTGAGGTTGGGGAAGAAGAAGGGGATTTCTGAAATAAGAAGCGACGCTATTTTATTTAAGTGAATAAAAACAAAATTACAAGAAGTGTATTAAGGACTAAACGCCATGTAGTGTCCTTATAAATACTCAGACTTAAGAGGAGGTAGCCATAGGGCTTGGATGTTCCACATGGGTTGACACACGGCTAGAACTCATCTGGTATGCAGAAAGCAGGATACACGACGTGTCAAGTAACACTACACGTCGTGTAGTAGGAATTCTTACACGGTCATCACGGTCTATGTGTTTCTAATGTGTCCATACCAATCCTTCCCATTCTTCAAACTCTATTCTTAGAGTTCTTTCAAATCATCACAACCCTCCATGGCAATTATAAATGTATGGTCAATTTCCAACAAATAAATTTTTTGGACTATACACATAATTCCCCAGTGGATCTGCATAAGTTTCCCACAAAAAGGCCTATCAAAAAAAGGAAAATTCTTCCTCAGGAGAGGCTTCTCTACTTCTAAAATACCAATGGATTTCAAGCCCTAGGTCATTTCCACTGATTCGAAAGATCATGGAATCATGATTTAAAATTTCCTTCTTACTCGTGTCTTGGACATATCGAGACATCTCATCCCAGTTATCCTCCAATTAATCAAGGTTTCTATATCAATGTCTTAATCACATGACATTAAAACTACTCGATTCTTGATTCCCAATGTCCACTCTTGGGCTCAAACATGTCAAAAAATATTTTACCACCATGATCGTGTGCATGAAATGAATCCGCACAAGAAAGACCAATATGGGTCCCAAATTATTGGTGAGCTCATATAAAAAACAAAAATTACCCACCCATATGTGTAAATCAGATCCACATATGGGAAAACCTTAAAGGAACTAGGGTTGGCTTGATTACTATCATCATAGGATACATAGTGACACCTGAACTCTCATATCTCAGGTCTATCCATGAAACAATTATTTTCCCTCATTTACCGTGCAATGGTCAAACCTGCATAAAGAGAATCCTCACACATGTAATGGGAAAATGTCTCTACCTATTCCTAGAAAATTATGTCCTGAGATGACCCTTCAAATGTTCATCCACCCCTCTTCATAAATCAAATTTTGTGTCTAGAAAAGTTTGAATCCCCACAATCATCCATGTCCATCGAATATGGAAGGTCAGTATCTTACAAAAAAGTTTGTTTGAATATAAACACAATTCCCTTATGTATTTTCATAAGTTTCCCACAAAAAAGTTATATTAACCAACAGATAATTCATTCTCAGGAGAGGATTTTCCTACCTCCGTAAGCCCCTGTGACATTTATGTCCCACCTCACTCTCTGGTTTTAGAAACCCCCAAAATACAATTTATATCCTTTCCCCCCTTTCATTCCTGAAGATGATAGAACATTTTTGGTCAGACTACCAAAAAGGATGAATCGTTCACCCCTATGGATAGAGTAAAATGAATTTAAATCGAAATCCCAAAATGTCCTAGTTGTACAACGTTAAACTGAACCATGTTCCAACCCTCCTTTACACAAGTAAAATCTGTGTGGGGGCGGTTTCTCGACCAAAGTTGATACAAATTCACTCATTCTTTTTAGAAATCAATCCTTTTACAAGCCACCTCTGGTGATCTTGAGACATCCAAATTCCCACAAAACTACCAGGCCATCAGAAATGGAAGGCCAATGTCCTATGAACACCTTTGTTGGACTATGAACATAATTCCATGGAGTCTCTGCAAAAGTTTCCCACAAAAATTCCTATTAACTAAAGGAAAATTCTTCCTCTGAATAGGTATTTCACACCTCTAAATTTCCCATAGATTTCACACCCCATATCATACCCTGTATCCAAAAGAAACAAAGTTGGGGTCAAGAAAAATACCTTAATCATGTATGAAATCTATTGGGATATCCTTGGTTAATGAGTCCTAAATTAGGGCTATCTTCCTAAAAAGCATGGTCAAAGTAGTTTGACCTAAAATATCATTCTTGGTCAAATCTATTCAACCTAAAACTCTAGTAATGAAGAGTCCAATTTGAAAGAATTTAAACTACCCGTCGAAAAGAGACAAAAAACTCACCAGGATGAAAACCTGTAAAGGGAACCTAGAAAAAAAAGTCAATTACCATATTTCTAAACCAATGATACATACGATTTAAGAAAAATATCGATCAATAAAATAGTAAAAATAGACACAAATCTTGTTAGGTCAAAAACCCGAAAAGGGAAGCCTAAGAAAAAGTCAAGTTATACTCACTAGGCCCATACCAAATCGGGTTTATGAAAAAATTAAGGTAATAATAAAAAATATGCAATGTTTTTAGGGTTTTTCATGTATCCCTAGAAACAATAAAACTATGATCATTGAGTCCCTTGACTTAGGAAAAAATTAGAGTCTGACTTTATTATTTCAAATTAATCATTCCATATCATGATTCAGGTTGATATCTGGTGAAAAATTATCATTCCAAATGTATTCAATTATAATTGATTGATGTACCAAGAAAAGATTAAGTATAATAACTAGAGAGAAAAATGTTTTCATTATAATAATGATGACATAAGGGAATCCACAACCTGGATCCTCTCTATTTGAGAAGGGAATGAAAATTATAGGAGTTGTTTAGTAGATTCTTAAAATTGTACCAATGCTTGATTTGATTATTCAATAGCTTGATAGAGTCTCAAAAAAAATTTAGTCTCAGCATTAAAACTTGCCCGTAGTGCCTATGCCTCCTTCACTGCATCAAGTCTATCCTTTTCTCCATATTCTAATAGTTTTCCCCTCATTAACTACAGTCGTGGCATGCACCCATTATTATTTAAGTCTCTATAGTTCTTTGCTCTGCTACTCCACTTCCTGAACAACCTTCTCCACTAAGGACCTTTGATTTTTGAGTTTTCTCTATATCCTCACCACTACCCCAACTTGCTCAGAATCTTTATACATGAGGATTTGTCTTGCAGTGTTAAGGTGATCCATGAAATCTACAACAGAAAGAAGAGATTTGAGTGTACTGGTTTCCTATATGTCCATGAGCACCTAATTCACTATGTTATAAATTTCATGATAATAAAACCCTCCAAACCCTAGGACTAAAAATAGGTGATATAATCTAGGAAGCTTCACCTTCATTTATACCAGAGGTGGTTAGGAAATCAGACTGCAAATGTTTTTCCACACTCTTTGGCGATTGGGGTGAAGGTTGGACAAGACCTATTAGGAAGTTTTAGAGGTTCTACCTGATGGAAGAACACATTCATGAATTAATTATACTGGAGGAGGTCTTGATTCATTGACTTCGGTGTGACTTCACCCCTCAACAGCCACATCTTTTGTAGTTTCAGCAGGAGGTAAGGTTGAGGTATCAACCGCAGTCGTAAGTGTTTGTGGCTATGATCCTAAAATCAAGAGTGAAAAAATTGAACACTCTAAATTTATGAAAGTAAAAAAAATAATAATATATAATATATATATATATATATATATAATGTTTAGAAGGGTGAAAAAATAACCTCCACCTACTGAATCATCAAAACATTCGACTTCCATTATGAAATCACCACCCGATAAAGATGGTGTTGTATCTTCAACATGTATTTGAGTTTTAGGGTGATCCAATGGAACCTAAGGCTCAATTCCATGCTCAACTAGATTGGTAGTCACCAAAAGAACACCCAAATTTTTTTTGACAATTGGGATAACCCATCTCAAAAAATGCTCGATGGCTAATTCCAAACTTCCTTGAGCTAGGATAGTTTCCTCCCATGTGGTTGTGTCCTATGAAGGATGGAGATATGAGTGCTCAATAGGGGCATCAAATTCTGAAAACACTTCCTATATATGGTTGGGGTTCATTTGGTTTGGGGTATTCGACCTCTTAATAATGGGAACCCCTTTGATATCCTCTGATAATTGGGGATCTCCACCCAGCTCAGCTGTCACTATCAATTTTTCCCCATTTTTCTCTATAATGGATGAATCAACACATCCAGTTGAGGTTTAGACTTCTAAAGAATCCTCCAATATTGGGGTAGGGGTCATATGATCTAGAACATGCACTCCACAAAAACTAGGAATACCCCAACCTCATTGGTTGTCCAAGCCTCTCTTCATTATTTTTCCACAGCCAACGACATTATCTCCTAAACTTCAGAGGAGGTAGGATCTATAGACATCTGATCAGTGACCGTCTGGTTGCATATTAGTCATGATTCAAGAGATGTGCATAAGAATTGGTCAAAAAAATGGAAACCCTTAGTATGTCATCCAAATAAAGGGGCATGGTAGTAACCTGTAATATTCAATTTTATGTGTATTGAAAAATGTTTTTCCTTTCAATGCTTCATGGTGTGCCAGGGAGATGACCCTCTGAAAGAAGTAGTAGGTGAAACCATTGGTAAAAATATCTTATTGGGTTCCAAAATGGGTACCTCAATATGTTATCTAACTCTAGGAGACCCATCTATAGCAACCCCCACATCCAAAGGGGCACATTCCCCAACTGTAGTTCCCCTAGGGGTATATTATAGAAAAAGTGTTGTCTCTCAAGACTCCTCAGATTCCTACAAGAGTAAGGAGTGGGGCTTAGAATCCTCACAATGAATTGAAGGAAGGTTGGGTTTAGAAAATATAACTACTTACCCTTAAAAATCATCCATATATGAGATTATCACCATCCATTCCACCCAATCAGATGAGTAAGGTGTGTATTTGGAAGAATAAATGTAGGTGTCCATATCGTTCAGATACACGGATAATTCAACCAGATGTTCCTCATCATAAATCCACAAAGGAGTAATGTATTCTCCAAAACCTGAAATATCAAAGAGTTCTTCTTAAAGAAGTGCCTGTATATATTCATTGGAAGTGCTCATCCTCAAGCCATCCCAAACCCTCCATGATTCCAGGAACACACCTATAATAGGAATGGATAGTGCTGTAGGATTAGTTCAGGGAAGAGAAGTGGGTTCCATTAACCTCAAAAGATTCATATATTCCTTCATAGCCCTTGAATCTTAGGGTTTGGACACTTGTGAGGCACTAGACACTAGAGAGGAACTTCCCATGCTCCAGTTACAATAGAAAAATTGATAATATCATCACCCTCTAAAGAATGATGATCATCATAATCATCATCATCAACCTTTGGTGTCAACATAGAAAGTACTTGATGAGAGTATTTAAAATAATTTTTTTGAGTGTGAATCATGTTTTCAAAGTCTTGAAGGTAATGATTCACCATATCTGGCTCATTAACATAGGAAATTTTAGCAGGTGCTGATATGTAACCAAAATTGGTAAGAGTGACCTCCCTATCTTGAAGAAACTACCACAAGGCATGAGGGGACTGATCATGAAAATACTGACTACCCCTTAGAAAGTTCTACTATATCCAAGCCACAATAAAGTAAATATCAGAAGGGATGGGTGGATGAGCCTTAAAAGAAGTACCGAAAACTCCAGATGTCAAACCCCAAGATTTTAAGGTATTAATAGAAGGATAAGAAATGAGATACTTTTGAGGATATTTCTTTGATTGAGAATTCTAAATGGTTTTCTTCTACTTCCATTTAGATAAAGAGGTTTTATGGGCCATGAAAATGTGAACTAGCTCTGCCAGCTAGCCGTCTCGGTGCAATTGAATCCGAGCATCGAAATAACCTTTTGTGAGGACAGGTATAAAACCCTCAGGATCAGGAATATTGATCTTGCACTATGTATCTTATCGAGTAAACATTAGCCACAAACGGTAGGCTATCAATAAATTTTTTTCATAGAATGCACTATTGAGGTAAGGAGGACACAACTAAATTGACAACAAAATATTCAAGGTGCATATCCCTCAAAGATAAGTCCCCCATCAATTTAGGCAAGAAAGACACCCCCTCTCAAAGAAAAGAGGTAGCCTCATTTAACAAAGTATTATGATTCATCATTCACTAAAGAACCAGTAGGGGAAAAGTAAGTATTATAAGTAAAGAGGCTAAGATAGTTGATTCAGATCGTCAATTCTCATTCATTTTGTTTATCTTTCTTATCCTAAATGTCTCATATTTACTTCATAACCCCACCAGTACTCTAAAGATATGGGTGAAGAACAATATTTTGAATCAGTAGGGGATTGATAAATGTATAGCCCATATGTGGGTTCCTATCCACCACTAAGGGATTTGAAAAGGCCTAATCACATAATGAGGTGGCCTCCCCTCACTGATCTAGCCTAATTAGTGGTAGATTTTGGCCAAAAATAGAATGGTCATGTTGATACATTTTTAGTGTCCATCTAAGCCTCCATGATAAAGGTTATGACACTCACACCACGAGATTCATGCACTGGTAAGAGCCAACCACTTAGAAACATGGATAAGAAATACACTATCCAAAAAAATTATTCAACATTAGGAACAAGTTCCCATCCCCATTCGCAAAACTGGCCCTCCTCTAAGATAGGACAATAGGAACCTACTCTCCTTCTGATGTCAATGGTTGGGAAGGACCTTGGCTTACATGCATTGGGATCTAGACCACATTCTTAACCAAAGACTTTGATCCAATCTAAAAAAATGATATTTCATATTTAGAGTGAGGCTCAATATCCTTTGATAGGTTTTTCAATTGGGTAATAAGTTTCATAGCAATAGGAGGAGTCCTATCCTCATCATCCCATATGATGGAGGGTGGTAGAACCTCATCGTACATATCTCTGATGATGTGAAATATGGAGATCATACTGATATCTGAGAGGATAATAATGACCTCCCCATGGAATAAATTAAAAGTGTTGGTATCTGGGTTCCATCTACTTAGAAATTAAAAAACGAGGTTTCTTGTTCAATGAGTGTAGATTTGGGATACCCAGATGGTCTTATATATCCCCATGGTCTACAATTCCATCCATAATTCCTCACATATTTGAAGAATTCAAAAAGGCCACCCCCAGTCTAAACCAAACGAACCTCTGGAATGAAGGTCCCATTTTTATGAACAACCATACTTTTAATTTCTATGGCCTTTCGTACGATGTTGCGATATCAATGAAAATTTTCATCTGGTCCTCACTACATGTCCTCTGATTAAATAGGGACATAGTTCAACAAAGACCCAGTAGCAATGTTTTCCTATATGAATTTCCCCTTTTCTGTGATAATATCTTTAGGAATAGTAATGATAATTATCCAGGTGGAAGGTTGGTTGAACCGATGTGGTTCTAGAATCACCGCATCAGATAGTTGACCAAATACATAAATGGGTATACTGTTTGAAGTTGGATACTCCCTATGACTCGCACTAAGTATGTTCATTAAATATTTATACAATTGGATGACATAGAGCTTTTCGTTAATTGATTCTGTCATATCCTTTAGTCTTTCATCAGTAGCTGAAAGGGGAGTGACAACAACATCAACAAAAATAGCTGCATTAGTAGCAACCTATGAAGGGTCTATTTTAGCATGCATCAAAAGACCATGAAAAAAGGTTAGTCCAACAGAAAATTTGGAAAATTAATAAATTCAGTCCACATAATGAAGTCTTATGAACAGTTTGTGGAAGTCACTATCTGCGAACCAACAGTCAGCAGAAGTCTGCGAGGTACTGACCCATGGGATATTGTCTAGCAAACAGACTATTCGTAGAACAAGTAAGCCGCATATAAACCAGTGCTATGTAGAAGCCCAAAATCATCCTTCATAGATGAAGTTGTTTAGTCTATGGAATGCAAATATTAGTTCGTAGTTGAAGGGCATGTGCAATGGATATGGTTCATAGAAGAAAAGCGAGTGAGAGAGATTCACAGAGTTCTTTGTTTGCAGAGAAAAATGGTAAAATAAAAATGACTTGGACCACATATATATAGGTGTGACCCCCTATGATTCTACCCTTATATCGTAAACTAGTTCAAGTCTAGACCACTTTGTACATTTAAATAACATCCGCTTCATCCTGATCAAAACTCATTCCAATGGGGAATTTTTTGGGTCCTGAAAGCTTTGTAAAGGGAAATAAAATTCTCTCGAATATTTGAAAAAGGAAGAAAAATGAACCCAATGAATATTTAAAGAGGGATGATGAAGAATCAAAATTTGAAAATGGAAAATAGTGCATCACGGAGCATAAGCCCTTCGCGGATTTCTGCTTCGCATGGCAGTCTGTGGATTTGTAAAGGAACCCATGAACTGAACGGTTCATAGAATGAAGGTGATGGCACCAGTCCCTCGTAAACGGTGTTGTTGTCGAGTTCAGGGTAGAAAAAATGCACCTTGTGTATGAAGGTCCCCTTTTAAATCAACAGTTCCTAGGTGAGGCAGATATGGTCACCTTATGTGAATGAAACGAAGTCATTCATGAGATAGATTTAGTGATTTTAGCCACTACTTATGATGACCCCATGCCCCACTAACCAAGTCATCCGAGGGTTGGGTTTTCCCTATGGGCTTCCAAAGAAATTTCATGTGACCTACTAATATAGTTTTTCCCTTCCCTATAAAAGGAACATGAGGGGGACTAAAGAAGAAGAGGTTTTTTAGAAAATGAACTTGAGAGCTTTGAATATGTGGAACAAGATAACACCGCAAAAGATGGACTCATTGAACGACTCAATGCAGGTAAACCCCACATCATAACATTAAATAATAGAATATAAAATTAAGTAGAAGACCACAAATCACAAACCCTTTGCAGATGAAATCCCCACAAGTAGTAGAATCAATAACCTCCCTTTAATTTGGCATCACTCATAGAACCTCACTATGCGGATGAAACCCTATTCCGCATAGCACATCGCTACGTAGGTGGAACCAATCACCACGTAGCATCATGCTACCCAGACAGAACCTAGTGCTGCGTAGAAAAATGCTATACGGACTGAATCCAGGTCCTTGTACCATCAGTGTATGTGGGAGACCTTTTTAACCATATAGAGACATGCTATGTGGATGGGTAACCTATCCTGCATGAAGAAATAGTACATGGAATGGGTTACCTTTGGACTTTCCATCCTCCAGCCTTAATCATTTATTTTCATTTCCATCACATCATCTGTAGTCCCTCCATGAAGCAGTCCAAGGAAATTATGACAAAGCCTCTTCTAAATCCACTGGACATGTGTGATAAGACCATCGGGCATATCGACATGCTCTTTTGAGTTTACATACCCATAGTAAGTGGAGTCATGCGGGTAATCCTTGCAACGGTGAAAACCCCCAGAATGTCCAAAAGTTTACATTACCATGGTAACCAAATATCCAACCTTGGGATACTGACATGAACCTCCCCATTATAGGGATCAAGGATAATCAATATCCTTTCCCTTTGATGATCACTAGTGATAAATAAAGGTAATCACACTTAATTTTCCCTTTTATGAGGAGAAATGATTCTCCCCGTTCCCAGAAACAATTTCAGGGCATCCCTCATGGAGTAAGGCACTTTTATTATATGTGGTGGTGTTCTCTTTTTGACCTCTTCTACTATCGTCCTCCCCCTCTTCCACTAGTGGATAAGGGAAATATTTGTAGTTTGTTGAATCTTTTACATCCTCTTTTTAATTACACCAAGCATGACTCATGCAGGCTTAAAGGCTAGTGATGAACAAAACACACGAAAAATCCACAAAAATTGAACTACGATAACTCTAATTCCTATTCTAATCAGGATACATAGGATGGTTGTCCAAGGCCCAAGCTCAAATGGGCCTTCTACAAAGATATAAGTCCCAAATCATGCCCCTTTTATCAGAAAATCCCATGCATAATCCCCATCATTCAGAACTATAAGGACATTGACTCCCGACTAAACATGATACATAGGAATCCTCCTTGAGGTTCAATCCTAAAATCAAAGTCTAAAATAATTCATTTTAGGCCATATCCCCAGTAGGTTCATTTTTACCCAGAAGACCATATATCTTCTGGGTACCTTGGTCCACCTCAGTATAAGTCCTGCATCAAAGCTTGACTAGGCACCTTCTACCTAAGAATCCTTATCGCATAACACTAAACAACATGGATGGGTCCCTATCAAAAAAAAAATTAAAAGGTGATGTGACCTATTAAGAATCACTTAACTATTTGGGTTTTGATTCCTCTCACGAGGATATGTAGGAAACCCATCTTGTGGGTTCAATCCTGACATCGAAGCAATTCCCATCCCCCTGGGTGATGATAAACTCCAGATCACCTCATCACATGGCTTAAATCAGCTTTTTCATAACAAATAACAAAGGAATACCTAATCTTTACACACAAGGTTAATGTTGATGAAGAAGCTCAAATACATACATGGGGATTTCATTGTTGTAGAACCTTAGACACATACAGATGATTCCATAAACATGCATATTTATGATTGATCTTTCAACCCAGGGTTAACTTGCATACACATTTCTGGGAATGAACCAAGTATTTGAGAACATATAAACATAGCTTAAATATATAATATAGTACCATAATATGCAATAAATTCCCCCAAAATGGTGTGATGATCATGAGTTCCAATCCCCTTGACCAATGTGAGTCCATAATTATCATTGTCTAAATCATCCAATGAGTGCATACCTTGGGAATGTAGGTCTATGAATCATGGATGAAAGGTTTGTTGGATGTTATTTGATCTAGAAATAAACCCATTGGAGACCATCCAAATACATCATACCTGAAATCAATGACCTACCTGTGGTATCTACTTCATAAAATGAAAAGGATACACCACAAAGTCCCCGTCAGACTTTTTTTCTCCTAACCAGGGACCATCTCAAAAAACAAAGGTATGACTTTATCTCATGTCAAAACAATGGAAAGAATTTTTTTATTATTGTGGCATTATATATCTCATTTATATGGTTTTAGTATATCGTGGAAATAGATGTGTGGCTATAGACCCATTTTGTAGTAGTGTTTCAACAACCTTTTAAACCTTGTTTGTTGTCCTCTAAGGTTGTGTCAAAAAATCCCCTAGCCCTACAGGCTAGGGTTTCTATTGTATTTTCATGAATGATACTACTATGGTGGCCATATTTATTTTATGGAATCATGTTTGAATATGAGAAGGGTGCATCATTCAGTTTTCACTTGAACCACCTACTTCCAAATATAGTTTCAGTATCTATGATATTTATTATATTTGATGATTGAATTCCCTTAAAAGAGAGAATTTATCAATATTTTCATATTCCCGATGAAGAAGTATTTCAATGCTTTTATCTCTTCTGGGTTTACATTGGTGTGAATCAGTTAGGACCCATTTTTGTTGAGAAAATCATTGGTCGTTAATATAGTATATTTGTTGAATTCAACCTGAAGCCATGACATTACATGATTCCATATTGTGGATTTTTTTTATTGGGGAGTGAGGTAAATTGAAATGCTCTATGTCCACCACATCCTCTAATATAAAAAATGGATGTGGAATCTACGATTAGATGATGCAATTCTTGTAACAGAGTAAGACATGTGCACTAAAAGGATAATTTTTATTTCCCCAATTTTTGATGTTGTGTAGACAGTAGATCTTCCAAGTCAATTTGGCATTGTATACCTTATATTACCTTTATTTTTCTTTGATACTCATCTTAGGTTAATACCTTTGATCTTAAGTGATGAAGAGTGTTCCATATATTGAGGTGGATGTCATGCACTAAATTTTACGATAACACTTCTAGAAATCTATATTTGGGAATGGCTAAAGGCCATAATTGGACTGACATGTCATCTTTATCTAATTGTATCCTCATGTTTAACATTCCTTATACATCCTTTTCTAGAGGTTCCTCAACCAGGTCTGATCAAAGTGGATGGTTCCCTACTATTTTATCATAAACAACAATATGGGTAGGAAAACAATACAAGAGTGGTTTAGAGAGTGACCACCGCCATTTCCTGTCTTCCATCTGAGAAAGGATTTCACTTTTCAAGGATAAGGAATCATATAAGAATGAACTCATTTTCCCAAGTTCCTTGCGATAGAAGGGATTTATGATCATTAAATCTCCAAGGGGAGGACCCTTTTGACAAAGTGACCACTAGAGAGATAACCTCTGCAATGTTTATCATTATGGGGAGGACAACCATTATGGATAAATGTATGACTGAAACATTGAGGAGGACCTTCAGGGTGGATGAATATAACGGGAAAACCTTCTAACCATTTGATATTCTGGCCATGTGGAGGGCTTCCATGACTCTCACCAGGATATTGACTCTTAAGATCAATCATATAATGGACGTGAAGAAAGACTTCATGGTGATGTTCTTGGGGAGGAAATTCAGATTTAATGTTACTATTATCATAATTTAGTAACACAATATTAGGATCCTAAACTAGCATATATAAAATTTATAGGGCTTTAAGAACTCCATCATTAAGTAGAGAAGGATCATATATTAGCTCTTCATTTTCTAGTTTTCTCTGGTGAGGTTTTTTTTGGATTCCATCTTGAAAGTGAGAGGGGTTTCTTGCTAAGGAAAATATTTTTTAGGTATGGAATCTTGTATGATTATCTCCCATGTCACTATAAAATTTTTCCAATAGGATTCTATAATTTAAGTAGGGGCTTGTGCCTACCTTAGAGTGGCCATTGGAATTGGCCGATTACCCCTAGTTGGAATGGGGGTATGGACCCAATCTAGTTGTCCATATATTGTAAGGGAATCTAGCCCACTACCCTCATTTATGGGATCATATGTGTGTATATTCTCTTGATTGACATGTTTGTGAGTCACTAAAATTGCAGAGATGGATTTGTGTATCCATCCCTCTGTCATTGTTGTTTCCATTATGATATCCTAGAAGGTTTTTAAGATGTGAGATGGAATTTGTGTCCACCCTTTTACCATTTTTAGGATTTTATTGGCAACATCAATGGATGTAACGTGGATGTATTACCATTTTATAGTGACCCAGGTGTAACATAGATGGATATTATATCGTTATAGATGAATATTCAGTACATTAAAAAAATAAATTTATGAGGACCATAATAGTTTAGTGTCTTTGGAAACTTAGTACAAAAAAATTCTAACTTGGTGAAATATATTCCATGTTTCCCCCAAAGAGGTCACCCTTTATTACTTCTACATAAAACCTTTATTCATAACATGGGGAAAGGAAACATAAGAAATGGGTGAATGTAGATGCTTAGTAAGGGTAAAAAATAGATACATAAGCATAACATGAGTATAAGAGTATGAGAAATGTGAATAACATTTGAAGATCATACCTTGCATGTAAAAGATTATACACATGAGTCATGGAATAAATATTAGCAATTCATAATACATTAATCATAAACGAATCTATAACATAAGACATGAAATCATAAAATAAGAATAATACATGGAATTTTTGGAAGACACATAAGCATATAAAATGATTTCCATAGTATTCATGGAATCACTACCATGGCCATATTAGTAGTATGGGTTCACTCCCCATAGTATTTTGGTTGTCATGGTTCACTCCTATGGCCATCTTTGTAATATAATTTCACTCCCCATATCATCTTGGTAGTCATGGTTCACTCCCACAGAAATCTTAGTATTCAATGTTCACTCCCAAGGCAATATTAGTCTATATCATGAGATATAAATCTTTACCTAATGAATTTGATGGAGGTATAGGTCCCACCCATCTTATAATGAAATCATACATACATGTGCCATAATATCATAAAAAATCATATCATAACCCATGAAATTAAATGGGAATTATAAACATGTAGTCATATCATAACTAGTGGAAAAGAGACAAGTTTCATAATCATTTCATCAAAGCATAACCCATACAAATAAGTGGGTTTCATAAAAATATAACCCATGAAATAGAAACAAGTTTTATAAACATCAAGTTTTCAAAATATAAACCATTAAAAGAAAGAATATGAATGAAAAATTTAGATCATTTCCCCAAAAGGGAGTGAGTAGCACCAATATATGTCATCTTATATGAAATGTAATTTGGAAAGATATTTTAAAAACCTATATTGAGGAAAATATACTTCTTCTTTTTGAAATTATTTTTAAAATAGAAAACCTTTTGAAAACTATTTTCTTTTAAAATAAACTTGAAAAATTATATAGAAATTTTGAAAACATTTGGAAACCATTTTTTCTTGAAAAATTATAAAAGATTCTTGAAAACATTTTTAAAACCATTTTCCTTGAAAAATTATTAAATAAGCTTAAAAACATTTTTCCTTGAAATCTTATAAAATAATCTTGATTTTTTTTGAAAATGATTTCATTGAAATTTATTTGAGAACTTATAATAAATGATTGAAAACATTTTAAAAACCTTTTTAATTGAAAAATAATTTAAAAATTTATAATTAAATCTTGAAAACATTTTGAAAACCATTTTTTTGAAAATAATTTTAAAACTTATAAATAATTCTGGAAAACATTTTAAAAAAATATGGTTTTGAAAGAACACATTTTTTTAACCAAAGAGAGAGGTAAAGTTGAAATTTCTTAAAAATCTTTTTTAATAATATTATGTACCAAAGAATGTAAAAATGGTACCAATACATGAATTTATCATGAATAACCAAATGACAAGAAAAATCACAAGATTTCGTGAGATATGGATCATTATATTTCATCAATGGAAGCATAATCATATATAATATCGATAAATTTATTTAAATAATAAATGGAGGCTTTAGCCCCAACCTTTAAAAAATATATCGATAAATAATGAGATTATTTCAATAAACTATTACCACTTGGTAACTTTTAATTATATTCCCCATGTAAGAAAATAAAATTACATGAAGATTAGCATATCATGAAAATAATAAGGATTAAGATATAATATTTCAAAATCGTTATATACACCTCTTAGAAAAATATAGGTGCATAACATGGAATGAGTCTCAAAGAAAGAAAATTGAGGCAAAATTACGTTACTGATTTGGTAAATATTGAAACATAAATCCTATGAAAGAAATATCATCAAATGGATATGTAAATATCCATAAATTTAAGTATAATAATCATGTAACAAATAAATGGTAATTACAATCATAGCATATAATAAATAATAGGTGAACATGACTTGTGCGTCATGGAAAATAAAAGTGAGATGAGAAAAACCCTTACCTTGCGTCAGACTTCTCATGTGTGTCTTTATATCCTTTAATAATAAAATTATATTAATTAATTACTTTATTCAGAGAATTTTTCTAGTTTATTATTACTTTTACTTCAATTATTACCATGTTGTATACAACTACTGAAACAATTAGTTTCACATCAGTTTTTTGGACCAAATTCGATTCATATGTTAAAAAATAAATTAGTAGGTCCACTATGGTCAAAGGAGTCATTATATAAAAATATATAGAATAATAACCATGAAATAATTATCATATTTTCACATCATTTATACTTTTAAAACCAATCATGAAATATGGTTATTAAAAAATGAACCAACGTTACCATCATGGAGATGGTATGTCGTATGTACGCATGAGTAATGTTCCCATTTTTCAATGATCATTATGGAAAGAAGGTAAGAAACATTATATATTTATAGAATTATGATTATATAATAAATAAAATTTTAATTAATAATGTATAATTATATATAAATTTCTTGTTATGTAAAACTAATCACATCACATCGAGGAGGCGACAGTCTAAACCTCTATGAACAACGTTATCAATTTTTAGTGTGTGAAAAGGGTAATATATAAAATTATATTATATTTATAGAAAGGTAATTATGTTATTAATATTATATAGATGTAGTGTATGACACATATTTTTAATTAAACCCAGCCTTAATACATCTCATTTAATATGTGAACGTATCGCATCGCTTTAAGGAGGCAGTAGTCCACATGTCCACAAACGATGTTATCATATTTACACCAAATAGAACACATAAAGGTTTGTGTTATATAAAAATCACAGAAGTTTGAAGAAAATATAAATATCACACATATATATATATATCATATAAAAAAATAGTTTCCATCATAATTCCCACCCATGAGAGATGGTAAAGGAAGAACGAACAACATCATTTCATGATGTGGTAGGTCACCGTACATGAGAACGGTAATTTTGTTAACCATTTGATGTAAGTGTATTTAAGTGTAGGTAAAAACATTAATATAACCACATATCAGTATATTTAGGATATTTATGTTATTATTTAAGCATTTAATAATAATAATTGAGGTGGTAGGGAAAACAAAAGAAAGGATCTTGAGGAAGGATGTTACCTCTTCTTTTGGTAACCCATTTTGGGTTTCACCAAAGGTATTCCTTGGATGGATTTATGTGAAAAGGGAGGATTCTAGGTCTAGGGGAGGGATTTTTTGAGACGATTTGGGTAGATTTTGGAAAATCCAAAGTGGTTTGAGACATGTGAGGAAGATGGGGAGTGAATGTATTTTTATAGTGGAAGAGGAGTGACGCTCTTCTAAGTACCAAAAGGTATTCAATAATGGGAGGTCACCCATACCTAATGTTCTTAAAAATGGAAAAATAATGGATTAAATGGGAATAATGGTTGAAAAAAATATACAACACACAAAAATAGTCACATTTTTATAATTTTATTCCTTAACTTATAAGTTTCTCCAATTTTATCATTTTAGTTTTTTAATATATCTAGTATTCTGACATAAGTAATATAACCATTATGACTAAAGTAAAGTGAGATTTATTAGAAAAAATAGACCCACTAAATTATAATTATGATATATAATTTAAAAAATAAAAATACAATGTGTGTTGGAAATTAATATTAAGACAAGTGCATGCAATGTGAAAAAACACTACTATAACTGGGATCGTGCTGACAATGTTTTCATATATATGGTTCAATATGTTAATTATAAAAGATTAATTGATCCATGAATGTAAAATATTTGATATTTATTAACACTTAAAAATAAATTGGAATAATTTAGTATTTTTATTAATTTGAAATCATTTAATAAAATATCATTTATTGTAAAATAACATTAATGTCAATTTTAACCTTATTTATTTAATTTTAATTTTAAAAAAATATCAAAAAATATTGGAATCCAAATATATTAAGTTCATAGTTTTTTAACATGATATGTTATTATAAAATAATAATTAATGACAATAATTAAATCAATTCTCTTCACATTTATTATTTATAGTATCATATATTTTAATTAATTGTTAATTAAATAATAACTTTGCTGGTGTATCTTAAGAATTTTAAGTAAATAAATCATCTCTAAAAGATATTTATAAGTAATTATTATAAACATAACTCTTTTATATCTAAAAATTACATGTTTAAAGAAAAATATGTTGTTTTTTACATATCTCAAAGTTTTATAAATGTTGAAGGCAAGAGAAATTCCTTTTTTGTATTTGTCCTTACTAAAATTATGAAATAGTGAACTTTTATTGAATAGTATCCCAATAAATCATAAAATTCAAACCATGAAGGTATATATTCTAATTATTGGTAGACAATGGATTTTAGAAAAGTGTATAGGTCATTGTGGCCATTAAGTATATGGTTTAGTCCATTGTTAAGCCTAATTTTACCTTAATGACTGTAATTAATTTTAATCACTTCCACTAATCTTTTTCTATAAAAAATTAAGTTGATCTTATTAGAATAAAAATATTATACGGATTAAAAATTTTTATGCCCATTTTTCAAAATTCAAATCACAAAAGTGAGAAAATTAAGTTTGACGCTAATCCTGCAGATGTGGCGAGAAATCAGGGTTTTAAAGTAAAAACGTTTAAAAGTTCAATAAGTTTTTATAACCAATTTTAAAATAAAAATGATTACAATGTACTAAATTGGATTAATGTATTTATAATTTATCTATTTTGACTTTAGAGCCAACTTAAAATCTAATTTAACTATATAAATAAATTAGATGGAAAAATAGTTTGGAATTAAAATTCAGTATTTTTCACTATTCATAAAAAATGAAGTTGCTCAGAAAATTACAAAAAAACAACCCTATGATAATTTTGACATTATGAATTCAAAAATTAATTTTATTTTAACAAAATAAATTTACAAAAGTTTCTATAATTAATTTTATTTTTGTACATAGAAGGACATAAAAAGAAGTTCATTTAAAAAAAATAGATTTTTGTAAACATAGACAAACTTTACCATAGATTATATATTTCAATATAAGTATTTTTTATTTATATAAAAACATTATAAATATTACTTTAAAATTAATTTGTACTATTCATATTACTAATTTTAACTCCTACTTTATAACTATCTCGTTGAAATAATTATAACAATAAAATGATATTTTGTAGAAACTTAGTGTTGTGTGTAGCGCATACCAAGTCAGTTCCACATGTAAGGAATTTTTAACTTAGTGAAATGAAAGATATCAATTAAAATTAATTTATTCTAAAAAAAGGTTAATAGAAACTCAGGGTGTTAAATTCTACCCCCCTTAAAACTTCGTTTAAAAAGGAAAATTTGATAATATAACGATTACCTAGAGTAACACTTAACTAGGTTTCCACATAGGATAACATTGGTGACAACTAAAAACATTGACATGGAGGAGAAATCAAAGTTTCATGTTTTGATGGAGAGTGATAGGGAATATGGTTAGAATAAAGTTAAAAATCACAAATCTAAACCTAAATAGGCTTGAAAAAGGTCCTTGATATCATAAAAAATGTCGATAACATGAATTTTTTTTTATATTCATAACACTTTCCATAAATTGGAAGAATTTACATGAGAAGATATACTTACTTGATCTTAGAACAATATCACTGTTTGTTGTTCCTTGATCAATTTCCACTTAATCTATTATAACAATAAATACAGGTGAATTTTTTATGCATGAAGCACTAATATATCATAGGATCCATAATTAGGCATTTCATGTACCTTCAGTTATCAACATAGAAAATTGGTTAAAACATGTTATCCAATATGCATAAATCATCATATGGTGATATGATACTTTAATCTCACAAACTTCATATTAAAAATTCTATAAATTGATAACCATATAATCCTTCTAAAATATGAGAATCCAAATCTTTATAAAGAAGTGAACTAAATCGGCTTATCATTTATCCCCCATATACCATAAGGTATCTCTTGGTTGTCACATTCCAAACATGTGAATACCTTATTCATGCATTCTCTTGAAACTTGTTAATGAAATGAATTACCATAAATTATTATTAAAAACATGATTTTTTTCTTTATTCCAATGTTTTTTGGACATATTTCTTAAATACAAAAAGTTTTAAACTTCATCCATGATACCATAAACCACTTTTCAATGAATCCTTAATTAGTTCCAAGGTAATCAGTATCATCCAATTTAATTATTTATATCCAACATATATTTGTACAAACATCATTATATTAACATTAGAAGCATATTAATGGTTATATTTCCCTTAATCACGTGCTTCTCTTGATCATCGCCTTAAAAAATCACTTTTCTAGTCCATCAGAACCATTCAAAAAATTCTTATAAATCCTTAGCGAAATCATAAATTGAATAATCCTTATATATTTCATAATTAATAAATATTGAATCCAAATAAATAAAAACTTTGATTATTAAACTTCATCTTTAATCCATAATAAGTATACATCATCCTATTACTTAATACCTCTTTCTCTTCACATTTCATTTGTTGTATCATCATCATCAGCAATGTAACCATTAATCATACCACATTTATGATTCCCTTTGAGAACTTTCCTCTTAGGACATCTATTTACATAATGACCATTCATTCAACACTTAAAGAATTTAACCTTTAATGATGTATTAGGGAGGCCAATATTCCCATCCATTGAGGTAAAAAAAAATTAATTTTTTCTTTGTAGTTACTTGATTTGTGTCCTTATTTTCCACAATCAAAACATCTTCTTGTTTATCTAATACATTCACTTGGGTGATTCTTTCCAAATTCTTAACACAAAGGAAACTAAATCTTCTTTCCTCCATGGAATTCATTACCCAAACTCTCAGTGAACTCCTTTCTTCTCTTACTTGGTGAGTCCAAGAGTTGTTTAAGGTACACGTTGTTAATCATGTTTTGTGAAAACTGAATAGGCATGATCAAAACATCATTCACTCCAGTGATCATCCCATTTGACTTCTCATTAGAAAAATTTTCATCAAACTCAACATTAATCTAGTTTCTTCTAGTTCCCACTATTGACTAAAACTAGTAATTATAGTGTGAGAAAGACTTATCATAGTAAAAAACAATATAATCATAAAAAAACTCATAAGATGTCTAAATTGTGAAACCTTATTTAATCTATGAAACCTAAGGTTATACTGGGTTATTAATAGCTAACACATATTTAAATCATTCATGATGGTTTGGAAATATTTTTTGAACTTCCAAAGCATATCCCCCAGAAGTGTCTAACTAGGTGTATAGTAAGGCCCACTTTTGTGTACTAGGTTACACTTGAGTCATACCAACACACCTTGTCAGAATTGTTACCCCTAGGTACATCTTTTATAGAGACACATCAACTTATATTATCCATACATGGATATATTTCTAGTAATCCACTCACTCTATCATTTACCCAAAATTCTAGGACATTTTCCTATACTTTTTCTTTTCCTTATACTTATCCTTAGATACATCCCTATAAATATCCTTAGAAACATACCTAGGGATATTACTAAAGTTTTCCTATCCTAGTTTCTAAAGGTTGAATAAAACTTTCCTTTTATACCAACTATAGTAAACCAGGCTTAACATACATGGATATTACATCATTTTAGGTGAATATTCAACACATTACATAAATGAATTCTCAAGGACTATAATAGTTTAGTGTCTTTGGAAACATGGAACAAAAATATTCTAAATTGGTGAAATATCTTCTATGTTTCCCACAAATATCTCCCTATTTAGTACGTCTACCTAAAACAATTCTTCATAACCTAGGGAAAGTAAACATAAGAAAGGGGTGAACTCATATGCTCAGTTGGGGTAAATATATATATATGTATAACATGATCATAAGAGTATGATAACATATGAATAACATTTTAAGATCATACCATGATGATTAGACACTGAATTAGGCTAATATTATGTGTTAATATATATAATATTTAGGTGATTTATTATTCATAAACACCATTTTAGTATATTTTGCACTTTGAACATCATTTCACATTATGATTGTAAGTCTTTCTTAAAATGAACTATTACATGGTACATTTTTGAACACCATATAAAATACCCAATGGTCTTGATTTTATTTTAATATTTTATTTTTATATTTCTAATTAAATATAAAAAAATTCATAATTTTTGAGTACTTAAAGATTCACATTGGAAGAAAACCAAAATGGCCTTGAACAAACAACATTCTGTGTGAAAGGGACTGGACAACAACCTAATAAAACTACTATAAAGGACAATATCCAAGCCCAATAATTCTGAAAATTGAACTGAAGATAGAAGAAATCATGGGGAACATTTATTCCAATTGTTACAAGAGATAATTCTGAGTGTTAAAGGGAGTTCCGTGCGGCCCAAGTTGGAGATAAAATTCTGGGTCAGATTCTGCGGCCTAGAAAAAAATGCAACCAATTTAATCATATCTCAACAACCAAAAATTCCTTTGGGATTAAATTTTACATAAATCTTGGACTCCCAATGTATTAATCATGTTTTAGTGATCACAAATCCTATTACTATTAGTTAATATCAATCTTAATTGAACATTTTTCTAATGATCTCACATCTCAATAATAACTACACATCATGTTTTAATGATAGCAAATTTATTAATGTTAATTACTCTCTTTATTATTTACAAGTCTTATTAATGATAACAAATCTAACTTATATTATCAAGCCTTTATATTTATGTTTCAAATTCTCTTACTCTCTAATGATTAAGCTTAATCCATATTCTGCATATTACTGTTTATGTATAAATATAGATATTTGTCTAAGTATAGAGACACCGTGAAAGACACACCGTGTCCCAAACACCGTGAAGGACACACCATGAACCAGACACCTTGAAGGACACACTGTGACCCAGTCACCATGAAGGACACACCATGACCCAGACACCATGAAGGACACACCGTGACCCAGACACCGTGAACGACACACCGTGACCCAGACACCCTGAAGGACACACTATGACCCAGACACCGTGAAGGACACACCGTGACTCAAACACCGTGATCTTGACACCGTGACATGGAGACACCATGAACCACATACCGTGAAGACCATACCGTGAAGAAGACACCGTATACATAGTCACTGTGACACTGTTTCTTAACTTTTTGTCAATATTAATTAAATAATGCTAACGGTCATATTTGATGTTTTTAATGCAATTAATGTTATTTAATAATAGTTGTTGGCATTTCAAAAACCGTACCTCATACTTATGGAAAGGGATTGATTCCTATTTCTGGTGCTTATGGAATAAAAAATAAGTCTCAGCTGCAGTAAAAAAGAGAAGTCGCCTAGACATACATTACACAACACATGCTAAGTGCTTTGTACTGAATCAAAGAACAATCCTGAGCACAACTCTAAGGAAGACACTGAACGATCATCAAAGAAGTTCCAACACATGAAATCCTATACTACTGGAGTAACTGAAGTCAAGAGAACATCTTTACTCCAGTAGAACACAAGCTAGACTACGACACTCTATTTTTTTAACAGAAAAACTGGAGGACTCAGAAGCATTTCTGCTGAATCCAACGAGTCCAGAGCTCCATTGCTAATCACTAGATCTTTATAAAATCTTATTTGTTGTCTCTAAGTGATTTGTTTATTTACTTTAGAGCAGTGTTTTACTCTGTATATCTTACACACACACACACTGTCTCCCACACTGAACTGGAGGATATCAAGATCCTCACTCCAAAACTCTTAACTCTTTTTTACCCACGACAACTGTGGAAGAGGTCCTTGTGTGGCCTGGTTTTTGTTTTGTTTCCCACGAAGAACTGTGGTAGAGGTCCCTGCGTGGCCTGGACAATTTTGTAAACTGTTGTTAACCCTGATCCAGGGTTTGGATCAAATTTATATAAATTTGAGAGGACTAAGTCTCGGCTTGAGACTGAACCTCTTGTTATATCTATTGTGCATCTTTAGTTTAAGTTTAAAGTATACTACATATATCTTTTATATTCTGCTGCTGTTACTTTGAAATACAAAACCATTTTAAAGTTACTTTGATAGTTAAATTAGAAAGTTTTTACACTTATTGTAAATCAGTAGGTTAGTTTCAAAAGTTAGTTTAATCTTGTTGTTAAATTAACTGAGTCCTAATCAATCTTTGAGAAGCTAAGTGAAAATTTAAAATCTATATAAATTCACTACAGTTTAACTTGTTTTATAAATTGGGAGATTTTAGTAGACAATATTTTAACAGAAATTTTAATTGAAACTCAATTCACCCCCCCTTCTTGAGTATCCACTCCGACCAACATTTGATATCAGAGGATTGTTTTTGTTTAAGGATTTTTGAAATACTCTATTTTCAACAGTGATTTTAGTTGCATCTTTAAAGATCCTAAATTTATGTTAGTTCTAAATTTTATCTCTTTAATTTTACTTTTGAAAATATAGCTATGGATAATAGACTAGAGGGTGCTTCTACTAACATTCCACCTTTATTTAATGGTACAAACTATGCCCAGTGGAAACTAAAAATGAAAAATCATTTAGAGAGTATGGGTTTTGATATCTGGACTGCTATAGAATCTCAATATAAAATTCAAGAAACTGAAAGAACAACTTGGGATGAACCTAATAAAGTATCTTAAAATAATAATTGTAAATCTATGAATGCCCTGTAATATGCATTAGGAGATGAGGAATTTAATATAATATCTTCTTGTAAAACTGCTTATAAAATTTGGGATACTTTGGGTGTTTCTCATGAGGGAACAACCAATGTTAAAGAAATGAGATTAAATACATATACTATTAAATATAAAAATTTTAAAATGAAAACTGATGATCCCATTTCTGATATGTATCTCAGGTTCAATGAGATAGTCAATACAATGAATTCACTTGGAACGACTGTTCCAGCAAAGGAACAAATTATGAGGATATTGAGGTGTCTACCAGATTGATGGTGAGGCGCATCTATTTCAATAAGAGAGTCATGTGACATTGGATCTCTACCTTTCAAAGAGATTATTGGTAAGCTTATGATGTATAAGGAAGAACTCAAGGTAAACAAATAGGAAGATGATGAACCAAAAAGGAAATCAATGGCTTTCAAGACTACTGCTTCAAAGAACAAGGACAAAGAAAAAGCTAAAATACAAACTGACAATTCAACAAGTGAAAGTTCAGACTCTGATAGAGATGCTGAAATGGATCAAATAGCTAGAAGGATTAAGAAATTTTATAGGAAGAAAAAATTATTCAGAAAATCAAATTACAAGGGAAAGTATGACAATAAGGGACATTGGAAGAAGGACTAGAAAAAGGTAGATAAAAGTGATGAAGTTGTTTGCTATGAGTGCAAAATAAAAGGACACATTAAAGTAGACTTCCCAAAGATAAAATTCAAGAAAAAAATATGATTACAAGGATAATAAGTACACGAAATATATGAAGGATACCTGGAGTGCTTCTGAAGACAACACAAGTGAATCTGAAATGTCTGATTCTGAAAAGAAACATGCCAACATTTGTTTCATGACAAACACATCTGAGGTAACCTTAGATACTCCTGCTTTAAATTCCTATTATTCTAGATCTGAATCTAATTCAGATTCTGAAAACATAACTAGTGAGGAATTATTTGAATATTTTAATATGCTGGAAGAGACATGAAATGAACTTAAGGATAAATACAAATCATTGAAGAAACAACCTGCTCTCACTACAACTGTTAAAACTGAACTATCTATTGAAAAAGAGAAAAATGATCAACTGTTAAAGGAAAACACTGAACTGAAAATGTCAAATGAACAACTTAGAAAGGACTTAGAGAAGCTCACAAATGGAAGGATCACTTCAACTAAAATGCTAGGAAAGAAAGTGGCACCTAAATACACTACTGGAATAGGCTACAAACCTGGATAGAGGCAGATTACTAAGAATAGATTTATTCCTAAATCTGTAAAGAATACTACTAGTTCTAGTTCTAGACATTCATATTCTTCAACTAGTTATTCACATAGTTATAAATCAAATAGAGTTTATCACTCAAAATCTTTTAATTCTTTAATTTATATGAGACCCATAAGACAAATTTGGGTACCAAAATCACTGATTGCTAACCTGTCTGGACCCAATAAGATCCGGGTACCAAAATCATATTCTATCTAAAACTGTTTTGTAGGAAACCTGCTTGAAGAGTTCCCACAAGAAGAAATGGTATTTGGACAGTGGATGTTCAAGACATATGTCTGGGGATTACTCATGCTTCGAGAGTTTAATAAAGGTTGATGGAGGCTATGTCACCTTTGGTGATAATTCAAAAGGAAAGATCATCAGCCTAGGCCAAATTGGTAACACTAATTCAGTTTTAATTTCTAAATTTTTATTTGTTTATGGACATAAATATAATCTGTTAAGTATTTCCCAATTGTGTGATGATGGTTTTAATGTCAAGTTTGAAAATGATTCCTATATTGTTTTTAATTATAAAAATGTTTTATTATTTTATGCTTTGATAAATGAGAATATTTATGTTGTTGATATGAATTCTATAGATAAGAAAAATGTTACTTATTTAAATGCCTTTCATAAAGAGTCTTGGTTATAGAATAAGAGATTAGGACACTGCAATATACACTCACTTAGAAAACTGACTAGGAAGAACTTAGTTAGAGACTTACCCAAACATGAGTTTCCCAATGACAAAGTGTGTAATCCTTGTCAAAAGTGAAAGCAACACAAAATCTCTTTTAAACCAATGAAAGAAGTTTCAACTTCTCAACCACTCGAGTTGGATCACATGGATTTGTTTGGACCATCTAGAGTTTCTAGCTCAAATGGGAAGCACTATGTCTATGTCTTAGTAGATGACTTTTCTAGATATACTTGGGTTTACTTCTTAGCTCACCAAATTGAAGCTTGTTCTTATTTTGTTAAATACTCCAAATCTGTAGAAAATCTTAGTGAACTAAAGATTAAAACTCTAAGAAGTGATCATGGTTGTGAGTTTGAAAATCAAGACTTTGAATCTTATTGCTCACACAATGGCTATAGTCATAACTTTTCTGCTCCTAGGACACCTCAGCAGAATGGCGTAGTAGAATGAAGAAATAGAACAATGCAAGAAATTACTAGAACTATGCTTAATGAATATGACCTGCCTATTTACTTTTGGGATGAAGCTGTGAATAAAACTATTTATATCATTAATAGAGTCTTAGTCAGAACTGTTCTAAAAAATTCCCCTTATGAACTTTGGAACAATAGAGAACCTAAAGTTAGTTACTTTAGAGTCTTTGGGTGTAAAGTATTTATTCTCAATACAGAGGATAATCTAGACAAGTTTGCTTGTAAGAGTGATGAAAGAATATTTTTAGAATATTCTATAACTAGAAAAGCCTATAGAGTCTTTAATAAGAGAACCAAATGTGTGGAAGAATCTGTTCACATCATGTTTGATGAAACTGATCCACATGAGACTAAAACCTCTCTTAAAAATCTTGAAGAAGATTTGACTCTTTTGAACCTTAATGATAAAATCAATGAACCTACTGTAAAGACAACCAGTTCTGGAAATATTTCAGAATCTGCTCCTAATGAATCCGAACCTATAGATAAAACTGAAATTTCTAGTCCTACCTTTACTAAATCAAATAGAATTCTAAAGAATCATCCTTTAGATGTTGTTGTAGGAAATCTGGATAGAGGGACACAGACTATAGCTTCTCTTAGAAATCAGGCTGAAGATCAAGCCTTCTTGTCACAGCATGAACCTAAAAACATTGATGATGCTATTAATGATGAATTTTGGGTAATTTCTATGCAAGAATAAATCAATCAGTTTGAAAGAAATAATGTTTGGAAACTAGTAGAAAGACCTAAGGACACCTTTACCATAGGCACTAAATGGGTGTTTAGAAATAAAGTAGATGAATCTGGAAATATAGTTAGAAACAAGGCTAGATTAGTTGCACAAGGCTATAGTCAAGAGGAAGGAATTGACTTTGAGGAGAATTTTTCTCCTATAGCCAGATTAGAAGCCATTAGAATTCTACTTGCTTATACAGTACATCTAAATTTCAAACTATATCAAATGGATATCAAAAGTGCATTCTTAAATGGGTTTATAGATGAGGGTGTTTTTGTTGAACAACCACCTGGATTTTCAAAACCTCATTTTCCAAATCATATTTTCAAATTATCAAAAGCTTTATATGGTTTAAAACAAGCTCCAAGAGCTTGGTATGACAGATTAAGTACTTTTCTAATTTCTAAAGGTTTTACAAAAGGTATAGCTAATCCTACTCTTTTTATAAAATGAATTTATAAATATGTTTTAGTTGTACAAATTTATGTAGATGATATTATTTTTGGATCTTCAAGAAATTCCATATGACCTGATTTTTCTAAAATAATGCAAAATGAATTTGAGATGAGTTTAATGGGAGAACTCAAATTTTTCCTTGGATTTCAAATCTTTCAAAATGATGATGGAATTATTTTAACTCAAAGTAAATATACAAGAGATATTTTAAAATGTTTTGGATTGGATAGCACAAAAAGTAGTGACACTCCCATGAGTACCACCAGTAAGTTGGATCTTGATGAAGATGGTAAATCTGTTGATCAAACCACTTATAGAGGAATGATTGGAAGTCTACTCTACTTGACTGCTAGTCATCCTGATATTATGTTTAGTGTGTGTATGTGTGCTCGTTTTCAATCAAACCCTAAAGAGTCACATCTAAATGCTGTGAAGATAATTTTCAAATACCTCAAGCATACTCCCAATTTAGGACTGTTCTATCCAAAAGGACAATAATTTGAACTAGTTAGTTATTCCGATGCTGATTTTGATGGATGTAGGTTAGATAGAAAAATCACCTCTAGAACATATCACCTTTTAGGCAAGTCACTAGTATCATGGTGTAGTAATAAACAAAATTATGTTGCATTATTTACTGCAGAAGCCGAATACATAGCTGATGGAAATTGTTGTGCGCAATTTTTTTGGATAAAACACACATTACTAGACTATGGATATCAATTCAAACATGTCCCAATAAATTGTGACAACACAAGTTCTATTAACATTTCTAAGAATCCTATTTCACATTCTAGGACAAAGCATATTTATTTAAGACATCACTTTTTGAGGGATCATGATCAAAATGGTGATATCACTTTGCAATTCATTGGTACTGAATATCAACTTGCTGATATATTCACTAAACCATTAAATTCTGAGAGATTAGACTACACCATACATGATCTTGGCATGATTAATCATAAATAGATATCTTACTGATCTTTATATTTAATACTTTACTGTATTTTACCTTACGGTTTCATGGTCACTGTTTCTATGTTACTGTTTCATGCTTACGGTCTCATAGTTTAACACCTTGTACTCATGGTCTGTCACTTAACTGTCTCACCATGATAGAACAATTCACTCACTGTCTCACCGTGACGGCACGGAATGGTCACTGTCTCACTGTGACGACCACCAACTGTCTCACCATGATGACTTTTTTTCATCACACCGTAATGCCTACTCACGGTCTCACCATGAAGATTATTTATACTCTTATTTTAACCCGTATCGCAGTAATTTTTATTTCACCGCTATTTTATTTCCCAGGTTTTTGTTTTTATGATGTTTGAAATTCCCAAATGATAAAACTTAAGGGTTTCATTTGATTCCTTACCCGAAATTTCTTCTGAATCTTCGCATTCTTGAAAACCTTCTCCTCTCTCGCCAGAACCTTCAGTGGATGCCTAGGATGAAGCGTCCGTCTTCACCCTCATCTGAGAAGTGACGCTCTAAGAAACAGAAGAGGATACTGATGATATCACCTGAAGGACCCTTGAACCCAATCCTTGTTAACCGTACCGTGGTTCCTTAAAAAGAGGTTTTCCCTGAGTGGCTATTATCTAGTAAGTCTTTAATCCAGAAAATATTAAGAGAACAAGGATGGTTTAAATGTTTCTCTAGAAAATATAGAACGATTTACCTGAGATTGGTAACTCAATTCTACCAATATGTGAAGTTTTCCTTTGATTTTGTAGAAAGATTTATGGTGTCCAGCTAGATCAATGGTCAGAAGTGTTATTTCTCTTCGAGGTTGTGGACTGCATGCCTAAGGATTCCACATGAAGGAGTGTGTAATGATTACCAGAGAGAACCTCCCCCAACAACCGACATCTTCGATCTAGAAAATGCATTGGAAACCTTAACTGGTAATGGCACCAATCGAAGGGCTATAGCTGCAGAGCTAGATGGAGAAACTAGACTACTATTCAAGTTTGTTAAAAATTTGATTAGTCCAAGAAAATGAGATTTTGCTATGATGAAGTATTAGGATGTGTTCCCAATTCACCTATTGAAGAATGGTCATAAGATCAATCTTTGCAAATATGTTTTTAACCATATATGTGAGCTGATTAAAGTCACTTCCAAATCCACCTCCTTGTTTTACTCAAGGATGATTTCAGCCATGCTAGTTGCCAAAGGAATGGTTGGACCAAATGAAGAAAAGCTAGACGACTGTGATTTCTGCTTATCCAAGACTATTATTAGAAGGATGAAGATTAGTTGGAACCCCTTGAAGAAGCAGTGGGTTGAGGATAATGATCAACTTTATAAGAAGTTTAATCCTTTTGATTATCCAAGAAGACCTAAGAACCTACCCAATCCTAGTTTGGAACCAGATGAAGTGGATGAGTATTCAAAAGAAGAAGAAGAAGAAGAAGAGGAAGTGGCAGCTGAAATACCACCTAGAGAAGAGGCTGAAATACCTCAAGAGGAAGCAGCTCCTGTTGAGAAAGAAAGGATTGTTGTCCCTGCTGATGTTCCTGTTGAAATGCCTTCAAGAGAGGAAGTTTCTATTGGTTTTAGAGAAGAATAAGCTCTTGCTTCTAGTGAGGATGTCAATCCAGAAAATCATCCTACATCTGCAAGAGAATTGGGTTTTCTTGATTTAGAGCAGCAAGTAATGGTAGAGACAGATCCTGTTGAAAAGGATCTCCCTGTTGAAAAAGAAGCAAATCTGGAAGCACAACCAGTGGAACAATCGATTCCTGAGTACATACCCTCTACTGAATAGAGGATGGAAATTGCCTTTCAGCTGGCAAGGAAAGAGTTTGCTGCAGAGATTAGATATGATACCGTGGATCATGACCCAATTCTTGAGTATCAAGAATCTGAAATGGAAGCACATTTTGAGGGGGAGGATCCACAAAACCTTGAGATTATAGAAGATTGATCTGCTGAAGCTTCTCAACCTACTGTCACATATTATGTGTACACTCAGTATGATTTTCCAAGCTTTTATGATGTGAGTGAGTCAGAGAAAGTGACTAAAACTAGTATAGATCTCTCTTCTTTGTTTCAATTGAAGTATGTAGCTCATTCAGAACCATAACCAGAACCAGAGCCTCAGCCTCAACATGAATCAGAATCTGAGTCTGAAGATGACTCTGAATCGCAACCAGAATCTACACCAAAACTTGTTCCACTACCTTTACCTACACTATTATCTGAGCAACACTCTTTTGTAACTAAGTATGATTTGAAAGTATTTGGAGAGACTATCTTGTCTGGTGTAGAGAAGATTTTATCCACTCAACCTCGTCCTGTGACTCAGTTAAGTCAAGAAGATGCCTCAATTCTGATGGAAAATATTATATTGCATATTCAACCAAGGATGATCCGTGAGATTCAAGAAGTCAGGGTTGAAAATAGGTTTCTTAGTGATGATGTTGAAAATTTGAAAGGTTTGGTGGAAAACCTGCAATCAGAACTGTCTTCAAGATCAGATCCTGTGCCTGCTCCGGTTTCTGCTCATGCACCTGTTGCTGATTCTCCTGAGCTTAATGTTTCCAACATTTCTAGAGAGATTGGGTCTCAAGTGCATCCATATCTAGTATCTTTTTATGAGAATATTGGAACAAGACACACAAAAATGCTGGAATACATGAGAGAGCTTGTAGAAAATCTGAATATCCTCATAGATGAGTACACTGGATGTCTGCAGAAAGTTTTAAAATAGCTCAATGTTCTAACCGAAGCTGTCAAAGATTCTTCTCCCTCTGGTCAGACCTCCACACCTTCCTTGGATGCTTCTATGTTTAGATCCATAATCAAGGAAGAAATTCAGAATGTTTTCAGTGGTTTAGATCTGTCTCCTCTGGCTGAAGTTATGAAGAATAGTGATAGAGCACTTGATCTTGTTCAGATCCATTCTAAGATAGCCAATGATGCTCAATAAAAGATCACCAAGAAGATATATTTTTATCTTTCCCGGATTTTCTTTAAAAGTGATATGACAAATCACTTTAAGTATCTTGTGGAAAACCTGAAAATCCCTCCTATAACTCAAGCTTTTAAATCTCAAGTCCAGAATCTTACAGAGTTCACCAGACTGTTGGATAAATTCATGGATAATAAGGATGCTTTTGAAAAGGCTATGCAATATGGTGGAGAAATCATTACTGATTGCATCAATATTTTGAAGACATATCTTCATGTGCAGAGTACTGCTATTATTGCTCCAGCTGCTGCACCCCTTAGACCTGGTCTACCTGCCCTCGCCTCAACTGCCATGTCAGTCAGCCAAGCTCTTTCTCAGATCCAGCCAGTCATTTTTGACCAACCACAGAATAGATCTTCTACTGCTCCTACTTTGGCTCCATCCGTTTTTTGAAGGTCTACCCTTACCCTCTTTGTCTACCACATCTATGCCTTCTTCTACATCAGCACCAGCCCCTGCTACTGATAAAGGCAAGGAAAAGGCCGCTCCCTGAAGAGTCCAGGGACTGTTTTCTTTCTGATGGGATTTCTTTTGTTGTTTAATTTTTTTATTTCTCCTGTATGGTTTATTCTGAACCTTGTTTATGACAAATGCAGTGTTTCCCTCATTTCTCTCTACTTTTTGATAATCCCAAAAGTGGGAGAAAAACTACAAGTATTAGTACTATAATGAGATATGTTATTATTGAATCTATTATTCTCTAATTTTGTTATTCTAATATGCTAGTTTCTTTAATGTTGCATTTCATTTATATTTTGACTATACATGATTTGTGATCATCAAAAAGGGGGAGATTGTTGGACTCCTCCTCTATTAATCATGTTTTAATGAACACAAATCCTATTACTGTTAATTAATATCAATATTAATTGAACATATTTCTAATGATATCACATCTCAATAATAACTACACATCATGTTTTAATGATAGCAAATCTTATTGATGTTAATTAATCTCTTTATTATTTAAAAGTATTATGCATGATCACAAATCTCACTTATATTATCAAGACTTTATATTTATGTTTCAACTTCTCTTACTCTCCAATGATTAAGCTTAATCCATATTCTGTATATTACTATTTAATTCTAAATACAAATATTTGTCTAAGTATAGAGACACCGTGAAGGATACACCGTGACCGAGACACTGTGAAGGACACACCGTGACCTAGAAACCGTGAAGGACACACCATGACCCAGACACCGTGAAGGACACACCGTGACCCAGACACCATTAAGGACACACTGTGACCCAAACACCGTGAAGGACACACTGTGACCCAGACACCGTGAAGGACACACTGTGACCCAGACACTGTGAAAGACACACCATGACTCAGACACCATGAGCTAGACACCGTGACATGGACACATCGTGAACCACATACCATGAAGACCATACCGTGAAGAAGACACAGTTTACATAATCACTGTGACACCATTTCTTAACTTTTTGTCAATATTAATTAAATAATGCTAACGATCATATTTGATGTTTTTAATGAAATTAATGTTATTTAATGATAGTTGTTGGCATGTCAGGAAACTGTACCTCGTACTTATGGAAAGGGATTTATTTCTATTGCTGATACTCATGGAATAAAAAAGAAGTCTCAGCTGCAGTAAAAAATATAAGTCGCCTGGATATACATTACACAACACATGAAAAGTGCTCTGTACTGAATCGAAGAACAATCCTGAGCACAACTATGAAGAAGACACCGAATGATCCTCAAAGAAGTTCCAACACATGAAATCCTACACTACTGGAGGAACTGAATTCAAGAGAACATCTTCACTCCTGTAGAACACAAGCAACACTACAACACTCTATTTTTTTAACAGAAAAACTAGAGAAGGACTCAGAATAAATTCTGCTAAATCCAATGAGTCCAGAGCTGCATTGCTAATCACTAGAGCTTTCTAAACTCTTATATGTTCTCTCTGAGTGATTTTTTATTTACTTTCGAGCAGTGTGGTGTACTCTGTATATCTTACACACACACACTGTCTCTTGCACTGAACAAGAGGATATCAATATCCTCACTCCAAAACTCTTAACTCTTGTTTACCCACGACAACTGTGGAAGAGGTCCTTGTGTGGACTGGTCTTTGTTTTTTTCCCACGAAGAACTGTGGTAGAGGTCCCTGCATGGCTTGGATAGTTTTGTAAACTGTTGTTAACCCCGATCCAGGGTGCGGATCAAATTTATATAAATTTGATAGGACTAAGTCTCGTCTTGAGACTGAACCTCTTGTTATATCTGCTATGCATCTTTAGTTTAAGTTTAAATTATACTACATATATCTTCTATATTCCGCTACTGTTACTTTGAAATACAAAACCATTTTAAAGTTACTTTGATAATTAAATTAGCAAGTGTTTACACTTATTGTAAATCATTAGGTTATTTTCGAAAGTTAGTTTAATCTTGTGGTTAAATTAACTGAGACCTAATCAATCTTTGAGAAGCTATGTAAACATTTACAATCTGTATAAATTCACTACAGTTTAACTTGTTTTATAAATTGGGGGATTTTAATAGACAATATTTTAACAGAAGTTTTAATTGGAACTCAATTCACACCCCCCTTCTTGAGTATCCACTCTGACTAATAATAAATATAGGATAAATCCGGATATTTATTTTTTTCATCTATGTCTAACTCTATGTATGCCATCTAGAAGGTCATCTAGGCTCCTATGTTCAGTGGATGCAAGCTGGCTGCAACTTCAGGTCAAGGGTGGAAAAGTCTCCTCTCCCTTACTTTCCACCACACTAGGCCTACCATACTCAAGTGGGATTAATTGTAATGTTGGGATCTCGACCCGAGGCTTCAAAAATACCTATTTAAGGTAGTGTTGGTGGAGGATTTTAGGATATTTGGTGCTTTCTTTCATTGAAATGTTATGCTGACTCTTTTGTTTTGTAATGATCTTCCTCAATTGTAAGTTAATCGAATCACCTAGTTTTTATTATAAAACTTCTTCTTATTCTCATTTTATGTTCTTATTATTAACACTTTGATACTATTTCTTCATGGCGTTAATTTATTCACACTAAACCTAGTGATATTTATCACACAACAGTGGAGTGTTTGTTATTTTGTTATTTTGTTTTTTTCCTTCAATTCCTACCTCTTGAGTCAACTTCCCGCTTCCATTAAGATAATAGGATCAATGGAGGGATAAAAAACTTATGGTTTGATCCAAGGGAGTATAAAGGGGTTGGATTTAATGTTATTTATCAATCCATTAATCTCTAATCACTTCTTTTAAATGATATTTTTATTTGATGATTTTAAAACTTCTTCATTCTAATTGAATTTTAAGGCCACACACTTCAAGTGCTAATATGAAACATTAACTTGAAGTGGTCATAAACATGATCCTCTAAGTGAATAGGTGATTATTATCAGAGTGTGTTGGTATGAACCAGTAAGTAATGAAGTTGTTTGATCTCCTTTAACTAACTCATCTCAAATATAAGAAATTGAAATCACTAAATAAGAATTTCATCCAATCCACCCCTTATAATAACCTAGGATCAACCATTATCATAATTTGAATTCACTTAAGTCACACTGTGTTTGATTAAACCTATAAAAAATCAACCCAATGTTAGCCACTCAATATCCATAATCAGTCCATATAATGTGTGTGTCTGTAGGTTTTTTCTTAGGTCTCTAAGGAATCTAAAACCCAAACTACTCTACATTTTATCGCTTAACCCTAAACACATGGGTAAATTTAGGCGAGACTAAAATTTGGCACCATTTACAGGGACCCAAGTAATTTATATCAAAACCCATTCTATTCTCCCCCATTTCTTCTATTCTCACCCAAATTCTCTTATCTTTTCCATTTCTTGTTTTTTTCTTTTTGCAAATGTCCGCTTACACCATGACCAATCAAACCGTCTAGTTAGGGTGGATAGTACTGGGGTTGGGGAGTCACGTACAACAAGGGAAATATTTCCATTAGATCCTAATCTTTATAATAATCTAGATTAAAAATTGAGCTCATTTAAATGGAAAGTATTCAAAGAAACCAACTCATAAACCCGAGTGGAAACCAAAATGGAAATCCAAATGAGGCAGCCCCAAACTTGGAGAATGCAGTCGATCAAACCATTAATGACGACCTCACACTTGCTTGGACCCAGGCCCCCTCATGAATTAGAAACAATTTCCTAGGATATTCCAACTACATCTTTAAACCCGATGTCCTAAAATACCTTCCCACATTCCATGGAATGGAGTCTGAGATTCCTTACCTTCACATTAAGGAGTTCAATGGCATTGTAGAAACCATGTATTCCCCACATCAACTAGAATTAGCTAAGTTGAGGCTATTTATTTTTTATTTAAAGGATCAAGTGAAAAATTGGATAAAAAATTTGAGACCATCATCCATCAACTCTTGGGAACAATTAAAAAGATAATTATACAAAAAATACTTTCCCCGCCACAAAACAATTGCACTTAAAAGAGCATATAAATTTTTTTTAAAAAAAGAGGGAAAGTCATTATAGAAAACATGGGAGAGTTTCAAAGACACCCTAAACAAGGTTCCACAACATGGTTTTTATATTTTTAAACAATTTAAATTTTCTATGAAGGGTTTGGAATGGGGAACAAATGATTCATTGACATGATGTGGAATAGGACCTTTAAAAACAAATTCCCAAATGATGCTTACGAGTATCTAGAAAGCCTTACTGAACAAAACCAAACACAGGGAACATCACCTTATTCTGAAAATCCAAAAACAACTATTGGAATGTATACACTTAGAGAATAGTAAATCCTTAGTGCTAAACTCACAACACTCACTAGGAAGGTTGAAGAGATAGACCTTAGAAAAATCCATGAAATCCAAACTATTGACCCTATTTGCACATTTTTTGACAAAAATGACCACAAAATAGACAACTGACCGACCATTCCATCCATCAAAGATGTTCCTATAGGAGGACCACCTACTGAAGTCAATGCCCTAAACTTACAAAAGCCCCAATATCAAAACACATTAAACCTAAGGTACAATGACCATCCAGGAATCTATTGGAAATATAACCAACAACCCAACCAAAACGTAGTCATCCACATAGACCAAAACTATACCCTCCACAAAATTTTCAAAACCATAACCAGTTCCAACCACAACTAGTACCATACTAACACCCTACTGTCCAATACCAACAACCCATCCAACAACCTATGTAACAAACAATCCAACAACCAAAGTATCCTCTTGGGATAAACCAACCAGCATAATCCCCTACCGAATTCATCCCTCTAATAATCCTTGAATAGCTATGTAAACAAATAAAGAAAATGAACTCGTAAGTATCATCCCCTAAACATGAAATACATACCATAAAAACTGGGAAGGCACCCATGCCTAGTTATGAGGTTCCATCCTCAACTTTAATGGGAGAGTTAAGTTTCACTCAAACAACTCATGAACAATGAAAGGCTCTGACAGTTTTGATAAGTTGGAAATTAATTGAGAAACCTGAAAAAATAATTCAAAAAACATATAAAGATTTAAAATCTAATGAAAATTCAAATTAACCACATGATAAAACTCAAAAACTGATAACATTGTTAAAGAAACAATTCTTTAACAAACAATCTCATAACCTACACCATTTCCTTAACACATGAGGGGGAAAACCAAGCCTGAATTGAGTAAAACATTGAGATAAATATTCTCAAAATTCGATTTTAACATTCATCTCCTTGATTCCATTCAAACCATTCATGCATACTAAAAATACCTTAAGGATCCCGAAACATTTAAAAGGAAATTACCACATAAGAACCAAGTCCTTCTAGTAGAAAGTGTTAGCACAACAATCCAAGGAACCCTTCCACTAAAGATAAAAAACCAAGGATGTCCTTACATTAATTTTGAACTAGGAGAGAAAAAAGTTTTCAAAGCCTTGTGTGACCTAGGTGACAATGTCAATCTCATTCCCTATGTTGTGTACTGCCAGTTAGGCCTGGAAGAACTCCAACTCACATCTATCACACTTCATCTTTCTAATCATAACATTAGGGTTCCAGAGGGGATTTTAAAGGATGTTCTAGTAAAAGTAGAAAAATTCATCTACCCTGCTGACTTCATTGTCCTTGAAAACAATCCAAACTTAGGCAACAAGGAAAAAACCCAATCATCTTTGACTATCCCTTCCTTACAATAATCAAATCTGTTATCTGAGTCCAAAATGGAAACATGACCATCAACTTGGGAAACATGAGTCTAGGCTTTAACAACTATAATGCAAGCTCAGAAATAGGGGATGATGAGGATATTGATGAAGTAAACATGATATGAATTGTTGATAATGAATTCATAGAACATTAAGGAATATTTTAGGAATTTTTAAGTCAGGATGAGATTAATTTCCTTTATTCACATGAAGGAATTTTATCTTCCTGGATAGAATCACTTTCATATTTCTTCTATGATGAAATCTTAAGACCAACCATCAGTGAAATATTTTAGGAAACTATATTCATGTAGACCACTCCAAATCCCTTCCCTAACACTGATCATCCCAATATAGTAGCTAAAACTTCTACATGTGGGGAATCAATACTATCTGAAACTAAAAAAATGATCTTGAGACAATGTCCTAATATTTTGATGAAATTTTGAACCAACCTGATCTTGAATTAAAAGAACTTCCAACTGCACTTAAGTATGCCTTCCTAGGAAAAAATGGAACACATCCTATTGTCATTTCTTTTTCTCTTAAATAATATCATTAGATGATGCTTCTAGATGTCCTTATGAAACACAAGAAAGACATTGGATGGACCCTATCTAATATTACTAGGATTATCCCACTTATCAGGACTCATAGGATTGTTCTGGAATCTAATTCAAAGTCATGTCATCAACCTCAGTGGAAACTCAATCCTAATCTCATGGAAGTAGTGCGAAAAGAACTTATGAAATTCCTAAAAGGTGGTATCATATATCCCACAGTTGAGACTGGGTAGGTCATCCCAATCAAAGTGGTTCCAAAGAAGGCTGGAATCACAGTGATAACCAACAATAATGGAGATATTCTTCTAACTAGGGTGAGTAGTTACTATAGATTCTACATCGACTATAGGAAGATAAACTAATTTACTAAGAAGGAACATTTCCCCTTACCATTCATTGACCAAGTACTTGAGAGAGTCGCAGGTCACACCTTCTAGTGTTTCATAGATGGGTACTATGGGTACAATTAGATTGAGGTATCCCTAGGGGATTAATGGAAGACCACATTCACCTGTCCATTCAACACCTTTTCTTTCAAAATAATGCCCTATGGGTTATGCAATGACCCTGGAACCTTACCGAAGTGCATGATGGGAATCTTATCAGACATGGTAGGGGATTTTATAGTGGTATTAGTGGATGACTTTTCTATGTTTGGGGATACATTTGAGGGATATATGAGGAATGTGGAGAGAGTCTTGTCAAGATGTGAAGAAAATAATATGGTCCTAAACTGGGAAAAATGTCATTTTATGGTTAAAGAGGGACTGTTCTTTGGGAATCTAGTCTCAAGTAGGGGGATTGAAGTTGATAAATCCAAGGTTAAAATCATTCGTCACCTTCCATAACCCAAAAATGTCAAGGAGGTTAGGTCTTTATTAGGACATACTGGTTTCTATAGAAGGTTCATTAGGAATTTCATCTCTATTTCTCAACCACTTTGTGCTCTATTGGTGAAAGATGCTCCATTTTTATGGATATAAAGCTATGAGTAATCATTATCCACACTCAATTTATCTCTTATCTCTCCACCTATCATGAAATATTTAAATTGGAAACTATATTTTGATCTCATGTGTGATGTTAGTGAGTTCGTTTTAGAAGCAGTCTTAGGACAACTGTGTGATAAAACTCCATGTGTCATTGCTTATGCAAGAAAATTATTAAATGGTGAACAAATCAACTACACCACCACTGAGAAGGAGTTAATTTATATTGTGTTTTCTTTTAAAAGTTTAGGTCCTACGTCTTAGGATCCCCCATCACTATGTTCACTGACCAATCTATACTAAAATACCTCTTCCAGAAACAAGATTCTAAGGCTAGACTAATTAGGTGGGTCCTTCTCTTACAATAATTTGACCTCACAATCAAGGGAAAAAAGGGTGTTTAAAATGTTGTAGCTAATCAAATCTCTAGGATAGAATTTAATGAAAAATTATTTCTCCTTTATGTGTTTGATTCATTCCCTAATGAACACATATACTCTGTGAGTGACTACCCTTGGTATGCCAACATAACCAACTTATTAGTTACAAGATTCATTCCAAAATTTTTAGGGTCTCAAGCTATAAGGTAATTCCTTTCTAATGTCAGGATCTATGTGTTTGATTATCCATACCTCTATAAGTTCTTCCCTGACAAAGTCATTAGGAGGTGTGTCCCAGAATCTAAACAAAATTCAATCCGTAAATTCTATCATTGTGAGGCGTGTGGAGGTCAATTTTATTATAAAAAAACTTCTGCTAAGGTTCTTTAGTGTGGTCTCTTCTGGACCACCCTCTCAAGGTACTCCTATACATTTTTTCAAAGTTTTCATAGGTGTCAACAAGTTGGGTTCATCAGAAAAAGGAATCAAATGCCACTCACTCCCATCTTAGTGATTGAAATCTTTGACTACTGGGGAATCAATTTCATGGGTCCCTTCCAAAACTCTAGGGGATATCTATGCATTCTATTGGATGTTGATTATTTATCTAAATGGTTAGAGTATATTACTAAAAAATGTAATGATCATAAAATTATGATTATATTTCTCAAAGAAAACATCCTATCTAGATTTTTAATTCCTAGGGCTATCATTAGTGATTGTGGAACTCATTTTTGTAATCGTCCATTCTTAGCACTCATGGACAAGTATGGAATTTCTCACAATGTGTCCATTGCTTACCACCCATGGACCAATGGTCAATATGAGTTAGCCAATCTAGAAATCAAACAAGTTCTTGAGAAAACTATTAATCTATCTAGGAAATATTGGTTAATAAAACTCTTAGAAGCTCTTTGGGCCTATCAAACTGCATATAAAACCATTTTAGGAATGTCCCCATATAGGTTGTTTTATGGTAAAGCATTCCATTTTCCATTAGATATTGAACATAAGGCCTTTTGGGCAATTAATAAAATGAATTATGACCTCTCATTGGATGAAAAAAAAGAAAATTAGATCTCAATGAACTTGAGGAACTTAGGATAGAGGCTTATGTAAATTCAATGATTAATAAAGCTAAAGTACAAGCCTACTATGCTAGAAACCTTAAAACCAGACACATTTTACTGATTAAACCTATTATTTTGTATAGTTATAAACTTCATTTACACCCAGTTAAGTTTAGGTCCAGATGTTCAGGGCCATACATAGTGCATAAGGCATACCCCCATGAGGCTGTAGAAACTCAAGATCCCACCAATGGCCAAACCTTTAATGTTTATGGTCATAGAGTCAAAACATTCATTGAACCATTACAAAAAAAAATAATTTGATTAAAACATGTGTGAACCAACATTAGATGAAGAAAAATACTTAAAAAATTAAGGGTCTATGTCAATCTAGATAAGTTAAACAAAATCACTTCACAGAAGGCAACCTGTGGTTTTCATGTTTCCAATATTTATGAATCATCTTTATTTTAAAATAGGATCAATGAATATTTTTTTTATTTAAAAAAATTACTTAATCAATCAATTATAAATATTATAATACCTTAGACTGTTGACATATTCTTCTATTATGATTATGGATGGGTATGAAAGGGGAGCGTCGTGTTCATTAGCGTCGCGTGCTGTGATCCCTGAGTAATACCTTACCCATAAATTTAAAAATAAGACAATGTATGAATAGTTTATTTTATGTTTTTTATGGGTTTGTATGTTAAAATAAAAATACAAAAAAAAATAAAAGTACACATCATAGGTCATGGTGAAAACCCCATTACAACCGGCGAAGCCGCGGGGACTCGAACATGAGAATGAAGGGAGATAAGGGCATGCACTTACCACTGACCTATGGCTTATAGTTCTTCCTTATTCTATAATTTTTGTATATATACTTATATTCTAATTTTTTTATTATATAAATATATATATAAATAAATAAATAAATATATATTGTTTTGTTTTGTTTGTTTTTTTCCCTTTTCCACTAGGGAACTCTGTAAGTGACATGGATATCAAGGGATTAAAAGGGAGAAGTAATAACTTCATGTTCAACTTCAACCACTAGGTGACTTCATTCCATGATTCTCATTTTCAATTTCCTTTTTGAAATCCCCTTCTCTTTCTCTACCCCCTTCTAAATTTTAATTTCTTCAAACACTGGTGATAGTGTTATTTTAAGTTGGGGGGAGATAAAATAAAAAAATTTCTTCTTTGTGAAAAAAATGATTTGAAATAAAAGTGTGCCTAAATGGAAGGAAACGTTCCTTTAACCTTGAACATGATAATACAAATTTCACACTTTAAAATTTAATATCAAATAATTTTTCATGCCCTGATTCTGATTTTAATGCATGTTTAGGTTCATGTTCATAGATTTTGGAAAGTTTGGTTTTCCGATGTGATATTTTACCATTTATATTTTCATCGATTGAATAACAAAAAAAACAATGCACGTCCTCTGGATTGTGGGGTATTAGTTTGAGTTCATGGGTTCCCCCAAATAAATAGCATAGGTTTGGTGATAATTTTAGTTTTAATATGAGTATTCAATAAAAAAAATCATTAAAAAAACAGTAAATTTGTGCGTAGAGTAATGAAATTACCTAATGCATGGATTTCGACACTTGGGGATTGTGACTTTATAGTTTTCTGGCCTAGAGTTAGTAAATTTATCTCTATTTTTGGTACTTTGAATTTGTTTTTGACTAAGTTAACTTGAGATGATCCCTGAGTATGTGGGCTTCACTTGGTTTCCTAAGGTCTTTGAACCTAGGAGTCATCGATACAAGTCTCGCTACATGTGTTAACTATGTTGAGTGCAATTTCAATTACCATGGAAAAATTGAAAAAAAACCACAAAAAAAATAAAAATAGAAAAATAAAATAAAAAAATGAATACTCATTTTAATATTGAAATGTCATTCCACATAGCACTTCCATAATTTCTCCCTTGAATAAAGATGAACCCCCATGTATATTGTGATACACAACACTTCATCATGCTTAATTGAAATTGGATGAAATGTGGTGATGAATTAGAAATAAGGAATGGGATTGGGATTCACTACTGGAAATTGGGTCTATACCCATGGTTTTCCACAAAAATGTGGGTATAGGTCCCTCCTATACCTATGGTTTTCTTGAACCATGGGTATAAGATTGTATGGGAACCTATATCCACGGTTTTCCAAAACCATGGGTATAGGTCCCCTACACCCACAGTTTTCAACAAAACCGTGGGCATTGGTGTTTTTGGAATACCTATACCCATAGTTTTGCTGAAACTGTGGGCATAAGTTTTTTTGTGAAGACCTATTCCCATGGTTTTTAAAAACCATGGGTATATGGGGTATTTTTTTCAAAGACCTATACCCACGGTTTTGAAAAACCATGTGTATAGGTTTCCCGCGTTAAGGTGGGGGAAAATGGGAAAAAAATTGTGCGGGACAAAATAAATTTTACGAGGGAAAAATGCCTTAAATAATATAAATATACGGATCCCAATTTTTATAAATATAAATTCAGTAGCTTGGTTGGTTTAGATCTCCGTTCACTTCTAGGAAGTGCGGTGTTCGAATCTCGGTCATTGCAGTTTTTAAATATACCAACAGTATTAATATAAGTATAAAATTGTATGACTACATGAATAAGATCCTCGTAGCCTAGTTGTTTCGCCATTCTACTCATTCCCTCCAGGTCGTGTCTTCGAAACCCGCTGGTCACAGTTTTTTAGATAAAAACATTATTATTAATATATTATAATAAAATTATATTTATATACATATAATTTCTGTACGACGGTTGGTCCGCTATTGGGTTGCAGCATTGAGTCGCTGCTTGTGTGGAGGGGGTTTGAAACCTACGACCCTCAATTTTTGAAAAATTTAAATCTCCCACAGTTTGAAAACCGTGGGTAAAATGCCTTGCCACGCTGTACATCAGGATATTGGTGTGTGAGACACCTATACCCACGGTTCTACCAAACCGTGGGTATAGGTCAAGACCCCTATCCCGACGCAGTTCCTGCCCATGGTTCCCAAAACCGTGGGTATAGGCTATACCCACAGTTTTGGGGGCTATAACCACAGTTTTGAACCGTGGGTATAGGTCGTTTTTCTAGTAGTGATTGGTTTATGCCTTTGAAATTATCTATTTATAAATTATTTTTATGGGTTTCATAATTGTTTAGTATGATGTATTTTGGTGAGCAATGTGTATTAAAAAGTTTTTGGAAAAGGGAATTTGAATTTCATATTTTGGAGATATATTTTTCTCAAGACTAGAAAAACTCAAGTTGGTGGGTGTTATTAGCCACTAAATGAGGCTAATATTCATTATTAATATATATAATATTCATGTAATTTATTATTCATAAACACCATTTTATTTCATTTTACACTTTGAACATAATTTCACATTATGATTGTAAGTCCTTCTTAAAATTCACTATTACATGGTACATTTTTGAACACCATATAAAATACCCAATGGTCTTGATTTTATTTTAATATTTTATTTTTATGTTTCTCATTACATTGGGAACAATTCTTAATTTTGGAGTACTTGAATATTCAAATTGGAAGACCACCAAAATGGCCTTGAACAAACAACATTTTGGGTAAAGTAAACTGGAAAAAGCCTAATAAAACTATTGTAGCGGCCAAGATACAGGCCCAATAATTCTAAAAATTGAACTGAAGATAGAATAAATCTTGGGTAGAATTTCTTAAAATAGTAAAAGGAGCTAATTCTGAGTGTTAAAGGGAGTTACATGCGGCCCAAGTTGGAGATAAAATTCCGGGCCAGATTCTGTGGCCTAGAAACAAACCCCAACAATTTAATCATATCTCTATAACTACAATTTTTTTGGGATAAAATTTTCAAGAAATCTAGGAGACATTTGGATATTTATTTTGTTCTTCTATGGAACTCTCCAATTTGGACATATAAATGGTCATCTAGGCACCTCTGTTTAGTGGATGCAAGATGGATGCAACTTCAGGTCAAAGGTGGAAAAGTCTCCTCTCCCTTACTTTCCACAAAATTAGGCCTACCATACTCAAGTGGGATGCCTTGTACTATTTGTATCTCGATCCAATATGTCAAAAATTCATATTAAATGTAGTTTTGGTGGATGAGTTTATGATCTTTGGTGTTTTTTTCATTGAAATGTTATGTTTCCACTTTTCCTTTGTAATGTTCTTCCTCAATTGTAAGTTATTCAAATCACCTTAGTTTTCTTATAAAACATCTTCTTCTTCTCGTTTTCTATTCTTATTATTAACATATTGATACCGTTTCTTCATGGTGTGAATTTATTCACACCAAACCTAGTGATATTTATCACACAATGGTGGAGTGTGTTATTTTGTTTTTTTTCTTTAATTCCTCCCTCATGAGTTTAATTTCCACTTCCATTAAGATCATAGGATAAATGGAGGGATAACCCACTTATGGGTTAATCCAAGGTAGTATAAAGGGGCTGGATTGGTTGTTATTTATCACTCCATTAATCGCCAATCACTTATTTTAAATGATATGTTTATTTAATGATTTTAAAAATTATTCATCCTTATTGAATTTTAAGGCCACACACTTCAAGTGATAATATGAAACATTACATTGAAGTGCTCATAAACATGATCATCCAAGTGTATAGGGGATTAGTATTATAGTTTCTTGGTATGAACCAGTAATTGATGAAATTTTTTGATCTCTTTAAATGAACGCATCTCAAATATCATAAATTGAAATCACTAAAGAGGAATTTCATCCAATCCACCCCTTATAATAACCTAGGATCAACCATTCTCATAATTTGAATTCACTTAAGTCACATAGTGTTTTCTTAAACCTGTCAAAAATCAACCCAAAATTGTCCACTTAATATCCAAAATCAGTTCATTGAATGTGCGTGTCTATTGGTTTCTTCTTAGGTCTCTGAGGAATCTACAACCCAAGCAACTCTACATTTGACCACTTAACCCTAAACAATTGGGTAAATTTGAGCGAGACCACATGCATATCAAAGATAATATACATGAGTTATGGAATAAATATTGTTAGTTCATAATACATGAATCATAATATAATCCATATCACAGGACATAAAAGTATAACATAGGAATAAGACACATAATTTATGGTAGATACATAAGAATATAAAATGATTTCTATATTAGTCAAGTCATCACTACCATGTACATATTAGTAGTATGGATTTTCTCCCCATACCATCTTGGTAGTCATGGTTCACTCTCATGGTCATCTTAGTAGTATGAGTTTACTTCGCATACCAACATGGAAGTCATTGTTCAATCCCATGGCCATCTTAGTATTCAAGGTTCACACCCAAGACCATATTTTTCTATCTCATGAGATATAAATATTTACCCAATTCATTTAAGGTATGTATATTTCCCAACTATATCATAATCACATCATACATACATGTTCTATGAGATCATAAAAAGTCATATCATTACCCATAAAATTAAATGGGTATCATAAACATGTAATCATATCATAACTATTGGAAAAGAGATAGGTATAGTAATAATTTCAACATATCATAACCCATTAAAGTAAGTGGGTTTCATAAAATTATTGTCCTTGAAAGATAAATAGGTTTAATAAACATCATTCCATCAAAACATAAACCATTAAAAGAAATAATATGAATGGTAACTTTGGATCACTTCCCCGGAAGGTCATAAATAACACCACCTGATGACATATTAGATGGAACATAATTTGAAAAGATATTTTAAAATCACATCTTTAGAAAAATTTCCTTCTTCTTTTTAAAATTATTTTCAAAACATAAAACCTTTGGGAAACAATTTTCTTTGAAAATGAACTTGAAAAATTATAAAGGAATCCTGAAACATTTTTGAGAAATGTTTTCCTTAAAAACTTATAAAAGGTGATTGAAAACATTCTGAAACACATTTTCATTGAAAACTTATAAAATAAAATTGAAACCATTTTGAAAACCTTTTTCATTGAAAACTTAAAAAATTATCTTGAAAATGTTTTGAAACCCATTTATTTAAAAATACTTTGGAAACTTATAATAAATGCTTGAAAACGTTTTGAAAACTTTTCTATTTGAAAAATACTTTTAAAACGTGTAATGAAAGCCTAAAAACATTTTTAAACCTTTTTATTTTAAAATAATTTGAAAATTTATATGTAATACATGGAAACGGTTTCATAAAATATGGTTTTTAAAGAACACATATTTTCAACTGAAGAGAGAGGTAAAGTCAAACTTTCTTAAAAACACATTCTTAATCATATCATGTGTAAAGGATTGTAAAAATTGTATCGATACATATATATATCATGAATAAACATATGAAAATAAAATTCACTAGATTTTTGAGATATGGATTATAAAATTTCAACAATGGAAGGATAACCATAAACAATATCGATAAATGATGTCATTATTTCAATAAACTCTTACCACTTAGTAACTTTGAATTATACTCCCCATGTAAGAAAATGAAATTAAATTAAACATTAAATATAATTAAAAGAAAAATTTTCCTAATATAACCTGTCAAAGGTGGTATATACATCTCTTAGAAAAATATAGGTACATGACATGGAATGGGTCTCAAAGAAGAACAATTGAGACACAATTAAGTTATCGATTTGGAAAATTTTGTAGCATAAATACTGTGAAATAAATATCATCAAATGGATATGTAAATACCCATAAATATAAGTATAATAATCATGTAATACATCAACAAAAAGTATACACATTCCATATAATAAATAATAGGTGAACATGGCTTGTGTCTCAAGGGAAATAAAAGTGAGACGAGAAAAACCCTTACCTTGAGTCTGACTTCTCATGTGTGTATTTATCTCCATAAATAACAAAGTAATATTAATTAATTACTTTATTTAGAACAATTTTCAAGTTTATTATTACTTTTAATTCATTTATTACCATGTTGTATACAACAACTTAGAAAATTAGGTTTACATTTGGTGTTTTGACCAAATTCAGTTCATCTGTTAAAGATGACTTTAGTAGGTAGAATATAGCCAATGGGGTCAATATATAAACATATAAAGAATAATAATAATGAAATAATTATCATATTTATACATCAATTATAATTTTAAAACCAATCATGAAATATGGTAAAGAGAAAATTAACCAACGCTACAATAATGGAGACGGTAGGTCGTATGTATGCATGAGTAATGTTCCCATTTTTCAATGATCATTATGGAAAGAAAGTAACATTTTATATTCCCATAATGATAATTATATCATAAATATAATTTTATTTATTATTTATATGTATATATAAAATTTTAGTGATGTAAAAGGAATCACATCGCGTCGAGGAGGTGGTAGTCCACACATCCACAAACGATGTTATCACTTTTTAGTGTGTGAAAATGTTAATATAGAAAATAATATTATATTTATAGAAATGTAATTAAGTAATTAATATCATATATATTTAGTTTATATCACATATTTTTAATTAAAACTATCCTTAATACATCCCATGTAATGTGTGAATGCATCACATTTCTTTGAAGAGGCGGTAGTCCACACGTCCACAAACGATGTTATAGTATTTACACCAAATAGAATACATAAAGGTATGTGTTATATAATAATTACAGAAGTATGAAGATAAAATAAATATCATATATATATCATATAAAAATATAGTTTCCATCATAATTATAACTAATGAGAGGTGATAAAGGAAGAACAAACAATATCGTTTCACAGGGCGGTAGTTTGTCGTACACGAGAATGGTAAGTTCATTACCCATTTTATGAAAGTGTGTATATGTGTAGGTATAAACCTTAATAAAAAAGTATAATTATATTTACGATACTAAGTTCATTATTTAATAATGTAATAATAATAATTGAGGTGGTGAAGAAAGAAAATAAAAGAAAGGAGCTTGAGGAAAGATGTTACTTATTTTTTTGGTAACTCCTTTTAGTTTGAACCGAAGGGATTCCTTGGATGGATTTATGAAAGAACGGAGGATTATAGTTAAAGGTTAGGTATTTTGGGATACTATTTGGTTAGATTTTGGATGATCCAAAGTGTCTTGAGAGGTGTGAGGAAGGGGATGAGTGAATGTCTTTTTATAGTAGAAGAGGAGTGACACTCTTGTAAATACCAAAGGGTATATAATAATGGAAGGTATACCATATCTAACGTGGATCAAAAATAGAAAAATAATGGATTAAATTAGAATAATGTTTGGAAATAATATACACCACTTAAAAATAATTTCATTTTTATAATTTTGTTTCTTAACTTCAATGTTTCCCCAATTTTAACATTTTAGTTTTTATTAAAGTATCTGCTATACTAACATAAGTAATTTAACCATTATGGCTAAATTAAAGTGATATTTACTAGAAAAAATATACCCACTTAATTATAATTATTATACATAATTTACATAATAAAAAAACCATGTTTGTTGGAAATTAATATTAAAAGAAATGCACGTAACGCACAAAAACACCTCTTTAACCGGGACCATGCTAACAATGTTTTTACTATATATGGGTCAATGTGTTAATTTTAAAAGATAAATTGGTCCATTAATGGAAAAAAATTTATATTTATTAACACTTCAAAATAACTTGGCATAATTTAGTATTATTATTAATTTTAAATTATTTAATAAAATATCATTTATTTTAAAATAACATTAATGTCAATTTTCACATTATTTATTTAATTTAAATTTAAAAAAAAATATAAAAACAATTTTGGAATCCAAATATATTAATTTAATAGATTTTTAATATGAAATTTTCATTTAAAAAATAATTAAGGATAATAATTCAACCAATTTACATTACTTTTAATATTGATAGTATCATCTATTTTAGTTAATTATTAACTAAATATTCACTACGATGACATTTCTTAAGAATTTTAAGTAACTAAATCATCTCTAAAAATCATTGATAAGTTATCATGATAAAAATAACTCATTTATTTTTCAAAATTATATGTGTAACCAAAAATATGTTGTTTTTCCTTATCTCAACATTTTATAAATGTTAAAGGTGAGGAAAGTTCCCTTTTTGTCTTTTCCTTAATTAACTTATCAAATAGGGAAATTTTATTAAATAGTATCCCAATAAATCATAAAATTATAACCATGAAATGATAAAGTATAAATATGGGCATAAAATAAATTTTAGACAAGTTTATAGGTCATTTGGGATCTTAATTTTAAGATTTAGTCCCTTGTTAAGATTAATTTTACCTTAATCACAGTAATTAATTTTAATCTCTTTCACTAATATTTTTTTTCAAAAATTAAGTTAATCTTATTAGACTAAAAAAATAATACTTATTACAAATATGTTTTTTTGTTTTTAAAAATTCAAATCATAGAAGTGGGGAAATTAAGTTTTACTCTAATCCCGTAGATATGGCGAGAAAGATGGGTTTTAAAGTAAAAATGTTCAAAAGTTCAATACGTTTTTATAACTAATTTGAATATAAAAATTATTAAAATGGATTAAATTGTATTAATGGATTTATAATTGATCTATTCTGACTTTAAAATCAAATTAAAATATAATTTAACTATATAAATAATTTAGATGAAAAAGCAGTTTTGAATTAAAATTCAATATTTTTCACTATTCATTAAGAAATGAAGTTTCTTAGAAAAATCCCAAAAAATCCCCCTAATATAATTTTGACATTCTGAATTCAAAAATTAATTTTACTTTATCAAATTATCTTTCTAAAAGTGTCTAAAATTAATTTTTTTATTGTTCATAGAAGGGTATAAAAAGCAGTTCAATGAAGAAATTAGTATTTTATTTAAACATATAAAGACTTTACCAAAAATTATATATTTCATTATAAATATTTTTTATTTATATGAAAAAATTATAAATAATATTTGAAAATTATTTATTACTATTCATATTAATTTGTTTAATGGATAGGTAATAGCTATCTCATTTTAATAATTTGAACAATAAAATTAAGTTTTGTATAAACTCAATGTTGCGTATAGAGAAATCCAATTAGGTGTCTTGTGTAAGGGATTCTTGAATTATTTAAATGAAATAAATCAATAAAAAATAATTTATTTAGTAAAAAGGTTCATAAAAACTTTGGGTGTTACACATTCAATGGATGGAGTAGGGGTGTGTGCCTATTCATGTCCTCCATTTCATACTAGTGGGTATTGACAGTACTCAGGTGTGGGGGTAGAGATTTGGGTTTGTCCCCTGTTTGTCATTGGGACTTTCTAGATGAAATATTTAGATGATGCGAGATGTGACTAATGATAATATTGATAAATGCAGGTGTGTGTGTGAGTCTACTCATGGTTGGCCACTAAACTTTAATGGTGGGCTTTGAATACTACCAGATAAGGCATCTAACCTGCTTAGATGGTCTAGTCAGGTGTTTGTTTCTGCTCATGATGTACCACTAAATTTGACTGGTGGGATTTCTGGGTATGGGAATGTGTTTATACATTATCGTTGTTTTACACTTTATTTCGTTAGTGGGATACTTTGGATGCTGCAATACGAGTCTAGTGACAGGCTTGATTAGTGCGGCCAGGATATTTTTTCAGCTCACAGTTTGCCACCAAATTTGAATAGTGGGATTCTATGGAGGGGGAAAAGGTGTAGCTCTATTCTCTATTGACCAATCATTGCCTTCAGTGGGCCATCTTGCATGCCCGGGTCTGGATGACTTGGGTCAAACTTTCAAGGAAGACACCCTCATCATATTGATGGTTCACTTCCACGCACTGTTGGAAATTGTGATTAATGGTATGATCCATTTTAAAGGACCCATGGATATTATTGGTGAGTCCTCATGTGACCTCTTGCTCTACCTCCCTAAGATAAGGGAGGATTTGATTGTTGCGTTCTAGGGATAATCTCCCAAAATGGTTGAAGATGGTGATTGGTGTAGCCTACTTCTGGACTACCGACCATTATTAAGTGGATGATTTGTAGGGATTTTCAAGTTAGAGGGCCTATCATGAAGTCTTCAGGGTCATTATAGTACCATTTTGGCAGTACTCATAGGAAAATGTATTTGAGAATCAATGTTGAAGATGTTGGGTTGGTGACGTTGTCCTCTGCTTATAAGAGGACCAAACATGAACAGTATCTCGGGAATACATATGTAAGAGCTGGTGTAATTCCATTTGGACCGAAATGAGATCTTGTTGAAAGTTCCTGAAATATAGGTGAAAAACATAAACAAGAAAACCCCATAAAATTATCATCTCAATAAATTAACACATGCGCAATTGATTTTCTTGTTTGAACCTCTTTCATTTTGAGAAAAAAATGGGCCTGAAAAGAAGGTGAAACTATCATCTTACTTAAGGATTCACTTGAAGTTCACTATTTTGGTTTCGTTCCAAAATTCCATGTGGGGTTGGAATGTAATTTTTGGTATTGGTAGGACAAAATTCACATAAGACACTTATACCCGCATCTTTTTTGGGTGGTTTCCAATGGGGTTTGTTTTTTTGAACCGGAAACACCCAATGGTTCTCATATTTGTGATAACTCATGAATCTACTTTCTAAAGTTAGTCACTCATTATGGAACTTGTCCAACAATATTTAAGATGACAGGTTGGTCGATAGGATGAGAGGTCAGGCTCATCAAAGACTTTTAGGGGGAATTTTTTATACTCCGGGGCTCTCTTATAGATTTAAGATATGTCCACGAATCCTTCATTAACTCTCAAGTATGAGGTAGGTCACCCTTGAACTAACAATCAATTATTGACATGCATGGAATTCAAAATCATCAGTATGTATTTGATGCTATTCATTTATGGATATATTTGTATGTATCCAAGGCTCTTCATCAATGGTACCCTTTTATGAATGGATAAATGATTCTTTTCTCATTTATTATTACAATATTGGTTTTGATCCACACAGTGGGGTTCTTTGGAGTGTGTCATCATCCGGGGAGATAGGAGTTATGTTGATTTCAGGATTGGGCCCATAAGATGGGATTTATATGTATCATTGTGAAAGAAATTAGAACCCATGTAGTTCAGTTTCATTTAATGGGACACATCATAACTTTTAATTTCATGTTACCAGAACCAAACCATGTTGTTTAACATCATGTAGAAAGGTTTTCTAGGTGAAAAGTTCCTAGTCAATGTCTGGTGTGGGACTTCTGCCATGCAAATTAGGGGAACTAGAATGGATATGGGAACCCATGTTGTATAAGACCCTACAAGAAGTGTTTCCTAGAAATAATTATGTTTGATTTTGGGGTGTAGGGTTTGGACCTCAAGGAGGCTTTCGACATATCCCATTTGGATAGGAATCCAAGACCACATAGTTCAGTTTTGTGGACCCACACCTATGTAGGCCATCTTGAGGTTTCTCTCATAGGGAATGTGGCCCTTTGAGAGGATTGAGTTGGGGCTTACACTTAGGTTGGGCTTATACATACGGAGGAGGACCATATGTTGGGGCTTATACCTCTGAAGGAGACACATAGGTTGAGGATTATACATATAGAGGATTCCTATAGGTTTGGTCTTATGCCTATAGAGGAGGCCCATAGGTTGGGGATTATACAAATGAAAGAGGCCTATAGGTTTTCTTCATTAGGAAAATTATCAATTTGAAGATCAAGGTGTGATTTAGAGGCTTACACCATATAGATGGATTCCTTGGTGTTTGGATACATGTCTTTGAGGACCCATGTCTATGGAGGCCCACTTAAAGAAGGTGAAAGGAATATCTGGAAAAATATTCTCTGCCGATGCATGCATATGAATGTGTGGATGTCGGGATCATAGATAACCTCTAATCACATATGAGTCATGCTCAAATGTGATAAATAAGAGGAATCATAAGATCCAACAAACCAAACTATCCTTCTTCTATTGGTGGAAGAGTCCACAGATACAGGTGGAGAAGAAAGATATTTGACTTGTCTATCTCCTCTCTTGTTTTGGTAATCAAGATACTCACATCGAATCCTAGCTACAAACCAATAGGTGAAGAGAAGTAATAGTGAAACCTTATATAAGAAAGTCTAGGGGATTACTATAAGAGGGATGCTTTAGTGAAAAGTTCCTAGGGAAGAGAGGAGGATAAGACACTACACCTCAAAGGGAAGGAAAAATGGGATCATCTCCCTCCCTGCCTAGAACTGGTGGTTCCTGATCTTAGAGACGATGAGTTAAGTAATTTTCCTTAAACATCATACCCAATAATAAGAGATCCATGAAACTACCCCTGAGGTTTGGGTCCTCATGACTGATGGAATTCATATCTTTATTCACCCTGAGTACCCTTCCCATCATGTAGGACAAGTGTGGGACACCCCTGACGGATGAAATTAATATCCGAATATGAGACACTCTGATGTGTATCCTTAGATGTTTTTTCAAATATAGAATCTTTGGCGGAGGATTCCATTTGGCCCCATTAGATAAGGGATCTAAATAAAGGTATCCCTACCATTGGTGGTTTGAAATAGGTATTAGAAGGTGTCTCACATAGGTCAAGGTTTTTCAAATAGGAGGTGCTTTAAATAGGGCCTTAGAGGAGTTGGATGTGCTTCACGTAGGGGAGGGGGTAGACATTAATGAGATATATGTGCTATAGAAAATGGACCACCTAGGAAACAACAATTGGGCAGGTCCCTACTCTAGGAACCAAGGGTCTCCTAAGGTTTCCCAAGAAGGGTCTCTCATAGGACCCAGGTTTGGGAAGGTACCTTCATGCTGGAGGTTTTCAACTAGGGGGAAAGGGATCCTCACACTTGTTTCTTGTGTTACAGAACATGGAGGGACTTTTATCTCACTATCCCCCTTAATTCCCTCTTCTCTCGGGTCTGGAGAGATACCTGAGGGGTTTTTGATGACTTGGGAGAAGGGGCTGTGTGACTAGAGCTTGTATGCTTCTTTTGTTTTTTCACTCATAAAATAAGGATCCATGGGGTCTTATTTATAGAAAAACATGGTAACTTGGTGAAAGGAGGTTGTATGAACATAGTCATGGTGTAGGTACCTGACATAGGTGTCATGAGCAGGGGTGGATTCACCTTCTAATCTATGCAGTGGGGCCCGTCTGAGCCTTCTGATGTGCAGGGTTGGTGCATGAAGGCTAAATTAGAAAAGTTACTTTGATCCATTTTAGGGATCTCTATCTCTCTAACGTACTTATGGTACTATTCATAATCTTTTAATCCCAAGTGAAAAAACAGAGTGTCAACAACTATCTACTACTGAAGCTGAATACATAGTTATAGGGAGATACTGTGCACAAATTTTGTTGATGAAACACACATTTCTAGATTACGGATATCAATTCAGATATTTACCTATAAATTATGACAACAAAAGCATGATAAATATTTATAATAATACCATGAATCATTCTAGAATAAAGCATATTGATGTAAGACATCACTTTTTGAGATATTATTTTCATAATGGTGATATAACTCTTGAATTCATAGTAAATAAACATTAGTCTACTGATATTTTTACAAAACCATTGAATTATAAGAGATTAATCTATATCAAAAAAAATTAGGAATGATAAATTTTGGTTAGTATTTAATCTTGGAGGATCCACCATTGGACAAGCCGCCATTGGACCAACCACTATTGGACAAGCCACTGTTAGACAAGCCACCATTAGACAAGAAAGTATTGGACAATCCACCATCGGACAAGCCATCATTAGAAAATCCATAGTTGGAATGATCCATCATTGGAATAATCCACCATTGGAATGATCCACCATTGGGATAATCCACCGTTAATATGCTACCAGTCTATTTTTATTCTGTTATTGTTGAACCTTTATTTTGTTGTCGTTACTAATTTTGTGTGTTAATTTTTTTATTCAATTTAATTGTTTATATTTTATTATATTTTTTGAATTCAAATACCTAAATGATAAATCAATTTTAAAATATAATTTAGAGTCACTTTCTCTTGAACCTTCCCCCTTCAAACTATTTCATCTTTCATTTATCTCCATACCATCAACCTTCTCACACCCTTGCTTCAACCTTTGTTTTTCTACAATGGTGAGAGTAAAGTGCCAATCTAAGTCATTTTATAAGGAATCAAGGACAAAAAAAAGTCTAGAGGATAACCGATCCATGATTTTGTCGAGTTGAATAACTCACAACTTAAAAATCACATGGTTGTTTCTAAAAAGGAAGTAGATATTGAATAGTTGTTATCTATAAAGCATTTGGTGATCAAGGAGATCCTAGAATAGGTATGGATAAACTAGTTCTGTAGAAATGATATAACTTTAATCATAGGTTGGTTTATCAATTCTATCAGTACACAGAGTTTATTTTAGGTGAAAATAAGGATTCAATCAGAGCATAAAAGATTGAAAACTATTTACCATTTCATCAAAAGAATAGGCGAGGTGAATCAATATGACTCACCAAGGAGTTTTTTATGACCATCAAAAACTTATTCCCAATGAAAATGAGTCGTTTATTAATGAGAATGATTTTTTGGAGCTATCTAGATATAGAACTTTTAGAAGGACAACTACTATTGAGTTGGATGGTGAATGCATATTGATTTTTTAGTTTATTTATCATATGTTGTGTCCCAAGAAAGGAGAATTCAGTACTATGAGATATCAGGATGTGTGTATTCTATTCCTTATGAAACAACATGATATGACTAATATTTTTAGATACCTCATGGTACGAATGATGTAGATGAGTAAGTCATATTCTAGGTCCAATTATATTATTTATCCTAAGTTGTTTTCAGCCATGTTGGAAACCTAATTTTTGATAGATGAAGAGGAGGAATTTGAAGTGAAGTATTATGGTTTCTTCTCAAGTAAGGTTACTTGTAAAATAAATAAACTATATTATAATCCTTGGATGATAAAGTGGGTTGAATATAATGAAAATCCCTATGAATATTTTAATCATATAGACCATCCTACCAAACTTAAGAACTGTTTTGATCCTAGCTTGGATCCATATGAAATATTCGATTATTATGACGAGGAATAAGTTTTTGTGGATTAATTAGAGGAAGTGGAAACCTAATTTTAAGAGGGTAGTAACCTAGATATACCTAAGAGCCTAGTTATTTATTTTTTACCTACAAGTACAACTTCTTCTCTCCCTACCAGAAAGAGTTTTTTTGAGTGAATGTGATGATGATGATGAAGTGACTAATGTCTCTGGAGATGATAAAATTAGGAGTTCTTATAAGTCTTCTAGAGATTTTTAGAGGTATCTTATGGTTTAGAGGATGATAATAATTGTGATAATGGATATGATGACGAGGATAGTAAATGTAATGGATATAATCATGATGATTATTTTCATGTTAAGAGGACTCAATCCCATCATCATCTTCCTAAGGCTTCAGTTAGGTCTATAGAGAGACCTAGTTCAGCTAGTCATGAGTCTTTGATGAGATTTATTCTTGATCATATTGTTGGTGATGCTGACTCTTCTAGAGGAGAGACTACAATAGTTGTTTAGGGGTAGGAATCCACAGGTTTTGTTGGTCACCGAGATGATCCTATAGATCCTACTGAGATGAATTCTTCTAGAGTGGAATTAGCTACAGATAATGAGTGGGAAAAGTTCTCAGAGTTTGTTTAGCTTGGAATATACAAATTAGATTCAAAGGAATTCAGAAAAGAATATGAAGATCATAAATATTCTTAATATGGTTCTACTTTGGAAGAGGATGAGGTTTCATCTAAGGGGGACCATTCTCTAGGTTCCAAATTGCATAAACTATCTTATGTAGACTCAAATGATGATTGAAGGGGTGATGACCACAACAGTCCATCAAAGAATGGTAGAACTGCTATCTCATTTATAGTTGTGATAGTTCCTATGGGATCCCTTATAGATAAGATTGATCAAGCTGGTGAGTTTCAAGATTTTTCTTCAGATGTAATTTTTAGATTAGAGCATGCATAGGTTGTTGTTCCTAGAACTAAGAGAGCAAATACACCTCCACCTATTGTTGCTGATATTATAACTTATTATTTTTTATTTATATAATATTTAAAGTCTCTTAAAGAGAGACTTAATTCATATTTTAGTAGAGTTTTGAGGTCTTAGAAACCTTAATTTACACAACTTAGTGAAGTTGATGACAAAAATTTGTTTGATTTGGTTGTTTACCATATTCATCAAAATATGAATTTTTATATTTAGGAAGTTGAAATATGAAATAAAAGGTTGGACAATGATATTACAACCATAATATCTATTATGGAGGATATGGGGATTTCTATTGCTGTTAGCTTGGATGCTTTGCTGGAGAGTTTGGATATTTTAACTGTTGTTTCTTCTACATCCAGCGATCCACCTCATTTTTACTCAGTTGATTTTGAGTTGATTAGACCAATAGTTATACCAGTGTTGCAATATTTTTTGGGCGATATCCACACTTCTCATTAGGAGGATCTATTCCAAATCAGACAGCATGGTGAGCACATATACAAACTATTTAAAGAGTGTTTAAATAAATCCCAAAATTATAGGTAAACCATCATCAAGACCATCAAATGATATCCATCCAGGGTATATAATAATCATGAATTGAATTCTAATTTAATGTTTGTAGTTGAAAACCTAAGGATTCCACCTGTTACTTGGTTGCTCAAGGAACATATATATCATCTTAAGGTATTGGAACATTTTCTAAAGTTATTCATGGAAGAGAAGAAATTTTTATTCAGTGCTATGGATAGAGTAAGTAACATTATAATATACTATCTCAACCTTATAAATCCTTTTATAGATGTATCTTTCACTACAATGGTTGCATCAGAGGTGATTCCCATGACATATTTCACTTATGATCCTTCCTAAGGTCCTCAACCTCCTCAGTATTAGCCATTTGGTAGGTCTCTAGTGGAATTTTTCAGGAATCTCAGGCCCATGGTCATCAAAGAGTGTCCTTAGACTACTTCAACACCTTTAGTATCTACCTCAGTCCTTTCAACTTCTATATTAATTCATCTTGCCTCTGGAAAGGGAAAGGGACCTGTTGATCCTACCTCCCAAGATGAGAGTGATTCTGATTAGCATTAGTCTTTCTTTTTTGCTATTATCGAATTATTTTTTTTACTTAATGTAATTTCTCTCTTTTTATTCATATTCATATATTTATTCCATCTATTTATTGTTTCTTATCTTACATTTTTTATAATGCCAAAAGGGGTAGAATAGTAATACAATTTACCTGATACCGTTTCTTTGATACCAAAATTATTTTGATACCGAAATTATATGGATGACATATACCATTACAACCAACCTTATCCTTTGATAAGTTACCTTTAATAACAAATTTACCTTTTATACCACAATTATCCTTTAAAGCCATATTTTTTGGACTTTTACTTCGATATAATAATTTTTTAGATTTTTTTATCCTTTTATACTATACTTATTAGGATGAAATTTAAGTACTTATATTTTTCGATTTGATTCCATATATTTGATACCAAATATATTTCAAGTATTTGTATTTTTATATTTAATTAAAAAATCTCACATTAGCTTTTTGAAATGTTAAGCTGACTCTTACTCTTCAAAATCATCTATTTATGCTTAATTATTTTTTACACATGGTTTATAAAATTCTATGATTTGTGATCATAAAAATGGGAGATTATTTATACCTCCTTGTTTTAATGCTCACAAATCATATTTCTTATGTATATAATGAATTTAATTTTTTATTATAGTATATTATTTTATAAAGAATAATTTGAAGAAAATTGGATAAGTATTGAAAGGTACCATAATAAGTCCATTTTTGTTGCCACCAGGTGTGCTACCACCAGATCATCTACTAACAGGACTTGATACTGCCAAACTTGCTACCTCTAGAGTGGTTCTACCTTCAAAGTGAGGTTGTTACTAGAATATTATACTGCCAAAATGTTCCACCATTAGGCATGCCACTGATAGGTTTTTCCTACCACCAGGTGTTCCACCATCATCTTTTCCACAATTTTTATTCTACAACATTATAATTTAATGCTTCCAACAACTAGTTTATGGGAATTAATGCATTTGGATTATTTAAAAATTATTCATAACCCATTGCATGGATTTCAAAGACCCTAAGGTTGATGTATATAGAAATTTAATTAATTTTTTAGAATATATAATACATGACAAAAACAGAAGCCCAAAGACTGTATTAGTTTAGTGTCTTTGGAAACTGGGAAACATAAACAACTGGTTCATAAAACATCTATATCATCTCCTACATTTTCTTTCATAACTAGAACCCTTTTTTGACACATCTTACTTAATACCCTTCTTCATATCCTGGGAAAGACAAAACATAAAAAGGGGTGGTCTCAAATGCTCAGTAAGGGTAAACATGGAAAATATCAAACAAAACATAAACATAAAATGTAAAAACATGAACATAAAATTTGAAAATAATACCATGTATAAAAAAATATGAAAAACTTGAGTCATGAAATAAATCTTGGTAGTTCACAAGGCCTAAATCATAAAGGAACAATATACATGAGAAAATAGCCTTGGAAAAAACATAGAATTGTGAAAAAACACTTAATCATAGATAATTATTTCCATATTAGCCAAGGATCATTTACAAGACCATCATAGTTGACAAACTCTATTACTAAACTATGTTTACTTGTTATTTCAGCTTGGCATTATTGAACTGGATTTACTTGTCATTCCAGTCATGTCTATATCACAAGATATAAATCTTTACCCAATGCATTGGAGGGATATATAGGTCCCACCCATCTCATAATGAAATCATTCTTATGTGTGCCACAAAAACATAAGTCATTCATTATAGCATAACCCAAATAACATAATAGGTTTCTAAAACATCATTACATCACAATCCATATAAAATAAATGGATTTTATAAATATAATTCCATCATAAAAAAATAAAATCATAGTGATAATTGGGATAGAAACATAACCCTATTTAAGGAATGTCATCTTAGATGTAAAATAATTTTGATTAAACACTTGAAATTAATTCTTGAGGAAAATATTCTTTCTTCTTCAAGAATGTTTTATCTTCTTAAAACACTGTGAAATTTTAAAAGAAAATATTTTATTTTAAAATAACTATAAAAAATTGTAAGATTAGATTCATGGAAATATGGTGTTATTAAAGTTTAAAAATACATTCATGCTGTATAAGTTAAAATAAAACAACAATCTCGTATTTTTATCAAAAAATTCAAAAATTAATTCATTTGGAAAATGAAAGAAAGATTCCTTTAAAAATATATAGTAAAAAGTAAAAAACTGTTAAAAATGAATTTAAACATAAATAGTAGAATAATAAAAAAATTTGAAAATATTTTGAGAAAACATGGATGTGGATGACAAATATACCCCATTAAATAATTATGTATAATCAATCTTGGGTAATAATGTGATTGAGAAATTATCCCTTACTTTTGGACCACTATACTTTGTATATATATAAACCTCCTAAATAATGATTTAAATGATTTAATTGACTTATTATAGAATCACAGTCATCATATATGATCATCCTATCATCTGATTGTTAGTAACATTATTACTCGTCCATCGGGTATTAACTTCTTTATTTTCTTACGCATGATTTTTCAGATAAGTTTGTATTCTTAGGTTATAGTTATATAATTTATAGAATTAAATTAGTATAATATATATCATATTTATTAATTCAATTAATTTATATAATGATGATTTAATGAAGATCATGTAGAATGAATCACATCACATCATGGAGACAATTGGTCGTATGTACGCACGAACGAAGATATCATTCCCATAATTGTAAAATGGTATGGAAGTGGATGGTATATATTTTGTTCCAAAATCTATATGATGTTATATTAATCATATATAGATATTATTTCCATCATTATATCCATCCAAGTAAGATGGTTGTGAAAAACAGATTACACCATGGTGTGGAGACGGTAAGTAATACGTATGCACATGTAGTTATTTTGTTTTTCATAGGATAGATAAAAGGTGGAATATGGTTGTTCCATAACCATAATAAAATCTCATAATATAATTTATACCAGATTTATTACTCTATAATGGAAATAACACATGAAGTGGAAGTAGAAGAATGATTAATTTTAATGAATTGGTAGAGGATATTACCTCTTCTTCGACGTGCTCTATCTAAATCTCCTTTTAAAGGCACTAGATCTGGTCTATTGAAAAAAATATAACATCTAAAATTAAACTAGGAAAATTAATAATAGAAATGGGTAGGTGATGGAAGATATTGAAGGCTCAAAGTGAAGTGAAGAGTTGATGGAGGAGGTACCCTCATATAATTGAGGTGATGGGCACATTTAGAATCCCCAAAATATTAATTTATAATAAAATCAAACCACATAAAAAAAACTCAAAAATTTCATATTTTAGAATATTTGTTGATATAAAGTTGTAATATCATCAAAAAATAAATTCTAGATAAGTTATCCTGTCAATTTAAACCTTATCATTTTAATTAACTATTAGATATTCTATTTTAATTTTAACTAAGGTAACACATGTTTCAATATTAAAATGATGAAAATTTACTTATTTGATGTCAATTAGACAATAAAGGAAAAATTTAGAACATTATAGTATATATAATAATTATTTAATAATTTGAAAAATTAATTATGAATTTTGAATAATTTAATTAAATATTATTTTGACAAAATATCAATAGTGTCTATTTTGACACTATTCATTTATTTAATTTTTAAAAATACCAAGATAAGATGTTATCCTAGAAAAAAATATTTTATTATATTACTAAGGGTTAAGTTAATCTATAAAATTTACTAGACATATTAATTAGCTAAAATTATATTTATTTTAAAATTTTTAATAAGATTTACTTGATATCTCCCATAATAAAATAATTATAACATCAGATTTGTGTAATTATTTAATACACTTATTTGTTGAATAAAAATTAAAAATAAAATACTATGAAAAATATAAATCTTATATATTTCATATAAATACTTATAGTTTAATATATATTTTTTATAATCCTATATTAAAAATGGTATATTTATTAAAATATGAATGTGACAACTTTGTCCTCACTTTAAATAAAATATTATAAGTATCATAATTTTTTTATATGGCTCCATATAGTCAATAAATCAACCCTTGGATTATTATGATATATATATACTCTACCAATAATATTGGTCCATGTTTTTTGGTCTATTAATGGTTATTATCATTTTCTTTAAAATTATTGATTTTCAACAATTAAATAATTTTTGCATCATCATTGTACACGAATTTAAGGTAATTATTTAATCAATAAAAATTATAAATAAATTTCCATGACATATATAATTTCATTATATTTATTTATACTATTTATTGTTTAAGTTATCTCATATTTATCACTATATTAAAATTATTCTACTTATAAAAGATAAGAGGGTGACATGTTGTCACTTTCTTTTATTTTAATAACATATATATAACATTTTCATGGACAAGAGTCCATTAAATGTGTTAATTATGATCCTTAAGTGTAAAGGATATACTTTTATTTATACAATTGGATTTTGGGAGGTTTTAGGGAAAATTTATTATCCTTATCATATTATTTGTTACCCTAATTTAACTGATTTAACTTTAACCATGGTAAATAAAAATTAATAAATTTGCTATTCATAAAATCAAAAAATAAAAATAAAAGGATCATATTTATATATTTGGTACCTAATTATTAAAATTATGGAATCCGTTTATCAATATTTGAAACACAGAATTTTTCGTAATTAAATTTAAATTATTCCTGTTGTTGGAATGAAAAATGGGTTCTTAAAAGTTAAAACATTACAAAAGATTGAAATGTTTTTACATAAAAATTCAATGGAAAATAAATAATAATGATCTAAATTATATTTAATAATAAAAATTATTCTATTTTATATTTTAAAAAAAATTAAATAATATAGCTTAACCCTATAAATTATCTGGATTTAAAAATTTATTTTCAATTAAGATTTAGTGTATTTTTACTATTCAACAAAACTTGAATGTTCTCAGAAAAATATCAAAAATTCATCCAAAGTAAATTTTTATAACCTGATTCCAAGTAAAATTTTTATTTTGTTAAATATGACATATAAAAGATTAAAAAACTATATTTAAAATTGGTGTTCCATCAAAAGGCATAAAAAATATTTTTTTTGAAAAATACTTCTTTTATCCAAAAAAGAGAATTTGTTCTTATATCATGTCTAGAAAACATATAAGATGAATTTTAAATGTTAAATTGAATATATTACATATCTATTAAATTAATAATATCCATCAAGTGTGATTTTATTATTTCATAAACTCACTTATTTCAGTAGTTTTTTAAAAGAAAGTTAATATTGTTCATACCCGCTATTATAATGACTAGGTTATAAGGAAACATAATAATGTTTAGTTGTTAACTTATAATCGATCTTGTGTAAAATTAATTATATCAAAATAACTTTAAATTGTGTGCAACAAAATCCAAGAATAGTGTTTTATATACCACAAGATTATTTGGTGTTGCATATAATGAAAACTTATCTAGATGTAGAATACAAAGCCAGACATCAAAGAAATTTAAAAAAAAAAGTCTATCTCATAAAAATATTGGGGCGTTATATAGATGCATTGAAGAAAAAGTCAGAGTTTAGTATGAGGATCCATAAAATATTCATGATTATTCTTCAACATTAATTCAAACATGCAGTGATATATATTTTAGAAGGTGTACCTCATGTGCAAGGTGGCTTGATCAATCCAGGCGAGAACTTTTATACTGCATACATAAAAATATGAGTGTGAAATTGTATAACATTTAGAATATCAAGTTTCGTTCTCACAATAAATAAATATAAGTATTTCATAAGAATCTTCAAATAGAAAAGAGAACTTCATGACACTATTTTTCTAAAACTTTCATAGAAATTGTGTAAGCTTCTCACCAAGAAAAATATGAGGACTCTTGAGCATCTAGAGAATTACAAACCAACCAACACTTCATTTCTTCATCTCTATTTATTTTCTATCTTTATTTTTTCTTTAATTTTGTGCAATGTTCTATTTTACTCTATATATTTACACACACAAACTTCTTCACTTAAACAGATAATACTCTATATTCTCTCAATCTCTTTTCATCTTCTTACCCACAATTATTGTGGAAGAGGCCCATGTGTGAACCGTGTTTTTCCTTCCCACGTATAATTATAGAAGCGGGTTTGTGCCTAGAAAACATTTTTTGTTGTGTGTATACATGATCAAGGTTGTGGATTATATTATTTTATATAATAATATACTTGAAAAAAAGGTTATTTCCAAGTGGAGTGGATTAGGTCTCAACTTGAGACTGAAACCCTTGTTTATTCTATTGTATGTTTATGTTTTCTTTTCATTATTTCAATGTTTAAAAGAAATCTGATTTAAACTATAATTTTTTTTACTTTGACAGTAAGAATTAACTAAATTTTATATAAATACTTATTAATTAAATTTATTTAAAAAGTTAAACTATTTTCATTTTTAATTGATCTATAATCAATATGTGAGAAATATTTTAAAAGATTAAACTTATATTAAACTAATATTTTGATTAACTGGGAAAATTTATTTTAATTGGGGAACATTATTAGAAAATTTTATAATATATATTTAATTTGGAACTAAATCCACCCTCCTCTTGAGTTACTCACTCCTAGAAACACTTTTCATTAATATAAAAATGATAATGTCATTCGTGCATATGGGTGGATTACCACCTCCACGAAGTGATGTGATTTATTTTTCCTTACCACATCACATGGATGGTATATATGAGTGTATTTAAATAAATAACATTATATTTGTGATGTAATTTTAATTTTTGAATGATAAAATAACACTTACCTTCTTTCCATAACAATCGTTGACAAATGAAAACGTTACTCAAGCAAATGTATGAACTACCATCTCCATGATTGTAACATAGTTCATTTTTCATAACCATATTTCATGATTGGTTTTAAAAATATAATTTCTTTATAAAAATTAAAATTATTTTATGATCCTGTATATTATTAAATAATAATCACTTTGACCTTAGTCAACTTTCTAAAGTGATTTTGGACATATGATCCAAACATCGTCAAAACATTCGACTTGAAACTAAATGATTATGTAAAATTATATAACATGATAAAAAATAAAATAAAAGGAATAATAAACTTGAAAAAAGTTTTTAATCAAGTAAATAATTAACATAATTTTATTATTCTAGAATATAAGAAACACACATGATGAGTCGGGCCCGGGGTAAGGGATCTATCCAAACCACCCTTTATCTTTGAATTATGAACTTTGTCTCTCTAACTCACTTTCTCTCTCTTTAAAGTTGTGAAATGATTATAAATTATATATATATATATATGTATGTATCAAACATATATAACTAACTTATTCTACCTTTCTTTGATAGGGTAATACATTCCTTATGTTCATTTCTCAAATGAATTCATTATGAAATTTCCTTTGATTATGATATGAGGAAAGATTATGTAACCCACTTTATTTCCATGGGTAATTCTTATTTTTATGCCTTATGATTTAATTCCATTATTTTAAACACATAATCATGAACATGTTATAATGGGTTCACTGAGATAGCACTCCAATGCATTGGTTAAACCTTTTGTCTCATGATACATTATGCACGGGATTATGGAGTAAACCTAATCCATTACGGGAAACTATCCACTGTGTGATATTGTCTAGGATGTTATCCTTCACTCATTTTTATGTCAAGTTATATGTTTCCATCTCATTTCCATGATTCTATAATCTTATAATACTAAGTTCTTTTTGTTATTTATTCATGTGATTACTCGCAAGCCTTCTCATTTATGATATATTGTTATACCTTTGAATTAAACGTTATGTTTCCTTATCATGTTTCTTATCTTATTAGGATTTTTAACTCACCCCTTTATTTTATATATTCCCTAGGTTATGAAGTTTTAAGAGCTAAAATAGATTTTGGATCTCATTATAGAGAATAAAATAAGGATTTCATGTTTTAGTTTCCATTTTATGTAATACGTACTGGTTCCAACTACAGTGGAAGCATGCAGTGTTGGGTGATATATTAAAATTTAGTCTAATATTTGAGTTTCTCAAAACCATGAGCATGGATCTTTCACATCAAATTTATAGTTAATTTATTTAATATTGGAATAAATAAATATGTGGGATTATGAACTTTATTTTATGTAAATGTTGATCATCTAAAAAGACCCTTTTATATTTCCTCTATTGTGCTATGAGGATCCAAGGATAAAATCCCTCTAGCGATGATCCACATGTGGTCCTTTGATCTCAAAAAAATTCCAATCGATCTCTGGGTGCTATCATGGAAAACTAATTGTATTTAATAGTTTGTTTTGAATGATCGTCCTTCGGTCTTGAAGAAATCTATCTTGTGTTTCTCATTCTTGAGAGGGAGAGAGAAGGGGGATTTAAGAGAGAATTTTTTTCCACAAAAATTCTCTATTTTTATTTCATCGGTTTATTTTTTCACACCCTACACAATAGTCATAAACATCAATTTATAGAGCTATGGTTTATGTTAAAATAATTATTTTATTCCATGTCATCCATTAAATAATACAATAACCTTTAATAAACACCATTCCACATAATATTTATAATATTATTTTGTGGTGCATGAAAACTTGCACAATAACAAATATTATTTAACTGTCTTGTTATTTAATATTTATCATCAAAAATAGTCTTGGTTCATTCAAACTCCTCTTGAATTTATTGAACACCTGAATAAATATTTAATTTAAAATTTTTTTCATAAATAAATATTTGCGATCAATAAAACATGAATAAAATTATTCCTCGGTCTTGAGAAAAATATTTATTAAATTAATTAAATTAAAATATAATATAATTTAGATCATTGGTAACACTTATTATGTAACCCTATAGGATTATTTCTCATTTTCATTAGGTGGGTTTTTCTAGAGTCTGTGATTACTATCTAGCAACTGGATAAGGAACCCAATAGAAATAACTTAATGTTGCAATGAAAACAACCACATATGAATACTCATTGTGTAATATAATCCCTTTGTCACAATATCTTATCAAGAAGGTTTCACATCTGTGTCACCAACCTATTTTATAGATACATATTTATTTCACTATCTAAAATAACCATTTTTACACCATGGACATGGAATTTAATGAAAAGGTTCTATTCCAATCAAAGGGCTAATATATCAACTTTTAAATAATTATAAGGGATAAATCATTCCTTGACTTATCCATTAATGACATGTCAATCATGATGAACCAAACATACCCTACCTCTCCACAGATATATTTCTTCATTGTTTTCATCATAAATTCTAAGCGTATGAGTCATGACATACATTAATGATAATCTTACCATCTGAGGACCATTAAAAACACTCACATATAGGAATATATAATGACACTAAAACATTCATAATTCCTTCATGGGGGGTATATTCTCATAATCTCCCATCTGGGAGATTACGAAGAGAAAAATTTATGAGAAGAATCCTTATCCACTTATGAGTACCCATACCTGGAATTCTATGTACCTTGTGTCCCATCATAGTATTTTATCCAACCGTAAAACATTATTTAATAATATCATCATGAAACATCATGGTTTTCATTATAATGGATAATTATTATAACCGTGTCAATGAAACATATAATCTAGGAAATTATTATATTAGAGTCAAGAATAAAAAAGAAAAATATGTAATATTAAGTTTTATTAATATTAAATACATCAAATATACATAAAATCAAAGTAAAAAACAATTGTTCCAAGGACACCAACTCCAAAAAAAATCTCACTTGGACTAGAGATAACTACCTAAAATTTTTAGTCTACTAGACCTCACATGATAATAATGTTTCTACTGAGTTAGGAATTTAGTCAAGGGGCCCACAAAATTGTCTTCCATGGAAACACTGCTCATTGTAACCTCACATATCTAAGAAAAATATCTTAATTTATAATACTTACATAGGACATGCTTCATCCACTAATGTGACCTTGTATATTTTACGAGAGCCACCTCTACAGTATTATCCCAATAGAGTGTGATAGGATATTTATTTATAGGAACCATGTCAATATCTTAGACAAAGTTGTGCATCCGTGCTGATTTTTTTCTTTTTTAGAAGCTCCAATATACACAAACTCTGCTGTAGAATCTATGAACATTGCATTCTTTGAGATTTGACATCTCAAAACACCTCTATTCAAATTGAATATGTATATTTTCTGTGACTTAATGTCATTTTGATCAGTTTGAAAACTAGAATATGTATATCCTTTTATGACTAGTTCCTTATATACTCCATAAACTAGGAATATATACTTAGTACACCTCAAAACTTAAGGATAGTCTTGACTACAATCCAATGGTGGTCACATGAATCATATTAATATCTCCTACCACACTTAATGCCTAGGTTACATCTAGCCTTGTACGTAGTATATAATACATGACTGACCTAATTTCTGATATGTATGAAATATTTTCTATTCTATTTCTTTCCTCATGTGTTTGAGGACACATTTTACTAGAAAGATAAATGCTATGTGGCATTAGAAACAATCCCCTATTGGATTGTTCTATATTTAATCTCTTTGGTATCTTGTCAATGTATATACATTGACTTAGGATGAGAAACATCTTGGATGTATCATAATGGATCTTGAACCCAAGTATATATGTTGCCTCTCCCAAGTCCTTCATAGGGAAGCATTTATTCAACCGCATCTTAACAAACTATATACTTGTATTTAGTATCCTATGAGTAATATGTCATCAACATATATGATTAATAAAGGGTTTGAACTCCCACAAAACCATTTATAGTCACATGGATCACACTCATTCTTTATGAAACCAAATTCTATTATGGATTCATAAAAATGAAAGTTCCATGACCTAGATGCTTTCTTTAATCCATAAATGTATTTTTTTTCATTTTTCATATCTTATTGGAATCCTTTAGAGTCACAAAACTTTGGATTTTTTCATATAGACATCTTACAAAAGGTTCCCATTAAAACATTCTGTTTTGAAATCCATTTTCTAAATCTCATAGTCATGGTAAGTTGTATTGGTAAGTTTAATTATCATTTATTGTAGTGAAAAGGTTTCATCTGTAACGACCGAAACATTAATTAATGGAGATCCCTCTTGATATAATTAAATGTATCTTTATGTAAAATGCTTATATAAAATGTCAACTTATTTTGTTTTATGTTTTTGGATTTTATAATACTATAAATAATTGTGACCATTTCTAATATAGCTGTTGAATAGTGATCACATGATTAGTATAAATATAGGGCTTTAACAAATCCAATTTACTCAGACAAAGGAAGCGATGGCCTCATCCAGTAGACGTGCCCCATACAAAGCCCATTTTTCAAAGCTCAGAAAGGAGGTTTTGTCTTTGGGATTTTTTCTTGACCAAGCCCAAGCCGAGCGTGAATATGTTAAGCTCGAGTGGGACCACCTACAAGAGAAGTGGAAATTGATAGAGATTACCACCCGAACAATGTTATCTTAGCCACCCCAAGAGTTTGTCACCATCGCACACCTTACTCTTTGGTCTTATGCAGGTGTTATAAGGGGTTATGTAACAAGACCCTAGTACTATGGTTATGTACATTATTTTTGTATATAATAATGAATATACTTTCATTTTATTATTGTTACCTTGTAAATAGTTTTTAAAGCGCGAATAGTATTTTTAGTTAATGTTCAACTAAGAAATATATTTTGATGAATTAATGGATTTTGGAATTAAATAATATTTTAATAAAATATTATTGTTATTATTAAATTAATTTTTATTAAATAAAAATGATCATATAATTTTATTAATGCAATTGTAATTTTTTCTAAGGTTTGAAAGCCATTTTTGTCAAAACCCTTGAATTTTCAATAAATATCGGTTTTTATTTTAAAAGTGAAAATTAAAATACTTAGAAAATTATTTAGATAAAATTAATATTATTTCTGGAATCATGATGTCAAAATTATCCAACTGTGAATTTTTCATAATTTTCTGAGTCAGTCAAATTTTTGTGTAAAAATTAAATACCGTTAAAATATTTAATGTGTTTTATGACATAATAATAACCTAATGGAGATGTAATAAAATAATATAAAATTTATGTTTGGCCAATATATGTTTTACCATTAAAATAATGTAATTTTGGGTTTGTTTGATTTATTTTACAAATCTTTAGTAGACCCTTCTAGACTTATTAAACATTTTGTCTTTTTAAATTGTTTTCCTTGGGAGTGTGACTCACCTCCACATAAGCAACCCCATTATTTTAAGATGTTTTAACTTTGTCCTTATAAAATATTGTTTTCAACTTCGATTTTCCAAAAACCATGGTCAAAAGCGATGGTCTGGTTTGTGGTTTGGATTAGTTGAATGATTCAATCTTTTATGATCAATGTGGCACACTTATGCATGAAATGAAGGGTGCGCCCTGATAGCATTCCAATGCATTTGGTAAAGTATAGTATCATGATACATCATTTTCAATGGGTGTTTACTCATGCTAATTCAAGTGCAACGATGTTTTACTCATGATTCATGTGCAATGAGGGTTTAATCATTCTCCATGTGCAATGAGCCTTGGCTAATGCTAATTACATAATGTTGTTTCCACATTTCCATACTATGATTATCATGATTTTTCATGCCTTTATGTTTACGATTCTGTTGTTCTCTATTTATATTCCTATTGTCTAACATGTATTTTATTTCTCATTTTATTCCATTATTATTCCCTTACTGGGCTTTATAGCTCACCCTTTTCATATGCATGTCCTCAGGTTATCCCATGCAATGCTAAGTAAGAAGGAATGTAGTGGTCATGTAAAGGAAGTTTTCAATAAATATATTGTATTTCAGGTTTTAAGTTGTCATGTAATGATCCGAATCCCAAAAGACACTAGAACTATTGATCTTCTATGTTGTATCAATGAAGTTTATGTAATAAATAATGTTTAATTGTTTAATAAAAAGCAGGGTTGTCATAATTGGTATCAGAGGATAGGTTTAGTTATTTTTGGGATTAGGATTAGAAAACCCTAGTAATGCCTTAGAGACAAGACTAAGTATAATAAAAACATCCCTAAGTGTTGGTGAGTATTGAGTCAGTTGTTTATCAAGCCAATACATCCCTGTCTGGATACGAGCAGGTAGATGCAGCTCTGGAACAGATGTATCCTATGGGTAAAACTCGAAACACCGCTTTGAGCTAGACTCGAACGAGAACTAGTGAACGAAAATGGGGCTTGCTGCACTCTTGGTTATGACACTCCCAGGGGATATGATTTGGTAAATTCACAAGCTTAGTATGATCCATTATTAAGAGACAAAACAATTCCGTAAAAATATATGTTTGAAAGTAGATCATCGATAATATAGACTGAAGCCAATTGATTCATATGTTAAGGAAATAAAATTAATTTATAAGTCATCAGTTTTGTCCTTGGATTACCCTTTATGTGTTACCCCTAACTTTTTTTAATTCCATCCAATGAACAATAATAGGAGTACTCGGGCTAACAATCGATGTGAAGATCAATCTGATGACTGTACTAATGAGATGCCCAATCCAATGGGAGTGGGAATCACGAACTTTGTCATGCTTCTCTATCAGCTAATAAATGATCATTAAATCTCAAAGTAGGAAAATACAGAATTCTCATTGCGGTCCGAGAGGCTGCTTCGATTAAAAAGTCTCACTGCAACAACTCTATTGGTGATTTCGTGATTCTGCGCAAACTTCAGGTTGATGGCCTCTATCGTCAACCCAAACACACCTTTGAAGTATTCTGGAAAACTCTGATGCCAGGATGGATCAAAGTGAATGTTGAGGGTTCCTCAAAGGGCAACCCAGGTCCTGCAGGATGTCGTGCGATTATTAGATATTCTTCTGGCTAGTTTCACGGTTGTTTATTTGGCAGATGTGATGTTGTCTCATCTCTGGAATCTAAAATGATGGGTTTAATTCATGCCATCAATTTTGCCCTTCAAAAACCCTAGAGGAAGCTCTAGATTTAAAGTGATTTGACCACCATTTTCCAGGCAATCTGGAATGGTGTGATTCATCTGGCTTGGCCTCTTACCACCCTTTGGATGAAGTGTCTTGATTCAATCTTGGAGATTAATTACATTTCCACTCATGCTTTTAGTGAAGCGAACACTGTTGTGGATGCACTTGCCAAAAAAAGGTGTTCAACATGACTTGATTTGTCTAAATGAACTTCCTCTTGATTTATTTCATCTTTTTGACAAGGATTGTAAAAAAACTTCCTTCCTTTCATATTCTGTAACCTTGTTTCTTTTTTTATCCAATAAAAGGTTCTTTGGTCTTTGACCAATGAACCACCCCTCTTAAAAAAATGGTGGATGTTGATAAAAAACACGAAGCCTAAGGAGGAGATCGAGGCATTGGAATGGAATGATTTTCGGAAGATGTTTTTTGATAAATATTTTCTGCACACCCTCTGGCTTAAGATGGAAAGGGACTTCCTTGCCCTCAAGAAAAAATATGACAAATCTGTCAGAGCGTTCAAGGAAAACTTTAAAAGGCTTGAATGGTACACCTACAGCTTTTTGTTACCCCCGAAAGCAAGGTTGACCGCTTCGTTGGTGGGCTGAAACATAGCCTGCGGAAAGAGCTGTAGATTCGTGACTTTGATATCTATGAGAAAATTGTCTGATGTCCCCTCATGGTCAAAATGGAGATTTTAGAATCTCATGGGTATCATGGGGATAATAAGAGTAAGGTGGACTTCAATGTCAGTTGTCTGATGGATAAATCCAATAGTGCAATGAAGATCTAGCTCCCCACTTTCCAAAGGTACAGAAAGAAGAACCATGTAAATTGCCTGAAGGGGATGAGGAAATGCTTTAGGTGTGGAAGAGAAGAGAACCTAGCTATTAATTGTCAGCAAGAAAGACCCACAGCTAAAACAGAGGAGAGGAACGCTCCGTTCGAACCTCAACGTGTGGTTCATTGCTACAACTGCAAAGAACCAGGGCATCTTGCAAATCATTTCCCTAAGCCAAGGGTTTTTGGAGGCAAACAACAACCTCCAAGGCAGCAAGGGAGATCTTTTGCCATCACTACTACCAAATTGAACCCCAAAAATGAAGTGGTGACATGTATGATAATTATTCATTCAAGAATAGTGAATGTAATTTTTGATTCAGGTTCTACGCATTCTTTTATATCTCTAATGTTTAGTAGAAAAATCCTAGCACCACCACAAATCATGAAAGTGAAGATGTTGGTGAGTACAACAAATTGGGAAATCATTGGATCCCATAAATATAACTCCTACCCTATCATAATCTATGGATTAAACTTCCCAGCGAATCTTGTCATACTCCCTCTGGTGAAATATGATGCAATTATTAGCATGGATTGGATTTCCTTTTATAGAGCCAACATAAATTATTATGAGAGGGAAATCAATCTCCATGTACAGAATTGACCCCCTATTCTTTACAAGTGTAATGAAGAAGATGAAACTTCTTTAGCTCCATTATCTCAAGCATGCATATTACTGTCCTATGAGCACACGTATCTAGCTCAGATGATTGAATCTAAGGAGGCAACCATCCATGAAGACATGCCTATTGTGAGAGATTTCACTGAAGTGTTTCCCGAGGAATTTCTTGGTCTTCCTCCTAGAAGAGATATTGAATTATCAATTGATCTTATACCTTGGGCATTGCCAATATCCAAGACTCCATATAGAATGGCTTTTGTAAAGCTTGAGGAGCTGAAGAAACAACTATAAGAGAATCTAGATAAAGGGTTTATACGCCCAAGTGCTTCACCATGGGGTGCACCAGTCCTCTTCGTCAAGAAGAAGGATGGGTCAAAACCCCTTTACATTGATTATCGCGAGCTTAACAAAATCACAATAAAGAATAAGTATCCTCTCCCCCAAATTGATGACTTGTTCGACCAGCTGTGTGGAGCACAATACTTCTCCAAGGTGGATTGGTGGTCGGGATATTATCAAGGGTGAAGAAGGAAGATATCCCCAAGACTACTTTTTATACAAGATACAGGCACTATGAATTCATAGTATTGCATTTATAACTCACTAATGCTCCAACAATCTTCATGGACTTGATGAATAGAGTCTTTAGAGATTACTTTAACAAATTTTCGGTAGCCTTTATGGATGATATTATGATATACTCCAAAACCAAGGAGGATCATGAGGAGCATCTAAGAACTATACTAGAGACCATGCAGAAGGATACCCCCTATGAAAAGTACAATAAGTTTGAGTTCTGGTTTAAGGAAGTCTCATTATTGGGCCATATCATCACAAGAAATGGGATATCTATGGATTCCTCCAAAACAAATGCAATTGAAAGATGGCTGAGGCCAATATCGGTAACAGATATCCATTTCTTCTTGGGGTTAGCTGGATATTATCGATGATTTGTGAGAACTTTTTCACAATTTTTCAACACTCTTACCTAGGTAACTCGGAAGGGAGTAAAGTTTTCTTGGAGTGATGAACGTGAAGAACGCTTTAAGGATTTTAAAGGGAGGCTTATCACTGCGCCCGTGATCACTTTACCCACAAATGGAGAACTTTTTCTGGTATTCAGAGATGCTTCAAAGAATGGCCTAAGATGTGTGTTGATGAAAAATGACAAAGTCATTGCCTATGCTTCAAGGCAATTGAAAGTTCCTGAATAGAATTATCCAACACATGACCTCGAGTTGGCTATAGTGATCTTTACTTTGAAAATTTGGCGGCATTATCTCTTTGGGGAGAAGTGTGAAGCATATACGGACCACAAAATTCTCAAGTATATATTCACACAAAAATATTTTAACATGAACCAAATATGATGGTTAGAGCTAATAAAGGACTATGACTGCTCAACCCATTACCACCCTGGGAAAGTGAACAAGGTGGCTGATTACCTAAGTAGAAAGGACCCAGGGATTCTATCATTGATGAGAATTGAAAAGGATCCAATATTCTTAGATTTGATGAAGATGGACATGGGAATCATAAGGAAGGTAACATTATCAATCCTTTCACAAATTATTTCTCAATCGTCACTTTTGGAAAGGCTAATGGATGCTCAAAATGATGATGTGGTAATTCAAAAAAAGTGGGAGCTATTGGAAAATGGAAATCCTCAGAGTTTAATGTTAATGAAGAAGAAATTGTGAGATTTGGGAAAATACTATATGTTATATCAATTCTAGAGCTGAAGAAGGAACTTTTGGATGATGCAAATAGTTCAAATATCCCTATTCACGTAGGAAACACAAAGATGTATCGAGATCTCCGAGAGCATTATTGGTGGGATAATATGAAGAAGGAGATCACTGGATATACATCAAAGTGCCTGGTGTTTCATCAGGTGAAGGTAGAGAGCCAAAAGTCTAAGGGGATGATGCAACCATTTCCCATACCAGAATAGAAATGGGAGAACATCACCATGGACTTTTTCATCGAACTTCCAAAGACATCCAAAGACAACAATGCAATCTGGGTTGTTGTGGATCGTCTTATAAAGTTTGCACAATTCATTACTATTCAGAAGGATTTATCATTGGATAAACTGTCACAAATATATATCAAGGAAATGGTAAGGCTTCATGGAGTACCACTATATATTGTGTCCAATCGAGATCCAAGATTCACCTCTAAGTTTTGGAAGAGTCTTCAACATGCTCTGAATATTGAATGGAACTTCAGTACGACCTATCATCCTCAAACTGATGTCCAATCCAAGCAGACTATCAAAACACTTGAGGACATGTTGAGAAAATTCTCAATGGACTTTAAAGGAGAATGGGATCAACATTTTCCTCTGGTTATGTTCTATTATAATAATAGTTTCCACTCGAGCATCCAAATGGCACCATATGAATCCCTTTATGGGAAAAGGTTCAGAAAACTAGCGTGTTGGGATGAGGTCGGTGAGTGTAAGCTGGTTGGACCAGAAATGGTCGAAGAAATGGTGGAGAAGGTGAAAACCACTCAATAACATATCAAGGAAGCCTAGAGTAGACAGAAGATTTATGTAGATAACTATCCACAAGGCCTTGAGTTTAAATTTGGAGACATGGTATTTCTACGCATATCTCCATGGAAAAATTTCATGAGGTTTGGAAATAAAGGGAAGTTAAGTCCAAGGTACATCGGCCCCTTCGAGATTCTTGATCGTGTCAGGGTTGTGGCCTATCGATTAACACTTCCACCTACCATGACCAAAGTACATGATGTCTTTCAAGTATCCCTCTTAAGGAAGTACATACCAAACCCTTCACATGTACTATCTTTAGAGGTGGTACAATTATAGGATGATCTTTCATATGAGAAGAAACTAGTGATGATCTTAGATTGTAGAGAAAAATTTCTACAAAATAAGACAATGCCCCTCGTCAAGGTGTTGTGAAAAAACCACAAGTTTGAAGAAGTGATGTGGGAATCAGAGGAAATGATGAAGCAGAGTTTCCCGCATCTGTTTTAGTGTGGGAAAAGGAAATTTTGAGGGCGAAATTTCTCAAGGGGGGAAGATTGTAATGACCCAAAATTTCATTAATGGAAATCCCTCTTGATCTAATTAAATGTCTCCTTATGTAAAATGTTTATATAAAATGTCAACTTCTTTGGTTTTATGTTTTTGTATTTTAAAATACTATTAAGAATTATGACCATTTCTAATATAGCCATTGAACAGTGATCACATGATTAGTATAAATATAATACTATAACAAATCCAATTTACTCAGACAAAGGAAGAGATGGCCTCATTCTGTAGATGTGGCCCAAACGAAGCCCATTTTTCAGAGCTCAGAAAGGAGGTTGCATATTTGGACTTTTCTCTTGACCAAGTCCAAGCTGAGATTGAATATGTTAAGCTCAATTGGGACTGCCTACAAGAGAAGTGGAAGTTGATAGAGATTACCACCCGAGCAATGTTATCCGAGCCACCCTAAGAGTCTTTCACAATCGCAGACCTTAATCTTTGGTCTTATGAGGGTGTTATAAGGGGTTATGTAACAAGACCCTAGTAATATGGTTATCAACATTATTTTTTTATATAATAATGAATATTCTTTCATTTTATTATTTTTACCATGTAAATTGTTTTTAAAGCACAAATAGTATTTTTTGTTAATGTTCAACTAAGAAATCAATTTTGATGAATTAATGAATTTTTCAATTAAATAATATTTTAATAAAATATTATTATTATTATTAAATTAATTTTTATTAAATATAAATGATCGTATAATTTTATGAATGCAATTGTATTTTTTATTAATGTTTGAAAGCCATTTTTTTCAAAACCCATGAATTTTCGATAAATGTCAGTTTTTTTATTTTAAAAGTGAAAATTAACATTTTTAGAAATTTTTTTAGATAAAATAAATATTATTTCTGGAATCAGGACGTTGAAATTATCCAATGGTGAATTTTTTATAATTTTCTGAGACCGTCAAAGTTTTGGGTAAAAATTAAATACCGTTTAAATATATAATGTGTTTTTTGACATCATAATGACCTAATAGTGATGTAATAAAATACTATAAACTTTAATTTCGGCCAATATATGTTTTAACATTAAAATAATGTAATTTTGGGTTTGTTTTATTTATTTTACGAAGATTTAGTGGTCCCTTCAAGACTTATTAACCATTTTGTCTTTTTAAATTGTTTTCCTTGGGAGCGTGACTCACCTCCACATAAGCAACCCCATTATTTTAAGAATTTTGGACTTTGGCCTTATAAAATATATTTCTTCCACTTACCTTTTCCAAAAACCATTGGCAAAAACCATGGGCTGGTTTTTGTTTTTTATTAGTTTAATGTGAGGTGTCCCAAACCTAAATAATAAAGAATTCCCTCCACTTTCCTATATAATCCCACCCAAGCTCCCACTTCCTCCTCACTCAAAGCCTTTGGAGTTCGTTCAACCTCTACCCTCCTCTTTTTAGAATCCTCCCAAGGTGTCTAAATCTCCCAAGAAGCCTCTCTCAACCCTCTCTCAAGACTTTTGAAGCACACTTCCAAGTAAGGGTTTTTCTTCCTTTCTTGTTTTTGTGTAATATTATTTAAATTGTTATGCCCTTTTAATTTCAAATATAAATGTTGGGATATGGTTTCCCACCTCCCCCATACTGACCTATTTGTGTTTTAATGATGGGATACCCTTTTCTCTCTCATTAAATTCCTCCCATGTACACTCGTTACTATACCGAAATTCCGAAAGGAATTTCTCTCTCCTCATTTACATTCAATAAATTATTATGTATCATGAATCTAAATTCCATTACATTTGTTGGGAAATGTATCTATATGAACCCCTTACTATCCATGTAATGTTAATATGATGATACACCACTTTCTATCTCATCAACCAATTTCATTAGTTCTTATGTCACGCCGTTATGCTGCCAAAATTGCCCCATGCTTTTCCAAGCCAAAGTCATTGTGTAGTGAATACCATGCCCATTTCTCTATCAATTTTATTCACCTTTATTCACATTTACATACTGTTTAAATAGTTTCATGTATGTATTCCACATTCATTTATCATGGAATAAAATATTATTTTTAATGATTCAATGTTTTATGGTCCATGTGGCACACTTATGCATGAAATGAAATTTTTAAGGGTGTGCCCTGATAGCTCTTTAATGCCTTGGGTAAAGTATAGTATCATGATACATAATGTGAAATGGGTGTTTACTCATGATAATTCAAGTGCAATGAGGGTTTACTCATGCATCATGTGCAATGAGGGTTCACTCATGCTCTATGTGAAATGAGTCTTGGCTCATGGTAATTCCATGTTAAGTGTTGTTTCCACATTTCCATGTTATGATTATCATGATTTATCATGAATTTATGTTTATGCTTCTATTGTGCTCTATTTATATTCCTATTGTCTAACATGTATTGTATTCTTTATGTTATTCCATGATTATTCCCTTATTCGGCTTTATAGCTCACCATTTTCTTATGCATGTCCTCAGGTTATCCCATGTAATGCTAAGTATGAAGGAATGTAGTGGTCATGTAAAAGAAGTTTTCAATAAAGATGTGGTATTTCATGTTTTAAGTTTTTATGTAATGATCCTAAGACCCAATGACACTAGAACTCTCGATCTTCTATGTTGTATGAAGTGAAGTTTATATAATAAATTATGTTTAATTGTGTAATAAAAAGTAGGGCTGTCATATCATCATTGTCAAAGTCTTGAAGATATTTATACCATTTTTCAAAAAATTGTTCCTTATAGGTACCTACTTGTCCTTACATGTCTAGTTTCTTCTTTAGTACCCATTTTCTACCAAAAATATTTAAATCCATTGAAGGATCTACCAAAATCCAAACTTGGTTTTGGTACATGGAATCCATTTCAAAATTTGTGGATTCTTTCCACTTAGCAACATTTGTGCCACTTACTTATTTCTTATAAGTTGTAGGATCACTATTATCCACAAATAATGATTCACCATCCTTAATGACTAAAAAACTATACTATTTTGGTTCTATAACCTCTCTTGTACACCTATACAGTACTTGTGTCTCTAGAATAGTTTCTTCTTTCATAGGGATTTTCAGAATTAGGTCCCATGCCAACTATTATGTATGTCGAGCCTCAACTTTATCAATGTTTATCTCGTTCCCACCATCTTTTTTAGATATTTTCTCCCTATCGAGTATTATGGTGTGTCTTTTCACTATTACCTTTTTTTTCTGAAGGTTTATATAGGCAATATTCCCTTATTTCTTTGGGGTATCCTATAAAGGTACACTTTGTGCCTCGAGGTAAAAGTTTTTTACCTGAAGAGGCATTAAAAAATGCTAAAAACCCCCACACATGTAAGTATGAAAACATGGGTTTATTTAAATTCCATAAATGGTATGATATACCTTCTTACACTTTATTTGGAACTTGGTTTAGTATTTTTTCTATTGTTTGTAACACATATCCCCAAATGGATAATGGAAGACTCACACGACTCATCATTGATCTCACTATGTCCCACAAGGTGTGGTTCCTTCTTTCACTTACACTATTATACTGAGGTGTATAAGGGGAATCAAGTTGAGATAGGATCCCAAACACCCCTAAGTAATCAATGAAGTATTGATTAAGATACCATTCACCATGGTCTGAACAGATTTTATTAATCTTCTTGCGAAGCTGGGTATGAACTTCATTCTTGTATTACTTGAATTTATCAAAATAATCTGAATTATACCTCATTAGTTATACATATCCATATATATTAAAATACTAAATAAAATTTAGGAAGTATGAGATACCACCTCTTACCACAATGGGAAATAGTCCATATACATCTAGATGAACTAGTTCTAGAATATCTTTGGCCCTTTTACCATTTCCACTAAATAAGGATTTGGTAATTTTACCTAGTAAACTTTCATGGCATAGAACAAGAAGTTTTAGTTAAAAATAATCTAAATATCCATCTTGGTATAATTTATTCAAGTTCTTTTCATTTACATGACCTAACCGGTGATTCTATAGTTGGGTGTGGTATAAGTAATGTGAAGCAATTTCATATCAATTTCTATTACTTTTTTTTGTGTAATATAACAAATAAAGTCCATTATTTAAATGTTTATTATAATAAAAAATACTATATTTATAAAAGAAGAAACATTAATTTTCAAATTTTAAAATAAATCCATCTATTTCAAGTCTGTATATAGAAATTATATTTTTGGTAATGGATGATAAATAATAATAAACCTTAAAAACCAATATTGTTCTGTTTAGAAACGTGAGGAGGTAGTCCTTGATAGCTACAAAAAAAAGTTTAGTTCCATTGGATTCTCAAAGATATACCTCCCCTTACTCAATCTTTCTGAATCTACTTTGTTCCTATAATTTAATACATATGTGAGAACCACAAGCTGTACCAATACCCAATTTTTTGAAACATATAAATTTTACTCGATGAAGAATGAACATAAAGATTCCACTTACATCTTTGTATGGGTAAATTTTTTCTTCTAGTGACCCTTCTTACCACATGAAAAATATAAAACACCCCATTACCTTACTTTCCCCTTGATATTCCTCTTCTTGGAAGGTAGTAGAGAAGCTTTGGGATTTAATATCTTTTCTTTACCTTTCTATTTTTTCCACCATAAGGGCATAAGGATTTTCATGTTTCTTATACATATCTACTTATTGAAGAGGAGTGATAAGATCTAGCATAGAATTCTCAATGTTGTTTATATTATAATTTACAACAATGTTGGAGAAGCTCTGACAGAGTGATCCCAGAATGAGATCGATGACCAGTTCTTTGGGGATTTTAAATCCTAGAACCTCTAGATGATCAATTTAGTTGATGAGCTAGAATATGTGTGGCCTAGCTATGGAATAATTTATGAGATTTATTTGAAGGATCACCTTGGATATCTCAACCCATTTCTGTCTGCCTCTCCTTAGGTAAAGACCATGGAGGTGCTCAAACATGCTATATGCATCCATGTTTTGATGAGACTTCATGAGTTCACTCAAAATATATAAAATCATAAAACATTGAATGTTTATTGTGTCACTCAAATGTTTTTCATAGAAAATGAAATATTAATCACTCTCCTCTTTAATAAGAAGATTAGGAATTGAGGATCCTAGCACGTAAGATTTTTGTTCATAGAGTAGCACAACCCGAAGGCATCTAAACCACTACTTAAATTTAATTCCATTTAAGAGGTTGTATTTATACAATATTAAACCTATGGATAATCTCGGTGATGATCTTTCAATTTTATTCTAGAAATAAAATATCATATTATAAGTACTTTTTCTTGATTATAAATTATTTGATAAATAGTATATAAATTAATTTTATTAAATATCCCACTAGTTTATCAAGTCCAAATAACACTCACAATTGAACTCAGAATGTCTAGTTTATTTACCATTCTAGTGGAAAGGATGAATATGCCTCTTCACATAACCCCAATGAGGGTTGGTCAAGATACTTAAATATATTTTTGTAGGAAAGTCTTTTCCAACTATGAGCATGTAGATCCTTGATCCATTGAGTGGACTCCCCTATCCTAAAACCCTGAATTGGATTCCTTCAACACTTACCTATAAGTTATATCAAGTCTATCGAGGGATACTTCTCTCAATTTAAGGTATTTAATTTAACCCATAACTATCAAAATAACTCTACGTTAATATGAAGTGTCCCAAAAAGGGTTTTCCAAACACTTAGTTCTAAGGGTTTCATTCCAAATCAAGTAATGGAAGGCCACGTATGGATTGATATTTAATTGAGTGATTTTAATTTATTATGCATAAATTTTACCTTTTTTATCCTTTACATATCTTGTTAATACTAAGTGAATTTTTCTTAATTAATTAACCATGTTGGATAAAAAATTTACACACAATTCATTTATTTATTTTTTCTTTGCACCTTAATTCATTTATTTATGTGATTGTGACCTTGCAGCCATAAAAAAAATAATTACATAGATATAATTAATTAATTAATGAAATGACCCATTCATGAGATTTATCTAACAGTTGATTTAATGAGTGGAAATTAAATAAAAATATGACATAGGAGAAAAAATTCATATTATAAGTCTTGGAATGAGTTACAATATTCAACATGTCCACCTGCATAACACCTAGGTTGACATCATTATGGTTCTATATTGAACCGTTTCTACACACCTTGTTAAATTCCATTAATTACAAATATTTATAACTCATATGATGGTGAGGGGAACCAATGGATTTATTAAAGGGTAATTACATAAATATCCTTGGACACAAATGTCCTACATAATAATGGTGGGAAGGATGACTCATAAACCATCAAATTTAATTTAAAAATAAATAATTGCAAACCTGTGAAATAAATTAAATTAAATAAATGCCAAAACATACACTTGTCTTTGTCAATCTCATGAATGGTCAAACATACAATGTATATGAAAAAGAAAATGACTAAAATTCATTTCTTATTTCTTTATTTATTATTAAGATAAGCATGCTTTCATTAATTAATTAATTCCCTTTCATCTTAATAAACAAATGAATTATTTTGGAGATAACTATTATTAAGGAATTAATGAAAAATAAATAGTATGACCAATAGTTCAAGATTTATCACAATAAATTAGTGGAGAATTTAAAATTATTTAAAAACATTATTAAATTTCCAAACACTTAAAGTACCAATCAAAGCAATAATGTTTTAATTATGAAATTATTAATTTAATATAATTTAATTTTGTTAGTAATTGGTATACTACATAGTGTGTACTATCCAGTTACACTCTATGTACCTCTATTTTCATGTATCTGTATTACACCCTTGTGGATTTGACATTTTGACTTGGTCAGACTACATGACATGTACATTCCAACTACACATCATGTATCTGCTTTTTGTGTAACTGATATACTCACCTGTGTATTCGGTAAGTATCTTAGATGGTTACACAATGTGAACAGACCAGCTACACGCCATGTGATTCAAATATTGTGTGCCCATGAAACCCGTTGAAAGGCTTTACTTGATCTCGGGTGAAAAAATACAAGACTTGTGTACTACATCTACACTCTATGTATCTCTAATTCCATTTCTCTAGATAACTCAGTGTGTATCTTGAATGTGGGAATTGATAAACTTTAGTCTATGTGCACCACATATTTGTCGTGTATATCATAAATTCTCAAGGCTTCCAGTATCACATGGTTTGACTATGTATTATGACCACAAATCTTGTGTGCTTTACATCGCTAACCCATATAGACTACCTGAGGTGTATGCCGATATACACCGTGTAATCCGAAAATCGTGTTCTAGATTGGATGGTGAATATGATGTGTACACTACATGTAATAACTTCTTGGCATGTTGTGTATTCCACGACATGGCCAGGTGTAGTGTACTAGGGTACACAGTATGTACTTCCAAGTGCACGCTGTGTACCCTTGTATTACCGGTAAAAAATTGGGAGTTCTCAATGGAATCTCCAGTAGTTCTTCATCTATTCTTAGTGATTTTAGAAAATGAATTATTGTATGAACTTGATTAATATGTTTATAACATGCTAATTTAAGTAAAATTAAAGAATGAATAATAAGAATTTTTTTGTGGCGGATCATAAATTAAAGTTTCTTTTAATATTCGAGTTTCACGAAACCATGAGTGAGGATCTTGAATGTAAAATTTATAATTAATTTATTTAATATAGGAAAAACAAATACATGGGAATAGGATCCTTGTTAGGACCAATAGGGGCCTATATACCCTAATAGGGGGGGGGGGTGAATTTGGGTATGGATATTATTTTTAAAATTCTTCCTGCCCCACTGGATCTTGACCTCTTTATTACAAGGGTAACTTGGTTTGAACTTGTGTATTTATTATGATCACTTCTTTTCTTCTTTATCTGATGATGATGCTTTGAATGCAATGTAGTGAAGCAAGCAGGCAGACACAAATATTTTTACTTGGTTCACCCTCACTGGGCTACATCCAAGGAGTATACAACGATGATGTGCCGTTGTAACAAATCCACTAAAGCTCACGGTAAATTTACAATTCTTGGGATAGATCACTTCTATGCCCAGGATCACTGCCTCTACAATGTTTAGAGTCATCTCACTTCTTTCCCAAGGGTCACTCCCTATTTCTCTCTCTCTGGCTCACTACTAGTGGAGAGGATCACCTTCTTCCTCTTCCTTTGCTCACTCCTCTAGAAAGGATACACTCACAGTTTATAGACCTGTAGGCCTCTTCATTATCACTAATTAATTCATCCTCTGTTTTATGTAGATGCACTGTTGAAGTCCAACTTTCACCCATAGATGAATCTCACTTTTCACCGAAGGTATCGATAAATATTCCAGCTTTCACGCAGCCCTGAATCACTATTGTTTGTCAACCATACCTGGCGCCCATCTCTAAGCCAGCGTGCAAGTCTCAGCATGCAAGTTATAACTGGCGTGCAAGTCCACCTCAACCACTTGCACGACACAAGCTTCTGCAACTCCAAACTTGCGCGACTCACACCCTTTTACGCCCCAACCAATTTTGGCTTGCAACCACCAACTATCGCGCTTCTTCAAAATGTGGCATACAAGTGTCACCAAAAAACTTGTGCAAAACCAAATTATTCAACTCAAAACTTGGGTGACTTACTTCCTTTCTCACCCAAAGCCCACCGGACACGCAACAAACAACTGGCGCGCAACTTCTACTTGTGCGACCGCACCACCACTTGCGCGACCACCACACCTATGTGACGAGAGCTCTGATTTTCTCTAAGTGTTGAAATCATGTAGAATGAGGAGGGATAGACCTATATTTATAGGCATTTGGACACCATACACGACAACGTGCAAGTCTCTCCTCGACGCGCAAGTCTTGGTGCGCAAGTCTATGCCCCACAAGTCACTTGCACGACCAACCCTAGAACTTGGGCGCCCCTTTTTCCTTTTCCATTTTTTGATGCTGCGATCTTGAAAAACATATGGTGTGCAAGTTTCCTCTTCTTCAAGTCAACGACGAGAAAGTCCCTTTTCCAAAATCACATTTCTCCATTTGTCAATTTTCTGGCCCAAAAATTCGGCAAAGACTGGAAAACGACATCACCTTGTATCTGTTCTTGTTGAACCGCCTCCAGATCGATCATTCTTTTATCGATGTTCTTGAATCAAACTTGGATCATTAATCAAATCCCTTGAAATCGAAATACCACCATGAAATCCCCTTTTTCAACAAATTTGTATGTCGCAGTTTTCTTTGTCAACAAAGACAACTCAGATGTCCACTTTGTTAACAAACACAATCCTCTTGAAAATGCTTCAATGATACCTTGAAGGTTTTTTCCCCAAAAATATCTACATTTGGGTTTGTTGAAAACTCTTCCATAAAAAGAAACATCATTAATTTTTCACCCACCATTCTCCCATTGCGATTCATAATAGCAATCAAGGATTTACTCAACACATACTCTAAACCCACATGAGCAATGCTCGGCGTGATAAACAAGAGTAAATGAAAATTTCATCAATGAAGCAATTAAAATATGACACCCACTATTGACACCATACTGATACCATTTTTTGGAAATATTCTTACCACATTCAAACACCATTATTCTAATTTTATCACGATCTTCAGTTGTCATGATATCTATTCTTTGATCGATCACTTCTAGCATCGTCAGATCTAAAACGCTCCCCCTATCTTCTCACAACTTTAACTCTTGTTAGATGAAAATCCTCTTCAGCACTATTACCTGGGTTATCCAAGCTAAGCTCAAACTCCCCCTATCTGGATGCTCAACCTGTTAGCTTCTCCCCATATCTATCATGATTTCTCAAATAACCACAATGTCTCCCCCTTGAACAATCACTATTTTCTCCCCCTTTGTCAACGAACCCAAAGGTCACTCCTTTGTAGTCTGTAACAGAGTAGAGAACACATATCAACACATTAGGGAACAACATATCATACCTGGGGGAGAGGGGGGTGGTTCCACATCCACACTCTTTTAAGTGTAGGGAGTTGACTGAACTCCCAGATCCAGTCGATGCCTTTCAAACGCTTCCTTGGGTAAGGCCTTTGTCAGAATATCTGAAACCTGTAGCTTTATAGGCACATACTCCAACTTCACAAGACCTTGCTCCACCTTCTCCTTGATGAAATGATATTTTATCTCAATGTGCTTTGTCATTGAGTGTTGAACTAGGTTTTTTCTAAGATTTATAGCACTTGAGTTATCACACTGGATTCCAATCGGAGAATTCATTTCAATTATCATATCTTCAAGCTGCTGATTCATCCATAATAACTGTGTGCATGCTTTATTGGCTGCAATATACTCAGATTCCACGGTGCTCAATGAAATGTAATCTTTATTCTTACTTATCCAAGAAATACACAATCCACCAAGATAGAATGCACCACCTGACATTGATTTTCTATCATCCGCTGAACCGGACCAGTCTGCATCAGTATATCCCAATAACACTGTCTGATATTTTTCATTATATGTCATGCCAAAATCCACCGTGCCCTTGATATACCGAAGTATTATTTTCACTGAAAGCATGTGGCTTTCCTTGGTATTTACTCTGATAACTTGATGCTTGGAATGTGGCGAAACAAATATCTGGCCTTGTTGCAGTTAAGTACAACAAACTTCCAATAATTTTCTTGTATTCTATGATATTAATTGCCTTGACATCCTCATCTTTGGAAAGTTTCGTCTAGGTAGCCACTGGAGTCTTCATCTCCTTGTAATTTTCCATTCCAAATATTTTCAAAACCTCCTTGGCATATTTGGATTGAGAAATGAAAGTGTAATTACTACCTTGTGTCATCTGTAGACCAAGGAAAAATGTTATCTCACTAATCATTGACATCTTGAACTCATTTTTCATGAATTCGTAAAACTGTTTTCACTAAGCTTTATCTGATCCACCAAATATTATGTCATCGACATAAACCAGCACCATCATCCTTTGATTACTATTGTTGTTGATGTAGAGATTATAATCAACTCCACCACATTGAAATCCAAGGTTTTTCAGATACTGATCCAGCCTTGAGTATCATGCTCTTGGTGCTTGATTCAACCCATATAGTGCTTTCTTCAAATGACAAAAATTATTCTCATCTTTATGAATGAGAAAACCACATGGCTGCTCAATGTACACTTCTTCTTCCAGAATCCCATTCAAGAATGCAGATTTGACATCCATCTGGAACACCTTGAACTTCTGTTGCACTATAATGTCTAGGAATAATATGATTGTCTCCATCCTTACAACCGCTTCAAATGTCTCATCAATATATATTTCCTATATATGGGAGTTTCCTTTGCACACCAATTGTTCGTTGTTCTGAATCACTGTTCCATATTCATTAATATTGTTGCGATAGACCCATTTAGTATCGATGACATTCTTATCTTCTAGACTTGAAATAATCTCCCATTTCTAATTATCTTTGGAATTAGTATCAACCACTTTTACTCCCCCTGAGTCTCTTACCACTTTCTTACTTTCAACAGAAAACTTGTCACTATGTCATTGTTCAATGACGTCATTTCTTTTAACTAATTTCTTGATCTTCTTGTTGAAACATTGTCGATACTCTCTCGAAGCTTCTTGGTATCCTAAAAACAGTTATATAATACCACATTGTTAGAACAAAATAGATAATCATGAGATGCATGATTATTGATGCTTCTCGGGAAATATGTCTTCTCTCGATAGATAACACCTGAGCTGGGTCATCCAATTATTGCATTGATGGCTCTTGCATCTGATTTTGTTATTGAATGCTCCCCTTATGTTATGAAACACTTCTTGGGGTCAGGCCCACTATTTAGACTCATAACCATTCTTCGACTCCTGCATCATTTATTCTAATATGGAATTCAACATCGAGACATTAACTACATTTCTAAGACTACTGAGTTGGAACTCGGTGTATGAAACAAGAGATAGAGTTAATAACACAATCACTTCCTATTGTGATATGTTTCTCCATTTCTTCTTCAACTTTGGTACCATATTTGAGTCAATCGAAACTCTGAAGCATATCCCTTCTCCAATTTGCATCTTTATATGCCACTTCCCCTTGGACCATATCTCCTTAAAACCTGAAACACTTGAATCATTAGTTAACAACATTTATATACATAGGGAGAGGGGTGGACCTTCTGGAATCCTCGTGATGATGATTGTGATTGATCCTGATGGGTCAACCCTTTGATTCTTTCTTGCAGAGAATCACACTCCTTCCTGGATTCTTCTAGGTACCTATCCAACTTCAACTTCTCTAGCTATATGACTAAGCATTCATCACCTGTATACTGAGTCTTTTTCTGATATGATAATTCTGCAGGCCTGGCGTTTCTCACCATTTGGGGTTTAAACCTACTAGTACACATTTCCATCATTAATGTTCCACTGAAATTCCATTTCCCTTGATTTCTTCTCTGAGTAAAAATATCTCTTCTTGTCATCATCCCTAGATCCTTCCTCCATTGTAGGGATCTTCCCCTTTCCTCCACTTATTTTTGTGGCACCCAACTTGAAAATTCTTCAATGCATTCTTTGTTTATTTTTCTTTTATCATATTTCTGAGTCACCACACTAGGTTTCATTGGTGGTAGGTCCTCCACTAAATGTATATTCTTCTTACTCACGATTGTATCATTTCCTACCTTTTTCTTCCAGATTTGTTCATGTTCTTTCTTAGAGGGAGGTTGTGAGTGTGACTGATACAACTTTTATTCAGCTTCAAGTGATTCCCCCGAGTCTCTAAGACTATTCTACAACTTACCACTTTGTCTCCCAGTGTAATATTTCTCTTTATACATCACTGGATTCAATAATATCTTTTTGGGCTACTTTTCCTTTCTTGCATTATTCTTGCTGCAATATCTTTCCAAATTCCCATGATTAGAACATATGAAACATCTTCCATTAAAGGCATACCTTATTTTGTCATCTCTCAGCCAAGATGTTGATGCAGCTTGAGTTCTTCCTCTGAAATTGATCTCTTGAGCTTCTTGACATATATTCATGGTGTGTCCCATTTTCCACAGTAATAACATCTAATGAATGCTTTCTTCTGAGAGACTATTCTCTCTAATTTCTCATGAATCTTCTTCTTATTCCCAGATTTGTGAAAGTTTCTATTTTCATATCCTCAAATGTATTCCAGATCCTCTGAACAGAAGCTTGATGTGTGGCCATGAATCCCGCAAAAATATCACCTGTCGTCACTTCTTTTTGAAACTATCCTCTTAGGCCTATCTCCAGCACCAACAGGTTTTTCTCCACTCATGGAACTATTCACGGCTCGCATTCTGTCATGCACGGGAAGGGATTCATCAAATCTAATGACACATTTTCCCAAACTATATAGTCTTTGACATGATAAAATATGTTGTTGTTTCTCTTCATAAATAACATATTTCTTCTTCATTTTTTAATCACTTGTTGAAGGATAATTAAATAGCAAGTGCAAGGCATCCTTCATTTTAGACTTTCCATTGGTATTGGATTTATCCAATTCTTTCATTAATGATTATAGCTCTTCTTCCAAATTTTTAATATTTATATACCTTGATTCACGTTGGGAATAAATTCCTTTCTTAATAAGATTCCCTCTACTCATATCATCTTCCAATTCACGTGTCAGCTTATCCCCCATGACACCTTGCTCGTTTACTTTCAATTTTATTTGAGTAGATGATTTAGAGACAGATGAATTATCTTATTGTAGCCTTCGATTCTTCTGAACTAGCTCAGATAGCTGTGTAGAAAGATCATCATTTCTAGATTTCAGATTCTGAATTTCATTTGTGTCCAGATTCTTTCCCTTAACATCAGCTTTGAGTTTTTCTCTCTTTATAGATAGCTTTTGTAATTCATCGGCTTGGGAATAATTCTTCTCCATTAGATCAGTGTCCAGATCAATAAGCCTTTTATATAATCCTCTTATCTTGTTAACCTCAATTTCCATTTCTTGGACCCTGATTTCTTTAGATTTCATATCTTCATCCATTTTCTAATCCAATTCCTTTTCCTTGTGGACATCTTCTACTTTTTGTTTTCTTGGCATTTCTTCATCATCAGTGGTTCCAATATCACTTGGAATATCAGGTTCTTCACTCATTCCTTCCGAATCATTGAATGAGTAAGTATTTTCACAGTATGATTCATCCAAACCATTCTTCTGTTCACTACACGATTCCTTTAACTAAATCACACTCTTTCCATTGACACTTCCACAGTGGGTAATTTCACCAGACTTCTGCTTCTTCTTTGAAGTTCTTCCCTTTTCCATGGCAAAATATGAAAAAAGAAGACTGAATATTTAACTTGCGCAATTTAATGAACCAAGTTAGAGAAAACAAATCTGATAAAAGAAACCTACATCTGATACCAATTGTTAGGACCAATAAGGGCCTATATACCCTGAGAGGGGGATGAATCAGGGTGTGGATATTCTTTTTAAAATTCTTCCTGCCCCACTGGATCTTGACCTCTTTACTACAAGGGTAACTTTTTTTTCACTTGTGTGTTTATTATGATCACTTCTTTTCTTATTCATTTGATGATGATGCTTTGAATGCAATGCAGGGAAGCAAGCAGATAGACACAGAGATTTTTACTTGGTTCACCCTCACTCGGCTACGTCCAAGGAGAATGCAACGACGATGTGTCATTGTACAAAATATACTAAATCTAACTGCCAATTTACAATTTTCAAGCTAGATCACTTCTATGCCCAGGCTCACTGGCTTTACAATGTTTTGGGTTAGCTCACTGCTTTTCCAAGGGTCACTCCCTGTTTCTCCCTCTCTGGCTCACTACCGGTGGAGAGGATCACCTTCTTCCTCTTCCTTTACTCATTTCTCTGGAAAGGATCCACTCACAGTTTATAGACCTGTAGGACTCTTCATTATCACTAATTAATGAATCCTCTGTTGTATGTAGATGTGCTATTAAAGTCCAACTTTCACCCGGAGATGAATCTCACTTTGCACCGAAGGTATCGAGTAATCTTCTAGCTTTTACGCAGCCCTGAATCACTACTATTTTTCAACCATACCAGGAGACCTTATCTAAGCAGGCGTTCAAGTCTCAGTGCACAAGTTATAACTGGCACTCAAGTCCACCTCGACCACTTGTGCAACACAAGCTTCTGAAACTCCGAACTTGCGCGACTCACACCCTTTTACGCCCAAACCAATTTTCGCGCGCAACCACCAACTATCGCGCTTCTTCAAAACATAACATGAAAGTGTCACCAAACCACTTGTGTGACACCCCCTTCTTCAACTCAAAACTTGGGAGACTCCCTTCCTTTCTTTCCCAAACCCCATTGGACGCACAACAAACAACTGGCGTGCAACTTCTACTTGCACGACCACACCACCACTTGCGCGACCACCACACCTACGCGATGGGAGCTCTGATTTTTCACAAGTGTTGAACTCACGCATAATTAGAAGGGGTTGACCTATATTTATAGGATTTTGGACACCTTGCGTGATGGCATGAAAGTCTCCCCTCAACACGCATGTTTCAGTGTGCACGTCTCTGCCGTGCAAGTCACTTGTGCGACCAACCCTAGAACTTGAGATCCCATTTACCCTTTTCCATTTTTTGATGTTCTGATCTTGAAAAACATGAGGCATGAAAGTTTCCTCTCCTTCTAGTCAACGACGCGCAAGTCCCTTTTCCAAAACTACTTTTCTCCATTTGTCGATTTTCAGGCTAAAAAATTCAGCAAACACTGGAAAACGACGTCACCTTGTATCTATTCTTGTTGAACCACCTCCAGATCGATCATTCCTTTGTCGATGTTCTTGAATCAAACTTGGATCATTAACCACATCCCTTGAAATCGATATACCACCACGAAATCCCCTTTGTCAATAAATTTTTATGTCATGGTTTGCTTTGTCAACAAACACAACACAGATGTCCACTTTGTCAACAAACACAATCACCTCAAAAATGATTCAATGATACCTTGAGGGATTTTTTTCCAAAAATCCTTCATCGACATGAATGTTGATCATCCGAAAAGTCCCTCTTCGATTTATTTCATTGTGTTGTGTGGATCCAAGGATAGAATCCATCTAGTAGTGAACCACACATGATCCTTTTATCTCTAAGAAACACCAATTGGTCTCTAGGTTCTAGTACGAAGAATCGATTATCTTTCATTTTTTGTGTTGATTGTTCGTCCTTCAGTCTTAAAGGAATCACTCTCGTGTTTCTCGTTCTTGAGAGGGTTAGATAAGTAGGATTCAAGAGAGAATTCATTTTCCACAAAAATTATCTATTTTAATTTCAATGATTGATTTTTCCACACCCAACACAATAGACATAACCATCTATTTATAGAGCTAGGGTTTTGGTTAAAATAATTATTTAATTACATTCCGAAACATAAATAATATAAAAAACATTAATAAAACTATTACCAAATAATAATAATAATCATATTATTATTTTTTGTCACACAACAACTTTCTCAATAACAAATATTATTTAATCATCTTGTTATTTAATATTTATCATTGGTCATGGTCTTGGTCTATTTAAACTTGTCAAGATTTTATTGAACACATGAATAAATATTTAATTTAAATATTTCATTCATCAATAAATATTTGAGGTCAATAAAATGTGAATAAAATTATCCCTCAGTCTTGAGAAAAATATTTATTCAATTAATTAAATTCAAATATAATTTAATCGAGATCATCGATAACACTTAGTGTGATACTCTCTAGGATTATTTCTCATTGGAATTAGGCAGGTTTTCCTAACGTCTAAGATTAATATATATTAATGGGTCAAGGAACCCAAGAGAATGAAATTAATGTTGCAATGATAACAACCATATATGAACACACACTGTGTAATATAATCCCTTTGTGATAATATCTACTCAAGAAGGTTGCACATTTTTGTCACCAACCACTTTGTTTGATACATATTTCTTTGATTATCTGAAATAAACACATCGTTAAACCATGACCATGGAATTTAATGCAACGGTTCTATTCCAATCAAATTTATGACATATCAACTTCCATAAAACTAGAAGATACAAATACTTAATTGACTTATCCATTAATGGAATTTCAATCGTGACACACCCAATGTACCTTACCTCATCATGAACATATGTCGTCATGGTTTTCACCAAAAAATATAAGTGTGTGAGTCATGACATGTATTAATGGTAATATTAAAGTTTATGGAACATTACACATGCTCGTATATAGGAATATCTGATGACACTGAAATATATAGAATTTATATTGGTGGGACTATTCTCAAGATCTTCCATCTTGGATATTACTAAGTGAAAACTTCATGAGAAGAAGCATCATATTCTTATGAGTAACTACACCTGACATCCTATGTACTATGTGTCCTATCATAGTACATTATCTGACCACGGTAAATTATTTACGAATACTATCTTAGCACTTCAATGTTCTAATAATAGTAGGGAACTTCTATGACCTTATTAATGAAACATATACTATAGGAAATTATTACATTATATTCATACAAAAAAATGAACAATATATAATAAAAATTATTATTAATATTAAATACATCTAATATACATGTAATCAAAGTAAAAAATAGGAGGTCCTAGGAAACCAACTTATTATGAACCTAGTCTTCCAAAGACACCAGGACTTATGATCTTTGGGTTATACTTATTGGATATTTATGTTTAAAAATTATGTAATAATATGTGCAAAAGGATTGTTCCTCTATAGTTAGTATTAAAGGAAGGTCTAGTTATTTTATAGGATTAAGAGTGGAATAGTATAGTGATAACCCTTGAGATAAATATAAGTATTGGAAAATATCATGGAATTTTGGTAAAGTTTAAATAGTGTGGTTTCTGAGAAATTACATCGTTTTCTGGATACTACAAGTGGATGTGGATCTGGAATAGACTGACCATATCTGAACTTATATACTTAACAACTAGTTAATATTAGTGGATTTTGTTATGAATGACACACTGTTAGTGTATTCTCATTGGAATAGCCCTTAGTGGTGAACCAAGTAAAACTATTGTGTTTTTCTATTGCTTGTGAATGTTTGATTACTACACAATTCCATTAGACATATTTAACATGTTCCTACCAATATGGGAACAAGATCCATTGAATTAAAAGAAAAAGTTGACACCTTGATTCACCCCTCCCCTCTTTGGGTGGTCTGGGGTCCTACAGGCGGGATCTGAGAAATTCATGATAGTATTAGATCAACTACCTCAATTTATGAATAAAAACTTCAATCATGCGGAACACCCTCCTCCTCCTAAGAAAGATAAAGTTACAATAAATTCTTTTATGTGAAAAGGCATCTTATGTTTAGTGGATCATTTGATACTATCATCATTGTATAATGTATTTACTTTATTAAGAGAATATTCTATGTCCTCTAATGCATATATCAATATAAATTTGTGTTTTCCATTTACAAAATTTTTGGATAATAATATCAACGATGGGAATTGATAAAGAACACAAATTAAAAAGAGGATATTTATTACATGGAATGTGAATACTTCAAGAAAATATTATTCTATAAATATTTTCCCTAAAATATCCATCTTAAAATAGAGAGGTAATTTATCACACTAAAGAAAAAATTAAGATGAGTGTATTAGGGAGTATGAGAGAAACTTAATAAGGATTTTATGGTATGTCTCATGTATTTTCATCAACATTAAAAGTATGGTGGACCATTTTTTTAGTGGGTTAAATCCAAGTCTAAGAAAATATTTAGTGATTTGAGACTTTGATAGCTATAAAGATATTGTTCATTATGCCCTCAAGGTCAAGATATAGATTGAAGACTCTCAGTGGTCTCTTGATTATAAATATAATAAGTGTAAAATAGAGTTTTCTCGAGAAGTATAAATAGATAAATCCCATGGAGAAAATAAAACCCAACACCCCACTTGTCAAAGGTGTGGGAAGAATCATCACGGAAACTATCTAAATAGAACAAGGGGGTGTTTCAAATATGAAAAATAGGGGCATGATGACAATTATTTCAAAAGGTAAATAAATAAAACTATAATTGTGAAAGAAGAAAATAAGGTTTAGATCAACACTCATCCTGTGGTGTAGTGTTTCAAATTCAATGAACATAGGAAATATTCAATCCAATTCCCTAACCCAAGGGATGTTATAAAAAATCAATAGAAAAAACATCCAAGGCCAAGAGAGAAATGAAGGGAATATGATATCACTACTCCTAAGGTGGATCTTAACAAAGATGTGGTGATAAGTATGAATGTTTTTCGTTCAATAATATCCATTGTAAATTTTTATTCTGATTTTGTGTATTATTTTATATCTTGAACGTTTTAAAAAACTATTCAAACACCACCTCAAAGCATGGGGGTTGATTTATCTATGTGAATAAAAAACAATATAATTGTTGCATGCTAAGTGTATAAATCATCCCCAGTTAGTTTTTGTGGACTAAATCTTCTGTAAAACATCATATTACTTTATTTAGTGTAGTTTTATGATATATTTATAATGGTTTAACTATACTCATATAAATACAACATCAACTATCAAGAGATGGATATCACTCCTTACTTACCAAGTCATCCAATAATACTATACAAGTTTAAGGAGGATGAATCTCCCATAGAATCTTCTACTCAAGAATGGATATTATTTCCTTATGATAAATCATATTTATATTAAATGATTGAGAAAATAGAGATAATCTTGATTGAATAAATTCCCATTAGGAGGGATTATACTGATGTATTCACTGAAGAGTTGTCTATTATTCATCATGACTACGACGTCAATTTCTCAATGGAACTTATACTTGGATATCTATCCATATTAAATAATACTTACAAAATGGCCACTATTGAATTGGAAGAGCTAATGAAGCATTTAAAATAGAATATAGAAAAGGGTTTTATATGATTGGGTGCTTCACCAGGGGGTGCACCAATCCTCTTTGTCAAGAAAAATCATAGGTTATTGAGCCTTTGCATTGAGTTTTATGAACTCAAAAAAATAAAGATAAATAACATGTATCCACCACCATAGATAGATGAATCCTTAGATCAAATTTGTAGGGAACAATATTTCTCTAAGGTGGAAATTTGATTAGGATATTACTGATTAAGGTTTAAGAAGGAATATATTAAAAAAATGCCTTTCGGGAAAGGTATGGACACTATGAGTTCATAATGATGCCTTCCAAACTCACTAATTCTTTAATTATGTTTATATAATTAATGAATAGATCCTTAAGATATTACCGGAACAAATTTTTCAGTCTTTATAGATGATATTATAATAAAATCCAATAGAAAGGAGGAGCATGAGGAGGATTTGAGTACTATGTTAAAGAATTTGTTAAAAAAGAAGATATCTGGAAAGTACAATAAATTTGAGTTTTGGATAAAGGAATTATCATTATTGGGGAATATTATCACTAGAAAATGGATATTTTTTGACCCTTCTAAGACAAATATAATTTAGGACTAACCTGGAATAACATCTATAATTTATATCTATAGTTTCCTTGGAAGATATGGATATTAATGATGATTTATGACAATTTTATCATGATTATAAAACTAAATTTCCTTGATAACTTAGAATAGTGGAATGTTTATATAGACTAGTGAATGTTAGAGAGCTTTAAGTAGTTGAAAAAGAGGTTTTACATTGCACTGATACTCATACTTCCCTCAAGTGGGGAAACTTTCAGGGTTTAAAATGATGATTAAAAGAAAGTATTGGGATGTTTAATGATGTAAAATGATAAAGTGATAGACTACACCTCAAGGTAGTTGAAATTTGAAGAATTGAACTATCCAACACATGATTTGGAGTCATCTGTAATGATCTTTTCTTTTAAAATTTGGTAACATTATATCAATGGGGAGATGTTTGAAATAAATATGGATAATAAGATTATTAAAAATATATTAACACAAAAGGATCTTAATATGAACCAGAGAATATGGTTAGAGCTGATAAAGGACTACGACTTCTCAATTAATTACATCATGGGAAAGAAAATAAAGTGGTTGATTCTCTAGGTAGATAGATCCAAAAATCTTATCACTGATGAGAATTGAGAAGAATACAATCTCTTTACACTCATAAAGGATGGAAATGAGAATCGTGAAAGAAATAACATCATTATTCATTTCTCAAATTATTTCTCAATAATCCCTTCTATATACATTAAAGGACGCTAAAAGAGATTATGCATAAATTCCAAAGAAGGTGGAAGCTATAAGAATAGGGAAATCCATGGAGTTACAAATTTATGAAGAATGATTTATAATATTTGGGTCACAAATATGTGTTCTATCAAATTCGAAGATAGATAAAGAGTTATTATATAATAAACATAGCCCAACATTCTCCATCCACATAAGGAGAATGAAGATGTATCAAGATTTCTGGGAGCACTATTGGTGGGAAAATATGAAGAAGTAGATCACAAAATATAAATCAACATTTTTGGTATGGTGACAAGTGAAATTTAAAAGGAAAAATCCTAAGGGTATGATGCATACATTACCCATACCTATATGTAAATTGGAAAAACATCACCATAGACTTTGTCACTAGTCATCCAAATACATAAAAATAAAATAACTTCATGTGGGTTATAATAGATCATTTTACAAATACTACTCACTTCATTAAAATTTTAGAGGAATTATCACTCAATAAAATTGTAAGGATATACATTAGAGAGGTGATGATTCTACATGAAACACCACTATTGATTGTATTTGATTGATATAATATATCTATATCTATGTTTTGGAAGATCCTTGAACATGATCTAAATAATGAGTTGAACTTCAATATGAATTATCACCCCCAAAATAATAGACAAACTAAGTAGACTGTTGAGACATTGAAATACATATTGATATCATGCTTTATATATAAACTTCAAAGTAGGATGGTATCAACATCTTCCTCTAGACGAGTTCTCATATAATAATAAATTTCACTCAGTAATAAAAATGGATCCTCATGAAGCCCTTTATGTTAAGAGATATAGAACATCTAATTTCAAGGATGAGGTTGTTGAAAGAAAGATTTTGGGACCTTAAATAGTTTAGGAAATGGTAAAAAAGGTCAAGACTATTCAACAACACATCAAGATTTCACAGATTTAACAAAAGAGCTATGCTGACAATCAATGATGAGAACTGAAGTTTGAGATTGGGGATAAAGTGTTTCTCCACCTATCTCCATTGAAGGGATTCATAAAATTTGGTAAGAAGGGAAATATAATCCCCATGTACATAATCCCCTTTGATATTATCAATCATATCAAAGTTGTGTCATATCAACTAGCATTACCACCAACCCTTCCCAAGTAGATGATGTATTCCATGTATCCTTCTAAAGGAAGTACATACCAGAACCCTAACATATAATAAATTCATAAGTGGTACAACTGGAAAATTATATATCTTATAAGGAGAAATTGGTGAATATATTTATGTATAGAGATAAATTTCCATGCAAAAAGATAACTAATTTGGTCAAAGTACTATGGCAGAACCATAAATACAAAGAGGAAACTTGAGAACTGAAGGAATCCATGAAGTAGAAGTACCCCCACATGTTTTAACCTTATAATGTGATAAAAAAAAATTAGGGTCAAATTTATTAAGGGTAGAATAATGTAACACCCAGAATTTGTTTAAAAAAATTTGTTCGATAAAATACACAACATGCAACATCGAGCCTAAACAAACCATAACTATTTAAATATGACCATTACAACCTATCCATTAACATAGAGGGTATGAATAGGATTAAAAAATTTATGATATATATATATATATATATATATATCCTAAAAAATATAAATGTATTTATGAATTCTTATGAAATAAGAACTCAATTTTTAATAAATATGTTTTATTCTTCAAAAAATACATTTTCTTCTAAAATGATTTTTATTAATTTTTGTGATCAAATACTATAATTAATTTATAGTAATTTTAGAAAATTTATTTTATAAAATGAACATAATTTTTAAAAATAGAACATTATAATTAACTTACTGGTGAAATTTTGGGTTTTTTGGAAAATATTTATTTTTCAGTGAATAGTGAAAACATATACATTTTTGTAAAACTATCATTTCTTTTCAATATATTAAATAATTTAAAAGAAAAAATATGATTTTAATTTTATTTAAAAGTAAAATAATAATTATTTTTTTATATTTAATACAATTAATTACATTTTAATCATATTAATATCATATTTTAGTATAAGTTGTTTAGGCTTAAAAACACATTTATTTGAAAACTGTTTTTAAGTATATAATATGTCTCAATTTTAATTAACTAAAATAAAACGTAATGGGGAATTTATTAAATTAAATTTATAGATTATATATATGAATTTAAATTTATATAATAAGGATTACTATTTATATATTTAATTTAATATCGTCTTATGCTTGAAAAATACATTTCTTGAAAAACCGTTTTTCGACACATTTTGTGGCATTGTTTTTTTAAATTAAATTCAGAAATTTTTTTGAATTAAATTTGATAAGATGGTTTAAATTTTTTAAATGATCATAATAAATATTTGGTAAAAAGTTAAAATTAATTTTTGTTCATAATGAATTGTAAAAATAGTAAAAAAATACTACCGTTAAGGTTAAAATGAGTTTATTAGGGGTTAAACCAAATGATAAGGGTATGTTTTCTAATTAATATAGTATTAATCACATTTTATGAAAATATTTAAACCTTATCAATCCATTTAATCTAGGTCAATTTTGAAGTGTTTTTCTTGATAATTCCTATCATTTTGTATTCTTTTAGAAAATTTCCATGTGAGTCCCGTCCCCCACTTATAAAAGGAAACCTCCTATATTGTCCTCTCCAAACATAATGTTAATTTTTATCATCCAATACATAACTAAAACAGTTCCTTACATCCCTCTATATTTTCTAGATTCCTTGGTTTTATTATAAAACTATCCTAGAAAATCTTTTGGTGTAAACCTTAATACGTTGTTTGAAGAATAGGTGTAATTATTAATTAAGATTTTTTATTTTTTTTCTTACACATAAATCAAATATTATTCAACTAGGATGATATAATAACAAAATAGTATACCATATAATAATAATTCCTAGTTTTAATTACATAATTGAAATCCATATCCTTTTCCATAAAATTGGAAATGAAATCATCGTTCATGTGTATAGTGGTATACTGCCGCACGAACCGATGTAATTAATTTTCCATCATCAACTATAATGACTATTTATGATGGTGGATTTAACATATAAATATATTATATTCATTAAATATTTACCATTTTTTAATATTAAAATATCATATATTTTTTACCTTTTCATTCATAGAAAAATGATTATGACGTTAATGTGTATGTGGGGATTACCACCTCCATGAAGCGATGTGATTTTATTTTCATTACCACATAAAAAAGATGGTATAGATAAGTCTATTTAAATAAATATTATTATAATTATTATATAATTATCCTTATAAAAATATAAAATAAAACCTACCTTTTTCCATTATTAGTTTTTAAAAGTGGGAACGTTACTCATTCGTATGAATAACCTACCATCTCAATGATTGTAATATATTTAATTTTTCACAACCATATTTTATGATTGGTTTTAAAATTATAATTGATTTATAAACAGTATAATTATTTCATGATTCTATATATTATGAAATAATAATCTCTTTGACCTTAATAAACTTTCCAATGTGATTTTGGACATATAAGCTGAACATCGTCAAAACATTCGAATTGAACATAATTGAATAAGTAATTGAATATAACATTATATTAAATAAAAAAAGGAATAATAAACTATAAGAAGTGTTTTAATTAATTAAATAATTAACATAAGTTTATTATTCAGGAATATAAGGAACACAAGTGACAAGTTGTACTGGAGGTAAGGTATCTCTCTGAACAACCCTTTATCTTTGGGTTATGAACTTTCACCATCTAACTCACTTTATCTCTATTTAAAGTTATAAAATTATTTTAATAATTTATACATGACTCTCACATATATACCTATCTTATTCTTCCTTCCTTTTATGGGTTAATAGATGCCGTATATTAATTTCTCAAATTCATTTATTAGGAGATTTAATTTGATTATGATGTGAAGAAAAATTATGCAACTCATTTTATTTCCATGTGTAATTATCTTATTTATGACTTATTATTAATTTTCAATATGTGGAACACATAATAATGAAAATTTTATGATGGGTGCACCTATATAGTTCTCCAATTCATTGAGTAAATCTTTTTTCTCATGAGATGTTATATATGGGATTAGGGTGTAAACCTAATCCATTATGGGACTTTGTACACCTTGTAATATTTTCTATGGAGTTATCCTCGAATCATGTTTAAGTCATGTTATATTTTACTTCCATGTTTCCTATGATGATATAATCTTATGATACCATTTTATTTATGTAATGATTTCAATCTATTACTCACAATGCTTATCCTTTATGATATCATGTTATACCTTTGACTTATATATTACGTTTCCTTATCTTGTTTATTCCCTTACTAGGATTTTTAGCTCACCACTTTATTTTATGTATTCCCCATGTCATCCTATGCAGCTTCAGGGTCTCAAATGGATTTTGGATCTCATTATGGAGATTAAAATATGGATTTTAGGTTTTAGTTTCCTTTTGATGTATTATTAACCTAGTCTTCGAAAGACACTAGGCCTCATGATCTTTGAGTTGTAATTATTGTATATTTATGTTTAAAAATCATGTAATAATAGGTGTAAAATGATTGGGTCACTATAATAGATATATATTTTTCTAGTCTCCAATTATGGTGACTCATTATTGGTTTACAATAATGATCCCCTCTCTTACAAGGAGGAAGTAGAGAGATCATAATATGCAAGATGGAAAAAAGCCATTAATACGGAGAAGGATTCCAATTATAAAAAACTATGTTTGGATTTTGATCAACATGCAAGTTGATGTAATACCTATTTGGAGAAAATGGTTATTCAAGATAAAACTATACATGGGAGGTAAGGTAAATACCTATAAAGCATGGTTGTTGGAAAAATGGTTTAGATAACATCAAGGAATTGACTATGATGAAACATTTTCTTTAGATTCTAGTTTTAAATCCATCAGAATTCTACTTTCCATAGTATCTTTCCAAGACTCTGTGAATTGGAAAATTGAAGTCAAAATCAATTTACCTAATTGGAATCTTTAATAACATGTGTATGTGACACAACCATAAGGGTTTATGATTCCATGAAATGACAAAAAATATACAAGTTTCATAGATCCATTTATTGATTATAGAAAACATAGAGTTAATGTAATATTTGATTTTATAAAGCCATAAAGGAATTTGGTTTCATTAAGAATGAACACGAGTAATATGTTTACAAGTTTATTATTATGAATAAAATTTTCATTATATTAGTGTATGTTGATGACATATTACTAATTAGAAACAATGTATTAGCCTTTGAAGAGGTTAATTTGTGGTTGAGAAAGTGATTCTCCATAAATGAATTGGGTGAAATAGCCTATACTCTAGGGATAAAGATTATATTTAATAGATCCCAGAGTATAATAAGAACAATTCAATGAAAAAATATTTACCAGATACTAAAGAGGTTCACTATTGTACAATTTATGAGAATATTGGTTCCAATGTCACATGGTATACATCTTATAAAAAAATGAATCCTCTGACACAATAGTAAATAGTGAGAATATGTAAGAAAAAATATTCATCTATGATAGGATCTATCATGTATGATAAGTTACATACATGGTTTGATGTTTCATATACTTTGAGTGTGGTAGGTAGATATCAAGTAGATATTGGTGGACAACATTTAACTGATATTAAGGATATACTTAAGTATCTTAAGTGAATTATGAATACGTTCTTAGTTTATGGAGGATATGAAGAGTTATTCATTAGGGTTATACATATGTTAGATTTTAGATAGATCAGAATGATCTAAATTCCAAGTCTGGATATGTCTTTTGTCTCAAAGGAGGATCTATGAGATGGAAAAGTTATAGTCTGTCAGTTATTGTTCATTCTAGAGTGGAGTTTGTGTATATTTCATATTTATATGTATCCAAGGAAGTAGTTTTGACCCATAAAATTTTCCAAGATATTGATTTTGTGCCTATAAGTCAAGATTTTATCATAGTTTTCCTATTAACACTCCAAAGATCCTAAGTCACACCAAAGGAAAAAGAACATAATTTGTAAGTTTCATCTCTTGATGGATGTTTCTCAATGATCTAAATTTACAATGAGAAGATTATTCATGGAGGAAAACATAGTGGAACCCTCAACCAAGGATTTATCTCAGTAGAGGAATAAGTATCATGTGATAGCTAGTGGACTGACATTTTTTTATCAGTTTACTCGAGTTAAAGTGGAAGTATATTAGAGTTGGTTCCCTAGAACCAACTTTCATAGTGCCTAATTATATGTTTTTCATTGTTAATGAATATTATTATCACATAATGATTGTTACTTTTCATGAATCTGTATGTGATAATATCTTAAGAATTTGTATTGTACTAAAAGTTCATAATAGTTCCCCACTAAAATGAGAACATAGAGGCGCTACAACAATGTTATTGAGTATATGTTATATGGATGAATGATATTGTATGATGGGACATAAATGATATAGGATATTAGGGGTATGTGGTTCATAATACATTGAAACACCTTCTCAGGTTTTTTACCTTGGTAATATTATATAGAGGAGGTTATGAGAACAGAGTCATAAATAGGAAATCTATATTTCCATGTGTCGTTGGATGCTCCTTTTTGAAAATGTGTATATTTATCCTTATAATTTATGATTATCATCAATTAATTTCATGACTTGTGAACATTTATGTATTGGTAAAAACTATGATGAAATATGCACATGGTGAGCTAGGATATGTTGGGAATGTCAGGAGATATATTACATTATTATACAACACAAGAAAGGATTTATCCCCTTTTACTTAATAGAAGTTGATATCTCAATCCCTTTTATGAGAATGGAACTACCTATATAAATCTATGGACATAGTGTTTGGTGGGAGAGTTTATTTCTGAAAGGTCTAACAAATATAAATCAAGTATATAGGTTGATGGCACTATCACTGCTACAAAAATAGGCTTTATAAGTGCTCAAAATGGGCTTTAAAAGCGCTAAAAAAGTTCTATAAAGCTCAATTCTAATAAGGGGTCCCATTTATTAGCACTAAAAAAGGGCTGATAATGGTAGCCTTTATCAATGCTAAAAACGCAATGATAAAGGTTGCCTTTATCAGCGCTAAAAACACACTGATAAAGGTATCATTTATAAACGCAAAAAACGTGCTTATAAAGGGATCCTTTATTAGTGATAAAAAGGATCTTATAAAGGGATCCTTTATCAGCGTTAAAAAAGCACTGGTAAATGCCCTGCCTGCTGTAACATAAAATTCTGTAGCAGCACACCCAAACAAGACCTGCAAAAAATCAGCATATCAACAAGTATACCCATACAAAATTAACACATAATTCACAAGGTAATTACAACATGTATACACATACAAAAAGTATATCCATAGAACAAGTATAACCATACACCATTAATACACAATTAAAAAGTTAATTAAATTCAGAAAGAATTCAATTCAGAATTCAGGGGATTAGGGGGTTGTTCAGGGGTTTGGGGTGGCTGTCTAAGGAGGGTAGGGGGTGTCCAGGGGGGTGGTGGTGTTCGGGGGGTATGGGGGTGTCTAGGGGGGGGGGGCTATCCAGGTGGGTGTCCATGGTGGTGTTCAAGGGGGGTGGGGTGGGGGGTGTCCAGGTGGTGGGGTGGTGTCTAAGGAGGGTGGGGTGGTGTCCAAGGGGTGGGGGTGGCTGTCCAAGGGGGTGGGGGTGGCTGTCCATGGGGGTGGTGGTATCCAGGGGGTGGGGGGTGTCCAGGTGGTGGGGTGGTTTCTACGAGGGGTGGGGGGCCATCCAGGGGGTGGGGGGCTATCCAGGGGTGTGTGTGTGGGGGGGGGGGGTGTCCAAGGGTGTGTTTAGGGGGTGGGGGTGTCCAGGGGGGTAGGGTGGTGTCCAGGGGGTGGGGGGCTTTAATGGTTTTAATGGAACGAATTTCATGGATTTTAAGATCATTGGTATTTTTAAAATGGTTTTAGAATAGTGTTTATTTCAATAGTATGTGTTTCTTTAGGAAAAAATGAATGATTTTGGTGTGTATGGTAGGAAGGGGGTTTTCTATACGTCAGTTGTTGCTTTCACATAAAATTCTGTCCATTTTAAACAAAAGAGAGACACTTTGAGTGATACTGGTCACACCATGCTTAAGATTGAGGTGAGGTTGACTCATACATGTCACAAATGACCCATGGATCATTCTCCTAAAGTATCAACATAATCTAAAAGCGTTTTTTCAAATTTCCATATGTCATCTGTTGGTTTCACTTAAAATTTTGTCCAATTTGAACAAAAGAGAGACACTTTGAGCGATACCAAACACACCGTGCCTTGGATTGAGTAAGGGTTGACTCGTACACATTACACATGACCCATGTATCGTTATCCTAAATTATCAACACAATCTGAATTCATTTGGTTAGTTTTCCGTACATCAGTTGTTGTTTTCACTTAAAATTTTGTCCATTTTAAACAAAAGAGAGATAATTTGAGTCATACCGGCCACACCATTCCTCGGATCGAGGCAAGTTTTAGTCATACACATTAAAAATGACCCATGAATATTTCTCCTAAATTATAAACACAATCTGAATTCGTTTGGTCAGTTTTCCATACATCAGTTGTTGTTTGCACTTAAAATTATGTCCATTTTAAACAAAAGAGAGAGACTTTGAGTGATACCAGCCACACTATGCCATGGATTGAGGTGGAGTTGACTCTAAAATGTCAAAAATGTTCCATGTATCATTCTAATAAAGTATAAACACAATCCAAATTTTTTTGATCAGTTTTCCGTATGTTAGTTGTTGTTTTCACTTAAAATTATGTCCATTTTAAACAAAAGAGAGACACTTTTAGTTATACTGGCCACACCGTGCCTCAGATTAAGGTGGGGTTGACTCTTAAATATCAAAAATGACTCATGGATTGTTCTACTAAAGTATCTACACAATACAAAAGTGTTTGGTTTGATTTCTATACGTCAGCTTTTGTTTTCACTTATAATTCTCTTCATTTTAAACTAAAGAGAGACACTTTGAGTGATACTGGCCACACCATGCCTCATATTGGGGTGGGATTGACTCATACAGATCACAAATGACCCATGTACAATTCTCCTAAAGTATCAACACAATCCGAATGCATTTGGTTGGTTTTCTATATGTCAGTTGTTGTTTTCACTTAAAATTCTGTCCATTTTAAACAAAAAAGAGACACTTTGAGTGATACCGGCCACACCATGCCTCTAATTGAGGCGGGTCTGACTCATACACGTCACACATGACCCATATCTCGTTCTCTAAAAGTATAAATGCAATTATAATGTGTTTGGTTGGTTTTCTGTACGTCAGTTGTTGTTTTCACTTAAAATTATGTACATTTTAAACAAAAGAGAGACACTTCTAGTGATACCGGCCACACCATGCCTCATATTGAGGTGGTGTTGACTCATGCATGTAAAAAATGACGCATGGATCGTTATCCTATATTATCAACACAATCTGAATGATTTTTGTTGGTTTTCCATTTGCTAGTGGTTGTTTTCACTTAAAATTCTGTCTACTTTAAACAAAAGAGAGAGACTTTGAGTGATAATGGCCACACTGTGTCTCGGATTAAGGCGGGGTTGACTCATACATGTCACACATGACCCATGGATCATTCTACTAAATTATCCACACAATAAAAATGTGTTTTGTTAGATATAAAGGTAATTTTAAGATTTTACTGGTTTTTCTTTTCTAAAGCCCAAAGAAAAGTTGTTAACATTTATTGCATGTTGCTGGTGCGTTTCATCCGTTAAAATGAAAAAATGACTCATTAGAGAAAGGATATTTTATTTAATAACAATTAAAATTTTCCTATGAACATTTACATACAACAATGTTTCATCTTTTGATTTTCTTAACCCCTCTCAAAAATGGCCACCAATTGTACACATCCCCAAGTCAGATCTTCATCCTATTTGTGTACAGTCTTCCATCAGGTATGCGGCCCACTCATTAACATGCTAATGGTTTTTTTACCTCAACACTAAGAGCAAAAACAGGTTCAAAAACTTTTTTTTTCTCTGTACTGGGAGTAGCAGCAACAATAGTTTGAGAGACTTGTTCAGCCTCGAGGTTAGGAGCACTAGAACGTGCAGAAGTCGTTATCTGAAAAAGTGGTTGAACAATTAATTTAGATTACATAAATTTAGTAATGATAAGATAATAAAATGATATAACAAGATCTATATTACAAAAAAATATAACATGTTTATTGAACTCTCTTTCTTTTTTTCAAAGGATGAAGGGATTTGACACCTCTATTGATTATCAAAATCCCTTCATTGTGGTCTCCTATAACATACAAAACATAATCTACATTGGGACTACTAAAAAATAATTGTGATGTACCACTGAAAGGATCTTCCTAAATTAAATTTTCATCGGACCCTTCAGTTGTTTTGGATTATAATAGAACACTTGACCACTTTCGGTTTTCCGAATTAGGAACATGAAATACTTGTACTGCTTTTGATTCCAATATAAATTGTTCATCTTTTAACCCTTCTTTACTAAAATCAACTTTCAGAAATCCTAATTCATCTATTTTAACACCACTATTGTTATCAACTAATTTTCATTAAAAAATTGGCAATTGGAATGTCGTATAATCCAACTCCCATATTTTTTTGATAATTCCAAAGTATGACATATTCACATGAATTGGATTGTTTTCATTACTACCAGAAACATGCATCACTTCATCCACAAGTGTAACCCAATTATTTTTCAGGGTACTATCTTCATCATGTTTATCTATATAGAATGTATAACAATTAATTACATAACCATTGTAAGATAATACATACACACTTGGTCCGGTGGCTAGCCATCGAAGTCGTTCTGAAATTGAATTCATATTTTCAGCTAACTCCTTAAAAATATAGTCCTAAAACCATCTTATAAACTGGTGATTATGTGTATTTGATATCCATTTTTCATCCCTTGATGGATTCAACTGCCTAATAATTTCTTTGTTTGTTTCAATATATGGAGCAACCTCCCAACTATTATGCAAAACATAAAGGTGGGCCTACTCCCGATCTGTAATATTGATTATCACAACATCTCTTTGAGAAATTCCCTCACCCTCAATGCGTCTAGTGTAACGAGATTTTAGGAGACCAATGTTTCCACATCAGATAAGTATTCGGTATAGAATTCAATGTCTTCCTCAACAATATATTTCTCCACAATACAACACTCTGGATGACTTTGATTTTTGACATACCCTTTCAAGATCTTCATATACCGTTCAATGGGGTACATCCATCTATAGTTCATAGGAACACAATGTTTAATCTCTCTCACCAATTGAACCATCAAATGAACCATCATATCAAAGAATGATGGAAGGAAGAATATTTCTAATTCACATAATATGTTGACAATTTCTCTTTCCATAACTTTCAATTTCGCCGGGTCTAAAACTTTGCAGTATATAGCTTTGAAAAAGAATCAAAGTTTGATTAACATATGCTGAACATTCTTGGAAAAAATGCAACATAAAGCTATAGGAATTAAATATTTCATCAAAATATAACAGTCATGTGATTTTAAACATTTTAACTTCATATCATTCATTGACACAATGTTCTTGATATTTGATGAATACCCCTCTAAAACCTTTACATCATTGAAGAAGTTGAAAAAATGATATCTCTCCTCCCTGGAAAGAGTGTAAGTACTTGGAGGAAGAAAAATTAGATTTTCAACCTTCAAGGGAGCCAACTCTTCTCATATTCCCATGTCAACCATGTCTAACCTTACCTTAATTCCATCTTTTGTTCAGATAGGGGAATTTAGAAACGTTCTGATAACACTATCACATACATTTTTTCCATATGCATCACATCAAGAAAATGTTTGACATACTGACAATTCCAGTATTGTAATTCAAAAAAAACTGATCTATTTTTCCAAATGATTTTCCTAATGTTTTTCAAAAATGTTTTACCAAAAACAGTGTTCATATATTTTAATTTCTCGAATAGCTAATCACCTATTAGTGGAGACAGTGTTGTGCGTTGTTTTGAACTTCCATTGAATGATATTGTCCAAGATCGGTACTTATGTTGATGAGGTAGAAATCTACGATGTCCTAGAAACACAGATTTCGATGAATATTTTAACCTAATTGATTTTGTATCTTCTTCGCACATGGGACACCCTTGAGTTCATTTAATGCTATAGCCTGAAAAATTTCCATAAGTAGGGAAAACATTTATCATCTCATACAACATCACTCTCAACATAAAGTATTCACTTTTATGAGCAACATACAATATAAAACCTGAATCCCAAAATAATTTCAAATCCTAGATCAAAGGAGCCAAATAAATATCAATATTGTTACCTGGTTGTTTTGGTCCTGATATAAGCATAGAAAACATGATGAATTTACGTTTCATACATAACCAGGGTGAAAAGTTATAATTTACCAACATAATAGGACGTGTAATATGAGTGCTAGTTTGAAAACCAAAAGGATTCACTCCATATGTAGATAACACAAGATGAAGGTTTCTCAGCTCCTTTCCAAATCCAGGATACTCATGATCAATTCTATTTCATTGAGGGGAGTCATCAAGGTGACGTAATTTCCCATCTTTATTTCTTTTCTCTACATGCTATGAAAATTGTCTTTCAGTTTCTTCACTTCTATATAGACGCCTAATCCATGGAATGATTGGAAAGTACCATACAACTTTTGTAGGATTGGATTCATCTTTCTTGTATTTGGAATCACCACAATTTAGGAATTCTGTAAGTGATTTATTATCCTTGTGAAACAATATACAGTCTTTCAGGAAGACATGTATTCTTTCAGAAATCATACCCATCGATTGTAGCATTTTTTTATCTTCATATATTTGTCATGGGAGCTCATTATCTTCCTGGAGCATGTCATTCAAGAGAGCAAGTAGTTCTGTAAAACTAACATCACTCCATCTATTTCCTACTTTCAATTTATACAACTTCAGTACAGTTGAAAATGCTATATATTTAGTGCAAACGGAATACAATGGTGTATTTTCACAACTCTTTAACTTCTCAAACAATTTTGGGAAATTACGGAGTTCATCTTCAACTATCCTTTTCATTTCCTCAATACGATCTTCATTATAATTGACATCTGTAATCACATCCTCCATATGGTCTTCTTCATTATCCATATTAGTAATCATTGACGATTCATAAAATGAAGTTTTATCCTAGCCAGTAGCTACATTCGCCTTTTCTCCATGTTTCTTCCAACATTTTTAACATTAATTTATTCCCTGAAATATCAAATGTTCTTCAAACTCCTATGGAGTAATTAGTCTAGAATTACAACAACGTAAACATGGAAAAAGGATTTGAGAAGGAGCCTTTAAGTGATCCTTTGAAAACTTGATAAACTCTTTCACTCCATTCTCATACTCTATTGTCAAACGATTAACATCCATACAATATTTATTCATCTCCATCCTATTTAAATCCCAAATATTATTATTTATGATTCAAATATACAAAACAAGACTTCCAAATACAGTATAAGAGAACCACTTATAAATATAGAGATTAATAGAGTCTAACCATTTACAATAAAGATTTGAAAATCAATTGAACCAGGATGGACCCCCCATCAAAATCAACACACTTTCCAGCCCCCTGACCAATATTTCTAGCACCAAACGCCCTTACAAAAAAAACATTAAACATCCTTTTAACCACCCATACCAGCCACCTCATTCATAATAAAATAATCACATTAAACAACCCAAAAATAGTGACCAAACTCAAATAAAATTAAAACAAGGATAAAATTTTGATGAGAAAACTAATATAGTAGATACATTTCCACACACAAAGGGGTTTTCAGGGGAGAGAAATAACCTAGTCTTATCCAAAATTACAATGGAATATCATAGGTTTTGTTACCCAAATTAATATAAGAAATGGAAAATTGAGGTTAGTGAACATAAATTTTATCATGAACATCTAAAGGATATGCAATAACTCTCCCTAAACTTCTCCAAACTTGTAAATAATATCCACAAACACAACATACATCCATTCTATAAAAAATCACATTCCCATACAAAGTGATAAATAAAAATCCCTTAGTGTTAAAAACTCACACATGAGAGAGAAGGACCACATCGACCATCCCTATCCAAAACTCAAACCTCCTATCAAACCTCCTCTCACTAACTATTAATACCTTCGATAATATTAATACCTACCATAAATAAATTATTTCCCAAAAGCATGACCTTTAGATTAGAAAACTTCCCATCCATTTAAGTAAGATAGAAATATGCTTCCTTTTTTTCTTATGAATCATTAAATTTGGACAAACACACTAACCAACTCAATAAAATTAATATTTTCACAAGAATTTGAAGTTAAAGAGAGATAAATAATTCGATTAAAAATAATTCAATTGAATTTTCTAGTATCAATTGAAAGAGGGCATTGGTTAATAAAGGGATGAGGTCAATAAATTAGGACATAATCATTCATAGACTCTCAAACCAAACTCACCACATCCCAAAATTTTATCAACTAAAACATGAACATCTGACTAAAAAAACTACATCATAATGAATATTAGCATTAGAACAAAAGGAAATAGATTTAGATGAGTGGAGAAATTACCAAAGATCAAAGATAGGAAGCCAAGAATCTAACCTTGTCAAAAGGAATCCCAAACACTTGAAGTAGGGTTCGTAGGGAGTAGGGTTCTATGGGGAGGAGGAGAAGTAGGGTTCATGGGGAGAAGGATCTGCGGAACGGGTTCGAGGGGGGGGATTAGAAGTAGGGTTAGTGGTGTAGAGTAGGGAAGCAGCAGCAGAGTAGGGCAGTGGCGGCGGAGTAGGGCTTGTGGTGGAGTAGGGCAGTGGTGACGGAGTAGGGCACCGACATCGAAGTAGGACAGTGGCAGCAGAGAAGGGCTAGCTGTAGTGGAGTAGGGCATCGACGGTGGAGAAGGGCTAGTGGTGGTGGAGTAGGGAAGCGGCTATAGAGAAGGGATAATGCCAGAGTAGGGAAGCGATGGTGGAGTAGGGTAGTGATAGCGGAGTAGCAGTTGACAAATAGAAGATCAGGGGGGGAGTTTTCAGAGGGGTACAGTACCGCGAGATCTTGAGGGCGCGATAAATAGAGGGAACTGTGCACCCTATTTTATAAAATGGGACTATGGTTTTATCAGTGCTAGAAAAGAACTGATAAAGGTAAATCTATATCAGTGCTAGAAAAGAGCTGATAAAGTGACCCTTTGTTATCACTTTTAATTAGAGTTGATAAAGAGTTACCTTTATCAGCACTTTTTCGCTTAGCGTTGATAAAATGTGGTTCTTCCCATGCCCATTTTTGTAGTAGTGTAGCATGAAACCTACTTGGTTTGATATATCATGATAAATGGATTATATTACATGGTAAGTGTTAGTGGAAGGTTGGATGTCATTGTGGAACAAAATTATTTATATATGGGTTCCTTGGTGTGTTTTTGGACACTAACCTTGGACTTTAGGTGATTATGCATAATATCACTGATAAAGAGGCTTAGAGGGACACACAATAAGTGTATCCACAATCTTAGTTAAATTCATTTATCGAATTTAACAAGTTAGAATAAATAATATTTATTGAGGTTTGGATGATCACCATGATTTAATCTCAAGTTATTAGAAAGAATTATTGAGATAAATAATAATAAATATTTATTTTTCATGTTTTGTGAATATAATATTTATTATATTTATCATAGAATATTGGAGTGATATTTATTTAATAAATATTAATTATTAATGGGTCGATAAATGATGACGAGGGAAATCAAAATGAGCCTAATGGTATGATTGGAATTAGTTTAAATGATATTTATTTATATTCCTAATGTGTTTCACATGTCAAGTGATTAATAATAATAATAATAATATTATTGTACATGGGGTCAAATAATAATTATAAATATGGAAAGGCTTTAGTGTGCAATTTTAGAACCCTAAATATTCCATAATAAATATCTAATTATACCACTTTCATAATTAATCATTGTGGGAACAATGGATAAAGAGATATCTAGAGAGGACTCTCTCCCCCCCCCCCTCTCAGTCTATCATGGAAACATATATAGTTCTTCCCTCCTCAAAAGATATCTACTGTGATCAACCATGAATAATGCAAGTGATTATGATCAGTAATTCTAACACCCAAAGATTCTGCGACAATGTTTAGAGATTGTGGTTTACATGTGGATTAATTTTAGAGGGATTATACACTTGGATCCTATAGTTTAATGATGGTTTGATGAATCTAGGTAAATGAATCATAAACAAAATTTGAATTACAAGTTGAGGTAATTCTATATCTTCTCATATATTGAATATAAATTACATGTGAATATCCTCCTCTTTTGGTTGGGGTGTTTTAATATAGTTAATAAATATATTTTATTATTGTACATGGCATTTTGATCATGTTATGTAATGGTCACACGTAAATTAAGACTAAAATCTGAGTTTTCCATGCCATTACAGGATGCCTAGGTTGCACCCATAGCCTATAATAAGAACATCACATGTCCCTTATATTGATAGATATAAAATATCTAGGTGTGGTCACACTCTCCCATACTCTATATCAATTAGGGGACTTGATGTAATACTCCTCACATGAGAGGACAAATCCCATCAGGATTAAGCATCAACTGATGACATGAACACCAACATATCCAACCGCCCCCACATTAGCTAAGTTAATATTTAGACTTGTATAAATAGGGTATCAAAGTATGAAGGTTATCATGATAGGTATATCTCCAAAATCAGTTAGTGGGGACTCAAATATGATCTATCCATCCATAGTATACCAAATACATCTGTATGACACTCCATGTGGTATACTAAATGAGTTATCCCACACACACAAAAAAAACATATTATTTTTCTTGTGCCTCATGATCGTATTATGTATATATATATAAAAATACTAATCAAACTAACATTAACATTTTATAATAACATATAATACTCCATGATGAACATCAGTTAGGGGTAAAATCAAAGTCGACTTTAATTGGTCAATTATCATTTAACTTCACGAAATGTACATCTATATATCAATTTATATAGAAAACATGAAAGAATGATAAAATATAGGTTACATTTAATATGATTAATTTTTATATTCTTATACCCTTTAATAATATTTAAAAAACCCTGTAACACCCTAATATTTAAAATAAGAACATTGTGTATGAAAATGAATATGACACGCAACACCAAACTTAAACAACCCATGAAATATATTATTTAAATATAACCATTATAACCTGACCAATAAATTGGTGGATATGAGTAGGATTAAAAAATTTATAATATATATAAATTTATTTATAAATTAGTAATAAATAATCACTCAATTTTTAGTAAATTCATCTTATTCTTCAAAAATACGTTTTCTTCAAAAATGATTTTTACTAGTTTTTGTTAGAAAATAACATAATTAATTGTTGTAGATTTTATAAAATTTATTTGAAAAGATTAAATTTATTTTTTAATTAATTATATTAAAATTTTATTTGGGTGAATTTTTGGTATTTTTCTTAAAGGTTTGATTTTTCAGTGAATTGTGAAAATTACCGATTTTTTAAATATTGTCATTTTTAATTTAATTAATAAAATAAATGTACCACTATGATTTGAATTTGATTTAAAAATAAAATTAGTATTATTTTTTTATATTTAATATAATTAATTAAGTTTTAATCATCTTTATATTGCATTTTGGTATTAGTTTACTTTTAGGCTTCAAAACACTTTTTTTTCTAAAAACGGTTTTAAGTGCATAATGTTTCCCCATTTTAATAAATTAAAATAACCCATATTTAAGAATAATTTAAATTAAATATATATATATTATAATTCTATATATATGAATTTAAATTGATATAATGATTACTACTAGTCAAGAGTAAATGTAAAATCATCTTTTCCTTGAAAAATGTATTTTTCAAAAACTGTGTTCCCTCACGCTTACAAGTTTGATTTTAAATTAAATTATGAATAAAATTTAAATTTAATTTCAAAAAATTGATTACATATTTTCAATCATAAAAATTAATATTATATAACAATTTTAACTTAATTCTGGCCATAATAAATAGTAAAAGCTGTAAAAATCTGTTACCACGGTTAAGGGTAGAACATATTTACCAGGGGTTAAACTAAAGTGATAAGGATCATAATGAAATATTTTTTTATAATTTATTAATGGATATATTTATACCCTATATCATATTATTTATATAAATCTTTCATTTTAGAACTATATGGCCATGATTTTGACCTTTATAATAATTTAAGTAAAGAAAAAGACAAAATGCCACTCTCTTACTATTAAAAATCACTTATATGTTTGCATAGGGACAAACGAATTTTGTGAATTAATATTTATTATTAATTTTATAATAATAAAATTATTATAATGGTGGAAATGTATTTATAATTTTTCGGTATCATATAATTACCTTAAATGATTGTCCAATAATAATATAATATTTATTGAATTAATAGAAAGATAAAATAAATTGTGTTAAAAATACTAAAAGTAATAAAATATGGGATAATTATCATGTTACATGAATTTTATAGAATAATATAATATATTAGTGATGTTTTAAAAGTATATATTCTAATTTCATATTTATCATGACTTCTTTAAAGTGAGATTAAATGAATTGTATTAAAAATAAAATTATTGATATTTTATGAAAATATTATTTTATTAAATTATTTAAAAAAAATATAAATAGGAAAATTTTGATATTATATGGATTAAAATGGAATAAAATATTCATTTATGATCCAATTTTCACCTTATAATTAAAAACCATAACCATTTAATATTAAAAATTCATTATCATGGTTAAGATTAAAAATGGTTAATGAAGGGGTTAATACAAAAGATAAAGTCAAAATGATATATAAACTAATATAAATTTTATTTTAGGATTATATTATTTCAATATAATAATTATATTATAATACATATAGTTTCGGAACAAATTTTCCTTAAATGTAAATTTATTATATTTTTATATTTTGACAATTTTCATGTGTGCCCCTCCCCTCACTTATAAAAGGGAACCTCTTCTCTATTTACATTACACCAATTTGAGAAACATATATTGAAAAAAACCTACCAATATATCTTATAAACATACTTATCTAATTTATATAGGTTTTAGTCCATCAAAAATATGAACCCTATGGTCCTAAATAATATATTCCGAGGAGGTTTCTCTAAGCAAAGGTAATCATTTTTAAAACTCTTTCAAATTTATTTCTTCTTACTCATACTATAAATATTATTCAAAAATTATGATATAATAACATTAGTATATAAAATATACTAATATTTTGTTATGTTAATTTTCATACCCTATGTCCATTTCCTCTTCCATCAAATGGGAAAGAAAACCGTAATTCATGTGCACGACGAACTACTGCCTCTTGAACTGATGTAATTTATTTTCCATCACCTCCTCTTACATATATTTATAATGAAAGATTTAATATATATATATATGATATTAATTATATATTTATAATTATTAAAATATAATATATCATTTACATTCTTACCTTTTTATTCACTGAAAATTGATAATGTTGTTTGTGTGTACGTATGGACTACCACATCCACGAATTGATGTGATTAATTTTTCATCACCACATAAAATGGATGATATATATAAGTATATTTAAATAAATAATATAGTATTTATTATATTATGATCATTAATGAAATATAAAATAATACTTACTTTCTTTTCATAATGATTATTGAAAAATGGAACCGTTACTCATGCGCGCATAGGACCTACCATCTACACGATTGTAATATAGTTTTTTTTCATAACCATTTTATATATTAGGTTCTTGGGGGTAAAATTAAATTAAAAAAACACACCACACACACATGGCCCTGAAATTCAGGTTATAGCACTCACCAAAGGGATAACCCACCCAACTAGTTGTATTTTATTACATCATATATTTGACTTGAATACCTAGTGGGCATGAAGCCCATTACATGGCTCATAGGCCCTAAATTTTTTCCCAAAGGACCATTATGTGAATTCAACCTAGCTGCTACAATACCTTCTACAAAACCACCACCACTATAGTAATCTCTATAGTGTCTTCCGCTGCAATAGTGTCACCTGCCACTACTATAGTACCTATCACCACTATAGTCTCACCACTACTACAGTACCGGCTACAACTACAGTACTGCTCTAGTACCCTGTGCCCAATGGGTTTTAATCATACAACCTCATGTAGTATTACAAGGCTGCTTTACCACTAATCCAAAACCCCACTAAATTTTTCATAACCATATTTAATGGTTGGTTTTAAAAGTATAATTGATGTATAAAAATGGTAATTATTTCTTGATTATTATTCAAGATATTATGGAATAATGACCTCTTTGACCATAGTAAATCTATCGAATTCAATTTGGAAAAATGGGATGAATACTTTCAAAATGTATTATGTGGACTTAATTGATTGAATAATTAAATATAACCATAATTTTATTATTTAGGAAGACAAAGAAAGTATATGAATAATCAAACCAAAGGTAAGGTATTCTATCTCAATTTCCTTTAATTGAGGAAAATTGTAATGTTATACACCTAATTTATTTTATATGGTTTACATACTACCACTTTAATATGTTATATCTTAAATAGTTCATAACACAAAGTATTTTAAATTAAAATTCATCTTAATTCATCTAATGGTATTTTATATGAATGATACCAAGCAGTAAGTGGTTTCATAAATCAATTTATTTTCATTAGGTTATGTAACTTCTTATTTGCCTTTGATATTCTAAGATTATGTGTTTAATTTTTTATATTTTATTTACACTAGTTTTATGTGGGTTTTCATTTTATACACATAATAAATTCATTGATTAATTCTTACTTCAAATGTATTATCATTTTTATGATATTTCTTCTCAATTCACACTCCACTAGGACATATTTGGTATTATGAACCTATTTATTTTTTATGAGTTGTATCTATTACCTCTTTGATATATTATATCATGAATCTATTTATTTTCATGGTTTTTAATGTTTCATGTGAATTTATTTATTTCATGTGGGTTATGATCCAATGTTACCAAATTTGTAAGGGTTTACTTCATAATCTCATCATTATTCAGGATTGTTTATGTCAAAGTCCTTATTTAGAGAATTATTTGATATTTCTATATTAAACCCAATAAATTTTATTATCCTCTCATTATTTCTAAAAATTATATGGTTCCCTTTCATTTTAATATTTGAAATACTCAAGAGTCTAAAAGGATGTTTTTAAGGAAAACCGACTTTGTTTTTCTACATGGATGAAAATATTTTTCTTTCATATCCATATTTTCCTTAAAATGTTTTAGAAAATATTTTTAATATTCAGAAATGATTTATTAAATATATTTTTACCCATATTTTAAGTTTTACAAAATGGATTTGAAATAATATTATTTTCATTTTCCAAATAAGGTACTTTTTCATTTTTTACATAAAATGTGAAGCGAATATTTGTAATAACATACTCATAATGAATAGAATTTTACTTTAATCATGACTGCCCAATGATTTGAACATCCATTTAAAATATTATAAGTTCATTTTTATAGATTTTATTTTCTTATTATTTTGGAAAATTTTAGTTTTTAAAAGTGATTTTCAAAGTGAAAAGGGTATTTTACTCAAGAATTTTTAATGATATTTTTGTTATATTTCTATTCATTAGTGAAAAATCCCTTTATTTTATTTATAATAGACTAGGGATATGTAGTAATGTTTCCATACTTATTCTTTATCTAGATGGTTGATGATCATTTTAACTAGGGAAAGTATTTAAATTCACTTTCTTGATTAATTTTGTAGTCATTAACTTTCTCTAGAAACATTCACTTTCTTACGATCACTGGACATTACATTTCTCTTAAATATTCATATTACTTGTATCATGGATATAATTATTTTATAAATTGTATATCATTTCTAAATATGGTGTTTTACCACTAAATCTATTTGATTGAATGGGGAAATATTGATATTTCATATTATTTACTCAATATATATATTTTTTTGATAAGGCATATTGTTTAAAAATTATATTGATCATTTAATATATGAAGAATGAATTAGAAAACGAGTGATGTATGGGGACCGATTATAGATATCCCTTTGATGTATCGATAGTCTCATGAAACAAATCAGTTGGCTATCTAAATTAAATGGGTTTTTGGAGTATACATACCCATAAATTAAACTATCTTAGTGTAAGGTATTTGAAGTATAGATATCATGATTTCTAATATCACGACACCTAATATTAATCATTTTAATAATTTAAAATTTAGTTATTATTATCATTGATATTACTGCAATTATATCATCCATGGATTCATTTTGTGCCCAATTTATCAGTTAAATGACATGTGTTTTAAGTTATTTACCTTTCCATATTGATTATGACTAATTTAATCATAATATATTATGCAATATGTATCCCTTACTAAGAATTTTTTATCAACCTTTATTTGTTTTACTTTCCCCAGGATACGATGAAAGAATATTTGAATGAGTTCAAGGATACATAATATTTACTTTCATAATGCTTTATATTTTATTTACAATATTAAAAAATGTAAATCATGTATCCATTTAGTTTACTAATACTACTAAACTATTTTTCCTTTTGGATTTGATCGCTAGTATCTTAGTCCAATATAATACACAAGACACTAACTCTAGGATTCTTGGTTCGGGGTATTTACAATTGTTATTTGAGAAATTATAGTATAAACCTTGGGAACTGGATTTAGGAAAACATATATTAGGTAACATAATCCTATGAATGAATTTGAGGGTAAGTCTATGTACTTGATAAGATCCTAGAATTTTTGTAAGTTAGATATTAAAATATTTTCTGGGAAATACATCCCAGTTAGGAAACTACAAGTGGATTTGGTTTTGACAAAGAGATATATAAGGGTAATAACCTTGAAAATATTTGGGCAAATATATCTTCACTACCATTCTTGTGAACAATGAGTGTGCCCTTACTGTGCACCTGGTTTGACACTCCTGGGGGTATTCTTTAGTTAATTTAAATTTTTTTACAAACCATTAAAAAGGATTTGAATAGATTATAATAATGAATGACCTATGTTAAACCTAATGTATATTAGATTGAAAATAAGCTATCATAATTTAGACATCCTATAAATGATTATTTGGTTTCCCACTATGATTTTTTCTCGTTATACTATGCGTTTTGGTTTTAGTAAATAAATTAAACCACAATGAATCGTGTTAAAAACGAATGTTACATAAGAAGTAGTGATTAAGAGAAATTAAACTGGATGATTAATTTTATTTTGAGTAAATTCATCATATTTTTTTAGAACATTATAAGAATTATATTAATATAGTTTTATAAAACGTACAACCCATATACTGACAACAACTCATTACATCCGGTAAGGCCACGGGTCTTGAACCGACAACTAAAGGGTGATAAGGGTTTAGTGCCTTTCATTGGCCTGTATGATGTCCTGATCAGTATGATGTTGTTTTTACATAAACTATTAAATAGAAAAATATTATGTTTATTTTGGGAAATATATTATAGGAAAAAATCCCATTGATGTTTTAAGATTTTTAGGTGATTAATGATATTTTTGGAGATTTAAGTTAAAGGGTATGAGATCAAATTTGAGGTTAAAATATTCTTTCCTTTTAATGTTATCAAGGCTAACTAGGAAGTAGGGTTATATACTTTTGGAATATTCTATTCTAATTTGAAGTAAAATGTATTATTTATTTATATTAAGGTTTATGCAATTTGTATATCATCTTACCCTATATTAAACATTTCAATTTTTGTTAATAATTTATGAAATATGGAATAGTTCTTTATCCTTTTATTGATTATGTGATCCGTTATAAGTTTATTTTATCAATTTAGTAATAAAACATTCATATTGAACTTTCATTTATTATAGTGATAAATTAATTAGAAATTGATCGAACCACAATAAAATGATAAAATTGTGTCTATGAAATTAAAATATATCAAGTAAATATATTTTCTAGTCTTATATATCTTGATATTGAATGAATTATCCGACATTAAAAAACGATATTGAAATATAGATTCTATACATTTACCTTTATTTTTTATGAATCAATGGTCTTTTCACCCATCACATATTTAAAGCTTTATAGTCCTTAACTTTCTCTTGACCATGTTATCTATTAATTAGTCCCTAGGAATCAGTTTTCTCATCCATGTCTATATTTTTACTTCTCATTAATGTTATACTATTTGGAAACATTATTTTTTGTTATTCTAGACAACCTTTATATTTACCTTTCCTTATTTTTAAGAGGAAGTTTTATTAAACATTTTACGATTTTGGTTTTCTATAAAGTTGTGTTCAAATTCAAAAAACTTCTCTTATAAGTTCAATTTCAAATTAATAGAATCTATCTTATTAAACATGGGGATCATGTAACAACCCGAGATTTTAAAATATGAAAATTGTGTATGATAGCGTATATGACATGCAACACCGAGCTTAAACGACCCAAAAAATATATCATTTAAATATGATCATTATCAACTAGCCATTAAATTGGAAGGTATAAATAATATTAACTTATTTATGAAATATTTATATAAATTTATTGATATATTCTAAATAAATAATCACTCAATTTTTAGTAAAGTCAATTTATTCTTCAAAATACGTTTAAAAAATGATTTTTACTTCTTTTTATGAGAAAATAATATAATTAATTTTTCCCCTTTTGAAAATTTATTTGATAAAATTAACTTTATTTTTAAATTAATCATATGAAAATTTTCTTAGAGTGAATTTTTGGTATTTTTCTAAAAAGTTTGATTTTTAGTGAATAATGAAAATTGTCGATCTTTCAAACACTATCATTTATTTTCATTAAATTAAGTAATTTCAAGTTCATGTTATTTTTTGAATTTGATTTCAAATTAAAATAAGTAATATTTTTTAATATTTAATCTAATTAATTACATTTTAATCATATTTATAACAGATTTTTCTATTAGTTTATTTTTAGGCTTAAAATGCATTTTTCTAAAAACAATTTTATGTGCATAATATTTCTCCATTTTAATAAATTAAAATAAGACCTAATGAGGAGTTATTTAAATAAAATGTATAGATTATATATATATATATATATATTAATTTAAATTTATATATGAATATTACTTGTCTTTGAGTTAATGTAACATTATATTTTCCTTGAAAATTACATTTTTTGAAAAACCGCTTTTTGTTATGCTTTCAGGTTTGATTTTAAATTAAATTAGACCAGTCATGTGATTTGAATTTTATAAAATAGAGTCCATATTTTTATTCATTTTAATTAATATTATGAAATAAGTTAAACTTAATTTTGGTCATAATGAATAGAAAAAACATTAAAAAACTATTACCACAGTTAAGGGTAATACAAGTTTATCAGGGGTTAAAATAAATAGATAAGGGTTATAATGACCTAAAAAATTGTCTAATTTATATTATATGGAATTATTTTGACCCTATATTGTAACTCCCCAAACATATTTATTTTTTTAAAAATAATATTTAGTTAATTATTAGTATTATTATTTTTTAATCTAATAATGGTTCCATCAAAAATAAAAGCATGTAGAATAAAAATAAGTCATGTTTTATTCAATATAAATGATAAAACCTTACATTTTACATAAGTCCAAAATACCCTTACTAACTTATAACACCAACAAGTAGACCTATCATAATCACAGGGAGACCACCAAACCCAAAAAATCCAAGAAAATAGTGAATGTCCTTCGGGTATGTCATAATGAAAAACATTATGGAAAGAACAATGGAAACCATACTAAGCATCAAGAGAATTTAGATAACCATATTCATCATTTTGGTTCTTGAAGTTTGAACCACTCTAAAAAATTATTTATAAGGACTTGAAGTTAAATATGACCGTTGTTGGTCGTTGAAGTCTTTAGATGATCATTTGTTCTTATAATGGTCATAAAATTTTATAACCCTTAAGTATTTTAAGTACTTTTATTATTTTAAGTATACTAATTATTTAAGTATATTAAGAATTTAAATTTTTTTAAATGTTTTTAAATGTTTTAAATTTATTAAAGTGTTATCTTTAGTTGAAAGAAAATATGGTTTAAATTGAAGATTTATTTCATATTTGGATTTTCAAAATGTAATACTAATAACCATGGTGTTTCTTTTTAAATGAGTTAAAATGACTATAAATGTTTTAATTGAATTTTAAATTTGGATTTTATAAATTAGTGTTTTGAAACTTAAAATGAATACAAACATATTAAAATAATTTCATTTGGGAAAATAAAGAATATATGTATATATATTAAATAATTTATAATAACTGATATTTTAATATGTGTTGTGTTTTTTTGGCTTTCTATAAAAAATGGCCCTTGGATTGGCTTTCCAGCCATGGGAGGCAGCACGCACCACTCACTGTGAGTGGGGCAGCCAAGCCCCAAATTCCTAGCTAGCTGGCATAGGCCAGCCATGTAGAGAGCTAGTGCACACACCCACATGGGGGAGCATGGAGAACCAAGACGATGCCACCATGCAGGGCATCACAACGAAAAAGGGTGGGAGCATAGCTCACCCGTAATAGAACTGGTATGGGGTGGTACTGGGGAGGAGGAAGGGAGTTCATTGGCTTAGGGCCAGAGCATCAAGGTATATAAGGCGGTCACAAATCTCTCCCCATTTTGATGTGTGACGCAGTTTTTTATGGGGGATCTAATTTGGGCCATTCAATCTCGGATGATGAGATCTAGACTGTTTGATCTAGTCTCACCATTTAACTCCACTGATTACTCCCCTTTTCCTTGTTTTCCTTAGCTGTCCGATCGAGACACGGAAGATCTCAGCCACTAAACCCTTTTTAAAAACTCGTAATTTCCTGTGACTGTCATATCAATTTGTGACTAATCTCATCAGTCCATTCATTTTTAAACCCTCAAAAAAATCCTCAACCATATAATCGATCCATGCCTAATCATAACTATCCTTTTATTTTCACATCATTTTCATTTCCTTCTTCTTCTTCCTCATGACTTCCCCAGTAACCGTTGCTCTCCCCCACTTTTTTTACCTCTACCGTGAGTCCTCATATCCTTCTCCATGGCCAGTTTTCCACTTTTGTTCTTTCCTAAAGTCATCAAGGGTGTTTTACTTTAATATTAACCCAAACTATTCTAATGAAATTTTCCCACTATATATATATATAATAAAAAAAATAATCCCTTTAATATTTTCCCTAATCACGATTTTTTTTTTCTGTCTAAATAGTTAGATTTGGATTTTATTAAGTTTTGTTGTTTATGTTCTTATGATTGAATAGTTGTATATAAAAGTATATATATATATATATACAGTTTATATAAACTTCCTTTTTCACCTTAACCCTATGAGTTTCTCTCTTCTCAAACTCCTTCCAACCACTTCTCAACTCGATCTCACTTGATGATAGGTAAGGGGTTATCCTTTCTCTATGTTTTATTAAACCATATATATATATAACTATATATTTATATATTTATATTCAATTATTTATAAAAAAACTTATTTTGGTTTTTATGATATTTGAATGATGAACTTTGGTTTTTAAATGATGTTTTTAATGCATGTAAAACATGTAAGGGGTTTTATTTAGTTTTGTGTTTGGTTTGATTAAACCTTATTTACATACATGTGTATATATGTTTATATATATAAAAAACCTATTCTGTTTCATGTTTTTTGAATTATGAGTATTAATACGATGTTCTTTACTCATGTAATACATGTAAGAGTTATTTTAGCTTTGGATTTGATATGAAAAACCCATATATACACTTTGTATATATACGGTTATATATATACATATAGAGTTTAATTATAATATGAATTAGGTTTTCATAAAATTGATTTTAGTGATTAAATTATGTTTTTTGGAAGTGTATGAAACTTATAATAATTTATCAAACCATGTTTTGATTATGTAAATTACACATATACACTTTGTGTATATATGGTTTTATACAATTTTCAAACCCACATGTATATATACATGAACCACAATTACACATATTCATGTCTTGATTTATTTGAATAAGTATGATGGTATTAACCCGGTGATGATTTTATGTTTTTATTTCTTCAAAATGTTTTATACAATACACATTATACAATTTTATATTGGAAATCAATAACAAATCCTTGTTTTTTTATTGTGGGCCTAAAATTTTTAAGAAGTCATCACCTTGATATTACATGCATGCATCCCCAATTTATAAATTTTAGGATAGAAGGTTGGAATAATCTTTTTTTTATTACACATAAATATATATACATGCATTGGGCCATGTAGTGAAACCTGCTTAATTTTTTTCTTATGCATGAATAACTCACATGAAATAATCGTTTTAGACTTATACTTATTATATTTCTATTCATGATGAATATTCCACAATGAATGCTATTAGTTATTAAAGGTTATGATTTAATCTATTTATCTCTACTATTTATCAGTGTATGGAAAATATAAATGATATCTAACTTAAATTAAAAAACATGTATCATTGTATATAAAATATTTAATTTAATGAAATAATGGTTTTTAATTTAAGTGTTTTTATTTTATGTGGAAAACCAAAAAAATTATTATTTTATGTGCACCAGTTATCATCGCTTGTACAAATGTATGTCCATGAAGTCTTTAGTTTAATGTTTTAAGTTAATGCATGATTCATTTAGGAATATGGAAATAATTTCAAAATGGAATTTATCTCTTATAATATCTTATGGATTAATAATTTAATTATTCTAAGTGGTATGATACACTTCAAATAAAATAAATAAATAAATATTTGAAGTGATATGGGACACTTAGAATAAAAGACATAATTTAATAAATCAAAGTGGAATGGGACTCTTTGATTTAAGATATTTAGACATGTGAGGAATGCATTAGGTGAATTATGTGATGATTTAGGCCTACTATTTCCTCCCGATGTATCAGTAGGTCTAATGAGACAAACTAGGTCATGGCACAGAGCCTTGATAGAATGATTATATATGTTCTTGGCACAAGCCCTCAATATAATGTTATGATTGTTCGACATTATACATTTAATTAATATGTGATTAATATTTGACCAATCATGTGATTATATAACTAGTATAATATCCTTGGTTAACAATATTTTACTTATGATAACGGTAATAAATGTACATCTCATAATGAAGTATGTACTTGGAAAGTCATTTATAAAGAAAGTGTGGCATCTAATTTAAGAAAATTAATATAGAAGTTAATATTACATCTGAAATTTCATGAATTTCATTTTAAATGATAGGTGAATCGTGATTTTTTACATAATAAGTTCTAAGAAAGTATTATTTAATGTGCTAATTTGTACTTGCATCCTTGCGTATCACCCTGAAATTAGTTGGGTCAACTCCAGACTTATATACACCATTCCAAGTTTTTTTACATATATGCATACTTTGATAAGTATTTTATCTATAGCTTTAAAATAAATATATAAATTCTTGTGTAAGAGAATTCCTTAATAATGTTTTCATGTAACCTTTAAAAAATGTTGATGACATGCTTCAAGAAATGTTATTTTCCTTTTAAGTAAATGTTTTCTAATTATTTAAAAGGATGCTTTAAAAAGTAATTTCTTAAATTTTTTTTAAAACTCCTTACTGAGCATTTTAAATTCTCACCCTACATTTTCAATATATTTTTACAGCATTAGTAGATTTTTCAGCTTGAGTGGTGTCTGCTTTATGAATATTATCTCGTTCAGTTTTGAATAATTGTATTAGATGTATTTGGTTTTCCAAAACCTAGACCAAGAATATTCTCTTTGATGGAATGTGATGTATAATTTTAACGACATGTTTTTATAAAAAAATTAAACACCATGTTTTAGGAACCGACTCCAAGCTTCTCAGGTCAGGGTCATCAAATATATCATCTAATTTCAATAAATTTACAATTTTGAAATTATATTTCCATGATTATAACCTTTATAATAATTTAAGCAAAGATAAAGATAAAAGGTCACTCTCTTAGTTTTATAAATATCTTATATGTTTGCATATGATAAAAAACATATTGTGAAAGAATAATGATTCTAATTTTGATAATAATAAAATTATTATAATAATTTAAATTTATTTCTCACTTTTAGGTTTCATATAATTACCTTAAATGCTTATGCAACATCAAAACCGTATTTATTCAATTAATATAATGATAAAATAGTTGATTTAAAAAATATAAAAGTAATAAAATTTGTGTGAATTATTATGTTACGTGTATTTAATATATGAATATAATATATTATTGATTTTTTAAATGTCTATTTTAAAATTTCATATTTTTCATTATGTGTTTAAATTTAAATTAAATGAATAGTTCCACAATTGAGATTATGGATATTTTATGAAAATATTATTTTATTATATGTTTAAAAATAAAATGAAATCTTTAAAGAGGAAAATAGTGATAGTATATGGCTTAAAGTTGAATCCATTTTTCATTTATGATCTAATTGTCACTTTATAAGTAAAAATCATAACCATTTAATATTAAAAAGTCATTACCAAAGTGATGATTAAAAATGGTTAACAAAAGGTATACTAAAAAGATAAGGTTCAAAATGATATATATGATTATATAAATTTTATTGGATGATCATATTATGTCTATATCCTCCCTTTATTATAATACATATAATTTTTGAACCAATTGTCCATGAATGTGATTTTATTGAACTTTAATATTTTGAAAAACAACAATCTTGCGTGGGAACGAGGAGCACACCTTATAGAGGAAGACAATGTCACATATCTATTGGGGGAATGAGGGAGAAGTGCGAGGCTATGTTTCTCTTTTCGGGTTGAAAATTCTCCCTCCCATCCAAGACCAACATGAGCACTCCTTCTGGATCATGGGGGAAGGCACCTTACTCTTCTAGTTTAGGAACTAGGGGGCTCAGTACTCAGCTTTCTGGGTTGTTTGGCCCCCATGATTACCCTTAAAGAAGAAAGAGGTCATCCCAGGTTCATGCAGGATGTCCTGGATGAGGCAACGCAGAAGATCCTTAAGTAAATTGTGTTTACATCCAAACTAGATAGGATCCCAACAAAGTTCAATTTTTTTACCTGGCGCATTAGGAATTCTGCTATCACTACGGATGAGAACGTGGATAAACTGGGGATTAGTTTTGCCTTGAGATGCAACTACTGCAATACCAGGCAGGAGGAATTCATGACCCACATTTTCTTAAAAGGTAAATTGGCTCTGGTTGTTTGGTCATTTCTTGGGGGATTTTTGGCTCCTTATTATCAGGATCAGAGGGAGGCTTCCTTCCTATAGATTTGGTTCCATGGTGCTTGTGACTCCAGTATTGAATGGATGGTCAAGGCAATGATCCTCTGCATGGTGTGCTGGTGCTTATGGCAACCAGAAACCAGGACAGGTTCGAGGGGTCTCTTCCCTCCACATAGTCCATCATTGCGAGACCCTCTTTATGATGGCAGACAAGGTTTGGTTCTTCCACGACTAGAGGGTTGCTCCGTCATTGTGGTTTTTACAGAGCAGTATCCCAGTGCCTCATCCTTCCAGGCCCGTGATGGGGAGCTGGGTTTGATGGCGGCCACCAGAAATTGTCTACAAGATGAACACTGATGGGTCCTATATACTGGGAAATATGAGAGGAGGGGGTTTGGTCAGCGGTGAAGGGGAGAAGTGTGGTCCTTGTCTTCATTTCATCCTTTAGAAGCATCACCTCATTAATGGTCGAGGCCAAAGGTATTCTTATCGGGCTAACCCTTTGTACACAACATCATGTTATCCTATCCTAAGTAGAGATTGAAGCTATAATTTTGAATGATTACCTGATCATTAAGGGCCTCATTCCTTGATCAATTTATTACATATCCAGGAAATGTCAAGATCTCTTGAATAATACAATCCAAGTGACCCACACGCGGCGTGAATGGAACAAGGTTGGAGATTATCTTGCTTCAGTGGCGGACCAGAGTTCCATCCACACATGTATCCTAAATCCTAATAGCTTTAAGCTAGAGGGAGTTAATTTGTTCAGAGGGGCTGGCCTCAGGTTTCACTATTTCACCCCCCTAACTTTGTTGTTTATTGTTGACTTTGTTGACTTTATCTTTTATAAAAATCTGATTTGATGAAAAAACTACAAGAGTGCCCCCACCCTAACTTATAGAAGGTAACCTCTTCTATATTTACATTACAAAACTTTGAACAAAATATATCAACCAGACCTTGAACATTTATCTTCTCAATGGACTTATTCATGTTCTGGAGGTGTTGGTATTTCCAAAAGGATCCTTAATAAGAGGTCAAAAGGAGGTTTATCTAAGAGAAGGTTATCACTTTTACAACTATTTCAAATTTATTTCTTCTTCCACCTACTTCAAATCATATTAATCCAGGATTATATAATAAAATATTTATCTAAAATATAATTAGATGTTGTTATGTTATTTTAAGACCCTATATCCAACTCCTCTTCCATCGAATGGGAAAAAAACCATCGTTTGTGTGTACATTAGACTACCACCTCACGAACCCATGTAATTCATTTTCAATCACCTATTCTCAAGAAAGGTTAAAATGAAAAATTTAATATATATATATATATATATATATAATATTCATGAAAATTTTATCATTATAAAAATATAATATATCATTTAATTTCTTTCCTTTATATTAACTCAAAAATTATAATGTCTTCCGTGCGTACGTGTAGACTACTGCCTCCGCAAAGCGATGTGATTTTTTTTCATCACCAAATCACATGGATGATATATATAAGTATATTTAACGAAATAATATGGTATTTTTTATATTATTATAATTCTATAATGTTAAAATAATACTTACATTTTTTCGCTAAAAATTGTTAAAAAATGGAAACGTTACTCATACTTACGTATGACCTATTGTCTCTATGGCTGTAATGTAGTTATTTTTTCTTAAAAATATTTCAGGTTTGGTTTTAAAAGTTTAATTTATTTATAAAATTGGTTATTATTTCATGATTATTAATTTGGATATGATTTAAAATTAACCTCTTTGACCATATTCAACCTACCAAAGTGATTTAGGAAAAATGATCCTAATATCATCATAACATCTAACGTGAACTTATGTGTTTAAATATAACATGGTAATATATAAAATAAAAATAATAATAGAATTTAAAAACGTTTTTAAGAAATAAAATAATTTAAATAATTTTATTATTTAGGATGATAAAGAATGTATGTGATGTGTTAGACTTTTGGTATAAGATTCTATCTCAATTTCCTTTCATTGAGGCATGTTTTAATGTTATCCCTATAATTTTTTTATATGGTTAATATATTACCCCATTTATATGTTATATCATTAAAACTTCATTATTGATTGTATTGTGAATTAAAATTAATTTTACTTTACCAGAGGGATTTTATTAGAAAGTTATGAAGTGGTAAGCGGTTTCATAACCCAATTTCTTTTCATTAGGTTATGTTACTTATTCATTAGCTTTGATATTATAGGATTATGTGTGTAATTTCTTTTGATTATTTTATGTTTTATTTAATTTTTTATTTATATTTACATTTCATACACATAATCAATTTAATTATTAATTCTCACTTCAATGGTATGATATTTATAAGATATTTCATCTCAAGTTCCACTACATTGGGACATATTTGGTATTATTCACCTATTTATTTTTTATGAGGTGTATCTACTACCCTATTGATATGTTATATAACGAATAACTTTTTATTAATGGTATTAATATTTCATTTTAAGTTATTTATTTCATGGGGGATATGATTCAAATATTACCAAAGTGGTAAGAGTTTATTTCAAAATCTCATCATTATTCGAGATTATTTATGTTTAAGTATTAATTAAGGGAATTATTTAATATTTATATCTTAAAACCAATAAATTTTATTATCCTATGGTTATTTCTAAAAAATATAATTTTCCCTTTTATTTTACTCTTTTAAATACTCAAGAGAATAAAAAGATGTTTTTAAGGAAAAAACGACTCTTTTTTTCTATGTGGTCATGAATATTTTTCTTCCATATCAATATTTTATTTTAAAAAATTTAAATAAATTTATTATTATTATATAATGATTTATTAAATACAATATCACCCATTTAACCTTTTTGAAATATGGTTTGAAAGGAATATTATTATCATTTTGTGAAAAAATATACCTTTTAACTTTTTAATAAACATGTGAAATGAATCATCATTTTAACGTACTCGATATGAATGAAATTTTCCAAACATCATGAAAACTAATTGCATTAAATCATAATTTAAAATTTTACATTATTATTTTTAAAGAATTTTTTTCTCAATATTCTAGAAATTTTTGTATTTTAAAATTGATTTTCAATATGAAAATTGTATTTTCATCAAGAATGTTTTTAATGATATATTTATGGTATTTCTATTCATCAATGAAAAAAACTTTAATTTTACTTATAATACACTGGGGATATGTTGTAATGATAATATCGTTATTATTTCTCTATGTGGTTTATGACCAATTTTACTAGAGAAAATATTGACATTCAATTTGTTGATTAATATTGTACTCATTAACTTTCTCTTGAAACATTCACTTATGTGATCATTGGACATTAAATTTCTCTTAAATATCTATATTTCTCATAACATGGTTATTAATATTTCCTAAACAATATATATTTTATATATATGGTTTTTACCATGTAAGATATTTGATTGGCCAAAGAAATATTGATATTTCATATTATTTACCCAATATAGATATTTGTTGATAAGTGTAAAGACCCTAAACCTAGTTGCCCCGAGTCAGTACCTTATTTTATTAAATTGGAATATAATTGAGTAACACATATCCTAAATGACCGAATAGTTTAGTAGCTTTGTAAAACAACATACATATATAAGTTCAACATTACAACTTGAGAGGAAATACAATGTGTAAATTCCATTATAAACATCCATAACTCCTAGAATATCTCTATAGTTCATTAATAATATACTTATTCACATCCTAGGGAAAAATAATACATAAGAAAGGGGTGATCTCAAATGCTTATTAAAGGTAATTAAAACAACATAAGCATAAATAATAAGTCATGGTGAATAAATAAAAGTACACATGCCAATAAAAAATAATCTTGATCATAATATGGTAGGAATAAAAACTGAATAATTAATGATATAATTAACCATAACCATGGATATTCTACTAGTCTAATAATAGCATGAACTATAAATTACTATTTTCATAATGATAGAATGCATAATTTGAGATTTCATAACCATTTTGTCAAGGCCTCGTGCCAAGACCATATATAAATGGGTAAAAACCCAAACTAGTTTTTCCCCTGAGACCTATCGATGCCCCAAGGGGCTATAGTGGGCCCCACCCAACATTTAATAATTCCAATGCATTCATAACATTAAATGGGTGAAACATAATCAAATTATAAATTCATATTTAAACCAACATAATTAATGTAAATAACTTCCCCAAATCATTAAACATAAACACTAATAATTCAGAGTAATATGGTGAATGGTATCATGATAGGACATCCACAGTCAAACTAATCATAAACCATTCAATAAAATATGGTATATGATATAATAAAATATTAATACCAATTAAACATAATAATCATCAAGAGTGTTTAAATTGATGAAAATAATCTTATGAAATCATCATGTAATTCTTGAGATAAATACTCTTTTACTTTGAAAAGAAGAGTTATTTTGGAAAAATATTTGTATAAAACTAAAAGTGAAAAAAGATAGTTTTTATTAATAAAATAATTGGTTTTATAAAAATAAATTTTTATTAAAATAAATTATACAATGCACTTGAAAATTGGTAATAACTCAAGAAGTTCCCTTTAATTGGGCTTGTTTATCAAGAAGAATTTGAGAAAGATCCTTCTAAAACATGTAACTATTCATAAAAGAAAGAATGATTCTAATTGGTACATATATATAAAGTATTAAAACAGAATTTATGAGGATTACACAATAATAATTAAAAATTTAATTGGGGTAAAGAGATAAAAAGAGTAACTCGAAAGAAAATGGGGGTTCGGGTAGAAATCCTTACCTTATGGACGAATGAGTTCTACACATGATCTTAATCTCTTGGATAATAAAATTAATCCCATTAATTAATTAATTATTTAACTTTTATATATTTATTTTATATATTATAATTTTATTATTTTCATTTATGGAATTTTTGATGAGTTATAAGATACAAAGTTTTCATTTGGGAGCGTTCATTTTATTGGTTTTCATCATCGGTTCACTTGTTTATAAGTAATGGAGTTCATATAGAATGTGTATAATTATCAAAAATGGTAATTAAATGTTATTAATGAGAAAAAATAAGTGTAATTGGTATTATTTATTATTTTTTTCCGTATATTAGGATGAATCGTTAGATAACATGTTAATGACAATCGTTTAGCTTAATTTTAGCAGTTTTTCGATCGTAATGAACTAGTTTTGTTCTATTATTTAATATAATGTATATAAAATGGTTAAATAACCTTAAATAATATATAATACATATTTTATAATCTGTTTAAACTATAAAAATAGTTTCATGAATATCCTTTAAGGATAAATTAAAGAAAAAAAGTTTGTCAGCCATGAAGGTTTTAATCAGAACCTCCCGGATAATGATTTCATTTTTAAAATAAAATAGAGAGGGAGTAGGGAGATTGATAATGGATGTTCCATTAACATGATATTATTAAAGTATATAGATTATATAGTAGTTATCATGATAAATTGGACATAGTATGTGAGGAGAGACTAAGAAAATAAAATAAATTCATATAAAATTAAATGGAAAAGGAAGAGGATTTACCTCTTGAAATATCCTCCTTGAGAACCTCCTTAAGGGAAGAAGATTTTTGTATTTTAGAAAGACCAAGAGATCCTGGAAATTAGAAGAGACTAGGTAAGAGAATTTTGGAATAACTTTGACAAGCTTCAAGGCTTATAGGTGTGAGGAGAAGAGGGGTGAGGGTGGTTTTTATACTGGAGGAGAGGGGTGATTTTTGAATATCTTATTCATTTGATTATTATTTTGGCTCAATACTATGAATAGTTTGAGAACTATCATAAAATAGATTAGAATAATTAAATTGATTTAGATACCATGGTTCTTACATCATTTATTACTCAAGGATTAGTGTACTTAGCTTCCAATATATGTATACTGTAAGCTACTGTATTTAACTATTCACTAAAAATTCATGTATTTTAGAAAAATCCAAAAAATTCACCATAACCATTTTTTGAAATGTAGAGATAAATAATGGACGCTTTTTATTAGAATAATTTTCTAAATAAGTGAAATTTAATTTTTAAATAAAATCATTATTTACCTGAAAAATAAAGATTTTAAATTTAAAAGTGATTTTATAACACTCTGAAAAATTAACTAAGTTCCCATTAAATTATAATAAAATCATAAGAGAATAAAATATTGATCTATGAATCCACTTTATGAAAATTATATTCTTTTTCAATAATTTTATTAATTATAAAAATGTAATTAAATATTTATGACTCACAAAAATACCAACACTTAATTAATAATTTTTAAAAAATAAATTTACTTATACTATGATATAATTATATCATAATTTCACTTATGAGACACCTAAATTTTTTTTATACTTTCATGGGTGAGGTTATTATTCATTTGGCCGGTTTTCTATTCATAAGGGTCATATCACTATTCCTAAGGTCAAGTTACTATGTCATTAGTATAGGTTCCTTAACTTAAAGAAATACCCCTTATTTCATTCATTCATTATTTATAAATATTTTATTGTGTTCTATATGTGGTTTTATGTGATTTATAACATATATAAAATAAACATAAAAAAGTAAATCTCATTGATATAATTTTGGGTTGTTACATTCTCCGATCCTACAAAAAGTTCATCCTCTAAATTTCCAGAATTTCACTTCACAAACATATTTTGGTAGTTATTCATCATAATTTCCTTAGTCTCCCACATCTCCTCTTAAATTTTATGATTTTTACAATGTAAATTTACCATATGATTCATCTGATTCCTCAACACTTGTTATTTAGTGTCTAGAATTTGGGTAGGCTCTTCATAGTAAGATAAGACATGTTCTAATTCTATTCCTTCATAAGTGAGTACATGTGTTGGGTCTCACATTTACTTACTTAACAAAGAGATTTGGAACACATTGTGTGACTTATAAAGGCTAGGTGACATTTCCAAACAATAATCCATAGCTCGAATTCTATCCAAAATTTCAAAAGGTCCAATGTACCTAGGGATGAGTTTCCCTTTCTTCCCAAATCTTGTAACACCCTTCCATGGAGATCCTTTCAAGAAAACATAATCTCCCACTTGAAATTCCAAATCTTTTCCTCAATTATCATCATTGATATTTTGCCTAAATTGAGATTCTTTGATATACTTATGAATATTCATTACCTTCAAGATTATTTCCACCACATGCTCTAGGTCTACAAGCTTACTTTCACTAACTTCATCCCAATATATTGGTGGATGACATATATTTTCATACAATGCTTTATATGGTTCCATTTTAATTATTTAATGGAAAATGTTGTTGTAGGAAAAATCTACCAAAGGTAAATACTGATCCCACATACCTTGAATATCAAGTGATCATGATCTCAACATGTATTCTAAAGTTTGGATCATCCTTTCTAACTATCCATTAGTTTGAGGGTGATGAGAAGTACTAAAATGAAGCTCAATAATCAATTATTTATTAATACATTTCTAGAATTTTGATGTAAGTAATGGATAATAATTAGAAACAATTGATTGTGGTTCTCCATGAAGTATTACAACTTTATTAATATATATTTTTTAAGGAACTCCAATGGAAAATCCTCCCTTATAGTGATGAAATTTGAAAATTTCTTAAGTTGATCAACAATTAATCATATTGCATCATTATTTCTTGGAGTTTTGGGTAAACCGGTGAGAAAATCCATAGTGATTTTATACCATTTCCATGTAGGAATAGTAATAGGTTTCAATACTTCTCTAGGATGTTGTATTTTAGCCTTCACTTATTGAAAAACTAAACATCTTGATACATAATCAGCAATTTCACGCTTTATATTATCCCAACAAAAATGTTCATCCAAATATCTACACATCTTAGTGCAAATGGGGTGTATAGAGAAATTATAACTATGGGAATCATCCAAAAAATCCATTTTTAGATCGGGTATAGAGGGAACACATATAATCCCCCCAAATTTCAGAATTCCATCCTCACATGTGAAGTCATCCAAATTCCCATCATTCACATCTTTAATTTTCTTTTGAAGATTCTCATCATCTGACTAAGAAATTTTAATTCATTGCAATAATTATATTTGAGAAAACAATTGGAAAATTAATGATTTTTCACCATCTTTGATAATTATCATATCCATATTTACTAGATCCATGAACACATGATCCCTTTTAATCATAATTTTATTTAGAACTCCATGATTCTTCCTGCTCAATGCATCAACAACCTTATTTGACTTTCCTGGGAGATAATGTACTGAATAATCACAGTCCTTAAACAACTTGAGCCATATCCTTTTCCTCATGTTGAGTTATTTCTATGAGAATATATATTTCAAACTCTTGTGATCCGTATATATATCACATCTTTCACCATAAAGATAATGTCTCTATATCATTAGAGAAACGATTACAGGTGCAAACTCAAGATCATGAGTTGGATAGTTTTGTTCGTGAATTTTTAACTACCTCGATGCATATACAATAACTCTATCATTCTGCATAAAGACACAACCAAGTCCTTTATTTGATGCATTACTATAAATCACAAATACAACTTTTATCAATGGTAGAGTCAGGATCATAACATTAAATAATCTTCTATTTAATTAGTAAAAGCATTATTCACATTATATTATCCATACAAACATAACCCATTTATGAGTAATCTTGGTTAACAGGATGGATAATTAGGTGAAGTTCTAAACAAGCACCAATAATAACCTTCAAAACCAATAAAACTATGTACCCCGGTAACATTTATTAGTGTAGGCCATTATTGAATTGCCTTTTTCTTTGCAGGATCAACTAAGATTCCATCCCTTGAGACAATATGGCCAAGAGAAGAAATTATTTGAATCCATAATTCACACTATCTAAAAGTACCATATAACTCATTTCTTCTAAGAGTTTTTAGAATAATGTGCAAGTGATTCTAATTCTCATTGTAGGTTTTGGATTATACCATGATATCATCAATAAATACCATATAAAAGTCTTCAATATATTACTTGAAAAATCTAATAATTAGATCCAAGAAAATAGATGGTGTATTAGTAAGTCCAAAAGGCATTTCTGTAAACTTTCAATGCCCATACCTAGTTCGAAATGCTGTCTTTAGAATATATTCCTTCCTCAAACACAACTGATGATATCCATATTGAATCTCAATCTTCGAAAAATATTGGGATCCATGAAGTTGATCAAATAAACAATCAATGTGAGGAAGAGGATACTTGTTCTTTATCATAATAGAATTGATATCTCTATAGTCAATGCACATCTTTATAGTCCCATATTTCTTATTAATGAAAATAATTGGAGCTCCCCACGGAGAAAAACTATGTAGAATAAACCCATTACTACTCAAATCCTCTAGTTATTTCATTAACTCCATTATTTCCACTTTGTCCATTGTATAAGGTGCCTTTGATATAGGCCTTTCACTAGTAATTAAATCAATATAAAACTCAATTTATTGCTCTGTAGGATGTCTTGGTAAATCCTATGGAAACACATTAACATATTCTTGCACAGTAGGCACATCCTCAATTTAAATATGTCATTCCTCAACTATAGATATTTTTTATCTTCCCCAATAATTTCATTCAATATGGCTACTGGGGGTGGATCTAGATAAGAATCAAATGATGCGATTTCTACTCTAAAAATAAGGAATTCTACATTATTCTCAAAAATTGTAATTTTTTTTATTGTAATAGATTTTCACATCATAATTTGAAAGCCAATCCTTACAAAGAATTATATCAATGTCAACCATGGGGATGGTGATAAGGTAAACAACTAAAGTAGGTTTATGTTTCATAAGGGGGACTGATTGACACATATTTGTTGCAATGATACTTCCCTTAGGAGTTTTTACTAAAAAATCAGGTGCGCGACAAGTCCCATTTTCATGTACCAGGTTACCCTGAGTTAGGCTCGGAACACCTTTTTAGAGTTGTTACTCCTAGGTACATCTATGCTAGAACCACATACACTTGTAGTGTCAAGATAGGTATTTATTTTCTAGGAATATCAACATAATATATAACGTTACAAAAATTCAAGGATGTTATCTTATTCTTATCCTAAAAGTCTATCTTAGGGTTTTGTTCACTAATCTATGTTTTCAAAATCTAGATTCCAAGGATTATACAAAACTTCCTTTAATACCAACTGTAAAGACCCCAACCCTAGTTGCCTAAAGCCGATACCTTATTTTATTACATTGGAATATAAAAAATGAAGACGTATCCTAAAGGACCCAATAGTTTGGTATCTTTGGAAAACAAGATACATACATAAGTTCAACATTACAACTTGAAAAGAAATACAATATATAAATTCCATTGTAAACATCCATAACTCTTATATTATCCATGAAGGTTATTCATAATATACATCTTCACATCCTGGGGGGAAATAATACCTAATAAAGGGGTGATCTCAAATGTTTATTAAGGGTAAGTAAAATAGAAAAGGCATAAATAATAAGGCATTATGAATAAATAAAAGTGCACATGCCATTAAAACATAATCTTGATCATAATATGGAGGGAATAAAAACTAATTAATTAATGCTATAATAAAACATAAAATTGGATATTCTAGTAGTCTAATAATTATATGGACTATCACTTAATAGTTTTATAATGATGGAATTCATAATGTGGGACATCATAACTATTCTATCAAGGCCTCATGCCAAGATGATACATAAATAGGTAAAAATACAAACTAGTTTGTGTCATGAGTCCTACCGATGCAATAATGGGCAATAGAAGGCCCCACCTAACACATAATACATCCATTTCATACCTCATATGAAAGGTTTGAATCATAATCAACATATACATTCATATCAAAACAATCATATGAAATGTAATTAACTTTCCCTAATCATTAAACAAAAACACTAACCATTCGGAGTAATATGGTTAATGGTATCATGATAGCACATCCATAGTCAAAAAAATCATAAACCATTAAATAAAATATTATAGATATTATATTAAAATACTAATACAAATTAAACATAATGATAAAAAATAGTGTTTAAATATATGAAAATACTCTATTAAAATCAACAAGTAATTCTTGAGAGAAATGCTATTTTACTTTTCAAAGAAGATTTTTTTTGAAAACTATTTATATAAAACCAGAAGAAAAATAATATAATTATTTCATAATAAAATTAGTGATTTTAGAAAAATAATTGTGGCTTAAAACCAATTATGGATTACACTTGAAAATTGGTAAGAATTTGAGAAGTTCCCTTGAATCGGGCTTGTTTGTCAGGAAGAATTTGAGAAAGATCCCTTTAAGACATGTAACTCTCAATAAAAGAAACAAGGATTATGATTGGTAAATATATATAGAATATTTTCACAGAATATATGATGAGTATATAAGAATAAATAATAATTTAATTTGGTTATAGAGAGAAAAATATTAACCCGAAAGAAAATGGATGATCGCTTTGAAATCCTTACCTTATGCCTGAATGAGTTATGAACTTGAGATTAATGTACTGAATAATAAAATTAAATCCATAAGTAATTAATTAATAAAATTTCTATATATTTATTTTATTTATTATAATTTTATTATTTTCATTTAGGGAATTTTCTATGATTTTTAAGATACAAATTTATTGATAGGGAGTATTCGTTTTCTTGGTTTTCATGATCGGTTCGATTGTTTATAAGTAATGGAGTTCTTGTAGAATGGGTATAATTCTCCAAAATTGGAATTACATGTTATTAATGAGAAACCATAAGTTAAATTCGTATTATATATTATTTTGTTTCCATATATGAGGATGAATCATTAGATAACATGTCAATGATAATCGTTTTGCTTAATTTTAGCGGTTTTTCAATCATAATGAACTAGTTTTGTTCTATTATTTAATACCATGTATATAAAATGGTTCCATAACCTTACATAAGATATAATACATATTTTATAATCTGGTTCAACCATAAAAATAGTTTCATGACTAGCCATGAAGGATAAATTTAAGAACAAAAGTCCATCTTCCACGAAGGTTGTAAATCTTCACCTCCCGAATGATGATTTCGTTTTTAAAATAAAATAGAGAGAGTGTAAGAAGATTTATAATGAATGTTACATTAACAAGATATCTTTATATTATATATATGATACTGGATTTATCATGATCAATTGGACATAGGAAGTGAGTAAATACTAAGAAAAGAAAATAAATTGAAATGAAATTAAATGAAAAGGGAAGAGGATTTACCTCTTCAAATATCATCCTTGAGAACCTCATTAACGGAAGGGGTTTGGGTGTTTTGGAAATAACAAGAGATCCTGGATGCTAGGAGAGACTATGGAAGAGGATATGGGATGAAATTTTATAAGATTTAAGAGTTATAGGTTTGAGGACAAGAGTGGGTTGGGGTGGTTTTATAGTGGACGAGAGGGGTGATTTTTGAATATCATATTCATTTGTTTATAATTTTGGATCAAGACTATGGATAGTTTGATAATTATTATAAAATATTTTTTAAAAATTAAGGTGAGTTTGATCTTATGGTTCTTACATCAGTGATGACTCAGGGAGTAGGGTATTTAGCTTCTAATGTATTTATACCGTAAATTACTGTATTTTACTAGTCACAAAAATCAAGTATTTTACAAAAAAATCTAAAAATTCACTATAACCGATTTTAAATTTTTAGAATTAAAATATGGAATCTATTTTATGAAAATAATTTTCTAAATATATGAAATTTAATTTTTATATAAAATCATTATTCACTTGAAAAATATAGATTTTAAATTTAAATCTGATTTTATAAGACTATAAAAAATTAACTAAAGTCACATTTAGTTATCCTATAATAATAAAACAAAAAAATATTTATTTATGAATCCATTTTATGAAAATTAATTTTTATTAAAATAATTTTATTAATTATAAAAATGTAATTAAATACTTATCACTCACAAAAATACCAACACTTAATTAATAATTTTTAAAAAATTCATTTACTTATTATATGATATAATTATGTCATAATTTCACTAATTATATGCCTAAATTTTATTTATTATTTCATGGGTAAGATTACTATTCATTTTTCTAGTTTACTATTCATAAGGGTCATATCACTATTCCCAAGGTTAAGTTACTATTTCATCATTATAGGTTCCTTAACTTCTATAAATACCTATTATTTAATTAATTATTCATTTATAGAGATTTTATTGTGTTATCTATGTGGTTTTATGTGATTTGTAATATATATAAAATAAATATAAGAATGTAAATCTCATTGATAGAATTCTAGGTCGTTATAGTAAGGCATATTTTTGATGAATTAAATTGATCCTTAAATATATGAGGAATGTACTAGAAATGAAATAATGGGTGGGGAAAAGTTATAGATATCGCCTCGATGAATTGATAGTCTCATGAAATGAATTTGCTAGCTAGCCAAATTAAATGGCCTTTGATGTATACCTATCCATCGATTAAACTATCTTGGTACTAGGTCTTGACAGTATAGATATCATGATGCATGAGATCATGATTTATAATATTATGCTTTTACTTCATTGAAAATTAAATTATTATCATCCTAGATATTACTTCATTGATATTATAAATGGATGAATTTTTTCCCTTGTTATTGATTAAATGTAATTTGTTTTTAGTTATTTACCTTTCTATATTGATTATTCATTATTTAATCATGACAGATTCTATTTTATATAACCCTTACTGAGCCTATAAGCTTACCCTTTATTTGTTTTCCTTTCCTATATATATAAAGAAGGAATATTTTAATGTGTTAAAGGGTGTAGAATATTTACATTCATAATGTTTTATATTTTAATCCCAATGAAAAAAATGTTAATCATGTATGTATTTAGTTTACCAAGACTACTAAACTATTAAATACTTTGGGATGTGATCACTTGAATCATATTCCAACTTAATAAATAAGACACTAACTGTAGGATTTTATGGTCGAGGTCTTTACAAACCTAACATAAGCACCAATTTAACATATCATATATAATAAACTTCCAGATCAGCCTTATGTTTTCTAAAATTTCTAGGTTTTGTTAACACATTACATTATATGTTATCCATATAATATCACTATGAGGCCATATAATAAAACAATCCCACTAACTCCTTAGTTAGAAACATCTATAAAGAAATCCATTTTGAATAATAATGTGATTTAGGAATCATAATTCTAACCATTCCACTTTTTAAACATATTGAAACTTCTTAACTTCACAAAATCAAATGTTACAATGTAAACTTATGTTTTCTATTTATAAGTCCATATGTGTTCATTATAATCATATTTATAAACCTATTACATTAAAAAATTTCTTTTAAATAACATAACAACTTATATTATTGTTTATCAGTCATTGTAAATTATTTTTGTATAAAATGACAATAACTTTAGTATAGTATCTAAATTTAAATCTTAAATATCTATTTAATAATACATCCAAATTCTCATAGGATATCAAGTGAAATTAAAATTTTTATTTTGACTAGTATAATTCTTCAATAAACAGTTACTTTGATTTTTCACGATAACTAAATGCAACTGTTTAAATTTTCCTTTATCATTACATATCCTAAACTCTTTTAGGACATTTAGTGAAAACCCATTATAATTTTATACTGGTATAATTCTTTAAGAAATAGTGATATAAAATTTATAAATGGTAACTAAATTTAACAATTTATATTTTTCTTTACCATCACATATTATAAAAATTTTAGGATATTAAGTGAAAACACATTAACTTAATATCAGTGTTATCCTTTATCTATTAATTTTTTACTTCTCTGCAACCAAACATACTCCCAATAACCTCTTAAACACTATATTATTTTCATAAAATCTTGATAAGATACACAAACCCTTTTGTGTTACAAAATAATATCCATTTCCTTTTAGTTGGAATATTTTACAAATAAACTATTGTTTCCAAATCATATAATGTATTCTATTTGTTTGAAAAAAAATTCATTTAAAAGAAGAATATTAAAATATACCATTTTTGGGTGGTGGGAACACATTCCCTCATATTTTAATAGATATTTGGATAAATATTTTATCCTGGATAAAAACTTTTATCCAAATGTTATTCTCAGAACATGTTATAGAAATTTTTGAAACATAAAACCTGTGTATACAATTAATCATCCCATACTTTCTCACAAAAACTCTTTATAATCAAACAAATTCTCTTGTCACATAAGATAAATGAGGTAAATAAATATTTCTTTTACTTAGATTCATCTGAGATTGATAAAATCATTTACATTCAAATCCTTGATGTAATATCTATTTAATACATCTCAGGAATATAAAATACAAGTTTAGTCAATTATTCCTTTGATTTTTAATTCTTTTATATTTACAATGCTTTTTAAAATACACATTCAGTATCACATAACTTTAAAAATTGAATAATTAATTTCTATAACATCTATACCTAACATGTACTTTCTATGGAGTTTAAAAACTCTTTCAGTTATATCCTGGAAAATCCAATCATGTTGAATTATTTTCATTCCAACACATATAATCTTCCTTAATATATTTTCTTAAATCTCTAATATTACTAAAGAAATTTTCTTAAGTTACTAGTCCTAAGAGCCACTTATATTAAGCTTCTACTAATAAAGGATTAATTAAAAAGTTTAGATTGATTATAATGATAATATTATCTACAATAAAATATTTTATCAGATGTGTATAATTTATTATTTTTCATTTAATTAGGAATTTTTTTAAAGGGATCCCATAAAAATGATGGTCCCTTTAAAAATTTATCATATCCATTAGTGATCCAAGTTCCATATTTCACTAAAAATGTTTCTTCTAGGGATTTCCACTCATAATTTAAGTATCTAGGTTGGGAATTTTTCTAATCATATCATTTATGATTCTTGGATAGCTTATACGACAACTATTTTTTCAATCCATCATTTGGATAAACTTAACTTTATTACCCTGGTATAGTTTCGAAGGGGTTTCTAGCTAAGTGTAACCCAAATAAAACATAAAAAGAAAATTAAAAAAATGAAAACCTTAGGGTACCATACTATAACATACCATACCTCAGGATAATCTAGTATCACTCATTACTTTCTTTCCTTACAGAAGATAATTTATAATCACCCTGTTATGTTACAACCTGCTCAGTTAAATCATCAAGGTCTTGAGAAGTGCCACTTTTGATGGAACGTCACACATAGTATTTAAAGGGGATTTTAATCTCTCCATATTACCTCAGGTTATTTCCTTTTATGTATCCATGATTCTTGTAATTTAGTTTGGAATCATATACCTTTCTCCTAATCAATACGTTCAAATCATATTGAGGTGTAATTCTTTACACAACCCAAAAGTTTGTGTTACTTACCCAAAAATAAAAGTCAAACATATTCATACATATCCGGATAAATTATATGAACCAGGTACATGAACACTTAATGTATAGTCATAGAGTTATACCACATGATTAATCATAGAAATAAAGATAACCAACCCCATTCACCAGCCCATATAATGAATAATCCTCTAGTTAGGTAGGTTGTTTGGCCCCAAGTCCCTTTACCTAGGGATACTTTACTTAAGTGAGAATCCGATTCATCATAACTCTAAAACATAGTATAAAAAACTATATTCAATAACTAAATTCAAGATAAATAACTAAATCTCCAATTGAGGACAAGGTAGATAAAAAATCTAAATTCATTATTACACTTAGAATGTAATACAAGGATCTATTTATACGAATTTTAACAATTAAACTAAAGCATACTCAATTCATCATATATTTATTTTAACTATGAATAAAACAATAGAAAAATTTTAAATTAATGAATCATTCAAATATTTAAACATGAGATAAACATTTATAAAATATTTATAAATAAAATATAATTATAAAAACATTATAATTTTAGCATTAAAATTATGGACATTCCATAATTAAAAATATAAATATTTTATATTCATTCAAATATGAAAACATTCATATTTATTATTATATACCATTTACCTTTTAAATATATGATATTTTATGAATTATAAACTATTTATAATCCAATTTCTATTATGTAAAAATTTTACATAATATAAATATTATATACTTGTTCATTATTTATTCCTTGATCAAATAAATCATCAAACCACTTTCTATGTGTCTTAAATAATGCCCAAATAATGCCCCGTTATATTTTTAACAATTCAAAATAATTAATTATAAATAATTCATAATTTAAATATAATCATTTATATTTTCTCCTTATTCCCCAATTTAAAACCCTTTATAAATCATTTCTTATGATTTCTGAATAAACATTTTCATTTATTCATCACAAGACATGTTATATAATTCGGTTAAAAGATATTTCAAATAATAAAATTTAATATTTGTAGAAAAATTCTTCATAAAAATTTATTTAATTATAAAAAATTATAGTTAATTAATGTATAAAAAAGTTATACATTAAAATATCTCAAAACACCTTTTATAATGATTTATAAAAAAATTATAAAGCATCAAAATCATGTTTTAAATGTTAAAAACCTTTTTTAATAATCTTAAAACAATTATGATTACCCTTATTCATCGGGGTATTCCCGCTTAATGGTAAAACCTTCTACATTTATAAATGTCATCTATAAGCCCTTATATAAAGTTAAGTCACCACTTACATTTACATAGCTTACGAATAACTCACTATATAAAGGTACTTCACGGATTACTTTTATGCATCTCATTCTATGTAAGGGTATAAATAATACTACCATTACATGAACATATCACATAAGGGTGGGTCCCATTTACCTTTATATGACCTTCTAGCACTACTGTGTAAGGGTACTACCTTCACTCAAAACATTTATATAATGCTAATAAAGTGACTACGCTTACATGGACCTTCTACATAAGGGTATCGTGTAAGGGTAATCAGCCGATTACCTTTACGCAACCCATTTAAAAAATCCGCCTACCTTTATGTAGCCCTTATTTTATATAAGGGTATGTTGTGATGACCCTTAAACAGACCACTCTATATAAGAGTATTTCTTTAGTTACCCTTATGAATCTTAGTTGTGTAAGGGTAAGGTATTGGTTACCTTAACATATCCCAACTATGTAATGGTAAACCCTTTAAAAAAATCAAATTTCCATAATATGAAAATACTGTTATGTTTTTGTGATTCCATCTTAATTTCAATGACAGATTTCATAAATCTAAAATATGAGTTCCCTCTGATAACACTAAATATTTTTATAAGATTTTAATAAAAATTATTAGATGAATCATAATCAATATAAATGCATATCCAAGGATATTCATGTAAGAAATATGAAACTGTTTATAATACTAAAATGAAGAATGTTGTAAAACATGGTCTACCTTACTCTGATTACCATCTATTACATCTTAAGGTCTATATGTGTTTTATGAAGATAATACAAGGGTATCTGAATGATGTCCCCTCTCCATGGTGTATCAATAGGCCGATCTGAATTTCACATCACATGGGAGGGATCCATCCTTCCATTCATGACGTGTTAGAATCTCATATGAAAAGATGGAATATGAAAAGATCAATGGATTCTAGGGATCTCGAATCAATGATGAATAAATCACACAACTACAACCATTGTATGGGTGTATAATTTATAATCATGAAGAATGATCCTTGGGATATATCATTTATTCATGCATTAAAATACATGAATAAATTCCATGGATGATATAAATTCATCATATGAATTTACTCCCAAACATTTCATCAAATTAAACACTACATTAAATGATAGTCATGCGAATGATCAAACTAACCAAAGGATAACTATCATCATATGAAGTATAAATGATATTCTTGTTTCTATATGAAAATTACAATTTTCATGAAATCCATAATATATATATATATATAAGGCTTTAGGTAATATCTCCATCATATAATCCAATTTCAACAACCCATGCTCAACCTTCACCTTGATAAAGTGATACTTGATTTCAATGTTCTTTTTCATTGAATTATGGAATAATTTTTTTCTAAGATCAATAACACTTGAATTATCAATATTTATTCCAATCAAAGACTTCACTTTAATTACCATGTTGTCAAGTTCGTGATTTATATAAAATAGTTGCATACAAGCTTGAGTAGTTGTAATATACTTAGATTATATGGTGATAAAGTCTTTTTTCTAGCTAATATAAGAAATGAAGAGTCCACTAAGGTAAAATAAACCACTTGATGTTGACTTTCTATCATCTATTGAATTGGTCATATCTGTGTCAGTATATTCCAATAACTCTTGTTGAGATGTTTCATTATACATCAAACAAAAATCAACCATGCATTTGATATACCATAATATTAATTTCACCACTAAAAAGTGTATTTATTTGGGATTAATTTATTATCGTATAGCTTAACACATAGAAAACAGAATATAGTGTTGTGTATCTATTAAGTACAGTAAACTCCCAATGATTTTTCTGTATTCTATGGAATTTACCACTTTTCCATCATAATCCTTTAAGAACTTATTTTGGGTAGAAACTGATGTTTTTAGCACCATGGAATCCACCATTCCAATATTTATAAGGTCCTCCTTAGAATATTTAAATTGAGATATTAATTTACCATTTCTTCCTTGTAATACCTGAAAATCAAGAAAAAACATCAATTCTACAATCATTTATAGTTCAAACTCACGCTTTATAAACTCAAAAAATTTCTTGAACTGTGATTAATTCAATCCACCAATTATTATGTCATCTATATATTAAAAACATTATCCTTTGATCACTCTAATTTTTGATATAGATATTGAAATAAACTACACCATTATAGAAATAGATCTTTTTCAATTATTAATCTAGTCTTTAATATCATGCTCTTAGTGCCTTATTTATCCCATAAAAGTCCCTTTTCAGCCAAAAAACTTTGTTTCATATCCATGTATGGGAAAACCATCTTGTTACCCAATATACACCTCTTCTTCTAGTTATCTATTCAGAATTGATGACTTGACGTCCACCTAGAATACTTTAAATTTCCTTTTCACTATTATGTATAACAATTGTCAAATTGCATCAATCCTTTCCATAGGTAAAAATATCTCATATACATTGATTCTCTTGATTGGGGATTATCCATTTCACACCTGTTATTCTTTATTTAGAATCAATTCATCATTTTTTTAGTTTATTATGAAAGTACCTTTTAGTTTAAATAATGTTCTTATTTGCTGGTCTTGAAATAACTTCCCATGTAAGATTCTTTTATATATGATCAATATATTCATGTATTTATTGAACCTAATTTTATTCATTAGTGTATTCTTAAAAATATATTTTCCTTTGATAAGAAAGATGTTTATTATATAATATTCATTCTCCTTTTCAACATTGGAACTATATTCTTCATATCAATTTCATCTCTACCTTTCATCTACTATTCAGATACATGTCACGATTTATTCGAATCATCATCAATGACTTCTTCTGAATCATCATTTTCCCCAAGTTCTCCCACTAGGATGCTTCAATATTCTCCATCACCCTCTTAAATTGGCACACTATTTTTATAAATATTCTACTAATTATCTACTATAGTGACATCATTTATTTTTAAAACCATTCTTACTCACTCAATGAATAATTTATTTATTTTTATCTTTCACGATTACCTAAGGAAAATCTATTTATATCCATGATATTCAACATTCCCACATTTCTCCTTATTGATGTCGAAACAATTACTTATAAAGATTTGAAAGTACTTTCGTGTTGGATTCTTTGCATTCAACATTTTTTATGGTTCCTTTTCTTCTTTGAGACAAAACAAAAATTAGTTATAAATTTTTACTGATTCCATGACTACGTACTTCCAAAAACATATCAGGTAGTTATTTTCAATAAGTGTTGTTATAACGATGTTATTTATTACCAGGTTTCTACTCTGAACCCCACACTTTTACTAAGGAGTTATCACTGATGAAACTTGTTTATTTAACTCATGTTTCTCTAGATAATCATCTTCTTAGATATTTATAAACTCAATTCCATTATTGATCCAAAATTTTAAAAAAATTTCCCAATCATATTTTCATCATTTCTCCAATATTGAGTAATGAAACTAAAAACCATATATTTTTGTGTGATGACCATAAATTGTGACATCCCATTGAAATCACCAATTAAAAGAACATAACATCTCTTCCCATTAATATCCCTTGGTGATATAGGTCCACACACATCAATATGAACCAATTAAATTACCCTTGTTGACTTCTGTTCACCTAACTTGTACATTTTTTTAATAATAATTCTTTTTAAAAAAACATCACATAAGAATAGGGAGTTTTGAGATCCGTCATTCTTCAAATTAACATTAATGTTTTTTGGATCAAATGGGTAAGTCTTTTATGACACAATCAATTTTCTTCTTCCTTGGATAGAAAACACATGTCTTCTTATCCACTAACATTGTAGAGATTTATTTTCATGCACTTACCTTGCATCACAACCACACATTCCTTTCCATTAAAGATACATGTATTATTGGTAAATTTTATTGAATTCCACGAGTCAAACTATTGAATGACACATTTCAAGTTGTTATTGAGACCTTCAATAAACAATACATTTTTGTGTCTCATATTTTCCCACAAATTTAACTTTCTCTGATCTAATAACAATTGGACTACAACATTTATAAATATAATGAAACCTTACTTGGTGTACTTGATTCCTATGAAAATATCCTTATTTATAATTATATGGTATGTAAATTCTGATGGAATCGGGGTGCGTTGTGGAAGATGGTGGGATGGGAATTTAAAATTTTATCACTAGAGTGATGAAACTTGTCATCTCCAGTGATATGATTCGTGATACAATATGATAATCTCATGTGATTTAATTAGAGAATATAAAAATAAAATAATGAGTACCTAATTATAATTTTAATCACACACATCATTCTCAAGTCATCAGTGATTTTTTCTTTAAGTATTTAACATCGAACCTCTCTAGATCATCCACACACACTTCTTGAATTTGTGAGTACATTGTTCATTGGATTTCGAGTGCTAGCATGAAGCTCTGAAGACCTCTTTGATGAAGCATCTATCACCAAAATCTCTAGTCTTCACTCATTCTCATGGATTGAGAAATTATCTCTCTAGGATTTGGGAGGAGAGAGAAGATCTCAATTCTTTCTAAGTGAATAGTGACATGGAAAGAACTTCTCTCTGACATATATGGTGGAATTCAAAATACCGAGTTAGGGTTCCCAACCCTAATTAATTTTAACATCAACTAAATAAGTAACAAACAATTAGTTATGATGAATTAATTGCATTGTAAATTTTATTTATATTTTGTCACATTCTTATAATATATATTAAATAAATTACGTGATAAAAATGAGTCATTTAACCTAACTTGTAAATCCTAATAATATGAAATGAACTAGGAATATTAAAATAATATTTGTTCTGTTAATATTAATCCTTGTATTTACTTATCATTTGTAAATACTTTTATTAAATAAATTCAACCCAATTATTCTTTACTTGAATAATAATTAATTAATTAATTTATTGATTATCAAAAAAATAGACAACTCTCAGACCTAGTAGTGGGTCCCCCCATGTCCTATATACCAATTCACCTAAATATGATTGATTATTGAAAACTATATTGTCTGTGGTCCTCTAATCCCTTATCATGATAGCAATGGATAGTGTTCATAGACCAAGAACAACGTCTAGAAACCCATCAAGGTCCCTAAATAGAGAAGGTGTATTCATAGCTATGAAAACTAACCTATTAACACACACTAGATAATATAATTTATTTTTCATTAGATATCTCATAAAATAAGATACACACTTGTTTCATCGTCCTTTATTAATTTATAATTTGTTTATGTAATTGGAAATCTTTACCTTAAACTACCATGGCCATGGATTTATAAATGTAATACCATCCTGATCAACCAAGTCTAAGAAATTTATTCCTCAACTCAGAAGTGAAAAATCCTATATTGACCATTCAAACATTGTCATGCCACCAATGGCACACCCAACACAATATACCTCACCTAGATTTCATTATCATGGTTTTTTCCTTGCATCAAAGTATATGATCAAATGGAACACATTGATAATGATCTCAAGTCAAGACACCAATACACATGGTGATTCTATTGGAGGGTTTTTCCTCATGATCTCAACTATAAAGATCACCAAGTGAAAACTTCATGAAAAGCAGTCTCAATTCTTATAATCCTCTAGAAATTGATAGTCATACATCTACCATTTCCAATCATTATGATGTTTCTAGAACATTGGAAATTAATATAAGATTAATTTAATATTATTTCAAGGTTCTCATTATAGTATGGGATCTTCTATAACCTTTTGATATTAAAAGTAATCTATGGACATTACCATTTTAATAGTAGATAGAGAAATGTCAATATTATAATGGTAAGTGTAAATCATGCATATCTCAGTGTATAAATTAAATAGTAATTGAGAAATACTATTTAATTGGGCCAAGGGAACTAACCATTACAACACTACCACTTGAAATTGATCCAACTAGATAAGCATACTTTTTATCTCTCATATGATTAAGATCATGTCACTTCTAAATCATGGATTTAGTTTCTAGGTCTGCGACATTTCTGCTATGTGGTTATTCTGTTACGTGTGAACTCATTTCCTTAAGTAAGACTCCTCAAGAGAAATAATTCCCAAGTATATTCTCTTTTATCCACTATCAAAAGTTGACATCTTAGATAGTAAGAGTACCATAATTTTTATTATGATAATACTTTACTTACTAGGTGCGATTCAAATAAATGGAACAAATCATTGTGTACTTAACATTTATTCTTAGCTACCTTAGAAGTAGAAATACACTCGGTATATACAGATATGGCCACCAGTAGCTTATATGAGTCTATATCACTCTTCACCTTATCTTGATTGTGGTATTAGATCACATTGATCAAAGGTATAATAGCCCCCCTCAAAACTAGTATCTATTCCTCTCTACATAATAGGTATATATCCTTTGTAGTTATTGTAGTACTATTATATAGTTCTGATTTCTTCCCTTGCATTTATCCTGGATATAAATGATATATCCTATCATAAAATATATGTTGGAAATTTAATTTCTTGTACATATCACAGAATACATGATTGATCCATCATTGAAGCGTATAGAACATAAAATCACTACTTTAATCTCATCCTATGCCCATGAATGTATTCTTGTATAGATCTATGCCATGTGGAATTGGTAATAATTCACTCTCAAATTGTTCCAATATGTATTTTTTCAATACAATGTTAGTATATGTTCTATTGACTTGGTCTAAGAAACAATTAGATCTAACTCAGTAGTTCTCATTCCCTAGAACTTTGGTTGATAATTTAAGTCTATATTTGGAGAGTTACTTTCATTCTGATATTAACTAACTATAAGACCAATATTTTTTCTATATGTCATAAAACATATTGCACTTGAAAAAACATGGATCTCCCGCTATCTTAATGCAGACACATTAAACAAATTCATTCCAAATGAATATTTCATGATCTTGTTGCTTACATCAATCTTAAACTATATTTCATTAAATTACACCCCTATTGAAATTTCTTGATGTCACCATCCAATTATGGTTTCATAATATGGACACCTTCCATGATTGGTGGTCTTGAAATCCAATGATCAATAATATGATCATAGAAATCAGCTATGATAGGAAAAGTTATAATGGACTTAGGCATAATGACTTGGTATAACCAATTGATCCTTAGTGGTACCACTCTTGTACCATCAATGTTTCACCTCACTTTAATATCCACCACAAAATTCAAAATAATAAGCTCCTTGAACTTTGAAACATGGAATCCATCATTGAATTTTAATTTATCTTGTCAATCATAGCTAGTTTCCATATATTGATTATTGGATTTATTATTCTAAATGAATAATGTATCGCCAAACGTGGTGAATATAAAACCATCAACATGGTTTTATCCTTCCTACACAATATGTGTCTCTAGAACATTATTTTTTCACATGATCTTGTGAAACTTGTTCCTATGGTAGCTACTTATGCATCTCTAGCATTGATTAAACCCAAGTTAATATTGCTCCCACTATCTCAAGTAGACATGTGTACCCTTTTATAGAAATTTAGTCTATCTATTGACTATAGCTTTTCAATCATAGGTATTTATGAAATATCCTAAGAAACAATTAGGATAATTAATTTAAATGCAAAATGAGTTTTTCTTAATGTAAGTTTGTTTATATCCTAACAAAATGTTTTTATCTAAACAAATGTTCTTATAAAAATAGATTTCCATCATAATACAACTAATATGATATCCATTTTTCATTATAGATGACATGTCGTTATGGGATAATGCTGTTATTTTTGAAGCATGTCTATAAATATAATGGAATTTCCTATAATGATCACTAGTCTAAACATTGATACTCCTTTTACTAACATCATGTATCTGATGTGTATAAGGAAATGTGTGTTTATGAATTACTGCATACTAAATTTTGTTGATCAATTTTATCATGTAAGACTCATCATCAATCCTCTTTATTAGCAGCATATCCTTAACATGGATAACGTAATGTGAATTTAGGTATTACTCCATGCTACATTTTATTGATCAATTATTGCTTGGTCAAGATATTATTTGGCATACCCTCCTGAATTATCTCATATCCTTATCCATGCATATACCATACTTCACTTTTATATTCCTTCGACACTTAAAATAACATAATAATGTATACTTACCACTTGATTACCCTTGGAATAGTTTATTATCTTTAGCTAAACATATTTCAAAAGCTGTGTGGCTAACCTTTATTTCTAAAGGTTTCTCTATCGAAACTAAATAAGTACTTGTATCGATAATATCTAAGGTATTTAGATCCACTGGGTCTAAACAACATACTAGATATATCCTTTAAGTCCACTTTTAGTTTTACTTGATAAAGAATCATTTTTCCACAATTGGGTATTTTAGTCTTATATTTTATATTCATCAAGTATTTCCTATGATTCATGTATCACTAAACTATTGGTTGAGTATAATACACCACAAAAAAAAATCATTCCTAAACTTTGAATAATTTATCTTTATATCTAAAGGATATGTGATATAAATGTTTTGTAAATACATAACAAATGTTCACCTAGAATCATTAACTTATAAATTTTATATTGTTTACTTCTCACTACTAACTTAGGAACCACCCTTTTTCAACTTCTTGAGAAATAAACCTTACTTCTAGTAACATTTATATAATTACATGGTTACTATATTCATATACACATATTTTATTGGAATATTGTATTTAGCACCCAATAAGTTTGAAAGAAAGATTACTTTTGTATTGATGAATATATATGATGAAGAAGCGAATACTTACTTCTATGATTTAGTCCATTATGCTTAAACTTCCATAAATGGTATTTCAAGATATGTGAAGAAAATAACCTCATGTTTAATATATATTTTATCTTTGAAGGATATGGAAAAGGTGCCTTTTATGTTATTCTTTCCATTTTCTTTTTTGCCTTGTCTTTCAACGTGTTCACCATAAGAACAAAAGGTTAATCTTTGTTTAATGTTCTTATTTCTTAGAGAACCTTACCTAGAAGGTAATGAAACATTTTTTCCACACTATTTATTTTTTAATATTAAAATAAACTAAATTAAATGGGTAAAAATTATATATAAAAGGGATCTATTGAAATATCATGGTCCATCTTTCAATTTACACATATCTAGTGTAATCATCACCTATTAGTATTTGTGGTTTTCTTTCTACTCACAAGATTCTGAAAGATGAGACTAACATTGAACATTGATGATAAAATTATGATAAAACCATCATATGAGTAATACAAGATTCTCCAGAAATGATTTTTAAACCCTCTCTTCTTGATGTGGCCTAATAGGTATTGGGGACTCCAACGCTTTCAATTTTCTATATCGTAGTATTGTGTGCAATCACATGTAAAACTCTTTGGAAACATGTTCTATTATGGAATTTACTTTTTCCATTATATATTTCAGTTTGCCTTGTGGTATTACATGCTATTTTCAAAAAAAAAATCATGCATATTAGTACTTTTATCTTGATTACCTACTATAAATTATTGATAATTTAAATCATTAAATGTCTCCCTCTATATTATCAAAGTATAGGAACCATTTGTACTAGAATAAAAATACTCTATAACTTGATCATTATAGTGTCAAGGATCCTTGAAACTCCTCTAATAGTTTATAAGTTATTGATTCACCACCACTTGGAGAGTTTAAGGTAGGTATTTGACTGGCCAACCACATTAACACGTGACTCCTTGATCTGTTGAGTAACACCCCATCTTCTAAAATCATAAAAATGATTTACTCAATGCTTTCTTTGATGTTTCTAGAAGCTAGCTATGGATACTCATTTTCTACCAACATCAGTTAATTCAACCCATATTTCTTAAAAGAACTACCTTCTGGTAGGATTCACCCTCAAATATGGGTGACCGAGCACCCCAAACACCTATTTTGTGGTCAAATTAAAATGAAAAAATGAGTTTTCTACTTAATATTTCTTTGTCGGGGTTTTCAAATAATTTTTATGAATGTATAAAATCATTTTCTATATGATATGCATGTTCTATGTGGTTGAACCAACAAATGACTGTGAAAAAAATAAATAAAAAATCATCACATCATAAATTGATTTAATCTATGAATTTATTAATGTTTAATATTTTATATGATTGTGTGAACTTGTAGATTTAATAAAATAATAAACAATGCATAAATTAAATTTACTACATGACTGATCTTGAGTATCTATTATTGATCGATCCATTTAAAATCAATGGACTAACCATGACCTAGGGGTGTAACACCTGATTCGAGTCTTGAATCATATTGTAGCTCGCACCCCTACCCAATGTTTCATCGTCTAGTCTAGAATACAACCTCATCTCAGCCTAGTCCACATCTTATACGTCTTCGTCATAATACATACATACTCTCACGTGAGTGAGGGGGTATCGAGAATGCGCCATATGAAAAAATAGCACTTGTAGACACATAGACTGTTATACATACTAAAGGTGAAAACATGATGATGTGCAAACCATATTTTAATTAATTACATACATCACAAACAATTAAAATAAATAAATAAAAAAAATCCATACATACATTGCCTTGTCTATGCTCAACATTAGTCATAGAACAATTAAATACGATATTAAAGACTAAACAAGTAATAAAATTAAATTAATATAATTTAAAGTATGAGGGAATTAAAATAAATTAAATGAATTTTATAAATTCAAATAATTTAATTTATTCATTTCAAAAATTAATTTACTTTTAATAGCTAATATTAAATTAATTTCTGTTCAGAATAATAAAATATAATATTTTTCAAACTAAAAACTATCATTTAATTAATTTAATTTAATACCTAAAATTAAATTAATCAATTAAATTAATTTTTGATTATATAAAAAATTAAAGGGACCTGAAACCCTTCCCAAATCATGTGCGGGTTGGGTTGAACCCATGAAAACCCATTTCAGGACGTGTAATTCTCATGCAGGGATGTTACAGGCTAGACAGGTTTTCCTAGACTTGTTTCGAGTTGGGATGACCCGCCCTGATCTACTTTCAGGTGAATTAGGTCTAGAATAACTCAAAGGATTCATAAGGGGTACTTAGGTTTAGCCATATCTAGGGGTAGTGCACACATTATTAAATGTAGGAGCTGATGGTGGTTCAGGTGGCTACTGACGTCATATCTTGGTAAGGTGTGTCTAGAGGGAGGTGGTGCCACGAGATTTGGTGGTGGTTGGGGGCCGGTGCGGGCAGGTCGTGGAAGGTGAGGGTGGGGTGGTGCACTAATCAAGAACGGAGGAGAATCCTTTCTCACATGAGGGATAATTGGGATGGGGGTAGTCAACCACTACTTCCTGGGGTTCTATCTGGCCGATTGATGAGGCTAGCGAACTGAGAGGCAGCGTCGCGACAGTCTCTAGCTAGCGGTGGTGGCTCAGCCAGTCGACATGGCCAGTTATTGCGAGCGGCTCCTACATGACTACTAGGGAGGAGGCGGTGGGGATTCACATGACATTAGAGGTGGATACAAAGGGTGAGTTGGTGGTGAGAAACGGACGATGATCCATGGGTTGTGGAGGCCAATGTCAGCAGGATCTGGCCGGTCGCCTGGCATCACGACAGTGGGAGGTGGTGCTTGAGCTAGAGGCCATGTTTGTTGGAGGGGGTTGTCTTAGTTCTTGAGAGAAGAGGGTGGTGCGGTCAATCAGATGGGTGCAGCTTCAGTGAATAGGGATGGCAGTGACTGGGGTCTTGTAGGTGTGGCACTCTGAGGTAGATAGGGAGAGGGAGAGCGACCAACATGGTTGTACACCCCTTTAGAATTTTTTTGTCTTACCTTTTATTTTTTCACAACCGCCCCAAAAAAAGAAAATTACCTATTTTATTTTATTATGTGTTTTCTAAACTGATAGCTCTGATTGAAGACCCATTAATAGTTTAATTTTTTATTTTTTTAAAACTTATAAAATGTGGTAGAAAAATGGACACCCACCGGCTATTTCTGGCAATCAGAATTTGCAAAAAACATGTCTGGAATTTTGGGGTTCACAAAAATTGTCTCCGGCTAGCGTATATAGGTCAACTTAACATATATAAAAAAATATATTTTTTTACATTTTAATATCAGCCAACCTACCACGAACAATCCATATAAATTTTTTCATAAGTCCATAACTTGGTCGTTCGAATTCAGATCGATGCATGGTCAAAACTATTAGAACCAAATTACTTCCCTCTACTTAAATTTATAAATATAATAAATTTTTTAGATTTGAAAACTCACACACTCACTATGATACTAATTGATGGTACCAGGGAATGCTGAGGAAGCTAGTGGTCCAAAAATTTAAAATTTTAGCACTAGGGTGATGAAACTTTTCATCTTAAGCCATATGATCCGTAGTACGGTTCTAGGTTCCCACATGATTTAATCATAGCATAGAAAAATAAAATAACCAATACCTCATTTTAAATTTAAATGCAAACTTCTATCATAAGTCATCATTAATCATTGCTTGAATGATCTGACATTGAACCCCTCTATATGTTCCACATAGGCTTCTTGAATTTTCATGTAAACACGTCAGATTTTGGGAGCTAGTGGAGATCTTCAATGACCTCTTCAACACGACATCAATCACCATGATCTCCTACCTACAATCCATGAAGGTGTTCTTAGATTATTCACTCAAATTGAGCAATTCTATATCTAGGATTTAGGAGAATAGAGAAGCTCTCAGTTCTTACTAAGGGAATAATCCCATGGAAAGAGCGTCTCTCTAACTTATATAGTTGAAGTCACAATACATTGTAAGGGTTCCCAACCCCCTCTAATTTTAATATCCACTAAAATAGTATTAAATAATTAGTTATGATGAACTAATTTTTTCATATATATGTATATATATTATCACATAATTTTAATATATATTAAATATATTGCGTGATAAAATTGAGTCATTTAACTCGACTCATAATTGTCTCTAATATTAAACGAACCTCGAATATTTAAATAATATTCATTCACTTAATATCAATCATTGTATTTACCTATCATTTATAAATACATTAATAAATAAATTCAACCTAAATATTATTTAATTTAATAATAATTAATTAATTAATTTATTGATGATTGATAAAACTGGACAACTCTCAGACCCTGTGGTGGCCCATCCCTATTCTGTATACCTATTCACCGAAATAAGGATGATTCATAAATATTCTATTGTGTGTAACACTCTAACACCTTATCTTGATAGAAATAAATAGTATTCACAGACTAAGAGCAGAGTATAACAACTCATCAAGGCCCCTAAAGAGATACAGAGTATTCATTGTAACTAAAACCAACTTATAAACACACATTGTGTAATATAATCTCTTTTTCATTAAATATCTCATAAACAAGGACACATACTTGTGTCATCATCCTTTATTGATTTATAACTTGTTGATCATACTAGGTATATTGACCCTTGACTACCATGTCCATGGATTTATAAAGCTAACACCATCCTAATCAACCAGGCCTGAGATAATTCTTACTCAACTCAGAAGCGACAAATCATATCTTAAACATTCAACTAATTTCATACCACAAATGACACACCCAACACAATCTACCTATCCATGATTTCATTATCATGATTTTTCCTTGCATAAAAGTACAAGATAAAATATAATATATTAAAAATGATCCCAATTCATGAGGCTAATATACACATGTCCATAGATAGAAACATCCAATGACGCCCCAAACATGTGGTGTTTCTATGGGAAAGTATGTCTTTAGGACCTCAACTACTAGTGCAGTCGGTATTATGTATCTAGACAATATGACATAAGATTAATATAAATTTCATAGTATCTTTTGGTTCCCATTATAGAATGGTATCTTCTATAACCTTTCGATATGAAAAATAATCTATGTACATTACCTTGTAAATAATGGATGCATAAATGTCTACACTATAATGGTAAGTGTACATAATGCATATATCACTATATAAATGAAATTGTAATCAAAAAATATTTTTTACTTGGGTATATGGGACCCACCATTACAATATATCCACTATCAAGAATCCATACACCAACATGATATAATGCTTTCAGGGAAATATCTCCAATAGTTTCATTCTCAATTCTTTTATTTTTGATCTATGTCTTTGATTTCACACATTGTATTGATTGGTGCACTTGATCTTCCTTATATCACGATGGACTGTAATGCATCATGTTTGTACAACTTGTTTATAATTCAAGTGAATTTGAGTTTTCAATTAGTTTAAATGTTAGATTTTGAATTGAGGTTTGGAAGAATTTATGAAGGTTTATACACTTATAAAGGGTGTTTTTTGGATGAGGTTTTAGGCTTGATAGGTGGTTGAGGATAGTGGGAAATCTTGGGAGGTAGGTCAAGTGGTTGGGGTGTCAGCCTACAGCTACCAGCTAGCTGGTGGCCAGGCCAGGGGCCTGGGATGCTAGTAGGTGTCCACTAGATATACAGTGAGGGGTTTAAAGGGTCATAATTAACAACCCCTCAAGTATTTAGAGGGGAATCCCCCCTCTCCCTATATATTTTCTTTAACATGTCCTCGAGCTTCTTTCCCTTCTTTCTCCTTAATATGGTTGTATTTTGATACATTTTTTCACTATAAACTTTTTAATTTTAATATTTTTTTAAATAATGTTTTAATTAGTTAATTTAATTCACTGTTAGATTGTTGTTTAAATAATAAAATTATTAATTTAATGATTTTATGTTTATTTAATATATTTTTTAATTTAATTATAATTTTTTAACTTTGAATTTATTATTTAATTTTGTAGTTCATTTTAAAATATTATTTTAATTTTTTGTTTAATTTTATGTACTTTTAATTTAATTTATCTTTTCCATTATTTTTATATCTATTTAATTAATTACAGTTTAGCATTAGATTTAATTTCTTTAAATAAGTTAAAAATTGGAAGCAGTATAGTCTAATTATTTTAATTAATAAATTTTAAAATTTATTTATATAGGTAATTAATTAATCAGTTAATTGTTTTTAGCATTTTTTTAATTTAACAAATTAATTCACTTAGATTTTATTTAATTTAAATATTTATTTTCAATAATATCTAATTATAAAAAGATAATTGATTTTAATTAAATTTTTAATTACTAGTTTTTACTTTCAACTTGTTAAATACTAAATTATAATATAATTTTATTATTTATTTATCTTGCATATGTATTTAATTTAAATATATTGAATTTTATTTTTAGTTAATGAAATTTAATTTAGATATAGATTTTGTATCATAAGCGTCTCATGTAATATAAATGGTTGACGATCCTGTCAATAAAAGTTTATTTTGGAATTGCTCTATGTAAGAGTTTTTATTGTAATATAAACTTGTATTTTTTGGGACACCCACATAACATAATATGATAAATCCTATAAGTTTATCTGATGTCCCATTATAAGTGGAAATGTTCATGATCATAAGATCAATTTCACATAATATATTTTATCCTACATGATATCCAAGCCCAAATCTTGTCCGAAGAAGCTAAAGAGCCACCATGATGCAGTTTAAGCCAAACCTGAGGATGAATTGTTGATGTTGGGATTGGGTTTGAAGCTTGAAAAAGGAGATGAATGTTAGATTAGAACCTAGTGAATATGGGGAGACTTAGTTTTTGATGGATGTTTTCTAGAACTGAGGAAGTTTTAGTTGTGTTGATGTGTTGTGACGACGAAGCATCATTTTTAAGGGGTTTTTTTTCTTATTGTAGGTTCTAAATTGGAAATGGAAATGAGACCTAATTTTTTTTCAAATTTGTGGCTACAAAATCATATTGATGTGCTCAACAGATGCTTGAATATTTTCCTCAATTAAGTTTCAGTTGTAAATTGAGAGATTTACTAAGAATGGAGTGGGGCTGATTGAGGCTTACAAATGGGATTGATGAACCAGAGATTGATTAAAGATGAGATGGTGCTAACCTTGATACATAATTTTATTTTATTGGTTTATTGGATAGATCAAATAATCATGAGTGATGAAGAAGAGTTATTCCTAGATTTTCGTTGCATCATAGTTTGATAAATTTGACGAATGAATCAGCTTGAGGATGTCCCAGTTTTTAGTCATATTGGATAACCTCATTGAAGTTTCCAACTTGACATTAAATAAATAATTTTTTAAATAATTGAATGATTGTGAGATAGTGGAATAATTTTATATGATGGTTTCAGGGTTTTATGGAGAGAGAGTGTTTGTTTAAGTTACATTATTAGTGAATGAAGGTCAGGAAAATAATTATCAAATTTGGTAGTCATCAAATAATCCAGTAATTATGTCACTATTTTTCAGTGTATATTTTCTAGAAAATAAATGGAGTGTCTATAATGAGAGTAGGGAGAGGGGTTAATTCATTCAAGGATGTAAATTAATACTTATGAAAATTATGAGATGTCAGAAGTGGGATAAAAATCTATTTTGGGAAGCTTATGCAACTCTGGAAGCTAATGAGGATGGAGATCGAAGTGAACTACTGCTCATTGGTGATGTCCGGCTAAATTTTTAGTAGCTGAAGCTAGTTGATTCACATTGTGAATTCCTTTTGAGTTTTCAATTTCATTTAATTTTTTGAATGTAATTATCTTGATAATATTTAAATTTTAAAATGTTATTACTTCTTGAAGTTTTAATATTTTTTCAATTGGTTATACAATTTTCTTTCATTCTGAGTATGTCACATATATAATTTGAGTGTGAAGAACTCTGATTGTATCTTGTTAATTCAAGCCAAGTTAGAGTTTGAATATGATTAATACTCTTTAAATTTCTCAATATTCGGTCGAAGAATTATGAGTACAACAAGTATTGTCAGGGTCTTTGTTTTCAACGATTGTTGAGAGCACTGACCAACTCCTTTGGAAATGTGTTATTCTTTCAATGTCTTAGTTATAGTCTCATTTTAATAAATTTAATGAGAAGAGATATTTCACATTTTATTCTTTCTTTGAGAAAATTACAATTGTGGAATTCATAGAAAATTATGAAGAAAGACTGATCCATATGAATCACTAGTTAGAATGCTTCTTTCTCTTGTCTTTTTAGTTCACAACTTCTTTCTTTCATTTGTTTTCATATTTATTTCATTTATTTTTTCAAATTCATGTGTTCTTTGAATTTTAATTTTTTATGTCTATCTATTTTAATCCCTTCAAGATCCAATAAAAACTTAAAAGTAGAAAATAAAAAAATGTGGAAAAATAACCCCTAAAGGGTAGCATTTCCAAGGGATTACATTGTCCACTACTTTACTATAGTTCTTAGGTTTAAATTTTTGAAAGAGGTTTTATACGACTACACAAAACCCTAGCTTTCAATTGGTACTATTTTGAGGGAGGCTTTCAAGGTTTTATAAATTTTTTTTGTAAAAAAAGTTTTGTCTTAAAAAAATTACTACAGGTCTAGAAACATGGAAAATTCATAAAATTAAAATTTATATAATATTAAGAACTAAACAATAGAAAAACAAAAAACAAACAAATAGGTTTAAGGGTTTGAAAACATAGATAAAATACAAATATCACAAAATAAAACACTAAAAATCAATTTACTTTAAAACTAAAATGTTTACAAACATAGAAGACATAGATGATCATAAAACCTTGAAGGATCTCACTACTCCTAATGTTAAAAAATAATATAACGTTTTGGGTTATCCTAATATTGCTCTGGGTTTTTCACTAAGATTAGGAGTAATCAATCAACTAACTAAATATCATGGTTTTCTGAGAGAGGAACCTCACACGAACCTATTAGAATTTCACTTGGTGTGTATCACCATGAATCCCCAAGGGGTAAGTGAGGATAAAATAAAAATGAGGGAATGCCTGTTTTCCTTGTATGGATTATCTAAAGAGTGGTTTTATTACTCACAATTCACCACCATTGGAAGTTGGAATCAACTAAAGAAGATATTTCTAGAAATTTTTTTATCAACCTCGAGGACTACCTCACTTAGGAAATATATCTGTGGGATTAAAAATCTATATGGAGATACTCTCCATGAGCATCAGGAAAGATTTAAGAATACTTGATCTAGCTAACCTTATCATCACATTTTAGAGGAACTCCTAATCTAATATTTTTATGAAGGTTTAGATACTGTAAAATAAATCCATCATTTTTCAAAATTCATTATGGAGATATGTACTCATAAAAGTAAGTTCAAGGGAGGTGAGATAGTAAATTTGGGAATAAATTATTCTTCCATGATTAAAAACACTCACCTTATTAAATTCAATGATCCAGGTGTGTTTTCTATACCATGTGCCATAAGAAATCATCAGTTTGAAGATGCAATGTTAGATTTAGGATTCTAAATAAATGTGATTCATTATTAAATATTTTCATCTATGTAGGCTGGAGAGATTAAGAAATATAGAATTTTCATCTTAATAGCTAATAAGATGTTAGATAAGGCATTCAAAGTTATTGAAGATGTGTTGGTCTGTGTAAATGATTTATTTTTTCCTACATATTTTTATGCACTAAACATAGAATATGGTCATTTTAGTTCACATAAACCATTAATTTTAGGAAGAAAATTCTCAAAAATTTCTAAGTCAATAATCAATTTTCATAAATGTACTTTATCTTTAGAGTTTAGAGGTAATATAATAATTTTAAAATTTTGGAATCAATGAGACACCTGGTGGAAGATAATTTTGTACTCCAAGTTTACATGATTTAATGGTTTTCCATAGTGTTTCTCCTAAATTTATTCAAGATAACCATCCTCTAGATTCGTTGAAAATTTTAAATTATCTTGAAATTGAACATTTTTATACTGAAAAATATTTGGAATTTGGGAATTCTAAAATTTTCTATAATGATGAATCTAAAATATAATCTATATTTTGGAAAATTGTTTTCTATTTTGGAATTTATGAATATTCCAAGAAGGATTTTTTATTTAATGTGATACTAAAAATGATGGCTTTTTATGAATCTATTGTAACATGCACTACTAATGAAAATTCAGATTTTGTGGCTAAAATGATTTAGATTTTTCTGAAATTGACTTTAATTTTTCATCAAATGTAATTCAAAAGACACCTAATATTTGTGAACATGAATCATAGAATTATTTTAATGATGAAAAACCTTTTCTGCTTGAAAATTCATGCACTATTAGTTTAAGAGTTTTTAATTCTCCTACTCTTGAATATATGTTAGTGACTAAAATGTACAAAAATAATCCATGAAAATTTATTTATCCAAATAGAAAACCCTTCCACACTTGAACTCAAATGTTTACATGAATATTGTAAGTTTACCAATTTATAAAAAAAAATCTCTTATTGTCATTTCAAGTGGGCTATTTAGTGAGCAAGAAAATAAATACATAGATATCCTTAGGATGAATAATATGGCCATAGTCCTGTCTTTAGATGATCTACCATGTATTTTTCATTTAGTGTTCATGCATAAGATTCTTATAGAGGATGTTTTTAAACCTATTAGACAATTTCAAAGGAGTTTTTATCCTACCATTCTTGAAGTGGTTAAGAAAGAGGTTACTACCTTGTTAGATGTGATTTTTATGTACTCTATTTTTGATAGTTGATGGATAAGTCTTGTTTAAATTGTTCATTAAAGGGTAAATTCACATTTTTCATGAATTTAGGGAGTTATTTTCTCCCAAGTTTCCCAATAAGTGGAGGTTATGTGTCGAATATAAAAAGTTAAACTTAGTAACTAGGAAGGACCACTTTACCCATCCTTTTCTAGATCAAATTTTTAGAGGTTTTCTAGTTAATCCCATTATTTCTTCCTAAATAGTTTATTTGGATACTTTCAAATTCACATATCTATATAGGACCATGGTAAAACAACATTCACATGTTTTTTCAATACTTTTTATTATCGAATAATTCCTTTCAAACTATGTAATGCTCCATCCATCTTACAAAGAAACATTATTAGAATGTTTTATAAGTTTCTAATGGAATGTTTGAAAGTATTTATGGATGAATATATAGTGTATGGTCAATATTTTTAGAGATTTATAATAAGTTTAGATGTTTTTATTTCATTTTTTATTGAGAATAACCTTATTTTGAACTTTTAAAAATGCCATTTTATTGTTGAAAGTGGAATTTTTCTTGGTCATGAAGTGTATAAGAATGGAATTATGGTGGAAAATTCCAAAGTTAACATCATATTATCAATTAATTTTCCAAATACTATTAAGGATATTAGATCTTTTCTTGGCCATGATGGGTTCTATAGGAGATTCATAATAGAGTTCAATTGGACTACTTTTCCCTCAAAAATATTACTCCAGAAAGAAGTCACTTTTGTATTTGATTAGAAGTATAAGGAATCGTTAAATTAACTGAAACAAAAGTCTATTTCACCACCAATAGTTTATCCACCTAATAGTATTCTTTTTTGAGTGGATGATTGATGCTTCATAGTTGTCTTTAAGGGATTTTCTTAGGAAAAGAGTGGAAATTGTTAGGTTGGGATGACGATGATAAGGATAAATACATAAGAGGTGGGTGAATTGTGTAATTCAAAAACTTTTATAGATTCAAAAAACCTATCTTGTTATACATTGAATCTTTCCTTATCTCTTAAATATTAGAGAGAAGTGGAAATAAATGAAGGAAATGAACACAAAGATATATTGTGGTGTGGGGCACAAATATCCCTTAGTCTACTGCACCAATGATCAACTCCATGATCATGGTGATTTTCACTAGATGTTCCTATTATTTAGATACCTAAAAAAAGACAACTAATTATAGATAATTGAAACCTTACAAGACTTTTACAAGTCCTTCTAGTTCGTTTTCAAGGAACCATAAATCCATAGCTTAGTACAAGAAGTTTACAGTTCGCTATGACTAAATCTGAGCATCCCAAAATCCATCAAATCAATATATATTTTTTTTTGATAAAATAGATTATAATTCACAGTTTAAGTAGAAAATAAAAAATGTATTCCGATATTCAATAATGCGTAGAAAAAATAGATCTTGAACATTGAACATTCTTTCTTCAATCAATGATAGAGAAAACACCAGTCAAATGCATAAACATGAATGTCTCCAAAGTGTATCTTTGAAAAATGATTTGTTGATATGAATAAGAATATGTAACAATAAGATATATTAGGAGTGATTGTAACAAAAATGAGTCAATTAAATAGACCAAAACATGTATGTCTTCAAAAGTGTAGCTCTGAAGGCAACGACACACAACTTTTTCTTTATTTATACATTTTTTGTATATCTCATCTCTCTTTTCCGATGAAGTGTATCTCAATATTTATACTATAGGTAGAATAGATCTAGGTAAAACTAGATCTATAAATATCACATAATAAATCCTGAATATTTGAATTCAAAATCATTCATGATAGTCATAACTTACCATAATAATTGAAAACGATTTACTCTGTTGAATATGATCCTTTAAAATAATCATAGCAATCCTTTGTATCAGTAATAAAATAACATTGAAAAGATATTTAATTCCATCCAGTATATTTTATAAATCTCTGATAATATCATAGATTTTAAAATCCATCACTAAATAGTCAAATGTATGACTTCTCACAAACATAGGGTTGATAAACAATAATTTTCGTTCCTCAAATATAGGGTTCCTTCCTACCATAGAGTTGATAAACAATAATTTTAATTCCTCAAAAATAGGGTTGATGATTCATAATTTTACAACAGTATATAGTAAATGATCCATACATTTTATTCCAAATGTAGAGCTCGTAGACAATATGTTATGCTTAAAAACATAGGGTACAAAACTCTCTGAAAATGAGAATATCTTAATTTCAGAATTCACTGAATTTTTTGAGCCCTATAAAATATTATTCAGTATTCATGCCATAAGATTTTTTTTATTAAATTCCAATATATTTCCAATGGTTCAAGAATAAAATAAATATGACTTCTATAGCTCTTGATATTTTTGAAAAACTAAAGCCATATGATCTGGAAAAACCTCATCTAGGAAAAAAGCATTCTAGAACATTGGATAATTTATTGGCCATCAAAATCACTTTTTAGACTTTGATGTAAACTGATGAAATGAATATATATTTTTTGAATTTATATCACACTAGTTTTGGAGAAATTCTGAAATCTGCATAACTTTTTAAAAAATAAAAAACATAGCTTTTAAAATATGTTCACTATTGAGTTTCTAAACTACAAAAACAACATTAATGATTTATTAGAGTACCAATATATCTTTTTAATACATTTATATAAACTAATAATGTTATAAAAATATATTATCTATACAATGGTATAATTTTCACATGAATTTGTTTACTTTATCTTGATATATCATCATAATTTAGAGGTTACATTAAGCTGAAAACAAGAATGTCACCTAAATAGATTATAATAAATTCAATAAGTTTCTACACCATTGAAACAACTGAATTGGATTTTGACATTAACAAATGAAATGTAGATAATCATTATATATTTACAATGGAATAAATATTGTAAGAATATGATAACTATTTTATTAGATGTAAAATAAATATTGTGACATAATAAAGCTGAAACTCTTAAAAAAAATTATTAAAAAACAAATAATTATGGGTTGAAGTAATTATCAAAACTCAATAAAGAAGATAATTTCATGGATCCACTCAACATTATCACCATTTATTATAATTATAGAACCCTAACTGGCTACCATCTTTTCACCCCCTTTTTATAAGGATAAAAATATGAGTTCTTAATTATAGTAAATAATGCAACATATTTACCCTATTTATAAAGAATAAAAATTTGAAATTTAAGTAGCAGTAAAAACAAAAATTCATTCCCCCATTTTTAAAAATATCAAAAATATGAGTTCTTGAGAATGATATGAAAAAATATCTTTTTAATACATATGAAAATATAAAGTCCCTCTAAACTCATGCTTCCTTAAAAAAATAAAAAGATATAATCAAGGAGCTATGAAAAAATATAAAACATTATTCAAATAAGGGGTTTTAATGAATGTATTAAATAATTTAATTCATTCCATAACAATAAATTATTTAGAAACATGATAAATATTTAAAATAACTCTCCCTAAGACTAAGCACAAATATTTATGATATTTAATTAATTTAAATAAAAGAGTTTCATGGAATTTAAATATATTATTTTAAAAATAAAATAAAATAATGGATTTTAAAGGAATTTAATTAATTTATTTTAAAATAACTTAATTAAAGTATTTTCAAAGAAATTTATATAAATTTTGCTTATGTCATAAATGACTAAAACATTTTAATCTAATAATAGAATAATTTATCAAAAACTTTAATTGTTTAATTTAGCTTATGTAATTAATTTTGTTAGTCAAACATTAAAAACATAGTTAAATTAAAGATACTCATTTCTATAAAATCTTAAGGTTATGTTTGATTATAATTGATTAATAAAATAAATCAATGAATTAATTATTCAGATAAAATAATAGAGTGTGAAAAAGATTTAATATATTAATCATACGAATAACTAAATGCATAGGAATAAAAGATAAACCATTAATATATTTTTCTACCCCTATATAAAACAATTAGTGCATTTAAATCAGAAATTAAAATGAAAAATAAAAAACAATCTATATTTTAATAGTTCCATGTCCATTATCTTTTTAGAATGACTTCAGAGATGTTTGTACTTTATAAAATAATTAAAAGAAATCTCCATGGTTTTTTCAAGTAACAAATTGATGATATAATGACAATGTTTAGTGGTGAAACAAATAGAAGATCAAATACAAGTTTCTTTTGGTACCCATATGCTTTTGAGTCCAGCAATGTTAGAAAAAAAATATTTAGGTAACCAGATATATTTATTTTGATCATACATTTTATAATTAAAGCTAGATAATGCATTTGAATAATGAACATGCTTAGCACCAAAAAATTGTGTTTTTATAAAATATTATTCATTAGTATATTGTATATTAATCCCATAATATAAATATTTAATAGTGGACATGTTTTTATTTCTCTAACCTGTAACAAAATAATTCTTGTATAATTTTGTATTTTCTCCATTACTATCGAGACCAATATTTCCTTTTTGAATTTTATTTTTACCATGAATTTGATTCAAATAATTTTCTAACTTAATAAGCATACTAGAAGCTTGATTTAATTTATCAACTTCATCTAAAAATTCTTTAATTTTAGATTCATGCAGATCACAATAAATTTTAGAAGAATTTAGTTTTAAATATGAAATCTGTTTTGAAAAACATTCATTATCAATTGAAATAAGATCATAAGTTTTCTATTCTTTCAATGATATTTATTTAAGGATTCAAAATTATCTTAAAGAATAAAAAAATATTTACCACATTCATCATGAAAAAAATTATCTAAATGAAAAATTTCAGAGTAAGATGATTGTACCTCATTAGAATGAGTTGTAAGACATATATTTACATTTTTTATTTCAAGCTCTACTTCTAAATTTGTAGTAGTTTTATAACCTGAACCCGAATGACTAAAATTATAAAATTCATCCATTTAATCTTTGAGTGAATCATTTTAAATTTTTATAGAAATATGATTATCAGTTTCTGCTTGCATCTCTACTTCACATATCTTAACAAACTCTTTTAACACCTCATTTGTTTCTAAAATTGAAGTTCTCAAGGAAACAACACCATTGAAATTGTATTTAAATTTATCAGTTCCATAATAAGAATATGTTATTTTCTACCACATATCATAGGCAGTAACACATTGAGAAATTCAATTAAATTCATCCAGGCAAAGTACATATATAATTGCATTCATTACACTTGAATTAATATCATATTCAACTTCCTATAAATCATCCAAATTTTTTAGTTCTTTAGGGATTTCATAATGTCTGAATATATTCATGTAATCTTTGAAACCGTGAATCTTAAAATATATAGTCATGTGATATTACAACATCCATAATTATTGATATTAAAATAAGGATCAAGAATCATCAACATACATTCTCTAAGATCATCAATTGATATTTTTCTTTATACAAATCTTTAAATCAAGGTTGTTAAAGCCAAATGAAATCTTAAATATTCCAAAATTGTCCAAACATTGATATTACTTGTGGGGTATCAGATAGAAATAAAATAATTTCAATGATTAAAAAAAATGGAAATATAGAAATAGAGAACCAGCTTTTCTACCACTTATTAGTATCAATTAGAAATAGATTTCCTGAATGAGAAAAATCTCCAATGGAGTTCGACCATTGATACCAATTATTAGTATCGAGTAGAAATAGATTTCCTGAATGAGTAATATCTCTAATAGAGTCCATCCTTTGCTAACAATTTTTAGGGCACAATAGTGATGATGAATACAAAGACACAAGAGGGGGTGAATTGTGTACTTCAAAACCATTGATGGAATCAAAACACTTATCTTATTATATAGTGGACCTTTCCTTCTCTCTTAAAGATGATAGAGCAGTGGAAATAAATAAAGTAAATGAACACAATGATGTATAGTGGTTCATGGAACAAAGACCCCTTAGTTTATTTATAAGGCCCCAGCCTTAAACATTACTTAATCTTGAGTTATTACAAGATTACACATTGAGGATCTTTTCAGGTTTAGAGTTTTAGAGAATTAGATCATAAAACATGCATTACATTCCACATTTAGACAAAGTGGTTATATAAAAGACAGTATTAATTCTTCCCATCAATGGAAACATATTTAAAATAAAGCATTGATTCTTTCTTGACACATCCTTGACACTATCATCACATCATGTACCTTTCCCTTGACCTATGAAAAACATTTCAAAAACTTGGGATGAGCATAAAAAGCTCAGTAAGGGTTATAAAAATATGGAAAGGAAACATGAGTTCATATATACATAAGAATGAAATCATACTTTACCCATAAAACATAGGCACATTAACATACCTCATAAAATCATGAATAAATCATAGAAATCATAAGACATAAAAGGTAACTTGAGGCATTCATAACATTCTTACGTAGGGAGTAACCCTCTTGGTTACGTTTGGAATACCAACCACAATATATTCCCTAAATCTCTTCGGAGAAACCTTAACGTTTCACTCCTTCACGTTACCCAATGCATTAGAGAGCTATATTGGGCTCACCTGCCCTTAGTTTATCACAGAACCACCCGTCTTTATAATAATGCCCAAGAACCATAACATAATCGTATCACATAAAACATGCATAAAGGAAACATAACATTTCCACATTTCAATCACAAGATATCAATACAACACATTGATATAATAAAAACATTATGAAAACCATTTTCAATACCAATTTAAAAAGAAGGTATGGCTTGTAGAGGAAGCTGAAACTCAAATAATGGTCACAACGACGGAGAATTCGTTGTCGCCGCATATGTACGACAAAAACATTCCCTTTTGTCATTTATTAAACACTTCATATAAAAATATTCCTTTTGAATAAACGGTAAAGTCAAAGGGGTTTATACACCGTATAAAAGAAGGTTGTGTATAAAACAGAATATGCCTCAATGAAAGGAGATTGAGACGAAGTCCCTTACAAAGACGGTATCCTTGGTTTAAGGATAAATCAATTACATAATTATGTGTGAAAAACGAATACACCAAATATAAGTGGATATTAAGTGTAAAATAATCAAAGGTCATTCACACATATTCAAAGGATGACATATTCAATAACTACATGTTGAACCCAAAGAAATCGAAATCGGGTTAAGAAGTTCCCTTGACAGCCTAACGGCGTCACATCAAAATGAGTTGATGAGAGATAAAAAAAGGGTATCTCATCACTTGGACATAAAATTTACATCAATAAGGATATATGAGAACATATCCCAATATAACAATATGTAAATTAAAATACCCAACAAAAGAGGTCTTTTAAAAAAAGGAGGGTGAAAGGTTCCCTTACCGACATGGGTATCTTTCGAAACATACACCTCGTAAAAGAAGGACAGTATAACATTGATGTAAATACTCATAAAAGAAAGTATATTAACCAATGAGTAAAATAATGGGCAGTACATACACCACTAAAATGAAATTGTGGCAAATGTTGCATAAATCTCACGGGAATAAAAGTGAGATGAAAAATCCCTTATGAAAACTCGGCAGCCTAACAGCGCCACATAAAACTTACAAAAATGGATTGATGAGATCAAATAGGGTATCTCATCATATTAACATAAATTTTATAGAAATAGGAATATAAAATAACATCCCCCAACATAACAAATATAAGCTTAAAAGAAGTGACATAAAAGAGAGTACTTGAAAAGAAAGAGAGAGGTTAGATCTCTTACGAAAATTCGGCAGCCTAACGGTGCCACTCAAAACTTCCAAAATGGATTGATGAGAGAGAATAGGGTCTCTCATCACATGAACATAAAAATTATAGTAAGATTAATATAAAAGAACATCCCAATAACAAGAAAGATGATCTTTAAAAGGAATGACATAAAAGAGTGTACTTAAAAAGAAAGAGTGGAGTAGGATCCCTTACTTCAAGTCCAACTTGTCTTGTTCGTTTCTTTATATTCCTGAATAATAAAATTTGGTCAATTAATAATTTCCTAAGTACATATTTTAGAGATTATTATTCAGTTCATATCACATATTATAATGTTATAATAATTGTTTAATAATGTTAGTTCATATCAGACGTTTTTGTCGATGTTTGGTACGTGAGTCAAAAATGAACTTGTTTGAAAAAAGATTGCCTATGTAGTTATAAGTAAATAATTTCCAGAATAGTATTAATGATTAAAATATCATATATATACAGTAAATATTCATTTTATACTATTCCATATCATTTGGAGATAAAAACTAAAAGCACCGTTCATGGAGACGGTAGGCCGTACGTACGCATGAAAGCTACTTTCATTTTTTGTCATATTAATGGAATTAAAACAAAATGAGATATATATATATATATGTTATAATTACAGAATGATATCCATAATTTAGATGTAATATATTACATATATATCCATTATATATATGTACTTATAATATTACATAGCATTTTGAGATAAGAAATGAAATATACCGTTCATGGAGACGGTAAGCCGTACGTATGCATGAACGCTACTTCCATTTCTATTTAATATTTAATGGAATTAAAACATAATGATACATAATATTATTTTAATTATAGTATGGTATCATATATAATATCATTAAATATATCCTTTATACGTACCACATATGGTATTAACGAATCGAATCACTTTGAGGGGGCGGTAGTCCGCACTTCCTTAAATGAAGATATCGCGTTTACCCATAATGGAAACCATAAAGGTATGCCATAAATGAAAAATACAGAAGATTAAGTAAAACATAAAAATATTATATATCATATATAAATATAGTTTCATCTTAATGGCCACCTTTGAAGGTGTTAGAATAATGTTGAACAATCATCGTTTCGTGGGGCAGAAATTCGCCATCCACAGAAACAATATGTTCTTTAACCATTAGATGTAGGTGTGTGTAAGTTTAGCTCTAATACTTCTTATAACAACATATTATTATATTTAAGATACTGTATTTGTTAAAAAATAAATTAATAAAAAGAGTTTAGGGGGTTGGAGAAGCAAAATAAAACAAAAGGACACAAGTGAAGACATTACCTTAAAATCAGGTAACTCCCTTTGGTTTGAGCTCAAAGGCTTCCTTGGGAAGACTTCTGCCTAAAATGAGGATTCAAGGAGTTAGAGAGGGATTTGGAGAGACAAAATGGGCAGGGGTTGGCCGAGCCAAAGGCTTTGGAAGTGTGGGTAAGGAGGTAGAGGTGGGGGCCTTTTATAAGAGGAGAGGAGGGGCACTCTTGGAAAGGTATAAAATGTAACTTTTTTTAAATGAGTTTCGGATTTTAATGGTCCCACATTGATGTGTTTCTAGGATAAGGTGATAAGCGTTCGAAATACACCCATCCAATAGGTTTTGGACATGTGTAGGTCTTAGATTTTACATTATCTTTCCATTTTATTTGAATCCTTTATTAATGAGGTAATCGCTGTATCATCATGATGTCATAAATAATTTAATAAATTTAATGTCTAAAAATTATAAAAAAAATATCATGATGTAGGAAATATTTTTATATTTCTAATGAATATTTATAGTCTAAAATATCATTTATTTATACAAGAGTAAAAATATTTTACTTAGGTGATACATTCTTTGTTACATTTAACATTCTTTAAAAATAAAAAGATAAAAAGTCACTTTCTCACAAAAGTGATTCCATGGGGCCCCCAAGTTTGGCACAAGGTATCTCATGGTCGGCCATGAGACAACTGGTATCCCTAGGACACATGTTGTGGTAATTTTTTATTATTATGATATTATTTTATTATCTTTAACTACCTGATTACTCATTAATCAAGATAATTAAAGATAATTACCGTCGTTACTATTCATAATGTCCAAAAACAAAAGAGTTTTAATTACATAATTTGGGCCTTCTGATTCCAAATATGTAATCCATTTTACCAAATTACAAACACATAAATTTCAATAATTAATTTTAAAAAACTTCTCGTTGTCAAAACAAATAGCGGGTTTTTTAGAAACAATATTTATGAAAAGTTTGGCACTTGTTTATGCATAATTCCAAAGTGAAATTAATCCCAATGACCATCATTGAATTACATGGAAAAAATATATTCTAATTACACTTTAAAACAAATTAAAAAGATAATATAACCATATAATTAAATAATATGAAAAAGCAGTTTTGATGTAAAATGCAGTATTTTTCACTATTGATTGAAAAATGAACATTGTCAGAAAAATACCAAAAATTAACTCAAGGTAAATATAAATGTCCCAATCATAAATAAAATGTTTATTTTGAAAAATAGAGCTTATAAAATTGTCAAAAGTTTTATTTAAAAAATGGTTTTCCATCAAAAGGTAGTAAAACAATCTTTTAAAAATACTAGTGATTCAATGCTTAAGATTGGATTCATTTGTATTTTAAGCCTCTAAAATTTATTGGATAAAAGTAAAAACATTTAACAAACATATATAATCATATTTTAGTTATTTCTATTCATTCCTGTCAATACAATGGTTAGGTGTTAACTACCATTTACAATAATATTATTTTATTATTAGAGTGCAACGTAAGATTTCAAAGGAACTCGTTGTTGCGTATTGGGTAAGCCATTGAGCATAGCATTCCATTTAAATTAATATTGAGATTTTTTCCAAAAATAGGGATAAGTATAAAAATGTCATATTATTTATTTACCTGGGGTGTTACATCCTTCCCCCCTTTTGGGAATTGCGTCCTCGCAATTTTAAAATTGAGCTTGGAAACATCCTTGAAAGTCCCACCTCGGAACAAGAGTCGGTAAAACAATCACATTAAAATAAAGGATGATAAGTACAGAGGTCACCCGAGTTAACCCATACTAGGATTCCATGTAGAAAAACATGGACATGGAGGAGAAAACATAGGGTCATGTTCTGATGGAGAGTGATAGAAAACATGTTTAGGAGAAAGTTAACCACAAGAAAATCACAAACTTGTGATGGGTTAAACGGTATTTGATTCCCCAGTAGGAAAATTTAATAGACAACATTTTTGTTTTAAGTTACTTTTTATTGAGGAATTTATTCATAAGGAAACATAATCACTTATCCTGTTGACATTCAACTTTTATTAGATTCCTTACACAAACTCATATTTTCTCCAAAAGATGATTATTTAGGAAGACTTGTTCACATTAAGAGTACTATAATACACTTCTAGAGAATCACCTAATCCACCAAAGAGAACTATATACTTCCCATGTCTTTAGACATTAACCAAAAACAAACCAAAAAGGTTAGTACAAGATCAAATAATCCAGAAAAGGATAACCCCTTTATAAAAAAGAAAATCTATGCTTAATCTTGAAAATTTGTCCAACAAAACCCAAAGTTCAACGAAGACCATTCGATAAACAATTTGTCCATAAAATTCTTCAAAGTAAACCAAAATAATATTGAAACCCAAATATTTTAAGGATTTAGTCACATAGTCTTCCAAGTTAAATCGTATCATTTATCTCCAAACAACATCAGTTGCTCTTAATGTCTCGTATTGAAAAGTAATTAACCTAATCACATATCCTCCATGATAGGTTAATAAATTTCCATAGATAACCCAAAATCAACTTAATCATAATTAATAAAATCATCTAACTAAAAAAAGAATCAGTCAAACTAACCAGGGACTTCACGTAGTCCAGTGGTAGGCGATAAATACCAGTCGCACTTTGGTTGTGGGTTCGATTCCTGCAGCTTTGTCTAACACGACGGGTTGTCACACGGTCTGTGTGTTGTCCTTTTTCCAAAACTATATAATTCTCAAAACATTTCCCAAAACGAGATAAAATCTTCAAAAATAAACATAACATATTTTAACCTCAATTTTATCTCATGCCTTTCACTTCCATCATAACATATAGTAACCCATAATTACCTCAAAAGTAAGGATCATATAAACCCAAATGGTTCTTTATAACTATGTCCACAAAAGAAAAAATAACTATTCCTTGAATAAAATTTTCATATATTAAACATCATGGTTACACATACTATAAAAAGTCATCTAATGTAACCCCATCATCAAAAGAGACTTAATACTCTTAAGAATTTCACCATAACTCTTGAAGACCTTATATGTTGAATTCTTACTCATTCAACATTCTTCATGATCCATTAACCATTCCTTTCCAACTTATTCTGAAATACTTCTTTCCTACGAACAAAATCATGAATCATATCCTAAGATTCCAAAATAGGAAAACAATAGTTATGAAATAATCCATACCTTTGATTGGTTATTGTCAGTTTCTTCATCCTCAATCGGAATGGCATTCGGTATTGGTAAACGAACATTTGTATGATCTTTGTGTTCCCATTCACGAAACTTCTTCATAGGACACGTGTTTTCATAATGACCATGCACACCACATTTAAAACATTCAATTCATCCCTCAGAAAGAACTTCTTTCCCTTTCCTCGAGTCAACTGGATGCTTCCTTTTTCCATGGTAGGTTCTTGCTTTATGATCTTCATTTACACATCTATAGCATATTTCTGTCCCTTTGAAACATTTTCCTAGGTGTTTCTTTCCACATCTTTGACACATAGGTTTTTGAACACACTTACCTTTATGATTATTACCTGTACTTCCGTAGGGATTTGTTTCTCGCATATATGATTCCTTAGAGAAATCACCAAGGTTTAGGTGGTCAATCATGACTCAAGATAGTTGGTTGAGGATAATCACAAGAGTTCTCATTGCAGATCCCATATCATTCAGTTGCTTGCTCAAAAAACTGTCACAGTTTCCTTCACATCCACTATTACTTTGGTGCCTGCTAGATCCATCCATTTACTAAAACCAAAAAGGTCAGTGTGAGTATATCAACAAAACCATCATGAACTAATGAGGAAGATAAACACTAAGATATACTTACTCATTCACTTTATCTAAAACTAGGACTCTTTCTGAAATCCTAACCATTATGGTAATGTCACTTATGCTTAAAAAATACCCTAACCTCTAAAGTTATCTAAACCGACCTCTGATACCAACTATAAGGCCCCAGCCATAAACCTTACTTAATCTTGAGTTATTACAAGATTACACATTGAGTATCTTTTCAGGTTTAGAGTTTTAGAGAATTAGATCATGAAACTTGCATTACATTCCACATTTAAACAAAGTGGTTACAAAAAAGACAATATTCATTCTTCCCATCAATGGAAACATATTTAAACTAAAACATGGATTCTTTCTTGACACATCCTTGACACTATTATCACATCATGTACCTTTCCCTTGACCTATGAAAAACATTTCAAAAACTTGGGATGAGCATAAAAATCTCAGTAAGGGTTATAAAAATATGGAAAGGAAACATGAGTTCATATATACATAAGAATGAAATCATAATTTACCCATAAAACATAGGCACATTAACATACCTCATCAAATCATGAATAAATCATAGAAATAATAAGACATAAAAGGTAACTTGAGGAATTCATAACATTCTTACGTAGGGAGTAACCCTCTTGGTTACGTTTGGAATACCCGCCACAGTATATTCCCTAAATCTCTTTGGAGAAACCATAACGTTTCACTCCTTCACGTTACCCAATGCATTAGAGAGCTATATCGGGTCACCTTCCCTTAGTTTATCACAGAACCACCCGTCTTCATAATAATTCCCAAGAACCATAACATAATCATATCACATAAAACATGCATAAAGGAAACATAATATTTCCACATTTCAATCACAAGATATGAATACAACACATTGATATAATAAAAACATTATGAAAACCATTTTCAATACCAAAATAAATGAAAAGTAAAACATGGTATTTATTTTTCTTTTAAAAAGAAGGTATGGCTTTTATAGGAAGCCGAAACTCAAATAATGGACACGACGACGGAGAAGTCGTTGTCGCCGCATACGTACGACAAAAACATTCCCTTTTGTCATTTAGTAAACACTTCGTATAAAAAGATTCCTTTTGAATAAATGTAAAAGTCAAAGGGGTTTATACACCGTATAAAAGAAGGTTGTGTATAAAATAGAATATGCCTTAATGAAAGGAGATTGAGAAGAAGTCCCTTACAAAGACGATATCCTTGGTTTAAGGATAAATCAATTACATAATTATGTGTGACAAATGAATACACCAAATATAAGTGGATATTAAGTGTAAAATAATTAAAGGTCATTCACACATATTCAAAGGATTACATATTCAATAACTACATGTTTAACCCAAATAAATCGAAATTGGGTTAAGAAGTTCCCTTGACAGCCTAACGACGTCACATCAAAATGAGTTGATGAGAGATAAAAAAAGGGTATCTCAGCACTTGGACATAAAATTTACATCAATAAGGATATATGAGAACATATCCCAACATAACAATATGTAAATTAAAATACTCAACAAAAGAAGTCTTTTAAAAAGAGGAGGGCGAAAGGTTCCCTTACCGACATGGGTATCTTTCGAAACATACACCTCGTGAAAGAAGGACAATAAATCATTGATGTAAATACTCATAAAAGAAAGTATATTACACAATGAGTAAAATAATGGGCTGTACATACACCACTCAAAGGAAATTGTGGCAAATGTAGCATAAATCTCACAGGAATAAAAGTGAGATGAAAAATCTCTTACGAAAACTTGGCAGCCTAACGACGCCACATAAAACTTACAAAAATGTATTGATGAGATCAAATAGGGTATCTAATAATATTAACATAAAGTTTATAGAAATAGGAATATAAAGAACATCCCCCAACATAACAAATATGAGATTAAAAGAAGTGACATAAAGGAGAGTACTTAAAAAGAAAGAGAGAGGTTAGATCTCTTACGAAAATTCGGCATCCTAACGACGCCACTCAAAACTTCCAAAATGGATTGATGAGAGAGAATAGGGTCTATAATCACATGAACATAAAAATTACAGTAAGATTAATATAAAAGAACATCCCAATAATAAGAAAGATGATCTTTAAAAGTAATGACATAAAAGAGTGTACTTAAAAAGAAAGAGTGGAGTAGGATCCCTTACCTCAAGTCCAACTTGTCTTGTTCGTTTCTTTATATTCCTGAATAATAAACTTTGGTCAATTAATAATTGCCTAAGTACCTCATTTAGAGATTATTATTCAGTTAATATCACATATTATAATGTTATAATAATTGTTTAATAATGTTAGTTCATATAAGACGTTTTTGCTGATGTTTGGTACATGAGTCAAAAATGAACTTGTTTGAAAAAAGATTGCCCATGTAGTTTTAAGTAAATAATTTCTAGAATAGTATTAATGATTAAAATATCATATATATCCAGTAAATATTCATTTTATACTATTCCATATCATTTGGAGATAAAAACTAAAAGCATCGTTCATGGAGACGGTAGGCCGTACGTACGCATGAACGCTACTTTCATTTCTTGTCATATTAATGGAATTAAAACAAAATGGGAGATATATATATATATATGTTATAATTCCAGAATTATATCCATAATTTAGATGTAATATATTAAATATATATCCATTATATATATATACTTATAATATTACATTACATTTTGAGATAATAAATGAAATGTACCGTTCATGGAGTCGGTATGCCGTACGTACGCATGAATGCTACTTCCATTTCTATTTCATATTTAATGGAATTAAAACATAATGATACATAATATTATTTTAATTCTAGTATGGTATCATATATAATATCATTAAATATATCCTTTATATGTACCACATATGGTATTAACGAATCAAATCACTTTGAGGGGGCGGTAGTCCGCACTTCCTTAAATGAAGATATTGCATTTACCCATAATGGAAACCATAAAGGTATGCCATAAATGAAAAATACAGAAGCTTAAGTAAAACATAAAAATATTATATATCATATATAAATATAGTGTCATCTTAATTGCCACCTTTGAAGGTGTTAGAATAATGTTGAACAATCATTGTTTCGTAAGGCAGAAATTCTCCATCCACAGAAACAATATGTTCTTTAACCATTAGATATAGGTGTGTGTAAGTGTAGCTAGAATCCTTATTATAAAAAAATCCTAGTATATTGAAGATACTGTATTTGTTACAAAATAAATGAATAAAAAGAGTTTAGGGGGTTGGAGAAGCAAAATAAAACAAAAGGACACAAGTGAAGACATTACATTAAAATTGGGTAACTCCCTTTGGTTTGAGCTCAAAGGCTTCATTGGGAAGACTTATGCCCAAAGTGAGGCTTCAAGGAGTTAGAGAGGGATATGGAGAGAAAAAATGGGCAGGGGTTGGCCGAGCCAAAGGCTTTGGAAGTGTGGGTAAGGAGGTAGAGGTGGGGGCCTTTTATAAGAGGAGAGGAGGGGTACTCTTGGAAAGGTATAAAATGTACCTTTATTTTCAAATGAGTTTCGGATTTTAATGGTCCCACATTGATGTGTTTCGAGGATAAGGTGATAAGGGTTTTAAATCCACCCATCCAATAGGTTTTGGACATGTGTAGGTCTTAGATTTTACATTATCTTTCCATTTTATTTAAATCCTTTATTAATGAGGTAATCGCTACATCCTCATGATGTCATAAATAATTTAATAAATTTAATGTCTAAAAATTATAAAAAAAATATCATGAATTAGGAAATCTTTTTAGATTTATAATTAATATTTATAGTCCAAAATATCATTTCTTTAGTCAAAATTAAAAATATTTTACTTAGATGATACATTCTTTGTTACAATTAACATTCTTTAAAAATAAAAAGATAAAAAGTCACTTTCTCACAAAAGTGATTCCATGGGGCCCCCAAGTTTGGCACAAGGCATCCCATGGTCGGCCATAAGACAACCAGTAGCACTATGACACATGTTGTGGTCATTTTTTATTATTATGATATTATTTTATTATCTTTAACTACCTGATTACTCATTAATCAAGATAATTAAAGATAATTATCATCGTTACTATTCATAATGTCCAAAAACAAAAGAGTCTTAATTAAATAATTTGGGCCTTCTGATTCCAAATATGTAATCCATTTACCAAATTACAAACACATAAATTTCAATAATTAATTTTAAAAAACTTCCCGTTGTCAAAACAAATAGCGGGTTTTTTAGAAACAATATTTATGAAAAGTTTGGCACTTGTTTATGCCTAATTCCAAAGTGAAATTAATCCAAATTACCATCATTGAATTACATGGTAAAAATATATTCTAATTACACTTTAAAACAAATTAAAAAGATAATATAACCATATAATTAAAATATATGAAAAAGCAGTTTTGATGTAAAATGCAGTATTTTTCACTATTCATTGAAAAATGAACATTATCAGAAAAATACCAAAAATTAACCCAAGGTAAATTTCAATGTTCCAATCATAAATATTATGTTTATTTTGGAAAATAGAGCTTATAAAATTGTCAAAATTTTGATTAAATTTTTTTTTCCATCATAAGGTAGTAAAACAATCTTTTAAAAATACTAGTGTATTCAATGCTTAAGACTGGATTCATTTGTATTTTAAGCCTCTAAAATTTATTGGATAAAAGTAAAAACATTTAAAAAACATATATAATCATATTTTAGTTATTTATATTCATTCCTTTCAATACAACGGCTAGGCGTTAACTACCATTTACAATAATATTATTTTATTATTAGAGTGCAACGTAAGATTTCAAAGGAACTCATTGTTGCGTATTGGGTAAGCCATCGAGCATAGCATTCCATTTAAATTAATATTGAAATTTTTTCCACAAATAGGGATAAATATAAAAATTTCATATTCTTTATTTACCTGGGGTGTTACATTATTCGACCAATGCTCAAATCCATAAGCTTGGAGATTTTTACCAGTATGGCCTCTTATTTGGAGGCCAAATAAACAAATACAACTAAGTTTAGGTAGTTGAAAACTTAAAAGTATTTTACAGGTCCTTCTTTATCTTTTACAATAAATCCTAAATCCAAGGATCAGTAGATGAATATGACACTTCACCAAGACTATGTCCAATTATTTGAAACTCCACCAAATTAATAGAGATTGATATTTGTTGAGAAAAAAGGTTATACTCCATAGTTGTAGTAAATATTAAGAAATGTATTTAGATCTTCAATAATTATAGCAGTAAATATATATTCCAAATTTCATAGGATTTATTCATAAAATGATATTGAAAATACATAATAGATGTATAAACATGAATGTATCCAAAGTGTATCTCTGAAAAATGCTTCATTTATCTTGTAGAAGAAGATGTAATAATAATATGTAGTAGCAGTAACAAAAACAACAACGAGTCAATCAAATAAATCAAAAAATTCATGAATTCAAATTATAGCTCTAAAGGAAATGAAACAAATCTTTTCCTTATCTATATATATTTTTATATATCCTATCTCTTTGTTGATGAATAGACTCGATATTTATACTATAGGTTGAAAAACTCCAAGTCAAACCAACTCCAGAAATATCACACAATAAATCATGAATATTTTAATTCAAAATAATTCAAGAGAGTTGTAACATCCTATAATAATATAATATGATTTACTCCATTGAATATTATTCTTTAAAACAATCATAGAGAGCCTTTAAATTAGCCATAAAATAGCATTTAATAGATCTGTACTTCTGTCAAGACCATTTCATAAATCTCAGATAATATCATATATTTAAAACTCCTTCACTAAAAATTAAAATGTATAGTTTCTTTATGTAATGAAAAAACACTAAATGCAAGGTTGAAAATGTACAATTATTCCCAAAGGTAGGGTTGATAAACAATAATTTTTTTTCAAATGTAGGATTCCTTCCAAACTTAGGGTTGATAAACAATTCTTTTCATTCCTAAAATGTAGGGTTTATGATCCATACTTTTCTAATAGTGTAGAGAAAATGATCTATACATTTTATACCAAAATTAGGGTTCCCAAGCCATACGTTACACTTATAAATGTATAGTACAAAACTATCAGAAAATGTGAACATCGTAACTTCATAATTTACTAAATTTTTTGATCCCTTTAAAAAAACAGAAACCATATTATCTGGAAAAACCGCAGCTAGGAAAATAGAGTTCTAGTTCTATGAAAAACAATTTGACCATACAAAAAACCTTTTATAATTTTATATAAACTTATAAAATCAATATAAAATTATTTTCTTTCCATCTCACCAAGTTTTTATCTATTCTGATATCTGTAGAACTTGTAGAAAAATAAAAACCATAGATTTTTAAATCTGTTTACTGTAGTGTTTCTAAACTACTCCAACAAGTGTGGTTATTTTTTAGAGTACAAAACATACTTTTTAAACTTCCACACAAACTAATTATGTTTAGATAAATATAGTATCTATCTAATGGTATAATTATAACATGAATTCATTCAATGTATCTTGAGGCATCATCATAATTTTATGAAAATTTTAAGCTGAAAACAGAAATGTCACTTAGATAGCTTCTAACAACTTCGATGAATTTCTCAACCATCGAAACAACTGAATTGGATTTTGAAATTAGTATATGAAATGAATATATTGTTCCTATATTTACAATTCATTAAAGTTTCAAATAATTTGATCACTGTTTTTTTAGATATAAATAAATATTGTGACATAATAAATTTGAAGCACATAACAAATTTATTTGAAAATGAAGAATGGTGGGTTGATATAATTATAAAAATTAAATCAAGATGATAATGACAAAGAGAAACTAAATATAAATGAAATGACATGTCATTTATTATGATTCTAAGACTCTAAATTCTTTTCAATCGAATTACTCTATAATAGAGACAGAATTGATAATTGTTGTATTTACCCTTATTATGTTTAGAAGTAATCACTTGGGATCTAAAGTTGTGGTTGTCACTAATCATTTTTCTATCGGGTACCCCATGAAGAAGGAAGAATCCCAATCGAGACTTGTTAGGTGGAATTGGTTTCATTAAGAATTTAATATAGGGATCCAAGATAGAAAATGAATTGAGAACATTATGGATAATCATTTGAGTAGGCTACCTACCAAAGTTTTTCAAGACAAATCTTTTTTTGAATCTATTAGAGAAATTTTACTAGGGATAAGTTGTATAGTTATATTTTTGACAAAAGGCCTTGGTTTTTAAATATCATGAATTACTTTGTTTCTGAAAATTTTCCACAATGGTTTTATAATAAGTAAGTTGCTAGACTACTTTTTGAGTCAAGAAAATATGTTTGGGATAATCCTTGTGGAACATTTAAAGTGACCATATTTTTAAGAGATGTATTCTGAATTCTGAAATTCCATTAGTTCTAAATTTTTTTCATGGTTTGAGTTGTGGTGGCCACATTGGTCCGTAGAGGACTACAAGAAAATTGTTAGATTCATGATTATATTGGCCCACCATTTTCAAATATTCTCATGATTATTGTAGTTCTTATGATTCTTTTCAATTTCAAGGAAACATTTTTCAAAGACATGAGATTCCATAATAAGTTATGTTGTTTTGTGAGGTATTTGATGTTTTGGGAATGGAATTTATGCAACCTTTTCCTAATTTATCAAGATTGTTTTGCATCCTAATTGTGGTGGATTATGTGTCAAAATGGATTTTTGCTATTCCGACTATTATAGATGACACTAGGGTGGTTGCCATATTTGTCAAGAGTAATCTATTTTGTAGAATTATAATGCCCAAATTTATTCTCACAGACTAAGGAACTCATTTCTGTAACAGGATTCTTGAGGCTTTGTTGAAAATATGTGGGGTAATTCATTAGATTTTTACACTCTATCACCCTCAAATGAATGGGATATATAAAGTTTTAAATAGAGAGAGTAAGCATATTCTTGATAAAACTGTAAACTCGAATAGGAAAGATTGGAACTTTGAGTCTTGAGGATACTCTTTGGGTGTATAAGAGTTCCTATAAGACTCCAATAGTGATGTCACCTTATAGGATTTTTTTTGGAAGAGATTTTAATTTTACTATAGATGTTGAGCATAATGTTTTTTGGGTTGTCAAATTTTATAATATGAGTCAATTTGAGGCTGGAAAATAGTGGAAGTCATGTTTGAAAGAGTTATAGGAGATAAGAAATAATGGTTAAAAATGGAATGATTTTTATAAAGAAAACTAAATTTGTGCATGAAAATATGATTTTGAATAAAGAGTTTTATATTGGAGATAAGGTGCTCCTATAAGGATGAAGTTTTTTCCATGTAAATCTCATTCCAAATGGGATGGATATTTTATTTTAACTCAATTTTTGTACTTTTGGTGTTATATAGATTAAAGATCCTAGGAAGGATTTTACCTTTACTATCAATGGACATCAGCAGAAAAGCTTTATAAAAGGTAACAAAGATCCTCTAGGGGAGGAGCTATTTTTGTTGGATTATGAATATCATTAAATAAACATGTTGTTTATTCCCTTAATTTATGTTTTTGTTTATAACAACTTTGGGGGAAGGGACTAAGCTTTTATTATGTTAGAATTTTTCTTTGTTTACTCATAGTTTTTTTTGTAGAGAATAGATTGAGATTAATTGGAGAATATTTAAATATTTTTCACCATGATGAATCCACTTAGGGATGATCTTCAATTTATATTCCCATTGGAGTAGATGTCTTAAAATTTTCAATGATCAATAGAAGTTGTAAGTGATGAGTGAGATATCCCGTGAGGGGATATGACATTTCATTGAAAAAAAAAACAGTGGCTGAAAAAAAGAAACTTGATTTGGACCCACTTTCCAAACTCTGGTTTCATTTTACTTGAGTTGAATATTTATTGAATCTAATGTTTAGTTTTATACATTTTTAGGAGTTTTCAAGAAGACCAGAAAGAATTTATAATAGTAAATAAGGGTGAGAAACTTAGTGTATATGATAAGGGATAAATATTCTATTCCAGGGAAATTTTTCTTTAAAATTATACTCATTTTCATGCACTTTAATTTTAATTGCTGTTGTCACACATTTAAACTAAAATTACTAAAAAAATAAATGAAATAATTATTTCATGATAAATTTTGTGCTATAATATACTGGTTTCTACAATTAAAATTATCATTTTGGATTGTGTTCTAGTGTTGAATAATCAAATGGTTTACTAGAAAATTATCTCCACACTTCTTGAAAATGTACTTGTATACACATTATATTTTGGAGTTGAATATTTTATGTGGTAAATAGTAAGTAAAATTCAATACATGATGAAGAAGTATTTTTTAAATCTACTGTGTGGAAAAAATTCACTAAACATTCATGTAACTCTTTAAAACATGATTTTTAATCTACTAAATTATCAAAAAAAATTAACTTTAATGTTTAATTTATATGTTTTCTATAACTTGGGTTAAACATTGACAAAAATATTAATCTTTAGTGTATGGGAGAGGGTATTTTAATGTAATAAATTATCCAACCATTTGAGCCCATAGAATAACTTAAAATTTTTCAAATTTGATTGTTTCTCAGGTTTTAATGAAACATTTTTAGTAGATTTAATTTTTTTCTAAATTTTGAGTGTTGTGTAGACACTTTAAAGTGGTTAGTTCTTTAAAAACCTTTGGATTTTTTGGGTAATTAATTTTTCATTGGTCACTTGAAAATCAAGTGACTTTGGTAAATAATTTGGGTAAATGTTATACAATAATTATTCTCCTTAAATATTTCAATATTGGATTCAAAATCATAAGATATGAATTCAAATGGATTGTGAAATGAAATTCCTAATCCAGGTTGAACTAATTCTTTTATTCTTTAAGCTGTTAGATGAGTTATTTATAATCCTTTTAATTTATTAAGGTATCTTATCCAAGAGGAGTGTCTAAATTATTTGATTACTAATTTATGAGATTTGGTTCTCTTAAAGGTAAAGAGAAGTATGAAAATTTGACTAAATGAAAATTGAAAAGAGGTTAATCTTAATTCATACTTTTAGGGTCAATTATTTTTGAAAAAAATGAATTTATTTTTTACTAAAACTACTTAATTTATTAAGGGTAAAATATTTTCACATCTTGATAAAATCAAAGGGAGAAAGTCACTTTTAAAACTAATTTTGTTTGGAAGCCCAATATTTCAAACTTAATATTTATTTCAATCCACTGAATTTGATTAATTATTTTCCTGAGGACAAGTAATGCCTTAGTGTGGGGGAGTTGATGCAGTTTTATTTTGATACATTCGTGCCACATAACTTATGTAATTTAATTTTGTTTTTTATTAAAATAATTTATTAAAAATTTAAATTAATTTAGTGTTAGATTGTTTTTTTAATAATAAAATTCCTAATTTAATGATTTTATGTTTAATTAATGTTTCTTTTTATTTTCATAATAATTTTCTAACTTTGACTTTATAGTTTAATTTTGATGTTAATTTTAAAATATTATTTTAATGACGTTGTTTAATTTTATGTTATGTTAATTTAATTTATCATTTTCATTATTTTTATATTTAGTTAATTAATTATAGTTTAGCATTAGATTTAATTTAATTTAATTACTTAATAATTAGAAGTTGTGTGGGATAATTCATTTCATTAATAAATTGTATAATTTATTTATTTAGTTAATTAATTTATTAGTTAATTATTTTTAATAATTTTTTTAATTTTAAAAAATAATTAGTTTATATTTTATTTAATTTAAATATTTATTTTTGATAATATTTAATTAAAAAATGAAATTTTATTTTAATTAAATTTCAAATTACTAGTTTTTGTTTGAAACTTATTAAATTTTAAATTATAGTTTAAATTTATTAATAATTTATCTTGTATATTTATATCATTTTAATATATTGACATTTATTTGCAGTGAAAGACATTTAATTTTGATATATATTTTGTTTCGGGAGTGCCTCATGTAAGATAAATGGATAATTATCATGTCAACCAAATCTTATTGTGGAATTGTTGTGCGTATGAGTTTTTCTTATAATAGAAACATATATTTTCTTTAGATACCCATATAACATATTTTTAGAAATCCCGTAAGGTTATCTGATGAAGACCCATAAGTTGAAATGTTCGTGATCTTAAGATAAATTTTTGATATTTATCCTATGTGATGTCAAATCCCAAATCACAACCAAAGAAGCCGAATAACCACTATGATGTGCTTGAATCCAAACCTAGGGATAAAGGGTTAATGATGGGATCAGGTTTGAAGCTCTCTGAAGGAGATGAAGGTCAGGCAAGAACCCAATAAATATGAAAAGACTTAGTTTTTTATAGAATATTTATGTAACTTTGGATGTTTTGGTTTTTTTGATGTTCTATGAAGATGAAGCATAATTTTTCTGGGTTTCTTCTTATTACAGGTTTTGAATTTAAAATGAAGTTAGGACCTCATGTTGTTCAATGTTTTGTCTTCAAAATCAGATAGAAGTGCTCGATATATGATTAAATCTTTTCATTAATGAAGTTACAGTTGTAAATTGAGATATTTTATAAGAATGGAGTAGAGATGGTTGAGGCTTATGGATGGGATTAATGAACTAGAACTCAATTGAATATAAGATTATTTCTATAGGGATACATTTTTTTAATTTAATGGTTTTTTAGTTAGATCAAATAATTTTGAGTGATGAATAAGAGTACTTATTGTATTTTTAGTTCATCGTAGTTTGATGAATTTGATGAATCAATCTGCTTGAAGATATCTCAGTTTTTAATTATATTACAAAGACTCATTTATGTTTCTAATAGGACCTTAAATAAATAAGTTATTAAATAATTAAATTATTTTGATTTGGATAAATAATTTCCCATTAAAGTGTCAGAGTCTAATGGAGAGAGAGGGGTTTTTTAAGTTACATAAGTAGTGAATGAAGGTTATAAAAAGTATTTTTTCATTGGATGATCATCAAATTAGGTGGTAATTGTGTACTATATTTCAGTGAATATTTTATAGAAAATAAAAGGGGAATCCAGAATAATAACACGGAGAGGGGGAATTAATTCATGGATAGACAATGAGACTTATATAAATTCAAATACATTGGAAGTAGGAATATATGAGTAGAACCAAGAGTTATTCTGGGAAGCTTTTATAACTCATGAATCCAACGAGGATGGAGATTGAAGTGCATCTCTACTCATTGGTTTTTTTCTCTAAATTTATAGTAGCCAAAGCTAGTTGAATCACATGGTGAAGTTATTCTGAGTTTTCAATTTCTTATAATTTCATGAATTTAATTATATCTAGAATATTGAAATTTGAAAATGTTATTACTTCTTGATATTTTAATATTTTATCATTCTATTATTAATTTTCCTTCCATTCTGAGTAAGCAACATATCTGATTAGAATGTGATGAACTCTAAGTGCATCTTGTTAATTCGAGATCCGTTAGAGTATGAAGATGATTCTAACTGTTCAAATTTCTCAATATTTGATCAAATAATTATGATTAATGGGGGTTTTTTTCATGTCTTTTTATTCAACAATCGTTTGGGATAATTAACCAACTCTTTCGGAAAGGTGTTATAATTATGAGATGTCAGTTATACTCACATTTTAATGAACTGAATGAGAAGCGATATTTGAGATTTTAGTCATTCTTTGAGAAAATTACATATGTGGAATCTATAAAAAATGATGAAAAAATAATGATCTGTATGAGTCACTAGTTTGGTCCGTTTTTTCTTTCTTTAATTTTATTATCACTTATTTCATTTCATTTTGAAAACCCTTCGGTGCTTTGAATTTTGATTTTTATTTCTATCTATTTGTTTTAATCCCTTCAAGAACAATTAAAAACTTAGAAATTAGAAGAAAAATCATAACAAAAAAAACCCTACAGGGGAGTCTTTCTAGGAGACAACCTTGGCCACTACTTTACCACAATTATTAGGTTTTAATTTTTGAAAGAGTTTTTAACAGACAACACAAACACCAAGATTTCACTCCTATAACACCCCCTCCAACATTCACTATTAACCTCCTCCCCTCTCTATTCTATTTTTTTATTCCCTAGGATTAATTTGGTTATTTAACCCGATCAAGGTGGAATCGCATGATTCACATGAAGATTTAAAGTAGCCTCAGATGAGGGGATCCCAAGACTCCCTCTATACTTGGTTCCTCGACTATTCGACAAGGTATGTCATTGGTTTGGTTCATTTATGTTTTTCCCAAATTCAAATTAAATTAATTGTGAAATTGGTGTCATTGGATGGGTATTTGTCATGACATAAGTTTGGGAGTGTGACGAGGGTGTCCAACACCGCATTTATTGAGGGATAGATGTTGGTTGGATTCCCAATGAGTTATTTGACTCTGATATGAGTTGTTTTTTTTCTTAATTCGTTAATTTTAATTTTTATAATTAATTATTTTGTGATGTTTGGATTGAGATTTAAACCAAGTGTCCAGGGTTAGGTAATCTTGGAAAGGGCTTGGTAGGACTTGTCAGAGCTGTCGGCTTGTAGAGATTTCTATCAGAAAGCTTCATATAAGGTATGTGGTCCCTAGACTTGACCTATAGATTTTATTTTTCAAAGTGAAAATGTTTTGGATTTGTGACATATTTTCTTATCTTTGTTTCTTTTAAAAAATAAAATTCATGGATTGTATTATTTCCTAGTTAACACCTCATAGGAATTTTGGATTTAAGTGATATAATGGATTTTTTTGAAAAACAGTTTGAAATATTACTTGGTTTTTTGAAAGGATTTTTTTTGTTAAATGGTATTTTAGGTTTTATTTTTGTATGGAAATGTGAAACAATATTATAGAGGAAAGGGTAAAGGAAATGTACATGTGTTTTTTATTTGAGATGAAAATGGGAAATGATCGTAATGGTGTGTGTACATGTAATTTTAAAATTTTGTTTGAAATGGTATTCCAAAATTAATTTTAAATTTTAATTTGGAAACAAGTTGTAAATTATTTTTATCCTTAAAGTGAAAATGGATTTTAAAATGGTTTGGGAAATGGAAAGTGGTTTGTTTTCAAAAAATTCAAGTTAAATTATTTATAGGCCTCGCCTTATTTATTAATTTTTTTGATATGAATATGATTTATGTTTGGGTTCCCTCTATGGTTAACCTAGTGTAAACACATCCCCCAGGGGATGCTTGGTAAGTTATGGTAAACATGAGGTTGAACATATCCCATTAGGGGACACACTAAAATTAAGGTTAACCCAAGGTTAACACAACCCCCATGTGATGTAGGGATACTTATTGCTAAACTAGGGTGAATGTGGCCCTTGGGGGATGTAGGGATACTTATGGTGAACCCAGGATGAAAAAATCAAGGGACTTAGGGATACTTATGGTTATCATAGGGTGAACACATCCCCTATGGGACATAGGTATTTGAGGATATATATATTTCCCCTAGATGCCACTTTGAATGAGGGATAGGCATATATCCCCTGGTCAGGGGTGAGATGGTTGGCATGGTCTACACAACATGCCCAGAGACATATCGACACTAGCCAAAGTAAGTTTGTACAATTACTAAGGTGAAACTGCCCCCCTGAGTTAAATGCTTGTATACATTTTAATTTTTAATATTTTAAATGGTTGTAATCATATTTATTTACCTTGAATCACTTATGCATGAACTATTTATACAAACTAGTTATATTTATGGATATCATTTGTGGTGGCCTAATGAGTTGTACTTACACCCTACTCATATTTCCATTGCACTTGGGTACCTGAGTAGCTTCCATATGTTATTGTAGTCATATGTAGGATTATGAACCAGGATTATGTTTTTCATGATCGAGCATGATGAATTAGTTGGGTTTATAAATTAATATATGGTATGGATTAGAGTTGTAAGAGATCCTAATATGATTTATTTATTATTCATTTTTTGGGTTTTTATATATGATCGCCCCAATGGGCAATATATTTTATGCCACATTTAATATATATTTTGGTTTATTTTGTTCAATTTTATTTATTTATTCTTCATACTTTTATTTTCAGGAAATTTATTTATTTCTTCTATGATTTTGAACTCTAATACAGGGGGTATAGTTTCCCCAAAATTCCACCCTTGACCCCCTTTTCTAGTTGGAAGCCTTTAGTGTACCGGGAATCATTCTTGGGGTCACACAACATTCTGATCTAGTTATTATTCAGAGTGAGTTGGGACATGACATTATGAAGTGGTATCTAAGAAATTATATATATATTTTTATATTTTGTGGAGTTAGTAGATAGGATACATAGGATTATGTTGGAGTTTTTAATAAAACTCAACGGGTATGATATTGATGTTCTTGGATGGCAATTCTATAGTTTATGAGATTTTATGCTTGGCTGTCACACATACGATTTGGGAATTATGGTTTATGTGTTATTGGTTTTTGGCTCTTGGACTATTAGAAAGATGCCATGTTTAGATTTTTAATCATGATATATAGAGGAAATATGCATCTAAAATATCAATTTCTTTATATAGGATCTACATGATATAGGTTTACGAGTGCGATCGTTTTACTAAATATTGAGGCTCAACTATTTAAAGTGTCAACATCTACTTATATAGTGTTTTACCATATAATTACATGGTAGTCTACTCAGTTGGTCTGACTTGTACATGTATGTTTTATTATGGTGGAAGGTATTATAGATTCTATGGTAATGAAGGTGGTATGATCACTTCAGTAATGGATGAGTATAGACCCATAGAGTTTTGCAAGGTAAGTTCAATGTCCTAGGGAAGAACCCCGTGAGGGTGATTTTGGCTTGTTTTTGGTTATTTAATGTGAAAATAATGACCTATAAGGTGTTTTCCTATATAGATAGGAAGGATAATCTTCTTAATCAAACCATCAGACTATAGTTTCTTGACCTGGGTCATTTGGGATGATGTTTCTGGTTATGAACCTCAGGATGGGTGTGTTTCGATTCTCAAAGGAGAAGTCTCATAGGAAGATGCTTAGTGAGGATTAGTAAATTGTGAGTAGATTATTTTCCATGATATTCATGATGGTTGTGTTTACAGACCATTTAGTGGTTGGTTTGGAGAGTGAAACTTGATGTTTTATATGGGTCTCATGAGTGGGTGGTTTGGAAAATGAGTTACTATAGTATGATTGAGATTGGAGCATGCATGATGTCTCTTGTTTTTTCCCTCTAGTGGGTTGTTTGAAATGAGTTGAGCATTTTTTTGAGATGAGAACCATGTAGTGTTGTCATGGGGTATGTCTTTAGGATGGGTCATCAGACCTAATGAACCTAAGGTGAGATCTGACCTTTGGACTAGTTTGGATACTTAGAGACTATATACATGGCTTGGAACTTAGAGGGTTAGTGTTATATTTCTTGCGAGGGAAACCCATGAGAGGGTTAAACTGGGGTTGTGTTTTTCATTAATGAATATAATAATAGATAGGTGCTTCATGTGTGATTCCAATTCACCGGAGGTACATCTAGGTTTGCATCATGGGAATAATGCTTCCATAGTGGGAATTGAATGTGGGATCACCTTGGGTGCTAGTGTTGTATTATCAAAATTAGATTAGAAGGGTAACACTGTTCGAGTGATGTCACTATGGTTTTAGGTTCATTTAGTATGCGGTGAGAGCACAAGTAAACTCTCTTGGTTGTGGTATACTACTGGGTGGAAGTTAACTATGTGGCTAAGATCAATATACCTTTATGTATGTTCATGGTTTAAGGATAATGGATAAAATATGGTTCTGATGTAAATTGGGAGCCAACAACTAGGTGATCACCCAACTTGATTTAGGACTTATTTTTGGATGAATTTTAAGTGTGGGTATCAGACTCAGGATGAAGTTGGAATGATCCAAGGTTGCTCATATCAGAAAATGGTCACTATTCATTGGAAGAATGACTTGGGTTCAGTTGAAAGATGACCAAACTGATTGAATCACACTAAGTTTCAGGTTTAGTGTGGTTGTGATGATCTAGATCCATTGGATCAAAGTTATGATGAAATTGGTGTCTAGGCTTGACAATAATTTAAAGTTTGTAGGACCTGACCTAAGAATTTACCCATACATCAAGAATGGAATTCGTTGATCAAGTATGGTTGATCAATGGGTGTCTCATGCAGAAGGGGAACCTTAGTCAGGTGTATTGGAGATGCATTTATAGTTTGAGTCTAAGAATCAAATTTGGGCTTAGGGAGTATTGAGATGAAAAAACATGATCGGTTTAGAGAGCATCGATGCTTATGATAGAGCATGATGGAAGGCCAAGATGATTGAGAATTTAACATTTCAGTTCCACTATAAGTTATAAATAAACCTCAACGAGTCTTTTTGAAGGGTTTTAGCATGCCTCTAATATTAATAACCAAGTTTGGGTGTTTTGGGAATGCATTGGTGGGTGAAGTTGAGAATCTTTGAGGAAAAGTCACCCATGCATGGTTCAACTTGATTTTTCCCATAAAATTGGATATGGCTGTTTAGAAACTATATCAAGCCTATCATATGGGATTCAACAAGAGTGTTTCAGGAATTATCCATGGCTTTTGAGTAAAATTCTTCATGTTTGGGATCCTAAATGGATGATGGGTATGCATTAATATTTCTTTAGAATTGGAAGCATGGAGTTATACCAGTGCTAGACCAGTGTCCTCACTCGTGATCAAGTGTGGGACGTTGGAATCCATACCAGGAGTGTTATATCAATTATAATACAATGTTAGTGTATTTAGGAATGGATGGGATTAGGAAAGTTCCTCCCTGTTGATTCTGATGATAGTTACAAGTGTTGGATCATGCCTTAGTGGATTAAGCACCTTAAACTGGAGATCACACCTTAAAATCATTTTTGTCTTTTTGTGTTGGAGTGTAACCATTTCAATAGAGTTTGATTATTGAAATAGATTAGGAGGTTCCGGAGGAGTACCATTGATACTTTTCAAGGACAAGAAGTGTTATGGTGGGGAGTTTGTAATGAATCAAATCCATATGAATGGTTTTTAATTAAAGGGATTTTGTGTTTTCAATTAGGTGATGGACTATGTTTTTGAATAAGGTTCAAAAGAGTTTAATAAATGTTTAGAAACCTCAAAAAAATTGTATGAGGTTTTGGGGTCCTTAAAATTTGTATGCACCTCGTTCCTTGGGGATTTTACAAGGTAAGTCATTGTTTTGGTTTATTTTGAGTTTTTACAAAATTATAATTAATTTAATTATATAATTGATTTTATTAGTTGGGTATTTGGCTCTATGTAGGTTCAAGAGTGTTTCAAGGGTGGTTTACATCTTATTTCATAAAGGACCTATGATGGTTTGATGCCCGGTGAGATTTTTATCTGTATTCCTAGTTGGTTTTGGTTTAATTAGTCGATTATAAATGTTACAATTAATTACTTAGTGATGTTTGGAGTGAGATATGAACCTAGGTGTTTGGAATGGGTTCAGGTAGGTGGGGATTCTATAGCTATACTATTTAAGTATGGGGAGTCAATTAGACTCTAAGATCCAACTGATGCCTCTCAAATGATTCTTTGGGTAAGGCCTTTGTCATGATGTTTGTGACTTGAAGTTTGGTAGGAAAATTTGGAAGGGTTTTATCAGGTTGTAATAATAATTATTAGGTGAATCAGGAGTAATATAAACCATTCACTGAGGATCATCAAATAAGAAATATGAAACAACATATAATAATGAAATGAAGAATACTATAAAACATGGAATACCTTACACTGAAGAGAATTGTTACATATTCAGCTCTGTATGTGTTTGATGAAGATCACATAATGGAAGCTAAAACACATCCTATATCTATGGGGTATCCATGGGATAATCCAAATCTATTGTCACATGATAGGGATCCATCATTCTATCTATAAGGTACTAACATCTCATATTCAAATAATTAAGATGAAAAGAGCAATGAGTTCTAGGGAGTTTCAACCAATTATGAAGCAATCACACCACTATATCCATCATATGGGTGTATAATTTATAATCCTAAAGGACACTCCTTGGGATATCTCATTTATTCATGCATTAAGATGCATGAATAAATACCATTACTTATATGAATGAATCATATAGATTTACTCCCAAATGTTTCATCAAATGAAACACAAAATTAAATAATAGTCATGTGGATGATCAAACTAACCGAACTATAACTATTATCATAGGATTTATAAACGATATTCCCCTTTCTAAATGAAAATCACAATTTATATGAATGATATCAAATATATATATATATATATATATATATATAATCCTTCAGGTAATATATCAATCAACCTCCCACTTTCACTAAGGCCTAATAGACTTTGTTTCATGCCACATTATATTGTACCATATACAATAAATTTTGAAATAATATACAAAATCCCTTTTGGATGTATTCCAAAACACTTTTATAAGGCCATAATTAACGTCACCTAATATCGCATAATAAGAAATACCTTATGAATTACCATCCAAAAAACATTTGGATTAACTCTAAAATAATATTATAGTATCTCTCCGAGTCAAACTCAGTCCCCATTCAGTTATCCACAATACGTGGCCCTATAGAACTTTACAACATTGACGAAAAATATTAATCATTGGATCCATGAGTGTAAGAAAATAATAGCCTATAGAATAATATCAATGTTACTCAATCTATAAAGGGATCTGGCACGATCTTCATCAATCACTTGTATCTCTATACCTATGTCTACTAGTTTTCATCATATGAAAATGTACATTCTCATATTTTCCCTTTTTCTAAGATATAAAATGACCATGAGACATAGATCATGTTAATCTCATATAGACAAATCATATATTCTGGATTATCAGAGTATATATTGATCTTATCAATGAATGCATCACATGTCATCCATTTTCATAGATATGTGTTGGAGTTTGTTCCTAAGAACTAACTTTCTTAGAACTTAATTTAATGTTTTTCATTATTAAGGATGTTTTTTATCACATCATTATTGTTCCTTTTCATGAATCTTGTATGTGATAATGTCCTAATAATATGTGACACACCGATAGGTCATAGTTGTTTCCCACTATGATAAGAACCTAGTGGGGCCATGAAAATCTTCTTAAGTATATGGTATATGTTATAATGATACTTCCGGACGTGACATAGACCATATAGGATATCAGGGGTAGGAGGTGTATAAGACATTGAGACACCTTTTCACGGTGTTCATTCTTGGTAATCTCTAAGAGAGAAGGCGACGAGAACATACCAATCAATACAAAATCTGCATGTCCATGCATCATTGGATGTTCCCATCTATAGATATGTGTATTGATTCTTAGAATTTAATATTATCATTAATTAATATCATGAATTGCATACTTTAATGTATTGATGAAAACTGTAACGACATATACTCATAGTGAAGGAGGATACTTTGGGTATGTCATGAGTGATATTAAATTAACGGATAATGCAAGAAAGGATTTATCCATTTTATAACAGGATGGAAGTTTATCTATTATACCATTTGATGGTAATGATATTTCATGAATTAATCCATGGCCATGGTATTCGGTGGGTGGATTAATTTCCAAAAATTCAAATAAATTGAAATAGAGTATATAAGTTGATGGCACCGATATACAACCTACTTGATTTATGATATTATAATAAAGGGATTATAATATGTGGTAATCATTCATGGGATGTTTGAATTCACTGTAACATTAACATCTTTCTCAATGGGTGACTTGGTGTGTTGCTTGATGCTAACCTTAGAATTTTGGTGACCATGCATAATTTCAGCGAGAAAGAGGCCTACAGGGTCACACACTAAGTGTATCCAAAATCTTATTCAAATTAAAATATTTAATTTAACAAGTTAGAATAAATAATATTTACTTGGGTTTGGTTGATCTCCATGATTTAATCACAAGTTATTTGAAATAATGAGTAAGTTAAATAATAAGAAATATTTATTCATAAGATTGAAAAATATAATATTTATTATATTTTTTGTAGAATAATCCTATGATATTTATTTATTAAATATTAATTACTCAAATATCAATAAATATCGATGAGGAAAACTGATTCACACTAAGAAAAAATTCCCATTTATCGATATTTTTTCCTAGCAGCTGTTTAAACCATCGCTAGATAGTTCTACAATAGTTTCAAGAAACCGCTGCTAAAATTAGTGTCGTCATTCGACACATGGTGGTTCCTCCCATTTATATATTCTTCTACAAAGTGTCATATAAATCATATTTCAAGGTGGTTTTTTTATATTTAGTGTTGGTTTTAACTTAAAAAAATAATTGTGATCTAGCGGTGGTTTTTAATTGCCGCTAAAATATGAAATTTTTACCAAAAAAACCACCAATAAAATGGTTAAAATCCCTGATAAATAAATATTTTACATATTTAGAGGTTGTTTTAAATACCACCCCTAAAAAAATACCATAACATAGTGGTGGTTTAAACCACTGAAAAAACATTATCTAGAGGCCATTTAAACTACTGCTAAATCATGAATTACAAAAGAACCTATAGCCAGAACAACACAACCATAACACTGAAAATTTTACCAAATCATAAAATATACCCTCAATGTACAAGGAAAAAACACATTTTAAAACTAAAGAATCAACTTATGGTGATTCTCACCAAAAAATAATGAATCAAAACATTGTCCAAGAAAAGAAACACATTGAAAGAAATAATACATTTCCAAATACATTGAAATAATGAAACAAGATAGAACACATTAAAAGAATAAATAATACATAAATACATTGAAATAATAAACACATTGAAATAATCAATAATAAATTTCTCAATACATTGAAATAGTCAATACATTCCTCAATACATTGAAATAATCAATACATTTCTCAATACATTTATCATGGAAATTATGTTGATTCTTTAAACTATTACACAACACATTTCCAAGGAAAATGTAAATTTAATACATTTAAAACTGGATATAAAGAATCAACGTACTTCCATTAAAATGAGTCTTCACATGTTAAAACTAAATCCACCAAAATTAAAAACAAGATAAATTATTTTAATAATAAATAAATAAATCTCAATATGAAACAATCCATCATTAATACCATTTTCATAAAAAGGGATATTAATTATTAAAAACAAATAAGCATTGCATATCCAAAAGATAAATCACCCTAAATATCCATAAATTATCTAAACTTCCACAAGAGAGTATTAAAATTGACTTTGATTTATTCACCAGGTAAATACTTTATGAAATACTAGGACTTCCATCACTGATCCCACCCCTTAATGAGATTACCAAAAACAACCTAGATGCCTCTATGTGCCTAGTCGAATAAGAATCCACATAGTCCGATTTACCCAATTACATCCCCACAACCTATCCAATAACAACAAGACATAGCTCAAAAAACAGAGACCATGCACAAATAGAGCACAAAAATCTCCCAAAAGGGAGATCACCCAACACATCAAGATTGAGCTTTAACCAATAAGGTGAAAAAAGAGGATACTAATAAAACAGAGGTTCTAGTAAATAGGGGTTATCCTATATTTTATAGTCTTGAGATATCAATGTATGGATAAGTGATATAGGTCCTTTTTTTGGTGAGAAATAACATAGAACAATCCTTGGTCAAAAGGAATGGGTCATGATGTGAGATTTGGAAAAGGGTATAGACTTTCCTATAGTGGACAATGTTAGAAAGAGATTGCAGTCTTAGAGAAAACCATGGGGTTTTGTGTCACGACTTGACCTATAGGGACCCTACATGAGACCCCAGTTAGCTGAAAGTGACACCACATGTTCACCCCCAATAGTTGAAGGGATAGTGACAAGAACATATTAATAATATCACTTAATTTGGAGGATTTATCCAATTTTATGTAAACACACACACACACAGTCAACTCCATGAAATACTGCATATGTATAATAAAATAAAACCTCTTAGTGTAGAAAATTACTGTTGTAACCTCTAGGAAATACATAAAAATGAGATAGATTAATATCCAGGAAAGGAAAAGGGTAAGATACATGCCTAACCAATAAGAATAAAATTAGGTCCCAATCAAGAAACAAATGAAATAAAAAAGAAGAGTTCCCAACTCAAGATCCCTAAGTTTGACTGCCAAACATGGGCAGTACCTCCAATTACTTCTACGTTTCAAAGATACTTAGTACACTAAGGACACCATCTACCAATTTTCTGTACAAGAAAATAATAATGCATGAAAATCCCATGCATGTGTGAGTATAAAGATACCTAGTAAGGAACCACGAAAAACAGGTGGGAAATAGTAGAATATAATAGTTAGATCATCCTATATGTAAAAGAGATACAAGAAACTAAACATCATATATGATTATAAATAAATTCCAATATCCATAGCATTTTTAAAAAAAACATATAGACACATGGTTATACAACACATACATAGGTCACTTGTTGTCCTGATACCATCTAAAATATTTGAAAAAGATAAAAAAAACCACCCACATTGGACGTACTGATATAAGAACAAACCCTATCAACTAATCATTTCCAAATGATGAACTATACTCATCACCCTCTCCATCTACATCTATACTTCCTACTACTAGAACCTATAAGACAATTACATTGAAAATTAAACAATGCTGTATATTTATATGTAAACTGAAAATCAATAAAAGTTTTTGAACTAAATGATTTCAAAGTTTTTTGATTTACCTTCTCACCACCATTCATAACTTGTAATCCCTGTTTTCCTACCAAATGCCTCAGATGGTAATGTTCCCAAACCCACCCCGCACACTCGACCAGGATGCTCCTTCCCAAGGACATTACCAACTCAGCCATCTTGGGAGATTGAGTAGGACTATGTGGGATTGACATCTGATAGTTTTTTAATTTTTACCTATGAATAAATTATTATTCATACTCAAAGAAATATATATTATCATAGTGAAAAATGATAATAAGTTATTATAATGAAAAATGAATTCATACCCCAACCTCATTGGTAAGGTCATTAACAAAACTCCCATCAGATTTTTTATGAACATTCATCCACACTTCTATTCAGGATGCTTGGGGGCCTAAACTCTATGACGACATAAAACCAAAATAAATCAAAAATTTAATATATTAAATATATAAAATTATCTAATAAATATTTAAACTAATGAAAATATTACCAGAGTCGATCGAATTCAAGAAAAACTCTTTGAACCCTCAGTGTGAGTATAACACGTTTTCCTTGGCATTCCTATCTTTTAATAAAATTAAATTTAGTTCAGAACATATATTTCTAAAAATTAATGCATAAAAAAATAGAATTGATAAAAAATGTACAATACTAGAAAAAAAATATACATAACAATGATAATGAATGACTACACAAATAACATAAGTGGTTGATAAATGAATGGATAACTGCACATACAATCATTTTCTCCTTCAATCATGTTTGTTTCCTACTCTATCATAACTTCATCTACCTCATCCACTCTTGCAAGACTAATATTTTCAATATCATGATAGAAAAATATGTCTGGTTCTTTTTGTTTATAGGATTCAATTTCAGATGTCAAATCTTTCACTTCATCACCTATATCATACAAGTCTCTTTGTTTTATGCGAGAAACTACACTCCACCCTTAATACAAGACATATTTTACATAATTTTCCATCTTCTCTTATGATGATAAGATATATGGATCATGTAGTTCATGTTCACCAATATCCATCAAGCAAGAGAAGTTCATAGAATTAAATTTTAGGGAATCTCTTTTAACACCGATGATAATATCCACCCAATTGAATTTGAATAATACAACTAAAAAAATGCCCATGATAGTTTAGTTCGATAATATCAGTCAACTATCCATAGTATTCCACTTTAGAAAACATAAATATTTCACAATTGTTTTTTTCAAACCCTATTCTTGGGTCAAATGTACGAAATATAAATCTATTCACATTGTATGTTTCGAACTTTCTAGCTTATTTTAGAGGAACTCCAGCAAGAAACATAAAATCTTATGACAAATCTGCTCGAGTATCAGTATTCATGATCTGAAAAAAAAAATATACATTATTAGATTTACAAAATATATGTATCGACCTAATATCTATATTGATTGCAATATTTATGAATTTTCACGTCATACAAACCATTATACAAGTTCTTTATTTACATATTTTGTTATATCTTTCTCATTCTGCGTTCATCCTCTCAATCATATCTTTATTTGTATCCTCAAATATTCAATAAATGGACTTGTAGTTTCACCATTCATCAGAAAATATCTATGTTCCCATAATAATTATATTTTTGTTTGTGTAACATTTGAGCTCCTCCGAACTGATTGGCCAATAGTATGAAAGATTTTTGATTTTTTGTGTATTTCAGATTGACTCTATGTGTTTTCTGTAACGCCCCGACCCCAGCTACCCAGAGTCGGTGCATTAATTACATAACATTGGTATGATCACAAGAAAGATCAAATCGCGAAAGACCGATTGGTTTAGTAGCCTTGGAAACACTATATATATTCATAAGTTTTACATTACATCATCAAAATAAAAAAAGAACTACTACAACAACATATTGTCTCCATAGTCCACACTATTAACCCCTCATAATATCCCTGCAAGTCATTCATAATTTACTTCTTCACATCCTGGGAAAATAAAACATAGAAAAGGGGTGAGCTCAAATGCCCAGTAAGGATAACAATATAGCGGAAAATTTCATAAATAAGAATAAACATTTAAGGAAATGTATAACTAAAACAAAAGCTTTTTAAACTTTAACTTCAACATAGTATGGCATAAATAAAATGAAATAATGCCATTTACTTATTCACATGGATATTCTACTAATCGAATAATCACATGCAATATCAATAACCACTTTCATAATGATGGAATGCATAATGCCAGAATATCATAACCACATAGCCAAGGCCTCGTGCCAAGACTACAAATAAGATTTTTCCAAGGCCTTGTGCCAAGACACTAGTTCGTCTCATGAGACCTACCGATGCATCAAGGAGCTATAGCGGGCTCCACCCGTCACATATTAAGTCCAATGCATTCCCATATGAAAAGGTTTAAACATAACATAAACATTCATATTAAAACTAGCATACGAAATGTCAATACTTTCACCATAAACCATGAATGGTATATAAAAAAATAGCACATCCATAGTCAAACATATCACAAAACCTTCAATACAATATAAAAGTTTTGTATCATAATATATCATCCTCAAACAAGCGTAAAATCCATTAAAGGATGTTGACATAGATGAAATAAAAACTCTTTTTAAATAAATATCTCTTTCTCTTTTGAAATCATTTAAGAGACATATATTTATAAAATAAAACATTTTCTTTGAAAATATTCTTATAAGCTTGTAAGGGAAGCTTTGATGATTTTATAACGGTGGAAAATAACCGCACCCGCCGTATAAGTTAAAAAAACATTCTTATCTTAATTCTGTCGAAAAGGTTAAAAAGCACCTTGTTTGGAAAACGACGGAAAGATTCCCTTATAAACCTCTGATAAAATTCAAACAAGGGTATAAATTACTTTAACCCATATTCTTTTAAATATTAAAAATGTTTTGAAATACATTTTGAAGAAACATGGATGTGGATGATAACGAGATCCCAGTAGATTATTACGTATAAACAACCTCGGATAATGAAGAGATTGTGAAATAACCCTTACCTTGTACTTTTCCTTGGTTGGGGTAGGTTAACCTCATGTATAATGGTGAAATAATTGTTATTAAATTATAAAAGAATCATATACATTAATATGATATCATATAAGATCTTTTAATATTGATTTGATAATAATATCTTAGTATTATCGTTGTTTCGGGTGTTAACTTACTTATTTTATTTTATAATCCATGTTTGTAATGGATAGGTTGTATATTATTCATATCCAGAATTATATCAAGTCCTTAAACATCATTTTTAAATCATCAAATGATAATTATACTTGAATGGATACGATGGAGAATGAATCTTATCGCGTTTGTGGAGACGGTAGTCCGTACGTACGCACGAGCGACAATATCATTCTTTTGATATTAAAATAATATATAAATGGATGTTATATCATATATAAAGAATAATTAACATGTTATATTTATTATTTACATGAGTTGCACATCATTATTATACCCATCCAAATAATAATATATTGAATAACAGTTACACCACGACGTGGAGACGGTAAGCCGTACGTACGCACGTATGGTGACATGTTATTCAAAGGGTGGATAGAATACTGAATATGGTTGTACCATATTTATAATAACATCACAGTATATGTGTGACACGGGATTTATTATTTTAGAATGGTAAAAACAAAGAAAGAAGAAGTGGAAGAAGAATGGAACTTGAAAAGGGGTGGTGAAAACATTACCTCTTCTTCGGGTTCTTCCTTTTGATTTGATCAAAAGGGCTCCTTAGGATGGCTTTCTGATCAAACTAATGCCTCTAGGTTGTAGTGATGGAAGTTGGGAGAGTATTTGGGTAGAGTTTGGCCGATCCAAGTGGCTTGAGAGGTGTGAGGAATGAGTAGAACTGGTCTCCTTTTATAAGGGAGAGGAGGGGCTCTTTAGGAAAGAGTGAACGTATTACTTTATAATATATTTATATTCGGTTTATAATGGTCCAAAAATCATTGAGGTCGAAGATAAGATGACTCATTTTCTAAATAACATCAACCAATAAGAATTGGACAGGTTTTAGATAATATTTTAATCATTATAATCTTATTTATTTAAATGATTTATTAATGAGGTAAACATTGCATCATTATTGTGTCATTAATAATTTTAATTATTTGATGTCTAAAAATTATAAATAAAATATAATTATGTAGGAAATCGTTTTAGCTTTCTAATGAATATTTATAATCTAAAATCCAACATGTATAACCCTATGTAAAAATTGTTCTTCTAAAAGATGTAAGCTTATGCCATTTTTATTTTTATTTTAACTTTATTAATATAATGTGTCCCTACCACATACAAGTGGCTCTAAGGGGTCCCCAAATCGACCCAAGGATGCCCATGGTCGGGTATGTGTCCACCAATAAGGTTAGGACACGTTTTAGGGTAATTTTGTATTATTATAATATTATTTTTTAACCCTTATTTACCGGATTTACCCTTTAACCATGGTAAATAAAATATTTACCGCAGTAATTATTCAAAATGTGTAAAAATAAAAGTTACCTATTTACATAATTTGGACATCCTGATTCCAAATATGTAATCCATTTTTCCAAATTCAAAACACAGAAGTGGCAGAAATTAATTTAAAATTAATTCCCGTTGTTAAAATAAAAAGCGTGTTTTTAAGAGATAATAACTATCAAAAGATTGACACTTGTTTATGTCTGGTTTAATTGTGAAATTATGTCCAATGACAAACATTAAATTAAATGGTAAAAATATATTCTAAATATACTTTAAAACCACTCAAATTCATAATTTATCAATATTAATTATTTTGATTAAAAAAGTTGATTTTAATTAAAATTTAGTAATTTCCACTATTCATCAAAATATAAAAGTTATCCGAAAAGTACCAAAATTTCACCGTAGCCTAATTTCAATATTCCGAATCCAAAAATGAAGTCCATTTTGAAATATAATATATATATTATTTCAAAAGGTAGGTATTACTATTCACAACGGCTAGTTTAATTAGTTGTGGTGTGTGTTAGAACTCGAGGTTGCGTACAACACACGCTATCGCATTATTTGAAGGGAAACGTTCCGTGGAAGCTTGGGGTGTGACATTCTCCCCTCCTTCAAATAATTGCGTCCTCGCAATTTCTAGGGTATTACTGCATAAAAAGACTTAGGTGGTTCTTCATCATAAGTTCCTCGGGTTCCCACGTTGCCTCTTCCATCTTATGATTTCTCCACAAAACTTTTACCAGACGCGTCGTCCGGTTTCTCAGTACTTGTTCTCTTGTATCAAGAATCCTGACAGGCTCTTCACAATAAGACAGATCGGGTTCCAGTTCTAATTCCTCATAGGTGAGTACATGCGTTGGTTCAGGCATGTATTTTCTCAACAGAGATACGTGGAACACATCGTGAACTTTGGAGAGACTTGGCGGCATTGCCAATCGGTAAGCTACAGCCCCAATTCGTTCTAGAATTTCGAAAGGTCCGATGTACCTTGGACTCAATTTACCTTTCTTACCAAAACGTATGACTCCCTTCCATGGAGATACCTTCACGAAAACATGATCACTGACTTGAAATTCCAAATCCTTCCTTTGATTATCGGCATAGCTCTTCTTCCTACTTTGAGCTGCTTTGATGTGATTTTGGATTACCTTCACCTTTTCCACCTTTTCCTCCACCAGTTATGGGCCTACAAGTTTTCTTTCACCAACCTCATCCCAACAGGTTGGTGTACGACATCTCTTTCCGTATAACGCTTCATATGGTGCCATCTGAATACTCGAATGGAAGCTATTTTTATAGGAAAATTCTACCAGTGGTAAATATTGATCCCACATACCCTGAAAGTCAAGTGAGAAAGATCTCAACATGTCTTCTAGGGTTTTAATAGTCCGTTCTGATTTTCCATCTGTCTGAGGGTGGTAAGCAGTGCTCAAATGAAGTTCAGTATCCAGGGATTTCTGAAGTCTTTTCCAAAATCTTGAAGTAAAACGGGGATCATGATCAGAAACAATCGATAGGGGTACTCCATGAAGTCTCACAACTTCATTAATGTATAGTCTTGCTAGACGTTCCAGGGGTAGATCTTCTCTTATAGAAAGAAAATGTGTTGACTTGGTAAGACGATCAACAATAACCCATATTGCATCGTTCCTTCTAGGAGTCTTTGGTAGCCCCATGACAAAGTCCATCGTAATATTGTCCCATTTCCACTCCGGTATGGTAAGAGGTTGCATGACTCCTCCAGGCTGTTTCCTTCCAGCTTTCACTTGTTGACAGACCATACATCTTGACACAAAATCAGCAATCTCCCTCTTCATGTTGTCCCACCAAAAATGTTCCTTCAAATCTCTATACATTTTGGTGATCCCAGGGTGTATAGAGAAATTGGAACTATGAGCATCATCCAGAAATTCCCTTTTTAGATCAGGTATATTGGGAACACAAAGTCTCTTCCCGAATTTCAAAATTCCATCTTCATACACAAAGTCTCTCAATCTCCCATCATTCACAGCTTTAATCTTCTTTTGAAATTCTTCATCATCGGTCTGAGAACTCTTAATCCTTTCTAGTAAAGATGGTTTGGCAACCATTTGAAAAAGAAATGATGTTTCTCCTTCCCTGGTTATTCCCATGTCCATCTTTACTAGATCCATGAAAATTGGATCCCTTTCAATTATCATCATGTTCAAAACACCATGGTCTTTTCTGCTCAAAGCATCTTCCACCTTGTTTGCTTTCCCCGGGTGGTAGTGTATCGTGCAATCATAATCCTTGAGTAATTAAAGCCATCTCCTTTGCCTCATGTTGAGTTCTTTTTGTGAGAAAATATACTTTAAACTCTTGTGATCAGTATAAATCTCACATTTTTCACCATAGAGGAAGTGCCTCTATATCTTCAAAGCAAAGATCACAGCTGCTAACTCAAGATCATGAGTAGGATAGTTTTGTTCATGAATTTTCAACTGTGGTGATGCATAGGCAATAACTCTATCATTCTGCATAAGGACACAACCAAGTCCTTTCTTTGATGCATCACTATAAATAACGAACCCATCATTCCCCGATAGTAGAGTCAATATAGGAGCATTGACTAATCTTCTCTTCAGTTCTTCGAAACATTCTTCACACTCTTTTGTCCAAACTAATTTAACCCCTTTACGTGTGAGCTTCGTTAATGGGTTAGCCAATCGGGCAAAATTCTGGACGAAACGTCGATAATAACCTGCCAAACCAATAAAACTGCGTACCTCATTTATACTCGTAGGTGCTGGCCATTCTTGGATTGCCTTGGTCTTAGAAGGATCAACAGAGATTCCATCTTTAGAGACAATATGACCAAGAAAATAAATCTCCTGAAGCCAGAATTCACACTTGCTAAACTTCCCATATAATTCATGCCTCCTCAGAGTCTTCAAGATAATGCGCAAGTGATTTTCATGATCTTAGTAGGTTTTGGAGTATACCAAGATATCATCAATAAATACCACCACAAATTCATCGAGATACTCCTTGAAAACTCTATTCATCAGATCCATGAATACAGAGGGTGCATTAGTCAATCCAAACGGCATTACGGTAAACTCGTAATGCCCGTACCTAGTTCGAAATGCTGTCTTCGGAATGTCTTCCTTCTTCACACACAACTGATGGTATCCAGATCGAAGGTCAATCTTTGAAAAGTATTGAGATCCATGCAGTTGGTCAAATAAATCATCAATACGAGGTAGGGGATACTTGTTCTTTATCGTTATAACATTGATCTCCCTGTAGTCGATACATAACCTCATAGATCCATCTTTCTTTTTAACAAAAAGAACAGGGGCTCCCCATGGAGAAACACTAGGGCGAATAAATCCCTTATTACTCAATTCCTCTAGTTGTTTCTTTAGTTCGACTAATTCTACAGTGTCCATTCTATAAGGGGTCTCCGATATAGTCCTTGATCCAGGAATCAAATCAATAGAAAACTCAACTTCTCGTTCTGGAGGATGTCTAGGTAAATCTTCCGGAAATACATCTACAAATTCTTTCACAACAGTTACATCCTCTATTTGAACAATCCTTTCCTCACCGACAGTCATTTCATTCTCTTCCTCCCCAATAATTGAATTAAGTTGAGATACTGGGGGTGGATCTAAATAAGAATTAAGTGGTGACGATTCTGCTCTAAAAATAAGGTGTTCCTTATCATTATCATCAAGAATCGTTACCTCTTTCTTCTTACAATAAATCTTCGCATCATAGTCCGAAATCCAGTCCATACCGAGGATTATATCAAACTCAATCATAGGTATGACGATGAGATCAGCAGATAAAGAAAATTTATGTGCTCTAATGGGGACTGATTCACAAAACTTTGTTGCAATGATACTTCCCTTAGGAGTTTTAACTGACAACTCCCTTATTAAATCAAATTGGAAATATCTAATTTTCTTAGAAAACTGGGAAGATATGAAACAATGCGATGATCCAGAATCAAATAATGCATTTGCTAAACTTGAGGAAACCATTAAATTACCTGCCACCACGTCTTTCGGAGCTTCTACCTCAGCAGTAGTGATAGCATAAGCCTGGCCTTGATCCCTTGGCCTTTTCTGAGGTAAGTTCTCCTGACGCTTAGGACATGCATTTGCATAATGTCCCATCTCCCTGAAATTGTATCACTGAACGTTGGTAGCTTCCTTCTTCCCCTTGCAATCACGAGCTTGGTGGCCTTTTTCACCACACTTGTAACAGACTCCCATTCCCTTCAAGCAAGTACCAGGATGTTTCTTCCCGCATTTACCACAAGATGGATATTCAACCTTTCCCTTCTTCCCCTTATTTCCATTCCCAGATTGATCAGCAGGTCTCTTCTTCTCTTGCTTCGCTTTAAAGTCATAAGACTTAGAGAATTCCTTTTTGGTCTTGATAGCACATGAGACAATGTCTTCGTATGACGAAAAGGATTGTGAGACTAATGCTCGACGAAGAAATGGTTTTAACCCATCAAAGAAACGATCAATCTTACTTCTTTGGTTACGTATATAATCACCAGCGCACCTTGCTAACCTTGTAAAGTTAGCCTCATACTTTGTGACATTCTCATCCTCCTTTTGTCTCAGACTCAGAAATTGCCTTTCCATATCTGCTCGATGGTCGCGAGGAAAGTATTTTTCTAAAAACAGATCTTTGAACTCCCTCCATTCCATATTTGATACTTCATCATCTTCCTTCATGTTTTGAATCAATGAACACCATTGATCAGCATCTCCAGTGAGGCGGTAAACTGCCATGATAACTTTTTCCCTTTCACTGCTCCCTAAAGCCTGAAATATTTTCTCTAGGGAATTTATCCATTGCTCAGCTACTAAGGGATTTGTACTCCCATTGAACGTTGGTGGTTGTTGCCTCATGAATCGATCTAACATTGATCCTCCATGTTGCGGATCAGGGTGCTCCATATGGGTAAGGTTATTATTCATAACCTGAGTAAGTTGTCCCAGTATGGTGATTAGCTGATCGGCACCAGTTGCATCACCAGCCCCACTATAATTATCTTGAGCAGGAGGGAAATCCCTACATGGAGTGCGTGCATTGATACGGTTTCCATTTCTTCCACTAGGCGCCATTTCTAAACAATGGCATAAACTAGATCAGTTTATGAATCAAAATACATAATCCCATACTTATAAAACACTCAACATAAATTGAACTATTTATGGATATAATCCATAATCATAAAAAAAATTCTTTGAGGAAGTATATACTCATAAACCCTTCATAATGATTTGTAAAGAAAATGAGAGTTATCCTAAGCATATCCCCCGGGAGTGTCGTAACCAAGAGTGCAGCAAGGCCCGTTGTCGTGCACCAGTTCCCGTTCGAGTCTAGCTCCAAGCGGTGTTTTCGGGTTTTACCCCTAGGTACATCTGTGCCAGAGCCGCCTCTACCTGCTCGTATCCAGACAGGGATGTATTGCTCGAAAAACTCACAAAATCTCTAAAATACCAAAATTCTAGGAAGTTCTTCTATACTAATCCTCAAAGTTCATCTTAGGTCTATGTGCTCAAATCAGATATTATCTAAATCTAGCTTCCAAGGTTTGTACTAAACTTCCTTTGATACCAACTGTAACGCCCCAACCCCAGCTACCCAGAGTCAGTGCATTAATTACATAACATTGGTATGATCACAAGAAAGATCAAATCTCGAAAGACCGATTGGTTTAGTATCCTTGGAAACACTATATATATTCATAAGTTTTACATTACATCGTCAAAATAAAAAAAGAACTACTACAACAACAAATTGTCTCCATAGTCCACACTATTAACCCCTCATAATATCCCTGCAAGTCATTCATAATTTACTTCTTCACATCCTGGGAAAATAAAACATAGAAAAGGGGTGAGCTCAAATGCCCAGTAAGGATAACAATATAGCGGAAACTTTCATAAAAAAGAATAAACATTTAAGGCAATGTATAACTAAAACAAATGCCTTTTAAACTTTAACTTCAACATAGTATGTCATAAATAAAATGAAATAATGCCATTTACTTATTCACATAGATATTCTACTAATCGAATAATCACATGCAATATCAATAACCACTTTCATAATGATGGAATGCATAATGACAGACTATCATAACCACATAGCCAAGGCCTCGTGCCAAGACTACAAATAAGATTTTGCCAAGGCCTTGTTCCAAGACACTAGTTCGTCTCATTAGACCTACCGATGCATTGAGGAGCTATAGCGGGCTCCACCCCTCACATATTAAGTCCAATGCATTCCCATATGAAAAGGTTTAAACATAACATAAACATTCGTATTAAAACTAGCATACGAAATGTCAATATTTTCACCATAAACCATGAATGGTATATAAAAAAATAGCACATCCACAGTCAAACATATCACAAAACCTTCAATACAATATAAAAGTTTTGTATCATAATATATCATCCTCAAACAAGCGTAAAATCCATTAAAGGATGTTGACATAGATGAAATCAAAACTCTTTTTAAAGAAATATCTCTTTCTCTTTTGAAATCATTTAAGAGACATATATTTATAAAATAAAACATTTTCTTTGAAAATATTCTTATAAGCTTGTAAGGGAAGCTTTGATGATTTTATAACGGCGGAAAATAACCGCACCCGTCGTATAAGTTAAAAAAAACATTCTTATCTTAATTCTGTCGAAAAGGTTAAAAAGCACCTTGTTTGGAAAACGACAGAAAGATTCCCTTATAGACCTCTGATAAAAGTCAAACAAGGGTATAAATTACTTTAACCCATATTCTTTTAAATATTAAAAATGTTTTGAAATACATTTTGAAGAAACATGGATGTAGATGATAACGAGATCCCAGTAGATTATTACGTATAAACAACCTCGGATAATGAAGAGATTGTGAAATAACCCTTACCTTGTACTTTTCCTTGGTTGGGGTAGGTTAACCTCCTGTATAATGGTGAAATAATTGTTATTAAATTATAAAAGAATCATATACATTAATATGATATCATATAAGATCTTTTAATATTGATTTGATAGTAATATCTTAGTATTATCATTGTTTCGGGTGTTAACTTACTTGTTTTATTTTATAAGCCAAGTTTGTAATGAATAGGTTGTATATTATTCATATCCAGAATGATATCAAGTCCTTAAACATCATTTTTAAGTCATCAAATGATAATTATACTTGAATGGATACGATGGAGAATGAATCTTATCGCGTTTGTGGAGACGGTAGTCCGTACGTACGCACGAGCGACAATATCATTCTTTTGATATTAAAATAATATATAAATGGATGTTATATCATATATACAGAATAATTAACATGTTATATTTATTATTTACATGAGTTTCACATCATTATTATACCCATCCAAATAATAATATATTGAATAACAGTTACACCACGACGTGGAGACGGTAAGCCGTACGTACGCACGTATGGTGACATGTTATTCAAAGGGTGGATAGAATACTGAATATGGTTGTACAATATTTATAATAACATCACAGTATATGTGTGACACTGGAGTTATTATTTTAGAATGGTAAGAACAAAGAAAGAAGAAGTGGAAGAAGAAAGGAACTTGAAAAGGGGTGGTGAAAACATTACCTCTTCTTCGGGTTCTTCCTTTTGATTTGATCAAAAGGGCTCCTTAGGATGGCTTTCTGATCAAAATAAGTCCTCTAGGTTGTAGTGATGGAATTTGGGAGAGTATTTGGGTAGAGTTTGGCCGAGCCAAGTGGCTTGAGAGGTGTGAGGAATGAGAAGAACCGGTCTCCTTTTATAAGGGAGAGGAGGGGCTCTTTAGGAAAGAGTGAAAGTATTAATTTATAATATAATTATATTCGGTTTATAATGGTCCAAAAATCATTGAGGTCGAAGATAAGATGACTCATTTTCTAAATAACATCAACCAATAAGAATTGGACAGGTATTATATAATATTATAATCATTATAATCTTATTTATTTAAATGATTTATTAATGAGGTAAACATTGCATCATTATTGTGTCATTAATAATTTAAATTATTTGATGTCTAAAAATTATAAATAAAATATAATTATGTAGGATATCGTTTTAGATTTCTAATGAATATTTATAATCGAAAATCCAACATGTATAACCCTATGTAAAAATTGTTCTTCTAAAAGATTTAAGCTTATGCCATTTTTATTTTTATTTTAACTTTATTAATATAATGTGTCCCTACCACATACAAGTGGCTCTAAGGGGTCCCCAAATCGACCCAAGGATGTCCATGGTCGGGTATGTGTCCACCAATAAGGTTAGGACACGTTTTAGGGTAATTTTGTATTATTATAATATTATTTTTTAACCCTTATTTACCGGATTTACCCTTTAACCATGGTAAATAAAATATTTACCGCAGTAATTATTCAAAATGTGTAAAAATAAAAGTTACCTATTTACATAATTTGGACATCCTGATTCCAAATATGTAATCCATTTTTACAAATTCAAAACACAGAACTGGCAGAAATTAATTTAAAATTAATTCCCGTTGTTAAAATAAAAAGCATGTTTTTAAGAGATAATAACTATCAAAAGATTGACACTTGTTTATGTCTGGTTTAATTGTGAAATTATGTCCAATGAAAAAAATTAAATTAAATGGTAAAAATATATTCTAAATATACTTTAAAACCACTCAAATTCATAATTTATCAATATTAATTATTTTGATTAAAAAAGTTGATTTTAATTAAAATTTAGTAATTTCCACTATTCATCAAAATATAAAAGTTATCCGAAAAGTACCAAAATTTCACCCTAGCCTAATTTCAATATTCCGAATCCAAAAATGAAGTCCATTTTGAAATATAATATATATATGATTTCAAAAGGTACGTATTACTATTCACAACGGCTAGTTTAATTAGTTGTGGTGTGTGTTAGAACTCGAGGTTGCGTACAACACACGCTATCGCATTATTTGAAGGGAAACGTACTGTGGAAGATTGGGGTGTTACATTTTCAACATGTAAAACTAGATTTACTGTTGTCTCAATATCATCCAAGTATCTTGGATGTCACATTAACCCATCATTTATATTATCTACAGAATTATACTTCACGTGTTCGGTGGTTTTTGATGACATGGATAATCTTTGAAATCGAGGATTTAAAATAAAGTAATGAAAAACCTTTGCAGTTGTGTTCATTTTATTTTTCTTTATGGTAGTATGTTTATTCATACTACCAAAATCACCCATATACTTCCATCTAGAATTAGAACATTTTTTGATCCCATCTACTTGAATACTCTCCCTAATAAAGCATACAATCATTGGGACACAAATAAAATTTTGTATAATTCAGACCAAGATTGTTAACAAAATTTTTATATCATAAAAACACTCAGGAATCTTTTCTTTATAAAATGCATCACGCAAAAATTCCAATATCATGGACATTTCCATATTTGTAATTCGACATAGGTATTTTACATGGTATAACTTCAGCAGAAAATAATGTTTTGAATATTTCAAACATCCACTATACAAATCTTGATTTCCATCGTCCACTAAACCATGAAACGCATCTATCTACCCACTGAAGTTTTATCCTACATTACTCTCCACATATCAAGAGGAGGATCCAATGAAATGTTACAATCTTGATTTGGTTTTCCTACAGTCTAAAAAACATCACTTCTCATGTTTTTATTTGTATCACCCTAAAATTGTAGTTTTGATTTGTTTTCATATTGATATTGGTGTCTTGTAATGCCGAATGCATCATTTATAAGGTTTTTTTATTTAATTTTTCATTGTTGAAGAAGTTGGGAGCTCATTCTATTGATTGAAATCAATGCTCAAACTTTCCGTAACATTTGATTCTTCGTGCATAATCCAGCAAAAATATTTAGAATGAAATTTGTTCAATATCAAGTGTTCATAAACTTCATTTATCTTAAACCATATTTTAAATTTACATTTGGGACACAAACATCATATTCTCCCATTAACAGATTGATTGTAAATTCAAAAATCTAAAAACTCCTCCAAACCCTTAGCATACTGAGGTCTGTTCCTTGGTAATGTGATCTAGATTTTATTCATATATATCACAATGCACCTACACAGTATTTTAAAAATTAAAACACATAACTCTTACTAAATAGGAATAGAGATTCATATATACTTGTTGAAAAAAATATGAATATATAAAATAAAGTTTTCCTATATAAATACATATGGAAAATAACGATGCATTTTAAAATGGATATTTGGAATCCATAAAATCTAGTTGTGAGGAAAATTATGTGTAAAAGATTTACATTTTTCATTTACAAACCATTAATATTCCTAAGTGAAAAATTGTTGAAATCCATTTTTAATACAAATATTCTTTTAATAAATCATTGAAAAAATTATCACAATCTAATGTCAATAATTTATTAGAGGACTAACATGATTCCAATATTGAAAATTATGTTGAGAATGATCATGACTTCATGGGACATGCTAATGAGGCGTTCAACTGAGAAATGAACCGTTCTAAAGATGACGACACGAGTTAATGAAATCAAAGTAATTCTAATAATATGGTAACTATAATGAGGTACCAGGTACCAAAAACATAATGTTCCTTAGACAAAGTGAAATAAAAATGTTTGACTACACCCATTTCTCACTCAATACATATGGAAATTGAAACTATTTCACAAAAATATATTCAATCAATACAAAACTGAACTATCATAATTGAGGAGGATCAATGTTGAATGACCAATTACATATATTATTATTGAGTGTAATTTTAAGGTAAAACCAATTTCTCTCCTCCAATATACTTTTAATTATACAGAACCACATAACCCATAAGAGTTGAGATTACTCACCTAACTACCTATTCTTCTTAGGTAATGATTTATGGAAACTGAATAACATAAGAATACTAATAATATATAGTTAAAAAACAATATACTTTATTAGGTCCCAATTTTTTTTCATCAACATCATCAAAACCTACTTTTATATGTGATCAAAATCCATACAGTGTACTAATCTACCATGATGGACCTTTCCATCAAGAATTTATGTCAAAACTCATCCTTTATAGAAAGAGGTGTACATATGTATATATATACATATCAATATCTATTTTTGTGTTTCTATGATCATTCTAGCTAAGATACTGCATCTTACCATGTGATGGAATTTTTTGAATATCATTTTTATGTAGTTGGCCTCATCTTCTCATAGAAAGGAACTATATTTTTATCATCCTTACGAGACCCCATAATCGTATATGAGATAAAATATTTATGTATAACAAATATATATCAATAATCTTATACATATATGTAAATCTTCCTCTATAGAAGGTCATGCCTTTTCATAGGGAGTAACTTGATATACATATAGATATACCTCTATGTGTATCTAGTAGACAAGTTTCAAGCTAAATCCTATAAGAGAATTCTGAAATTCTTCATATGATATCCCTAAAAAATATAGGTTATACATGTGAAATTTAAATTAAGTAAACATAAGGTAATAATAATGAAACAAATTAATGATAGAGAAACATAATGCTTTCCATATTTACACACGAAACATTCTCTACATCATAACCATATACACGATTCATATCAAAACAAAAAAGAAAGCCAATATTAAATGATTTGAAATGTTTAATATCAAGAAAAAATGTTATTATAATTTATTCATATAAGAAAACATGCTCCTGAGGAAAAAATAATGCTCCTTATCTCTCTACACTATCGTAATATTATAATAGTATGATATAAACTGATATTTTGTATAATCTTTTAAAATACTTTCGGATTTTCATTAATAAAATATAGTAATGCAGTAGTCAAATATACAAATATCATTCCAAATAATATACAGGTTTTGGAAAACTCAATGATTAAGACAAATCCAAAATATTATAGATAGAGAAATATTCCAAGTGTCGGTGGTGAGGGGCGAGGGTTGTTGAGGGTCGGGGGGTGGGGGTGAGGGTAGGGACCAATGGTGAGGGGCAGTGAGACATGATGAGGGGCGGAGAGTCTCGAGACCAGCAACGAGGCACAATGAGGGGTGGTGAGGCTCATGATTGGAAGAATGGTGTGGTGAGGGTAGGAATTGGGGGGGGGGGGGTGCGGGGGTCAGGGGAGTGGGGTTCTCGAGGGATAAGTGTTAGGTTTTTGGAAAAAATAAAAGTTTTAGCAGTGGTTTATTAAACTGTTTCAAAACACTAATTTTGGTGTAGTGAATTAATCATTATTATCCCATTTACAATCCTATCATCAATTTATTTCCATCCCCAATAAAATTAATACATGTGATGTTCATTTAATTTGAGAATGGTACTTTTAAATCAATCTATAACTACTAGGAAGCAACCAAGCCAATACAAAACCCCATAAATAATTCACATACCAACACCATGCTTCATCATCACACATCATCAACACAACCATGATCATCACACCACTATATCAAACATTATACAACACCACATATCCTTACAAAGAACCATTTTTACTGAACAACACACTCTAACTCAAAACCATTTACCACCACAAATGGAAAAATTCCCACATGGACCACAGGAAGCACAAAATATTCATCAATCACGTACACATGTAAATTATATTTCATAATTCTCAATACCACATTTCAAATCGGAAAAAATGTAATTCATTACATTTCATAATCATTAAGGTTTTTATTTTGATGTAATTCTAGATATCCATTGAAAAAATTCTTTATACATTTATATGATCTCAAAAAAAATTCAGTTTGATTTGAAATAGTTAATAGAAGCATGGTTTTGAAATTATAACAAACTCCAATAAGATTCCAAATCTTAAAAACAATTATTTTTGAAACATTATTAAGAAAACATAATTACATTTTAAATAACATAAAAATTAGTGAATTCATGTCAATAATGAACTTATCATTAAATTTTGATGAGGAAAATTCATTATCTTTTTACACAAACCCATACTTTCTAATATAATGATGAATAAAGTATACATTTCTAAAACATTTAGTAAACATTAGGGAAGGATAATACCCTATCATGATTAGATGTTCTTGGGGAACTATGATTACCATATAAGAATTGATTCATCAAACATCATTATGGTCAAAGGAAAAAATAAAAGATCCTAACCATGGTAAGAAAAACCCAACCTCAATCAAATCTTATTCCAAAATAGAGGGGTTCACATGAATGAACATAAAAAAAGATAATGATAAATAAAACCAGTATAAGAAGGTACCTTTATTAATGGGTATATGGGTTTTGATGATCTAAGAGGTTATAATCAACAATGTATATGATCAAAGGGAGTGAGGGGAGGTGAGGCTCGGGACTGAAAGTGAGGCTCGGAGGGGGGCGGCGAGGCATGGTGAGGGGAATCGAGGTGTGGTACCGGCGGCGAGGCACAAAGAGGTTAGGGATTAAGGGGGTCATAGGGGTAGGGGAATGGGGGGGAGTGGGGGAGAAGTGTAGGATTTTTGAAAAAAAAGTTTTAGTAGAGGTTTTTAATAAACTGCCACTAAATTATTTTAAAAAATTAGTGGTGGTTTATTAAACAATTGCTAAAATACCACCACTAAAAATTAATTTTGGTGTAGTTTCAAGCTTAATGTTCTGATTTGAATTGGTATAAATGATTTTTTATTCTTAATGTATTAAAAATTTCACACGCTTATTATTATTATTGGACCTAGGTTCAATTAAGAATAATAAATATGGAAAGGTTTTACTGTTTGATTTTATAACCCTAAACCTTCAATAATAAATATATAATTATATCACTTTCCTAATGAATTTTGGTTTTCACAATAGATATATAGAGATATATAGATCTTGAGATATAGGGAAGACTCTCTCTTCCTCCTCTCTCAGGCCATTGAGATAACATCAAGAGTTATTCCTTCCTTGAAAGATATCTATTACAATCAACCATGAACAACCCAAGTGATCAGGATCTGATGTGCTACCACCCGAAGATTCTACAACAATGTTAGTATATTTTGGTGCATGTGTGGATCATCTCTAGATATATTCTACACTTGGATTCTATAGTGAAAGGATGGTATGAGGGGATCTAGTCAAGCATATTATCAAAAAAAGAATAATTTCAAGTTGAGGTAATTCTATATCCACTCATATGTCAATTATAAACTACATTTGAAGATCATATTCTTCTAGTTTTAGAGTTTTAATCTAGTTAAGTAATCTATAGTTTTCATTGGACATGATTTTTTGATCATGTGTGAAAATTATCACACGTAAATTAAGACTAAAATATGGGTTGACCATGACACTATCTATAGGAAACTTCTATTGCACCGATGACCTAAAAGTTCTATAAGAGGTATCACATGTTTAATTTATAATTATATATTATTGATTTATAATTTTCATGCATTTACATTTTTCTGTTACTTATATTGATTAATTTTATTAGATGACATCATCATCCATCCTCTTTATTCGTTTTCACTAACATATATAGTAAATAGTTAAGATTAAAATAATGAAGAAACATCTGAATAATGCCATCTGAAGGTGAAAAATTCTCTTCATGGACAAAACTAGAGTACATGGCATGTAATGCCTGCACAAAGACAGTGTATTATTGTTTTCATGACCATATATCATGATAAAGTAAGATAAATCTGATGAAATTGGATCTAATATTTGATAAAGGTTGATAGATATGTAGATCTGAAAATACTATCACATGGCTTCAAGAGATACCCACCATGTAACCACTGTACATGATGTGTTGTTCCTGGTTTCTCATGATTGAGAACATAAGGTGTCACGACATGTCGTGTATCAAATACACAGCATGGGGAAAGATATGTTTTGAAACTCTATGGCCACACACCATGTATTATGATTACATGTCATGTACATAGAACTTTTCCATAGAAGGAAACACACATAGTCCATAGGCATTTGTTGTAAAATGAGTATAAGATAGTACAAAATGTATACTATAGTACACAAAGTGTAGTTTTTTTTCTAAAAGTTGCTAATTATTTTCTCTTAATTTGTAGAAATAGAAAATCGAATGACATTAAAAATGTCAATGTGATCCATACTATTAAAAGATAATCTTCTCACTGGTGTGAATTTACATGAATGGTATAGCTGCATGCGTGTTACACTACATCATGAATAGAAATTATATCTAATTGAAACCCCACTTCTTGAGTGGCTTTCCAAATAGGCTAGTGAAAAAGAAGTATCTCTCTATGTGAAACATGTGGACAATGTTATGTATGTCCAATGTTTCATGTTGTACTCCATGATCAATGTGATTTTAAAGTAATATGAGGATATGGATGCATATAGAATCATTTCTCACATTTAGGTTTTTTATTAAGAGAATAAAATATCAGTGAGATATGATATCTCCAACGCACTGTTCACATGAAATCTTGGAGATTCAGCACCAGCTGGGCCTGCTGTAGTCAAGATAATTGGTTATCTTGAGCACCTAGACATCTTAGGTTTCAATATCCATAATGATTTGTACAAAGATCTAATTATTTCCTCACTATCGATAACCTTATCCAATTTTTTTGTGAATCATAATATGATCAATAATGATAAGACACTTTCGAAACTTCTTAATCGTATTTTCTAACTTGATTAAGACATGGGTTGTGAATAAACCATTGTATTTATGGTGAATAAAATTATGAGAAATATAGAAAAGGTGATAAACACTCATCCCAAGTCTAAATATTCCAAGAACCATCCTTCCAATAAGAATAATATTTAGAGGTAATGAAAGGAATGTAATGCAGCGTGTTTTTCATGTGGCAAGAAAGTAAATTGGAAGAGGAATTTCACCGAGCCCAAGAAGCAAGGTTAAGCTTCAGGTGTATCCATTATCAAGTGTAATAATTCTATATCTATGCATTGGGTATTAGATACTATAAGTGGTGCTCACATTTGTACCCAAATACTGGAAAAAGTATATTTTGGAAGGTTTATAGAGATGAGGTGGATCAATGAGCTGCAAATAGAGTGAGGCTGGTTGCTATAGCCATTACAGAATACCATATTATATCACTGACAATATTGATTTTGGTTTTAATCATTATTATTACGTTATTAGTGTTACCAAGAACATAATTTTCATTTCCTATTTATACATGAATGGATTTATTTTCAATTTTTTAAATAAAGAGATGCTACTTTTATAAAGATAGCATATGTTATGGAATGACATAGTTAAATAACCATTTTTATGTATTAAATTAACAAAACCAAATATTATAAATTGATATTGAAACAAAAACATGAAAATCATATAACAACCAGTTATAGAATCACTATCTTGTTCAAGTAAATGAGAATCATTTTGGAAAATCTCTATCAAGAAAGTTAATTATTATCTTTTGAGCTTAAGCCTCTTGAATGATGTCATGATTTTTGATAGGTTAAGTTGTCCAAACCACAATTTGGTGGTCAAGGTTAAAGGGACACAAATATTATATATTTGGTACAGACTAATGTGTATAGAACATTTCAAGTAGAATATAGATGTAGATGATTATACTTTATTACTTTTACTAAGGACTTGAGTAGGTATGGTTATATCTACTTGATGAGGTATAAGTTTGAATCCTTCAACAAGTTCAAAGAGTTCAGGAATGAAGTTTAGCATCATCTGGGTAAGAATATAAAAAAACTTTGATTGGATAAAGGTGGTAAATATCTTAACCAAGACTTTATTAATTTTCTACAAGATTATGATATTTTATCTCAACTCACTCCACCATATACACTGTAATGGAATGATGTTAATGAATGGAAGAAATGTACCATGTTGGACACGGTATGTTTGATGATAAGTAATCTAAGCCTTATATTATCCTTTTGGGGATATTAATTACAAAAATATCATACTTACTAAAATGAGTACCAATTAAAATGCAAAAAGTATTCCCTTCAAATTATAAAGTGTAAAGAAACCAGTTTTTTCACATGTTTGTTCATAAGGTTGGGATGTGTTTTTCGAGGCTAGCTCAAGAAACAAACTAGCACCCCGAGGCATGAAGTTTATATTTATAGGGTATCCCAAGGAACAAGATGATACTATCTACAAAACCCTTCATATGAGAAAATAAAAATCACAATAAAGTCATCTTTCTTGAGAGGGAGCATATCCTCCTGGAAGACAGTGGGAGAATGTTTGACTTTGATGAAGTTGATGCTCAAGATACATAAGAGTTGGAAAAAGAACAAATTTAAAAGGTCCTCATGGAAGTAGTTTTTTCTAAAAAAATTACTTATTATTATCACTAGAGAATTAATAAAACCATAGATATAACACATTGGGTTTAAAAAAAACTTTGTTCGATAGCATAAACATCACACAACACTGAGCCTAAATGAACCATGATTATTTAAATATGATCGTTAAAACCTAGCCATTAAATTAGTATGTATGAATATAATTAACTGAATAAATAAATAAATATAAAGTTCCTACTCAAAATAAAATTATAGATTAATTTTTTGGAAATAATCACTCAATTTTTAATAAAAAAGTTTTATTCTTCAAAAAATATATTTTCTTTCAAAATGATTTTTATTTATTATTTTGAGAAATTATTATAATTTATTTCTTGAAATTTTAGAATATTTATTTGATAAAATTAAATTAATTTTTGAAATTAACATATCAAAATTAACTTAGGGGTATCATTTTTTGTATTTTTCAAAGAATATTGATTTTCAGTGAATAGTGAAAATACATATTTTGTAAAACTGTCATTTATTTTCAATAAATTATAGTAATTTAAAAGTCACATTATAATTTGAATTTTATTTTGAATTAAAATAAGTTTTATTTAGTTATATATAATATAATTAATTACATTTGAATCATATTTATACTGGATTTTAGTATAGTTTTACTTTTAGGCTTAAAAACGCATTTTCTTGAAAGCCATTTTTAAGTACAAAAATGTTTATCAATTTTAATTAATTAAAATAACCCCTAATGATAGTTGAATTAAATTAAATTTATAAATTATATATCTATATATTTGAATTTAAATAAATATGATAATTATTACCATTCATAGAGTTAATATAAGATCATCATATGCTTGAAAAATATATTTCTTGAAAAATAATTTTTGATATGTTTCTCTGGTTATTTTTTTTATAATTAAATTTTTTAACTTCGATGAATTGAATTTGATAAAATAGATTCCATATTTGGAATAATCATAATTATAATTATGTAATAAGTTCAACTTAATTTTTTTTATAATGAATAGTAAAAACAAAAACAAAATTAATTACTGTGATTAAGGTTAAAATAGGTCTACCGATGGGTTATACAAAAAGGAAAGGGTAAATTTTCCTGTTAAACTCATCTAAATCCTATTATGTGACCATATTAAAAACTTCTTATTCCAAATTAGAATATATGGTAATTTGAAGCATATTTCTTGGGAATAAATTTATAATTTAGTATTCTTTTAGGAAATTTCCAAGTGATTCCCATCCCCCACCTATAAAAGGACCCCTTGTCTCATATCCTATTCACACTTAAAGGTCCTTTTAGTTTTAAAAATACCTAAGAAAACCTTCTTTATATCCCTCCCCATGTTCAAGAGGCATTTTTTTGATAAAAAAAATCAACCTAGTGAAAATTTTGGTGTAAACCTTAAGAGGTTGCCTGAAGAAGAGGTAGAGTTCTTAATCAAGTGTTTTTGTTTTCTTTCTTCCTCCACCTCCTTCAAATATTATTAAACCATGATGATATTATAACACCATTATTTACCATATACTAAGATGTTATTATGTTAATTACATAACCCAAATACATCTCCTCTTCCATAAAATGGGAATCAAAATTATCATTCATTCGTGTGTACGGTGGACTACCACCTCGCAAATTGATGTAATTCATTTTCCATCATCGCCTATTGTGGATGTCTATGATGACATATTTAATATATATTTCTCTGTGTTTGTGTGTGTGTGATATTCATGAAATATTTACCATTATGTAAAAGAAATATATCATATATTTTCTTACCTTTTTATTGGAAACTTGTTATTTTAATGCTCACACATCATGTTTCCTATGTATCTAATGGATTTAATGTTTTATAATAGTGTATTATTTTATAAAGAATAATCTGAAGAAAATTTTCTATGTGTTGAAAAGTGTAACTATTATTTCATTTATGCCACTACTAGATGTACTATTCCTAGATCTACTACCACCTGAGCTACTATCTCTTGGAATTACCGCAGACATAACTCCTACTGCAAGAGTGGTGCTACCGATAGAGTGGTACTACCACTAGAATATGCTACAACCAGAATGTGAAATCTCCAAGCATGCCACCACTAGGATCTTATGCTAACTCCAAGAGTGCTACCATCAGCTTTTCCATCATTTCTATTCTACAACATTCTAATTTAATGATACCAATGGATAGTTTATGGGAGTTAATTCATTGGGATTATATAATGATTATTCATAACCCATTGAATGGATTCATTGAGGGAAAGGTTAGTGTTCAATATGGGGATCCAGAAAATCATCATGATTGTTCTTTAAGGGGAATTCAAAAATGAAGTGATGTATATTTCAGATTATGTCCTTCATGCATGTGGTGGCTTGATCAATCCAAGAGAGAACATTCATATTGAATACAAACAAAAATATGAGTTTGAAAGTGTAGAAAATATCAAAAAATATGTTCCTTTATCACACTAAATCATTAGAAGTATTTTATAAACATATTTAAACAGAAAAGAGAACTTCATAACACTCTATTTTTCTGAAACTTTCAGATAAACTATTATATCTACTCACCAATCAAAATCCAAGGACTCTCGAGCATCTAGATCATTAAAAATCGAGAAAAATTAATTTCTTAATCTCTATTTATTTGATCTCTTTGTTTTTATTTTAAATTTTACCAGTGTTCTATTTCACTATATATTTTTAAAAACACTGAATATTGCACTTAAACTAGAGAATACTTGATATTCTATATATCTCCTTACCCATAGTTATTGTGGAAGAGGTCCCCACATGGCTTGTGTTATTTTTATTCCCATGTATAAACGTGGAAGAGTATTTAATCCTGGAAAGATTGTGTTGTTTTGTGTAATCGTATCTAGTTTGAAGATATGATTATTTGATATAATAATCATCTTGGAAGTAGGTGATTTCCAAGTGGAAGGTATTAGGTCTCGTCTTGAGACCAAAACCCTTGTTTATTCAGTTGTGTGTTTGTTTTTTGTTTTCATTTTTATAGAGTTTAAAATTAATTTTATTTTAAATATAAAAATACATGTACTTTTATTGTTAGTCTTAACAATTGTTTATATAAATATTTTATTTAGTAAATAAATTTAAAAAGTTATAGTAATTTCATGTATTTATTTAACAAATCAATAATCAAGTTTTATAAATATTATAAAAGGTCAAAATTATATTAAACTAATATTTTGATTAATTAGTAAAATTTATTTTAATTATGGTATTTTATTTGATCTTTTTTTAATATAATTTTTATTGGGAACTCAATTCACCCCTCTTGAGTTACTCACTTGGACCAAAATTTAGTATCATATGATTTTAAATATATTTTCAACTGTGATTTAGTTATCTTTAAAAGATCATAAATTTCTATTACTTCTAAATTTATATCTTTGTGGATAATATGAAATAGGGTTCTACTACAAATATACCTCCTTTTTTAATGGAACTAATTATTCATAGTGGAAAATCAAAATGAAAATGCACATTGAGAGCATGGGTTTTCAAATCTGGATGTCTATTGTAGACAATATGAAATACCTAAAATTTCTAGAAATATACAGGATGATCCTACCAAATATGAATATAATAATAACTATAAATATATGAATTATTTTTATTATTATTTGGCTAATGAAAAATTCAATAGAATACCTGCATGCACAACAACATTTAAAATTTGGGACACCATAGTTGTTTCTCATGAGGTGACATATAATGTTAAAGAAATGTGGATAAATACTTATACTATTAAATATGATACTTTTTAAAATGAAATGACGAGACTATTTTTAATATGTATCTCAGGTTGAATGAGATCCTGAATACAATTCACTCACTGGGGAACCATATTTCAAATAATGACCTAGTGATGCACTTTTTGAGGTGTCTTTAAAAAGATGGAGAGGAACCTTAATATCAATTAGAGAATCTTGTTATGTGATCAAGTTACTTGTTAAGGAACTGATTAGAAAAAATGGAGATGTATGATGAATACCTAAATGTGAGAAGTGAAGAGGATGGTGAACCTAAAATAAAATCAATAGCCTTCAAATCCACTACCTCAAAATAAAAGGATAAAATTCAAGCCAATAGTTGAAGTGATGAATAATTTCTTGCTACCAGTGATGAATAGATGGTGAATATGGAAATAAGATAAAAAAAGTTTTTTAAGAAGAAAAAGTTCTTCAAGAAACCATGATATAATGGTAAATGTGACATAGAGGAAACTGGAGAAAGGATTAGAAGAAGGATGATGATTTAAATAAAATAGATTTATATGAGTGTAAGAGAAAAGGGAATGTCAAAGTTTATTGTCTTAAGATAAAATACAAAAATAAGATATGACGAAAAGGATAAGAGATACAAGAAATAAATGAAAGAAACTTTGAGTTCTTCTAAAGACATCTCCATTGGTTCAGACACAACCCAAAATGATAAGCATGATGGAGCTAAGATGTTTTTCATAACAAACACATATGAGGTATCTGATGTTTTTCTTTCTTAACACGTACATATTTATAATCATTATGGAGATGAAAATAATTGTGATACCACGTCTAATGATGATATTTACAAGTATTTTAATATTCTACAAGATACATTAAATTAACTTAAGGATAAATATAAAATTCTAAAGAAACAACATGATTTTACTACCAGTTTTAAATCTAATATTAGTATTGAAAAAAATAAAAATTCCCAACTACTGAAAGAGAAAAATGAATTAAAAATTTATAATGAGAAAATAAAAAATAATCTAGAAATATTTACTAATGTAAAATATACTATTACTAAAATACATGGAAAACATACTGCACCTAATTATAATATAGGTATAGGGAATTAACCTGGATAAATGAGAATTGTTGATAATAGTTTCATTCAAAGTTATATGTTTGGACAACATTCTACTAGTTTTTACTCTTCTAGACCCCAAAAAGACTTTATTTAGGAAAGTTGAAAATCTACCTGTAGGATACCTCTTAAGAAAATATGGGTTCTTAAAGTATTGATAACTAACAATTCTGGAACCAAGAATATTTTGGGTACCAAAATCATTTTTAGTGAATTTTTTTATAGTAAAATTACATAAAGAGCTCTATTTCGAACCTATATTTCTTGGAAAATGGATATTCTGGACACATGATTTAATATTATTCAAGTTTGAATAATTTTATAAAGGTGGATGGTGTACATGTCACTTTTGGTGAGAATTGAAAAGGGAAAATTATTGGACTTGGACAAATAAATAACTCTAATATTGTTTTAATATCTAAAGTGTTATTTATATATAGTTTAAATTACAATATACATAAAATATCATAGTTATTTGATGGTGATTTTCTTGTGAAATTTTAAAATAATGCTTGTAGTGTTTTTTATTCTAAAAATTCTTTAGTTTTTACTCTATTAAGAAATGAAATTGATTGTGATGTTAATTTAGATCATTTATTTTCTCAAAACATTTCATGTATAGGTTCATTTCATGAAAAATCATTGCTTTGGAATATGATACTAGGCCATTAGAATATTCACTCACTTAGAAACCTCACTAGGAAAGGGTTATTCAAGGATTTACCTAAACTTGAATTCTCAAATGACAAAGTATGTAACCCATGTCAAAAAGGAAAACAACAAAAAATATCTTTCAAATCAAAGAAATAAGTTTCAACTTCTTTAACCCTAGAGTTGGTTCACATGTACTTGTTTGGACCTTTTAGATTTTATATTCTAAATAGGAAGCACTATGTTTATGTTATTATAGATGAATTTTCTAGGTATACTTGGGTATTATTTCTTGCCTAAAAAAGTGAATTCTACTCTTATTTTACTATGTATTCTAAATTTATAGAAAATATTAGTGGGATTAGGATTAAGAACTTAATAAGTTATCATGACCATGAGTTTTAAAATCAATATTTTTAATATTTTTTTCTAAAAAAATGGATATAATCATAAAATAATTTCTCCTAGAACCCTAAAATAGAATAATTATATATAAAGGAGAAATAAAACACTTCATTAATTTTCCTAGAATATATTTAATGAGTATGATCATCCTTTTTATTTTTGGGTAGTGGTTGCAAATACAAACTATTATATAATCAATAGAATTTTAATTAGAACTCCCTTAAAAAGAATAACCTATGGATTATGGAATAATGTAAATCCAAATTTTAATTACTTTATAGTTTTGTGTTTCAAATTATATATTCCTAACACTAAGGATAATATTGAAAATTTTCCTCCAAGTGTGATAATTGAATTTTATGTGGTTGTTCAAAAAGTATAACTAATCCTTATCTTCTTATAAGAATAATTTCAAAATATGTTTTAGTAGTTCAAATATATGTTGATGATATTTTTTTGGATATTCTAAAAATTATTTGTGTACTAATTTTCCAAAGGTGATTCAAAATTAATTTGAAATGATATTAATTTATGAACATAAATTATTTCTTGGTTTTCAATTTTTTCAAAAGAAAGATGGAATTATTTTAAATCAATGTAAGTACACTAAATATATTCCAAAACATTTTGGTTAGTATAGAACTAAAATTAGTGATACTCCTATGATTAATACCTATAAGTTGGATATTTATGAATTTAGAAAGACATTGGATCAATATAATTACATATGTATAATTGGAATCTTGCTATAATTAACTGCTAGATGACCAGATATTATGTTTAGTGTGTGTATTTGTGTGCATTTTCAAGAAAACCTTAAGGATTCTCATTTACTTTATATTAAAATAAGTTTCAAATACCTCAAATAGAAAACCAATTTAGGACTATTTGACCACAGAGGATAAGAATTTGTCTTTATGATTAATTTATATTTTTATTTTGGTGGTTGTATGTTAGATGGAAAAATCACCTCTTGAACCTGCATCGGTGGGTGAAGTCAAGCACCTTTTATGAAAAGTCACCCAAGAGTGGATCAACTTTATTTTTCCCATACATTTGGATATGGTCAGTTAGAAACTATATCAAGAACAGTATATGGGATGAAAAAATAGTGTCTTGGGAATTAGCCCAGGATTTTGAGTAAAATTTTGAAATTTTGGGAGCCTAAATAGATGGTGGGTATGCATTAATACTTCTTTAGAAATAGGATCATGGAGTTGTAATGGTTCTAGAATATTGTCCTAACTCATGAACATGCATGGGATGTTGGAATCCATACCAAGATTTTCATATCAATTAGAAGACAATGTGAATGTGTTTGGGGAATGATGGGATCAGGAAAGTTATTCCATGATGTTTCTGATGATAGTTATGAGTGTTGGATAATGACTCGGTGTATTAATCACCATAAAAAAGAGGATACACCTTAAAATAATATTTTTCATTTTGATTTGTAGTTCAACCATTTCAACAGAGTATTATGATTCAAATATATTAGTAGGTTCGAGAGGAGGACTACTAAGACTTTGCAAGGATGAGAAGTGTTATGGTGGGGAGTTTTTAATGAATAAAATTTGTATGAATGGATTGTATATCAAGGGATTTTTTGTTTTAAATTATTTAATGGAGAAAATTTTGGAACAAGGTTAAAATAATTATAAAGGTTTAGACTCCCCAAAAGGGTTTTTTTTGGATGAGGTTTCAAGGCCCCTAGACTCCATATACACCTAGTTCCTTGTTTATTTAACAAATAATTTTAGTGTTTCGGTTTATTTTTAGTTTTTAAAAAATTACAATTAAATTAATTGGGTAATTGGTTTAATAGTTGGGTTTTTTGATCTATTTAGGTCCGATAGTGTGTTGAAGGTGGCTGACACCCCGTTTCTTGAATGACCAATGATGGTTGGATGCCCGGTGAGTTTTACAGCTTTAAGCCAAGTTGGTTTTAGTTTAATTACTTAATTATACATGTTATAATTAATTATTTAGTTATGTTTGGATTGAGATAGTATCCTAAGTACTTGGTGAAGGTTTAGGTAAGTGGTGATTCTATAGCTTCACTATTAAAGTATGGGGAGTCGATTGGACTTTAAGAGACAACTTATTCCTCTCAAATGATTATTTGGGTAAGGACTTTGTCATGATGTTTATGACTTGATGTTCGGTAGGAAAATACTAAAGGGTTTTATAAGGCTCAAATAATATTTATTTTGTGAAGTAGGAGAAATATAAACTGTTCTATTAGGATCTTCATTCAAGAATTATGAAACAACATATAATACCCAAAAAAAGAATTCTATAAAACATGGCATACCTTACACTGAAGAGCACGGTTAAATCATCATATCTATATCTGTTTTATGAAGATCACATAAGGGAATCCAAAATACATCCTCTCTTCATGGTGTATTCATGGACCAATCTAATTATCTCATCTCATGAGAGGGATCCATAATTCCATTTCCAATGTAATAGCATCCCATATAAAAAGAAGGAAAATAAAAAAGGGAAATGAGTTCCAGGGAGCTTCAAACAAGTATGAAGAAATCACACCACTATAGCCATCATATGGGTGTATAATTTAAAATCCTAATGTACACTCCTTGTTATGTCTCGTTTATTCATGAATTAAGATGCATGAATAAATACCCTTACTGATATGAATGAATCGTATAGATTTACTCCCAAATGTTTCATCAAATGAAACACTACATTAAATGATAGTCATGTGGATGATCAAACTGACCAAATGATAACTATTATCATAGGAAGTATAAATGATATTCCCCTTTCCTCATAAAAATCACAATTTACAGTCAATCCATAATATATATATATATATAAGGCTTTAGGGAATATATCAATCGACCTACCACTTCCACTAAAGCCTAATAGACTTTGTTTCATTTCACTTTATACCGCATCATATAAAATAACTTGTGAAATAATATAAAAAACTCACTTTTGATATATTCCAAACTAATTTTGGATGTCCATAATTAACTTCACCTCATATAACAACATATGCAATACCTTATGAATACCCATCCAAAACACTTATGGATTAACTCAAAAACAATTTTAGAGTAGCTATCAAAGTCACACTCAATCCCCAATTAGTCAACCATAAAGTGGGGCCCTATAGACCTTTACAACATTGAAAAAAAATATAAATCACTAGATCCATAAGTGTAATAAAAGAGTATCCTCTAGAAAAACATGAATGTTACTCAATCTATAAAGGGATCTAGCATGATCTTCATCAAACAGATGTATCTCTATACATGTTTCCACCAGTTTTCATCATATACAAATGCAAATTATCATATTTTTTCTTTACCTAAGATATCAAGTGACGATGAGACACAAAGTTTATTAATATCATATATCCAACTCATATCTTCTTGATTATCAGAGCATATATTGATCTGATCGATGAATGCATCACATGTCATTCACCCTCATATATAAGTGTTGTAGTTGGTTCCCTAGAACCAACTTTCTTACTGATAAATTACATTTTTTTCATTATTAATGGTGTTTTTTATCACATCATGATTTTTTACTTTGTATAAATCATGTATGTGATAATGTATTAATAATATTTGTCACACTGAAAGGTCATAGAAGTTTCCGATTATGATGAGAACCCAGAGGTTAAAAAAAGTATTATTGAGTATATGGTCTATGGATGAATGATATTATCGGATGATACATATAAAATATAGGCTATCAAGGGAAATAGGCGCGTAAGACATTGAGACACCTTCTCATGGTGTTTGTTCTTGGTAATCTCTAAGAGAGAAGGCTATGAGAACATACCAGTCAATAGGAAATATTCATTTCTATGTGTCACTAGATATTACCATATGCGGGTATGTGAATTGATCCTTATAATCTAATTTTATAATTAATGAATATCATGACTCACATATTTTGAAGTATTTATGACAAATGTAATGACATATACTCATAGTGAGGTAGGATACATTGTGTATGTCATGGGTGACATTACATTAATGGATAATGTGAGAAAGGGTTTATCCCTTTTATACCACGATGGAATTTGATATATTAGAACATTTTGTGGGAATGTAATTGTATAAATAAATCCATGGCTATGGTGTTCAGTGGGTGGGTTCATTTCTTGGAATTCAAATAAATAGAAATAGAGTATATAAGTTGATGTCACCAGCATGAAACCTTCTTGATTTGAGATATCACTATAAAGGGATCATATTATATGGTAAGCGTTCATGGGAGGTTGGATGTAATTGTAACATTAACTTATTTATCTATGGGTTCCTTGGTGTGTTTCATGACGATAACCTTTGAATTTAGGTGATTGTGCATAATGTCAGTGAGAAAAAGGTATAAAGGGTCACACACAAAGTTTACCAAAATCATAGTTAAATTCAAGTATTGAATTTATCAAGTTGGAATAAGTAATATTTATTTGGGTTTAGTTGATCTCCATGATTTAATCACAATATATTTGAAAGAATAAGTAAGTTAAATAATAAGAAATATTTTTTCATAGGTTTGGAAAATATATTATTATTAATATTTTAGAATAATATAGGGATGATTATTTATTAAATAGTCATTACTCAAGGATCAATAAATATCAATGAGGAAAAGCGATTAAAGCATAATTATTTTATTGGAATGGGTATAAATGTTATTTTATTCTTAATATATTACACATTTTAAACAATTATTATTATTATTGGTCATGGGGTCAATTATGAATTACAAATATGGAAAGGGTTTAGTGTGATATTTTTTAATCATAAACCCACCATAATAAATATATAATTATATCACTTTCCTAATGAATTTTGGTGTTTACAATAGATAGAGATAGATATAGAGATCTAGACCAGGCTCTCTCTTCCAATTATCTAAATGCATTGACATAACATCAGAAGTTATTAATTCCTAAAAATATATCTTCTATGATCAACCATGAATGACACAAGCGATTGGGATCGGCAGTGCTAGCACCTGAATATTCTATAATGATTTTTTTATATTGTGGTGCATGTGTGGATCACCGCTAAATAGATTCTACACTTGGATCCTATAGTGAAACGACAATACAATGAGATCTAGTCAATAATATTATTAGAGAAAGAATAATTACAAGTTGACATTTTTCCATATCCAATCGTTAATTAATTATAAACTACATGTGAAGATTCTATTATTCTGGTTTCAGAGTTTTAATCTAGTCATGTAATCTATGATTTTCATTGGACATGATTGATCATGTGAGGAAATGATAAAAAGTCAATTATGACTAAAATCATAGTTGTACATTCCACTATATATAGGATGCATCTACTGAACCCAAGACTTAAAAGTTCTATAAGTGGTATCACATGTTTAATTTATAACTATTTATTATTCATTGATTATTTTCATGAATTTGAATTTTTCTTTTACTTATATTGATTAATTTTAATATATTAAATCATCATACCTACTCTTTATTCATTCTCGGTGACATTACTATTAAATGGTTATGATTATAAAAATGAAGAAACATATTAAGAACATCATCTGAAGGTTCCAAAGGCTCTACGTGGGCAAAACTAGAGTACAAGGCATGTACTACCTACACACACACTGTGTATTTTTGTTTTCACGACTGTATATCACAATAAAGATGGATAAATATAATGAAATTGGATCTATGATTGATAAAATTAGATCATCTTGTAGATCTGAATATATTGTCACACACCTTGAAGATCTACCCACCGTGTAACCACTGTACACGATGTGTAGTGCCTGGTTTCTCACGACTGAGAACATGGGGTGTCCCGACATGTCATTTATCAAATAAAAAACACTAGTATAGACAAGTTATGAAACTCTATGTCCACACACCATGTATTATGATTACATGTCACGTACCTTGAAGCTTTCCATGGAAGGAAACACACCATGTCCCTAGCCATGTGTTACAGACACGAGTAGAAGACAGTACACGATGTATACTATAGTACACACCATGTAGTCTACTGTCGGCACTGTTCCCAAAATTTCATGGATAATAATTGAATATATAATCAAAATGTATCACATGTATTCCATGTGTCATTAACTTTATAGTGTACGCCATATAATGATATGGATAATTATATATTAAATTAATTTCTATGTTAATATTTTTTATAAACACACAATGTTTCCCCTAAGTACACTTGTGTATTAAATTAATTTTAAATGAAATTTATTTTGTATAAAATTATAGATGACAATGATTCAAGGATTCATGGATATAATTAAATTTAATTTAATTAATTGGATTAATTCTTGGTGCATTATGTTAATTAACGATCAAATCAAAGTAATAGATAACAAGTTTGTAAATGTATACTCATTGCATGTTACATGGATGATAATTAGATTATAATATCACTATGTGTGTGATTATTTTATTTTAATTTATTATTTTAAATTAAAATTAATGTCCTATGAGTCATATACTCTTCCTTATTACGTAAGGGCTTGTGTGCCTACAATTTTTTTGTAAACCCCCTTATCGAATCCATTGTATCCCCTCACCCATGTGTGAGTAAAAGATTATGTAAGGATGGATCACTAAGGATAGTTGAGGTGGTCCAAGTGTATGAGTTGATGGGAAACCAATTTAGGTGATATATATGAGACAATGTGAAATGATACAACATGAACCAAGCTACAGTTCATGGTGTTTTCCCTAGGGTTGAGGTTAGTTTATCTTCTGCTAGATAAACTAACCATTATAGAATCTCATGATCATGCCACTTATATTTTTTTAGTTGAATGGTTAATGATTCATGTTTTTGGATGTTGCGTGGTCACCAAATAAATGAATTAACAATCATTCAAGATGGAATGCAATAAAAATGGATTATGCATAAATGTTTTATCAAACATGGTTAATCCCCTAAGTAAAATCCCATTAATATTAAAAAGGCATGTAATAAAAATATTCTTTACACATAAAGATAAAAAATACCACCACTAAAATGTTAATTTGGTATATCCCTTCACTAATTATGTTTAAATAAACCTCATAGTTTAAAATTCTTGACCAACACAAGTTGGGGTGATTTCAATTATCAGTGAACTTTTAGCTTGATGTTTTGGGTTGACTAAAATTAGTATACATTATGGATCAAATCAACAAGTAGGACTTGGTGTAACTAAGAGGAAGGTGTTGAGAAAATCCTTAAACATGATTTTAGTAAAGGGTATTCTACTCAATAGATCAATGAACTGTGAGTTAGTTCATTTAGAAATTTACGTCTACCTAAAAACCTTAAAATAACATGTTAAGACCATGCATGGGTTATGAGAAGGGGATATAGATATTTTACACTAGAATATCAAAGTGATAATTTATTTCAAAACCAATGGTGAGGGATATCAGGTTTTTACAAAATAGTGTAAGATTAATGGAATTTATTAAATTTCAAATTTATTAATTTTCTTTTGTAATCAAACAAGTTGTAATTATTTTCTCTTAATTTGTAGAAATGTAAAGTCAAATGACTTTGACAATATCATTGTGATCCATACTAGAAAAGGATAAACTTCTCATCAGCTTTAATTTCAATGAATGGAATTAGATCATGCGTGTTACACTACACCACAAATAGAAATTATATGTGCTGGAAACTCGACTTCCCGAGTCGCTTGCTGAAGAGGCTAGTAAGGAAGAAGTATCACTCTAGGTGAACAATTTGGATGATACTATATAGGACCAATGTTTCATGTTATACTCTATGTTCAATGAGATTATAAAGTAATATGATGATATGGATTCATATAACATCATTTATCACCTCTAGAGTATCTTTTAAGAGAAGACAATATCTGTGAGATATGATATCTTCGATGCACTTTTTACATGAAATCTTGGAGAGTCGGCACCAGCTGGGCCACATGTAGTCATGATGATTGGATATATTGAGCACTAGAACATCTTGGTATTTAAGATCCCTAATGAGTTTTACATATATCCCATTATTTCCTCCGTACCCAAAACATTATCTAATTTTATTATGAATCATAACATTAAAAATAATGAGAAGACATTTTAAAAAATTCATAATCTTATTTATCAAGTTGACTAAGAAATGATTTGTGAATAACCCATTGTATTTATGGTGAATAAAAAGAAGAGTAATAAGGTAAAGGTGCTCAATACTCATCCCAAGTATATAGATCCCAAGGACCATCCTTCCAATAAGAAGAAGATCCAATGGAAATGAAATTAATGTGATGTGGTGTGTTTTTATTATGGAAAGAAAGGAAATTGGAAGTGGAATTGCACCTAGAACAAGAAGTAAGGGGAAGCTTTAGGTGTATCCATTTTCAATTTTATTATTTATATATATACGGATTGGGTATTAGATACTTCATTTGGAGATCAAATTTGAATCCAAATATCGTAACTAAGTAGATTTTGGAAGGTTCCTCGATATGAGGTGGATCTACAAGAAACCAGTGGAGTGAGGTTGGATGCTCTAGCCATTGGACAATACTATCTCACATCACCAACAATATTTATTTTGGTTTTAAAGAATTATTATTATGTTCCTAGTGTTACCAAGAACATAATTTTCATTTCTTGTTTAGACATGAATGGATTTATTTTTAGTTTTGGAAATAAAGAGATTCTACTTTTGTAAAGGTAGCATCAGTTATGGAATGCCATAGTTGAGTAACAGTGTTTATGTATTAAATTAAAAAAACCAAATATTATAAATTGATAATGAAAAAATACATGAAACTAATATAAAACCCATTCTTGGAATCACCATATTATTCATGTAAACGAGAATCATTTTGGAAAATATCTATCTAGAAGGTTAATTAGACTCTTTTGAGCTTAATCATCTTGAAATATGGCATGATTTTTTAAAGGGTAAGACGACTAAAACAAAATTTGGTGGTCAAGGTGAAAGGGCCACAAACTTCTTTATTTGGTACACACTGATGTGTGTAGTCCTTTTCAAGTATAATATATAGGTGGATTATTATACTTTATTACTTTTTCCTAGAAATTTAGTAGGTATGGTTATATCTACTTGAAGATGTATAAGTTTGAATCCTTTGACAAGTTCCAAGAGTTCAGGAATGAAGTTGAGAATCAGATTAGTAAGAAGATAAAGAAACTTCAATTCGATCGAGGTGGTGAATATCTTAACCAATACTTTATAAAATTTTTATAGGAGTGTGATATTTTATCTCAACTCACGCCACCATATACATCGTAATATAACGATGTTAGTGAAAGGAGGAACCATGCCTTGTTGGACTTGGTAGGGTCGATGATAAGTAATGTAAGCCTTCTATTATCCTTTTGAGGATATTCATTAATAAATATAATACTTACTAAAATGAGTGCCAATTAAAATGGAAAAACTATTTCCTTTAAGTTATAAAGTTTAAATAATCCTGTTTTGTCACATTTTTGTGCATGGGGTTGTGATGCAGTTTTCAAGGCGAGCTCAAGTAACAATCTAGCACCCCAAGGCATGAAGTGCATATTTATAGTGTATACTAAGGAAAAAAGAGGATAATATATATAAAACCCTTCACATAAGAATGTAACTATCATAATAAAGTCAATCTTTCTTAAGAGGGAGCACATCCTCATGAAGGATAGTGGGAGAAAGTTTGACTTCGATGAAGTTGATGCTCAAGATACACAAGAGTTGGAAGAGGAAAAAATTACAGAAGTCATCATGGAAGTGTTTTTTCCTTAAAAACAAGTAATTATTATGAACTCTATAGAAGTAAGAGAACTAGAGATATAAGACCTTGTTTAAAAAATACTATGTTTGATAACATACACATCACACAACACCGAGCCTAAACGAACCATGATTATTTAAATATGTCTGTTACAACCTAACTATTAAATTAACAGGTATTAATAGTATTTAATTAATTATGATATATATATAAATTTAAAAATAAATATAAAATTATTTATAAATTATTAGAAAATAATCACCCGATTTTTAATAAAAAATATTTTATTATTCAAAAAATACATTTTCTTTATAAATGATTTTTATTTATTTTTGTGAGAAAATAATATAATTAATTTCTTGAAATTTTAGAAATTTTTTTGATAAAATGAACTTAATTTTTGAAATTAAAATATCAAAATTAACTTAGGGGTAAATTGTTTGGATTTTTTGGAAAATATTGATTTTTCAGTGAATGGTGAAAATACCTATTTTTATAAAACTGTTATTTATTTTTATAAATTAAAGTAATTTCAAACTCAAATTATGATTTTAATTTTATTTAAAAGTAAAATAAGTTTTCTTTAGTTATATTTAATCAAACTTATTAAATTTGAATCATCTTTATTCTAGATTTTACTATAAGTTTATTTTTAGGCTTAAAATGCATTTTCTTGAAAGCCATTTTTAAGTACAAATTTTTTTCCATTTTAATTAATTTAAATAAACGCTAATGAGGAATGAATTAAATTAAATTTATATTATATATATATATATATGAATTTAAATTCATATGATAATTATTACCTGTCATAGAGTTAATATAAGATCATCCTATGCTTAAAAAATACATTTCTTGAAACATAATTTTTGATATGTTTTGCAGCTTATTTTTTTATAATTAAATTATGAAAATTATAAGAATTTAATTTTCGTAATATGAATTCTGTATTTAGAATAATCATAATTATAATTATGTAATAATATCAATGTAATTTTTGTTCATATTGAATTGTAAAAATTGTAAAAATCAATTACTGCAATTATGGTTAAAACAGGTTTACCAGGGGATAAAAAAATACAAGGGTAAAATTTCCAATTAAACTTGTCTAAATATTCTTGAATGAACATATTAAAAACTTTTCATATCCCGTATTCTAATATATGGTCATGGGAATCATTTTTATTGATAATGACTATCATGTTGTATTCTTTTAGAAAATCTCCAAGTGAGCCCCCTCTCCCACCTATAAAAGGACACCTAATCTCATATCCTATCCACAAATAAATGTCCTTTTGGTTCATAAAATACCTACATGAAACTCTTCCTTATATCCCTCCCTATTTCCTAGAGGCCTTGGTTTGATCAGAAAACCAACCTATGGAATCTTTTGGTGTAAACCTTAAGAGGTTTTCTAAAGAAGAGGAATAGTTATTAATCAAGTGTTTTTGTTTTCATTATCCTTCCACATCATTCAAATCTTATTAAAAAATGATGACATAATAACACCAGTATTTACCATATACTAAGATTTTATAATGTTAATTACATAACCGAAATCCATATCCCCTTCCATAAAATGGAAAACCGAATTGTCATTCGTGTGTACAGTGGACTACCGCCTCACGAACCGATGTAATTAATTTTCTATCATAACATATCAGGGATTTTTATGTTAATGGATTTAATATTTATATATCTATGTGTGTGTGTGTGATATTCATGGCATATTTACCATTATTAAATGTAATATATCATATATTTTCTTAATTTATGTTCATACGTCCTTGTTTTAATTCTCACAAATAATGTTTCCTATATATATAATGAATTTGACGTTTTATGATAGTGTATTATTTTATAAATAATAATATAAATAAAATTGGTTAAGTGTTGAAAAGAGCCACTGTTAGTTAATTTATGCCACCACCAAATGTGCTACCTCCAGATGTGCTACCACCAGACATGCTACTTCCTGGACTTGCTACCGCAAGATTTTCTACCACCAAAGTGGTGTTACTGCTAGAGTGGTGATACCACTAGAATATAATACTTCTAGAATGTGAAATTTCTAGGAATTCCACCACCGGCATTGTGGAAGTTCCAAGAGTGATATCGTTGACTTTTCCACTGTTACTATTCTACAACATTCGAATTTAATGCTTCTAACAAATAGATTATGGGAGTTAATTAATTTGGATTATATAATGATTATTCTTAACCCATTTAATAGATTCATTGAAGGAAAATTTATTGTTAAATATTAGGATCCATAAAATCTTCATGATTATTCTTCAATGGGAATTCAAACATGGATTGATATATATTTCAGAAGATGTCCCACATGCACGTGGTGGCTTGATCAACCCAAGAAAGAACATGCCTGATGAATACATACAAAAATATTATAGTGAAAGTGTAGAACATATCTAAGAGTAAGTACCTTTCTCACACTAAATCAATAGATGTATTCCATAAACATCTTCAAATTGAAAAGTGAACTTCATGACACTCTATTTTTCTACAATTTTCATAGAAAATGTTCAAGCTACTCACCAATACAAATCTAAGGACTTTCGAGCATTTGGATAATTAAAAACCGAGAAAAAAATCATTTCTTATTCTCTATTAATTTTATCTATTTTTTTTTACTTTCAAGCAGTGTACTATTTCACTTTGTATATTTACACACATCGAATCCTGCACTTAAACTGAAGAATAATTGATATTTTCTCTATCTCATTCTCCATAGTTATTGTGGAAGAGGTCCCTACATGGAATTTGTTATTTTTCATCCCATGTATAATTGTGGATGAGTATTTGGGTTTGGAATACTTTTGTTGTTTTGTGTATATCTAATCTAGGTTTTGGATCAGATTATTTTATATAATAATCTTTTTGGGAGTAGGTGATTACCAAGTGGAGGGGATTAGGTCTTGGCTTGAGACCGAACCCCTTTTTTATTTTATTGTGTGTTTGTGTTTTGTTTTCATTATTTCATAGTTTAAACTACACTAAATTTAAAATGTAAACAAAACATGTACTTTATTATTAATATTAACGAGTTTTTATATAAAATTTTGATTAATTAGATCAATTTAAATAATTAAATGAATTTCATATATTATTTTAACTAAACCCTAATAAAGATATGAGAAATATTTTAAAGTTTAAAAATTATATTAAAATACAATTTTGATTAAATAGGAGAGTTTATTTTAATTGGGGTATTTTATTTTAATTTTTTTAATATAATTTTTATTGGAAACTCAATTCAACCCCTATTGAGTTACTCAATCCGAATAAAATTTGGTATCATGGTCTTTTAAATATAACCTCAACTATGATTTGTTTGTATTTTAAATATAATAAATATCAGTTATTTCAAAATTTATCTCTTTATGGATAATATACAAGAGTGTTATACTACTAATAAACGTATTTTTTAAATGGAAATAATTATTCTTAGGGGAAAATCAAAATGAAAATTCACATTGAGAGCATGGGTGTTGAAATATGGATGTCTATTGTAGAAAAATTTGAAATACCTAAAGCTGCTAGAAAGAAATGGGATGATCGTACTAAATCTCTATATAATAACAAATTGAAAACCATGAATTCTTTATATTGTGCCTTGGCTGATGAAAAAATCAATAGAATATCCACTTGCACAACAGATTTTAAAATTTGGGACACTACAGTTGATTCTCATGAGAGAATATATAATGTTAAAGAGATTATTTTAAATTATTATAATATTAAAAATGATACTTTTAAAATGAAACATGATGAGCTTATTTTTAACATGTATCTCATGTTCAATCAGATCTTGAAAACAATTCACTCATTGGGGAACCCTATTTCTAATAAACACCAAGTGATGTGCTTGTTGAGGTGTCTACCAGAAAGATGGAGAGGAACCTTAGTATCAATTAAAGAATCTTGTGATGTTAGCAAGTTACTTTTTAAGGATATGATTATAAAACTAATGATGTATGTGGAATAACTAAAAGTAATAAGATAAGAGGAGTTTGAAACCAAAATAGAATCTATAGCCTTCAAATACACTACCTCAAGATAAATAGAGAAAATTCAAGCTGTCAGTTCATGTGATGAAGAATTTCCTTCTGATAGTGATGAAGAGATGTCCAATATAGAAAATAATATTTAAAAAAATTTATAAGAAGAATAATTTCTTCGTAAAATAAAGATATGAATAGAAATTTGACAATAGAGGAAACTAGAGAAATGATTGGAAGAAGGATGATGCTTCAAATGAAATTGTTTTCAATGAGTGTAAGAGAAAATGGAATATCAAATTTTATTTTCATATGATAAAATACAAAAAACGATATGATGAAAATTATAAGAGATACAATAATGAAATGAATGAAACTTGGATCTCTTTTGAAGAAAGTTCGAGTGATTCAAACAAAACTCAAAGAGGATAAACAAGATAGAGCTAACATGTTTTTTTTACGAAAAACACATTTGAGGTATCTGCTGTTTTTCCTTCTAAACTTATAAATATTTATAATCATTAGGGAGATAAAAATAATAATTATAACATGTACAATAAATATATTTTTTTATTTTAATATTATAGAAGATACATCCAATATAATTAAGTATAAATATAAAATTCTAATGAAACAACTTGATTTGACGGTTATTTTTAAATCTGATATTAGTAATGAAAAAGAGAAAAATGATCAACTATGAAAGAATAAAAATGAATTAAAATTCTCTAATGAGAAACTAAAGAATGATCTAGAAATATTCACCAATATGAGAAATACTATTACTAAAATACATGTAAAATAGACTACACCTATGTATATTACTAGTATAGGGTATTAACCTAGACATAGGATAAGTTTTTAGAATAGTTTCATTCCTAGTTCCAGTTTTGTAAAATCTTCTTCTAGTTTTTACTCGTATGGACCCAAAAAAGTATTTATTTCTAGAAGTTTAAAATCTTCTTATAAGAAATATATTAAGAAAATATGGGTTCCTAAAGAATTGATAAGTAAAACTTATGGACTGAAGAATATTTGGTTATCAAAATCATTTTTAGTATAAAATTTATTTTATTGGAATATTTTTTAATGAGATCTAGTGCGAACCAATGTTTACTGAACAATAAAAATTCCAGACACATGATTGGATATTATTCAAGAATTACTAATTTGATAAATGTGGATGGTGGACATGTCACGTTTCGTGATAATTTCAAAGGGAAAAATATTGTCCTTTTACCAATTGGTAACTCAAATATTGTTTAAATATCTAAATTATTTTTTGTAGATGGTTTAATATACAATATAATTAACGTCTCATAGTTATGTGATGCTGGTTTTCATGTGAAATTTTAAAATAATGCTTGGAATGTTTTTTATTCTAAAAATTCTTTAGTTTTTTCTACATTAATAAATTACAATGATTATGATGTTAATTTATATTCTTTATTTTCTAAAAATATTTCATGTCTATGTGACTTTCACAAAGAATATTTTCTTTGGAATAGGAGACTAGGACATTGGAATACTCACACACTAAGATAGATCACTAGAAAAGGGTTATTCAAGGATTTACCTAAAATTTAATTCTCAAATGAAAAAGTATGTAAACCATGTCAAAAAAGGAAATATTATCTTTCAAATAAAAGAAATAAGTTTCAACTTGTCAACCCATAGAGTTGGTTCACTTGGACTTGTTTGAACCTTCTAGATTTTATATTATAAATAGGAATCACTATGTTTATGTTATTGTAGATGAATTTTCTAGGTATACTTACGTATTATTTCTAGATCACAAAAGTGAAGCCTACTCTTACTTTACCTAGAATGCTAAATTTTTAGAAAATATTAGTGGGATTAAGATTAATACCTTAAGAAGTGATCATGACCATAAGTTTGGAAATAAAGACTTTGAATCTTTTATATCAAAAAATGGCTATAATAATAACATTTTTGATCCTATGACCCTGAAGAAGAAGAATTTTTTGGAAAATAGAAATAGAAAACTTCATTAAATTTCCTAGACTATAATTAATGAGTTTGACAACCCTCTTTATTTTTGGATAGATGATGTGAATAAAACCAGTAATATAATCAATAGAGTTTTAATTAGAACACACTTAAAAAGAAAAAACTTATCAATTATGGAATAATATAAAGAAAAATGTTAATTACATTAGTTTTTTTGGTTGAAAAGTATTTATTCTTAACTCTAAGGATAATATTGGAAAATTTTACTCTAAGAATAATGATTGAATTTTATGTGGTTATTAAACTTCTAGTAAATCATATAGAGTGTTTAATACAAGAACCAAGACTTTGGAAGAACATGTTCATGTCAAGTTTAATAGAACCAATCGAAATTAGACTAATACCACTTTAAAAAACCTCGAGGTTGATTTTTCAATTCAGAATAACAATGACAAACCTCCTAACAATTCTATGAAATGATCCAGAAAATCATCCAGTTTTGAGGAACATCCGGAACCTATACAAGAATCTGTAAATTATAATGTTATAACCAGAAGTTTTTTCATAGAGATACTAGGAAACTTAAATACCATCCTCTATATGTTTTAGTTATATACATATATAGTGGTACACAAACAAGAGCTTCTCTTAGAAACTAGGTTTAATTTCAAATATTATTGCCTCAGATTGAACCAAAGAAAGTAAATGATGTAATTAATGATGATTTATGGGTAATGAAAATGCAAGAAAAACTTAATTTTTTTGAAATAAATTAAGTTTTAGAACTTTTAGTAATAACTAAATACACTCTTATTATTATTAATAAGTGGGTATTTAAAAAAAGTCGATGAGTCAGGAACTATAGTAAAAAATACATCTTGGTTAATTTCACAATGGTATAGTTAAAAAGAAGTTATAGAAAATGATGAAAACATATCACTTGTAGCTAGAATTGAAGTCATTAGAATATATACTTCCTATGCAGCACATTTGGATTTCAAACTATATCAAATGGATTTCAAAATTGGATTCTTAAATGGTTATATAGTTGAACATTTTTTTGTTGAATAACCATATGATTTTAAAATACTCATTTAACAAATCATGTCTTTAAAATAACAAAATATTTATATGGTTTAAAATAGGTTCTTGATATTTGTATGATAGGATCAAATATTATTTAATTTCTAATGGTTTTTCAAAAGGTACATCTGATCCTCATCTTTTTATAAAAATAATTTCAAAATATGTTTTATTAGTTCAAATATATGTTGATTTTTTTTGGATCTTCTAAAAATTATTTGTGTAGTAATTTTTCAAATATGATGAAAAATTAATTGAAAATGTGTTTAATTGATAAACACAAAAATCTTTCATGGTATTCAATTTTTTCAAAATAAAAAATGGAATTATTTTAAATCAATATAAGTATGTTAAAGACCATATAAGACGTTTTGGTTTAGATAGCACAAAAAGTAATGATACTCTCATGAGCACTACCTTGTAATTTGGATCTTGATGAAGTTGGAAAGCTTTTGGATCAAGACAATTCGATAAGTATGATCATTATCTTGCTATAATTTACTATTATATGTCCAGATACTATGTTTATTATGTGTATGTGTGCCTGTTTTCAATAAACCCTATGGAGTCTCATTTACATGATATTAAATGAATTTTAAAATACTTCAAATATAAACCCAATTTAGTATTGTTCTACCATATAGAATAAAAATTTGACACAGTGAGTTATTCAGATGTGGATTTTGGTGGTTAGATTGAGAAAACACAACTTGAATACGTTATCTTTTAGGAAAGTTACTATTGTATTGGTATAGTAAGAATAAAAATTTAGTTTCACTGTTATTTCATTCATGAATTCCTTGTTGGTAGGAATTTAATTTTGTGGTGTTGGTGGGGAGAACTTCACATTATTCTCATATACCGATGTATTTTTTAAGCAGTTTCTAGTGGGTTTTGTTCGTGTAATTGGAAACACCCTATGGTTCTAATATTCATGACAACTCATGGTCCTATTTTCCAAAGGGAGGCACTCATTGGGGAACTTTTCCAATGATACTTAAGAACTCACATTAGTCAATATGATGGGTGGTTAGGTTCATCACACCCTTTTTGGTAGAATTGTTTCCTACTCTAGGACACTCTTATAGATTTAAGATATGTTCATGAATAATTCATTAATTCCCAAGTATGACATAGGTAAACCATTAATTAATAATAAATTACTAACATGCAAGGAATTCAGAATTATATGTATTTATTTGATGTTCTTCATCGATGAAGATATCTGTATGTATCCCGGGTTCTCCATTAATGGAACAATTTTCTGAATAAATTACATATTATTTTCTTATTTATTATTATGATGTTGGTTTTGAGCCACACAGTGGGGTTCTTTGGAGTGTGTCACCATCTAGGGAGATGGGAGTTTATTTTGATGTTTGGATTAGGCCTATAAGATGGTATTATTAAGTATCCTTTTGAAAGAAATCAGAAACCACGTAGTTAAATGCCACTTAACAATACAAATCATAAATTTTTAGGCCATGTGATAAGGACAAAACCATACAGTTTAATGTCATGTGACAAGGGCATTTAAAAAAAAGTTTCCTAGTCAATGTTTTCTGGAAGAATTATTCCTAGGTGGCCCAGGGAGACCCGAAATGGATATGGATTCTTAGGTTCGATAAGAACCTACTAGGATTGAGGCCTAGAGAGAATTAGGGTTGATTTTGGGGTGTTGGGTTTGGATCTCATGGAGGCTTCCTATATATCTCATTTAGAGGGGAATAAAATTCCATGTAGTTTTGTTAGAAGGACCCACAAATATAGAGATCCTCTTGAGGTTTGTATCATAGGGAATTTATCCCATTTATATGATTAAGTTAGGGTTTACACTTAGAAGGATGTCCATAGGTTGGGGATTATACATATGGAGGAGGCTCATAGGTTGGGTCTTATACCTATGATGGAGAACCATAGGTTATGGATTATACATATGGATGAGGCCCATAGGTTAGGGATTATACCTATGAAGGTGGCCCATAGGTTGGGGATTATGCCAATGGTGGAGACCATAGGTTGTGGATTATTCCCATTGGGGAGGACCATAGGTCAGGGCTTATACCTATGGAGGAGGCCCATAGTTTGGGACTTATACCAATAGAGGAGGCCCATATGTTTTCTATATTAGGAAAATGAAACCTCTGAAGATCAAGTAGTGATTTTGAGACTTACAATATATAGAAGGGTCCACTTGTAGTTGGATACATGGATTTGAGGACCCACACCTATGGGGTACTCTAATGGAATGTAGGAGGAAGATACAATTTTTTTTGCTGATAAAGGAATCTAAATGTGTGGATGTCAGGATCATAGTTATCCTATAAGCCCATGTGATTCATTATTGAATGTGTATGGGATAGTGTCATTTAGGTTCTACTACGCATGTAAACAAGGGAAAATTATATGTACATACAAGAGAAGACCAAATACCACGCAACAAACCTAAACTATTATAAGATAAAATTATAACTATAGTGACAAGTACTAATTAACAAGAACTAGAATCAAATCCTCCAATATTGTGAGTTGCTAATACTGATGAAAATTAATGTTCATGTTTGCAATCAATAAATCAATCAGATCCTCTATCACACCTTCAATTCTCTAGGATCGATCTCAAATTAACCTACACCTCCAAATCTAGACAAGGGATAGTAGATTGGGATTTGTGGCTTGTGAAGATGGGCAAAAAATAGTAGTAGTACATTCAAGGGAAAACCTCTCAAAGTATAAAATGCAAGTGAGAAGAAAAGGAAACCGTAGGATTTAAATTTATGAATGATTAGTACTAAAAATAGAAAGTGAATGCTCTGACTAGTAAAATGGGATAAATAAAAAATACAAAAATATATTTTCACCACTACAGTACCTTCACAAATGATTTGAAACTTTTGAAATCATTATGAAGCAAAAAACTAGTCAAAATGTCATGCATGTTAGAGGGGTTAAATAAAATATTATTTATTCATATACCATCTTTATAATGATATTTGTATATGATTTTAGTGATACCTTTTTTTATAACTCATTGTTTATAGTTTTAGTTAATGGTTAGAAGTATGAGATGAAAAATTCTATTGAGAAAGGAAAAGTATAGGATGTTTCATTTGTTGTGAAGTCACCTACAAAAATTAAGAATAAGTTTGGGTAAAATTAAGATCAAAATATAAAATCATTTCATCTATGATTTACCTCTAGTGATGAGTTCTAGAAGTTAATTGATTCACATAGTGTTTCTTGGAGAAAAACACCAAATTAAATTAAAAAGAAGAAGGAACAAAGGGTTACTTAAAAGCCTTATTTTAGTATAAATAAGGCATAAAAAATTCATTTTCATAATAGACACATTTGATGTTATACAAGGAAAATAATAAGAATTGGTATTCTTAGAATATTTTATAATCTAATATTGATAGAGCAATTTTACTGTATTTTACTATTAAAGGACATGCAACAGTGAAAAAACCTATGTAATGAAAGGTGGATTTCATTATAAAGGGGAAATAGACTATGATGGAAGAACCTGAAAATCCATAATCACTCTCTTATAATCATTTATAAATTAGTGAGACTATTTATAATGATAAGGAATTCATTTAACTATAATTCCATCCATCAAAATTTCATTCCATGGATTCTCTTTAAGAAGTAGTTCCCTTAGTTATGGAAGTTGACGTTCAAATAGAAGGCGTTGAGAAATAAATTGTGTAAGTAATTGATTTTTTTTGAAAAATAACATTTTAAGGAGGAGTATTATGTTCACTAATCAATTATTTTGAATTCATCCCCCTTCAGTGAGTTCTTTAAAAGGAGAAATTTCATTTTAAGAAACATATTAATTGGGTTCATTTCCATCATAAAATATTTCATATTTAGATTAATTAAATAATAAATCATCATAATGAGATGATTCAAATGTAATAGATGGGTAAAATCTTGATGAATTTATCAAAATTAATGATAAAACTATAGAAAAGGATAGGATTGTGAAAGATTAACTAATAGTAAAACTGGGAGGAGATGGGGATCATAAAAAAATAGTTCATCAAAATATCATGTCAGTACCAATTCAAATAGAATTGAATGGTGCTGCAAGGAAAATTGTTATGGGGTCTTTGATGATCAAACCTCATTACTCACACTTATACATCCCTTATAAATGGTAAATTATCCTTACATAGAATGGAAACCCTATACTTAAAAACACACAAATATCAATATTTTCCGTGACGCTTATATTCAAAATATCAATTAAGTTAATAAAACCCTACTATTTTACCAAAACTCACCTAAATTATAAATACACAAAAAATACACATATTATGTGAAATATATTTGGATATAATCAATGAATTATACTTTAATTTTTTAAAAAGTGGTGTTAAATCACTCCCCCACACTTTTGTATTACTCTTGTGCAATTCTCAATGATGAAAATCAAAAACACAATCTAGAGTCCAAATTTGACACTTTCTAAACTATGTTTAGTATTAAGAAATTTAATTTTTTGACTTATTAAAATAAATTTCAACAGGAAGTTCCTATTTTAGAAAATTAAATTTAGGCATGTGTTTTTAATTTCATAAATTGACATTCTAACAATATACACAAATTGAAGGTAACCTCATTATCGTACACTCCAAACATTCCCAAAAAATAGTTAAAGTGTTTTACTCAAACAAGCATTTTTGCTTGAAAAATATATCTCAAAAGAATATTTTCAAAATTCAGACTTCAAATAGATCAGATACAATTCATTTTAGTCAAATATAGATTATTTGAAATCCCCATGCTTCAATTAAATAAAATTATAAAATTTCACAAAGGTTCACAGACTACACCACTTTTAATCCTCTGAATCAGATGTCGTATATTCTATAACCCTACAACACTAGGAGTTGTTTGTTATTAAAAATGTCATATAGGATGTTATCATGGGTTACTCTCCAACTGACACACCATGCATTTTAGTGACCCAATCAAGGAATCTCATTTAGTACATTATCATCACATATATAGTATACACATAGGTAAGAGAACTTCAATATTGTTTATTTTTCTTATATGAGATGAATTTACATGGTAATACATGAATTATTAGTCTATAGGTCCAATGGAGACTCTTTAGGGGCTATGTTTGTGACAATATGATTAGTTCTCATGTTTTGATGGGTTTCACAAGCACTAAAGGCTTTTTCAGCTGGGTAATTAGGATGGGAAGACTATGATTGATGGGTTCTGATTCGAGGGTGTTGTATATGTTGATATAACAAAATATTAGTAGGGTTAATGTATGATGGTTGTGATCGGATGGTAATGGGAACTATTGAGTGAGAAATTTATATAACAAGAAACACTCATTCCACGGGGTATTATAGTGAGATTTGGATTAGCATAAATAAAAAGAGGTGTTATGTGACCAATGCATAACCTCAGGATGGTGGGACTATTGTATAATTATATTTTAGGTGAACATGAATGGTTTCATAAATGATTTCCCCATGTAATTTCAAGGTAATTTTGATTTTAACATGGTTAATAGTAGGAACAGAATTCATAAATGATGTGTATGATTAAACTTGATACCTTGTGTTTTGTTGGGTTTTAGAAGTTATGATTAGTTGGATTTTTATCCTGGTGGTTTTGATAAATTTTGGATATGAGAGGAGACCAATAGAATGGATGAGATACCTATAGTTGTTTTGGACTTAGGTCTTGATGAGGTTGATAGGTGGCCCTCTTTGATACATGAGACATAAAAAATATATTTTAGTAACATGGTATGAAAAATATGATCTTGGTCCCTAATAAGTGTTCTTAAGGATTGGATACACGTGGCTTGAGTGGAGAGATGAACATGTGATGAAGGAACTCATTGGGAGTGGCATGTTAGGGATCCCAACCCAGAAGTGGTTATGGTTTTTGGTTCTTGGATGTGAGAGACCGGGTTACTTATGGAAATCTGAATTCACATAGATATGGTTGTTGGATAATGAGATTCATATTGTGTTAGTGTGTTTTGTATGTGGAATCTTCTAGATATGGGATGATGGTTGGGTGGCATAACTAGATCTGTTTTCCATAAATAGGTTGGTAGGGAGACAAGGTATATCACATATTGGTGATCATATATAGCATCTTTGTAATTCATTTGAAGAAATTATAATAGTAAATATTATTGCAAAATAAAATTATAGACAAAAATATCAGAATCCCAAATTTAAATATTATCATAAAAGTAACAATTAAATCTCATTGTGGGAATAGGTTAACACTAGTGGTTTGTGAGTATGTGTGTTAAAGGTATCTCATAGGTTTTTTGGTGATTACATCACTTGAGGCTTCTCTGAGAATTGCAAGGCTTAAAGTATGGGTGATACTTCTATCTAATATCTCGTGACCTACTATATCAATAACTAATTTAAAATAGAATCACTAAAACATCACTAACTAAATAGAAATATAAAGAGAAATACATCCCTTTGAATGAGTTTTTAATGTATAAGTAAATGATAGATGAAATAAATTATATTATATACCGTTAGTAAGAATTTTAACTCTTGTTTACAGATCCTCATTCTTAATCTTATGAATGGAAGTAATTTATTCTCGATCATACACTAAAATAAAGAAAAATATGCATATATAATAAAATAGGACTATTTTATATGAATTAACACTAGTATTATGAAATATAGACCAACCTCAGGTTTAAAATCTAATGTTAATATGACTAATGTTCCTCAAGCTCCACCTTCCCCAACCTCCAAAATGGAAAAAAATAAGAAAAACACATATAAATATTTCATCAATGTGCCTCATAAAAAAAATCATCAACGAACCTCCAGTAGTTCTTTAATTTTATAAATTTCCTCAAACTTCACTTTCATCAATTCTTCCTGAATGTTAAAAGGGAAAAATCATAAACACCATGAACCTCCATACATCATTTTATGAAAGTAGCATGATGATAAGGATCACTAACCTAGTATATTTAAAGAATAGGTTATTTTTTGAAAATTTTAACCTTCTGTTCAACATTAATATTTTTTAGCTGCAGATAATAAAAATAATAAAAGTCAATAAAATTCCAAAAACCCACTACTGATCTCGTCATAGAGAGAAATCAACAACATATATTGGACTCAAAAATAAAAATCATAACTAGTGTAGAGATGACATAGATTCAAAACCTAATTTAAGGTGTTTGATACTTAAAAATAAACCAAAAACTAAACAAAAACATGAATAAAATACAAACAAATCAAAATGAAATAGAACTTAAGATTAATCATTGGATCTTTCAACAAAAATTAGGATACTTCAATAGTGATCTAATCAATGTTGTATATACAACATCGATCCATCCTTAGACAATTAAAAAAAAGTAAATAAATAACCTATAAAATCACTTAACACGATATGTATTGTTTCGTAAGATAAAAACTAATAGCTATTTTTGTTTTGTATTTTCTGTTGTGCTTATTTTTTAGTTTGACTCCTCATAAGATCCACTATTCTAATTTATACTACTTTTATTACTTATAACATCATTGATAGAAACTTACTAGATTATGAATTATTGAATACTCAAGGGGGGAAAATTTCTATTCATCTTTACACCATAGTTCATCCTCTATATTTTAGTGACTTATCCTATATATTTTTTAGTAATAATTATATGAGGACATATAAGGGTATCTATTAAACAAGTGAAATTTCCATCGTTTTGTTATTTATGGTTAAAATCTATAATTTTGGATAGACTTTACAAAACTAATGTTTGAGGAATGCTAATTTCCTTCACATTTAAGTTTGGGGTTATGTTAAATATTATTACTAATGTAGAGTGAATGATAAAGAAAAAAAGGTTATTAAGGGGTAAAATCAATTTTTTTAATTTAACATTTTTTATGTTTTTATTTAATATGAGTTATGTTTATAAATTTCTTACAAAATCAATATGTACAACCCCTATAAACATAAAAGTTGGTAAAACATTTTTTATTATTTATAGAAATATTTTTTTTCAAGATTAATCAAACTTAATTTCTACACCCATCATTTACCAAATAGAGTTATAGTTTATTAATTTATGGATCCTTTCCATATAAAAATATATTCTATTCTTCTCATAATAAAATTGTCTTTAACTTCTATGGGTTAGTGAGAATGAAGGTTATTGTATACAATGTTGAACATCACCTGGATAATGGTTGAAGAAAGATAAAGACGTGTTTTATTTATTTATTGAATTAAAATTGTAGTTATGGTCGCTGAATAAATATAAATTGGGTAATTAAATATTTAAAAAAATACTTTTTATGTAAGGTTGATAGTGGTTTGGAAATACCCATTTTATTTATAAAGTGATTTAAAGTCTTTTTGTGAATTTTTAAGTACCTAGAGATGCATAGAGAGTGGTTAAAGAGGTTATTACTAGTTTTTTATTATGTCTTTATTCATACATAATATAAATTAACTCGCACTATGATGTGTAAGTTTTTGTAAATATTATGTATGGTATTACACTTTTGGAAAATGTGAGATTTTTGAAGAATAATATATTCTGAGGAAAATTACATCCAATGATATATGAAGTGATATTAACTATTTCATATCTCTAAAATGAGATTGGATGACCAAGGGTGTATTTGATATGATCAATATGAATGATCAAGTAGAACATATGATGTTGTAATTAGTGTCTCGACTTCTATACCATGAAGATTAATTCTTGGAAATTTTTCTCGATATCAAAATATCTGGTCTCAATATCCAACACTATACTAACATGATATTAGATACTATTATACATACCTGCTTCATTATTATCTGTAAATGTGGCATTGAGTTATCACTCTTTGGTTTCCATATATAAAATGACTAGCTTACCATATATGGTTTCCATCAGTACCTGTGAGTTGAGGATTTATTGATTAAGATAATTAGAGGCCCTTCAATAATAATTATCCCATGTAAATGTGGACCCCTTCCTTTTCATTTTTAATGGTAATAAATTACCCATTAGGTTTTCTAAACATCATATGTTTTAGGAATGATGTAATATATTCCCTCTCATCTCATTGAGTTTTTGAGGAGGTTTCCTAACAAATATTGCCTTGGTATTTTCATGTTTGACTTTGATGTCAAGATGATACACCAAAAAGCTAAGGAAAATCTTATATATTACCCTAATAACACATTTCAATGGATTCATCTTTAATATGTGTTATTGTGTTCTGTTAAAAACTATTTCAAGGTAATCAAGATGATCACAATGTCATGGAGACAAAACCTCCAAATCATCTACATAATATTCTATGATTTTTTCTAGGCAGGTCTTAATGATATGGTGCATGTGATAGGCCTGTGGGGTGTCATTAATTCCCTACATGCCTATGAATTTATTTTTGTAAAACTCAAACTATCCTACTCGATTAATTAAAATTGTAGTAAAGAAGAAGTTCGAGGTAAAACCCATAGGGATGAAGAAATTAATTTATTTAGTTTTTCAAAAGAATAAATTTTATTACTTTTATGAAAGTGGTTAGAAACAGGTGGTCTCTATTTTAATAAAGAAATAAAATTATGAAAAAAAATAATATTGATTTTTTGGTTTTGAATCATATTTTTAGATCGTTTCAGGATTTTTTAATATCAGGGTTTAGGTAAAATTGGATTTTATAAAACATGTTGATTAATTCATGATTGGTTTATAAGTAGAGATGAGGAAGATCCAATGTATCATGGTATCTTCTCCTTAACATGGCAATTCCAAATTTCCCTTGGTCAGGTAATTTCCGGTGTTAACCAATCATGTTTGTATTGATACAATTTTTAAACCTGATTTCCCCAAATTTTGACAATGGCCAAGCCTTCTTTAGGGTTTTCATTTGAAAAATATTGAAGTTACTTTTAGATTTAATTGTCAATGGTCATGAAGAAGGAAAAGGATTGTAAGTGAAAATTAACTTACGGAAAACCAAATACATGAATAAAATAAATCAATCCAATGACACCTTTCTCTTCTATTTACATTACCCTAGAACTAGGCGGGATTACCCCTTAATACTATGATGTGAGGGATTGAGGGAAGGATAAACATAAAAATAAAGTATAAAGAAAAAGAGATAAAGGACATAGAGAGGTCACAATAGCTTCACTCCAAGCTTTAATATCTAGCCAAATCGGAATGGTCTTCAGTAGCATGAATATCCTCAATTTATAGGCTTCAAATGGGGTCTACTACGCATATTTCACAACATGTAATGTTATTTCAGGTCATGAAATCTTGATTTGAGGTTAGCTATGTGATTTTTGAATCTCCTCATATCTCGCGCGAATCTCATTTGAAGATTTTGACCTTTTACTCTTTTCACGATGTGTAGTGGGGACTCAGGATTTGTAACCTTTAAATCTTTAAATCCCACATATATCATCATATTTCTTATCCAAAAAAATCTTGAAAAACATCACGTTGTGTAATTTAGTTGCACGATGTGTAATGGTATTTCACAGTGTGTTTTGAATTCACAACTTATTCTGTGCAGATCTGTTTCAGTTGATGAGTTCATGATGTGTAATGAAATTACAAGATGTGTAATCATTCTTCTCCTACTTTTCTAGAGTCTATTCCTTCTAAAAAATCTGTTGTTGTGCTGCTTCACTACACTCGCAGTGCGAAGTGTCTTTATGATCCAATTTCCACCTCTTTGAATTCCTTTTTCAATAATTCATTATTTCCCACCATAATATATAAAAAATCAAAATGTTCCAAAATTGGAATGATTATTCAATTAAATAAAAAACCATAACATTAAAATACCCTAAAATATATGCATGCAATACACTTATCAGTGTGACACATTGACTTATAACATCAGTGTTCTTCAAGAAAAAAGGAATCTTTTTTAGTGCAGTATACTAAACCATGTATGATTTTTACCTATTGAATGTCAAAGTTCTTTTTCCGTATTATAATTTATATAGTATAACTTAGGTTTAATCCTCAATGATATTATTATTATTTTGGAATCGATATAATTTGTTTTCCGATGAAAGGTGGTTTTGGTTTTGTTGAGTATTGAGAATAATAATGCATTACATATTAATTAAACTATAGGAAAAGTCAATGTAAGAACCTGGGATATGTGGTTAATGGATTAAAAAAGTAATTTATTGAAAAAATTCATAAAAATTATCCTTCACAATATAGTATTTTATGGAACCGGATTCTACGATGTTTAAGTTATAATCTATGACTCTACTCGAGATCTAATCCATACACACTTGTTTTTGATGAGTGGTTCAATAATCCATCAACTATTAGGTTCCAAGAGAACCAATAATCCATGTATTTAAAAAATCCATCAAACATGTCAATAATAAATGACATATTTTACTACATGACAAAATGAAAATCTTACTATCAGGAAATGTATGTTCTCTTAATTGAGCTATCATTCCCTACAAAGGTCTCACCCCAAAATATTGTTTCATTAACCATAAAATGGAGGGTAGTTTGGATACTAATTTAATGATTTAAAAACTAAAATAAAATATAATGGGATAAGAAAATATCTAAACTAACTACACTCACACACATGAACTGAATGGAAACTACGTACATTTGTTAGATAATTGTAATAAGATTTAGGCAAAGTGTCTCAAAATAAATTAATCTACATTAGGATCATAAATATTAATATATTGATGGTTATTATAGTTTATGTAATATGAATAAACATTCGTTATCAATAAAATTCAAATTACCAAAACACTTAAGGGATTACAACAATGTAATGAAGAAAATCATGATTAATGAAAAGTGGATGGGAGGTCTCTATTTGAAACTATAGTTTTTCATGGTTTACCCAAACTAAATCAATGATTGTTTATTCTAATAACTACTTCATCCATGGTGAATTTCTATCACCCATGAATGGAAGTGGAGGTGAAACTTTATAGTAAAGATTGGTGCCGATTTTACCTTCAAATTAGCCTTCTGAAATTGGTTCTATATTTGAGAATTATGAAAGTTAAATACATGAACATGGTATTCTAAAATATTATCTTCCTATTAATGATTCTACCTCAAAATTTAAATTATATTGTTCATTTTTTGAAAGATATATGGTGTAAATTGTAATGTTGACTTTTTTAGTAACAAAGAATCCTAAAATTCTAGTATTCCATCTTACAATCAATTTATGGAATAGAATAATAAGTAATTTTTGTTCCTTTTAGTTACTTAAATTGATATAAATCCTCTTATATATCATCACACATATATTTATCTCTATTTGATGAATAATTATAAGAGATATAGTCACATCCTTATTAATGGTAAAAATTGTTTTTAAATTTGGAGTCCATGTTTATGATTCATTTTGAACATTATTTCAAATGATTTTTTTCACAGGATAAATGAAATGATTAAAATATATTATTCTTATTGTTATCAAAATTTCATATGAATCAATTTAAGGATAAATATTTTATGGATTAAATGGTGATTTTTGTTCTACTGTGTTGAAACCATCTCAGCATTGAGGACCACTTAGTTCCATGACTTCTCTATCATACATGTATCAAGGTTTCAAATTATATAGAATTAAATTTATATAATATTTCATTCATTCAAGTGTAGAGGCATGCAAAAATATATAATAGTAAATTTCAAATAATATTTGTAAATTATGCTTTCATATAAAACATATGAAATTTTCAAGTACTGAGTATAATAAATATACAAAACCCAAAAATAAAGTTTGCATTGGGAATAAGAAAATAACTTTTTTGTTAAATTCAAAATGAAATAATTGTTTAAGGTAACAAAAAAGGGAACTCAACTATAGTAAGTAGACTACGTTGATGTAGTAACTTATGGAATGAACCCAAATTAGGCTTAATGTTTCACAGTTGGAAAATATGGAATCTGTTCCTCTAGAAAATTTCAGGCATTGATGAAGATACTTTGTATCTGCCTCGGGCATCCAATGTAATGTATCAGTAAATATAAATCCACCAATGATAGAGGTGAAATACAATTTTTTTTCATTTCATTCAAAGGGAAAGAATAATTGTGCTTACCTATTGGAATGGATGAATAACGATACTAGGGAGCCAGTTCCCTTGTCCGAAAGGGTTCATCCTCATAGGTAGGGGTCGCATAAAGGAGGGTCTGTCACTATGGAAGAGGCGATGGTAAGAGGGACATCATGAAGGAAGATAGAGGGAGGCAGGTTTGAAAAGAGGGTTGTCGGGGTGGGGAGGTGCTATTGCACAAGGCGGGATGTAGGAGAGGCCTCAATGCTAGGAGAATAAGAAGGGGTTCCATAGAATAGGGCATAGACATGGAATGGGTGTCGTCGCCTGGCTGGGAGGAAAGAGAAGGGAGCGGGTAAGGTTCCTTTGACAGATCCAAAGAGGGTAGGGTTTTGAAGTCGCGAGACCAGGGAGCATGGGAGAAGGTAGGGTTATGTTGTGTGAGCTGAATTCCTGAGAGAAGGGACCCAATCAGGTTCTTCATGAGAGTAGGAGGTAGGGAAGGTCAGTTCGATCGTGCGGAGGATGGAGAGATCGATTGTGAAGAGGGGAATCACCATGCAGGACCATATCTGCGGAGGACGGGGGGGGGGGGGGGGGGGGCTTGATCAGGATCACTAACAGGTATATATCTACATATGATGGGGAGCTTGGGGTGGTTTATCGTACAAGGGAAGTGGGGTGGGTGTATTGATCAAGGTATATATCTGTCCCAACCCGTCCCCAGGGGCTCGTGCCATGACTACCCCAAGCCCGCCTTCTAAAGGCCAAGGTTGGTGACTAGCACCAAAGGTACAAATCCCTAAAATGGGAAGGCATTGCCTTTATAACTGTAAACACACACAACAGAGTACACAGTTGGATACAAAACACTAAGAAAAAAAATTTATAACTAGAGAGTCCTAAAAAGTAAAGGGGTCAGAAATACAAGCCCAACTGTAAAGTACAAGTACAACTGAAATGGGAAAAACAACTGAAAGATGAAAAGCAGCTTATGGATCATCCACCACGGATCCTACCTGAAGGGTAGGTACAAATATCCTCATCATCACTCCACGTCTATCCGTCTCCTCCTGGTATTGACTCGTCGTGAGGAACACCTCTGGCCACCGTCCAGTCCTAGTACACTCAACCTCGGTCAGTGATGTCTGTCGTTTGCATCCAACACAATGAGGTTCAGGTATAGCCCGTGTAGGGGTGAGTATAACGATACTCAGTAGGGACCCTGAGACCCTCAAGGTCTCACAAAATCCAACATGGATAAACCACAAGTTATGAAATCAACAGATAACCCCACTTAGGTATATGCCCTTACATATGCCTAAGTTATCAAGTAATCCATCTCAATCATGAGGAAAACACAAAGTTACTGACTCAGCTCACACAGGTATGAAAATTTTGTAGAGAGTTAGTGATGATTAGATGTAATCACTAAATCATCTATTCTTTAGAACCCACACAGGATCCAGGAATAGAAATCAAAACTTTCAAACCCACACAGGATCCTGGAACAGTCGTAAGTGCTGTCGAACCCACACAAGATCCAGGAATAGTGATAAGCACTATTGAACCCACATAGGATCCATGAATTTTTGTCAGAGCACACAAGATCCAGGAATAGCAGCCAGAACTATCGAACCCACACAGGATCCACGAACAGTCGTCAGTGCACAGCTAGCCACAGGGTTCCGCACAAAGCACAGTTGATTCTGATAGGGTCCTCTCCTCAAGACAAGTGTCAATATATCAACTTCAACTAAGTCCCATGTTTATGTATCCAAAATATCTATCTTTCCATAAGAAACTCAATGCGACAGACGGTGCATTGATTGGACGCCCGGTCTGAGAGTTATTGGCATTTCCGTTCCGAGGGCCCGGTTGGATTTACATTCGATCCAACTCAGTCGTACCCCAACTATGTCCAAATTTCAAGTGGGTTATAAAAAAATAACTGTCTTCCTCCAAGGTTTCCGTATCTGTAGACGATTCAACATTCAGACTCTCGTAGCTCAAGTTACGAGCAAAAGTGTGGAAATAGGCAAAAACGGGTCCGGGTCCGGTCTGGCCCACGAGGGTGGCCCGGCCCACAGGGGTGGCCTTACCCACACTGGCAGCCCGACCCACGCTGGGTCTGGCCCGGCGGCCCGTGGAGTCTTCCCTAGCTGCATCCAAGGGGAGGCCACACCCCTGGTATCCCGAACAGCTTAGCCGTTCAAGGGGGATACAAAACTAGCACCATGTGGTGCCTGTCCACATAATGCGGGACCCACTGGGTCCCTCTCCTTTTGTTTGGCTGAGCGGATAGCCGCCTCCTGCGCGAAGTAGTTGCGCCGCCCATCCTTCGGCGACCCAGCGACTCAATCCGCCAGTCTTCCTTGCAACCAGCCTTGCACCGGCCGCCGCAGCCAAGGGCCATGAGATACTCTTCCGGTGGCGTGTTTACGCCGCCGTCGCCACACGATGACGCTCGTCAGTTCCATCCATCAGCAATATTTTCACAGGTCACCAGATGAGTTTTAGTGGCCCTATTCTCGCTCCGGGAGAAGTCACGCTCTCCTCGGGACGTCGCCTTCAATCCGCAATCATCATTGAAAAGAGTCTCTCATTCCGGTCTCAAGCCGCGTTTAGTGTCAAATTACACAATGAAGGAGAAGGTGTCGGGCCATGTTTTTTCATCCCGCACCCTCCCCGTTAGGGTGATAGCATGCAGCTTCGATATATAATCCACGATGGAAAACTAAGAACGAGAAACAAAACAAAGTTCGAACCCTTACCTTTGTTCATTGATCATTAACGAAGTTGCGGAAAAGTAGACGTCGATTCATTGACGCCGTTAAAGAAGATGAAAAAGTTGAGGATGACGTCGTAGGCATTCTTCAAGGACGGTGCTTTCTCCCTTGTTCCGGTTGAAGATCAATGAAGAAGATGTCTGTCGTTGGCTGACGAAGTGTTCTCTGTTCTTCGATGGTCGTTCTTCATTGGAGAGAATAAGTTTCTCCAAGTTCTCTCCTCTTCCAAACTCCACCAAAAATGAAAGTGAGCCTCCCAAAAAAATAATAGATTTATCTATTATTTAGTTGTTGGCTCAAAGTTCAAAAAAATTCAAATTAATTAATTGATGCTCAATAAATTAATGGAGTGGATATGGAATCATAAAGTTGGGAGCTCAAGGGGTTTCTCCCCACTTAATGGGGAGTTCAAGAGGTTTCAACCTCGGGTGATCTCCACCAAAATAAACATGTATAGGAGGTTAGGTTATGGTGGGCCCCACCTCCATAACCTCCCATGGGAGGTTAAGGTGTGGCGGTCCCACCTCCAACTTCCATGAGAAGGTTTTTAACCAAAAAATAAAAATTAAGCCACAAACTTAATTTTTATTTAATTCATTCTCTAAAACCCAAAAATTATCTTTTAATCTCAGCCCACTGCCCTCGAGGTGATTGTTTTCTTAAGTGAATATCGGCGCTGCGAGTTCAACGGTGCCCTTAGATTTCAATTCTGAGCATCGGTTAAAAAGTTATAAAATCCTACTAATATGTTTACTGAACGTACCCAAACAGAACTTTAGAAATTGATTCTGGGCACACCGGTCATTGGAATCATGCGCTGTCAGTTTTCGCAGACTCTTAAAATTCTCATGCATTTAAGAAAAAAAATTCCACGGAAATTCCAGTTCTTTATATTCTCACCACCTAGGGTCTTTACATCCTCGTAAGCTACAATTCGAAATAAGGGAACAAATGGGGGTAATGAGAACGCTTCTAAGCCTCCCACTCCCATGTTCTCTCTTGGAGGTTCTCATGCTGCCAACGAATGCGCACCAGAGGTATTGACCATCCACGAAGTACCCGCTCTGGTCAATCCTCAATCTCCACTAGAACCTCAATAAAAGTCACCCCATTATCGATGTCCAGCTATCTATGGTCGAGGATGTGAGAAGGGTCATACACGTATCTCCTCAGCTTGGATATGTGGAATACATCATGCACCCAGTGTTACTGAGGTTGAAGAGATAAGCGGTATGCCACCTCGCCAACTCTGTTGAGGACCTGAAAAGGTCTGATGAAACACGGAGATAACTTGGTGCCTCAGCCCAATATTCGTAATCCTCATCACGGTGATACCCATAAAAAGACATGGTCACCATCATTGAACTCCAGAGGTCTCTGTCTCCTATCGGCATACGACTTTTGTCTGCTCTGTGCAGTCTTCATCCACTCCTAGATGACCCACACCTTCTCCATGGTAGCCCGTACCATCTCTGGTCCCCTAGTGCTGACTCCCCTGGGTCTTTCCAGCACAGTGGCGATCTGCAAGGTTGACCACACAAGGCCTCAAAAGATGTCATCTCGATGGTGGAGTGATAGATATTATTGTAGGAAAACTCCGCCAAAGGTAAGTGATCCTCCCAGCTATGACTGAAGTCGAGGACATAAGCACGCAGCTTGTCCTCAAGGGTCTTAATGGTCTGCTCAGTCTGACCATCTGTCTGAGGATGGAAGGAGGTGCTCAGAAGAAACTGAATCCCAAAAGCCTCCTATAACCCCTTCCATAGCCAAGAAGTAAAGCATGTGTCATGATTGGAGACAATAGAAGTAGGTACTCCATGTAGCCGCACAATCTCCTACACATAGAGGTGTCCCATGATCCCAACTGAACCATGCTCTCTGGTCTGTAGGAAGTGGTCCGACTTGGTGAGTCAGTCAATGATCACCCAAATCGAGTCATGACTCCTGTATTTTCTTGGAAGACCCATCATGAAATCCATGGATATCACATCCCACTTCCATTCTAGGAACTCTAAAGGCTAAACCAAACCTGTGGGTACCTAATGCTCCGCCTTCACTTGCTGACAAGTGAGGCATCGAGAGACATATTCGGCTACTACTTTCTTCATACCTGGTCACAAGTGCTATCGTCGAAGGTCCTGGTACATCTTCACCACTTCTGGATGTACAGCTAGAGGGGATGTGTGGAACTCCCTCAAAACTTCCTCCTGAAGTGACACTGGTACCATAGTACGTCCTCTAAAAAGGATGACGTGCTCCTCACCTTCAGAAAATATCTCAGGTGTCTGCCCTATGGATATCTGAGCATGTTGTGTATCACAGTCAACGTCTCCACATTATGCCTCCCTAAATCACTGAAGAAGTGGGGGAGTGACTGTAAGAGAATGTAGAAAGCCTGCTCTGTCTCTATCCACAAGGGATATATGTAATGTAGCCAACTGCTCTGTCGCCTCACCTAGAAGCTGTATACCAGATCTCCTGCTGAGTGCATCTGCAACAATGTTCCCCTTTCCAGGATTATAGACTATCTCGAAATCATTTTCCTGGAGGAACTCAAGCCATCACCATTGTCTCAGGTTTAGGTCCTTCTGATAGAAGATATACCTGAGACTCTTGTGATCATAGTACATGGTAAAATGTTCTCCTATCAGATATTATCACCACATTTTCATGGTAAAGACCACTGTTGCTAACTCTAGGTCAGGGGTAGCATAGTTCTGCTCATGTTGTCTCGGCTGCCGAGAACCATACGTGATCACTACTCACTCTTGCATCAGGACACACCCAAGTCAGGTCCCTGATGTGTCGCAATAGACTACGTTCCCTACGCCTTCCTCTAGAAGCCTCAAGATGGGGGCACTAGTCAGCCTCTGACTCAGCTCCTGAAAGATCTGTTGTCATCTCTCCAACCACACGAAGGGTTGAACCTTTTTCTTCAAGGCTGATAGTGGTATTGCAGCTCTGGAGAAGTCTGGAATGAACCTCCGATATTACCCATCTAACCCCAAGAAACTCCATACCTCTATCACACTCCTGGGTGGATCCCAAGAAATTACTACCTCAATCTTCGCTAGATCCACTGCAACTCCAGCCTCTGAGATGACATATCCCAAAAATTGAACCTATCAAATCCAAAACTTGAACTTCAAGAGATTACCATAAAGTTGGTTTCTCGGAGTGTGTCTTGTACTACCCAAAAATGGTAGGCATGCTCTTCCTCGGTAGTCGAGTAGGTCAGAATGTCGTCGATGAAGACTAAGAAAAAGCGATCAAGGTATGGATGGAAGATCCTATTCATGAGTCCTATGAACACTGTTGGAGAGTTAGTTACTCCAAATGGAATAACCAAGAACTCTTAGTGGCCATATTGACATCTGAAGGCCATATTATGCACATCCTTGTCTCAAACTTTGAGCTAGTGATAGCTTGATCTGAGGTATATCATCAAGAACCACGGTGCTCCCTTCAACTGATTAAATAGGTTATTAATCCTCAGTAGTGGATACTTGTTCTTCACGGTCACCTGGTTCAGGTGATGGTAGTCGACACAAATCCTCAAGCTCCCATCCGCCTTCTTGGAGAATAGAATCGGGGCTACCCAGGGTGAAAAACTAGACCAGATGAATCCCTTCCCCTACAAGTCCTCTAGTTGTACCTACAGCTCGTGTAACTCTACAAGAGTAATCTGATATGCTGGTGTAGATATCGGTGTTGTACCGGGGTATAGGTCAATGTAAAAGTCCACCTCTCTATAAGGAGGTATACCTAGGACATTGTCAGGTAAACCATCCACGTACTGGTCCACCACTATAGGATATCTCAGAATCTCCACATCTACCACTCTAAGGTTAAGGTAGGAAAACTGATGAGTGATCGGCTGCACCCTCCTTCGAGTAAGTCCGTCCTATACTGCAAAGGCTCCCTTCTCGTCGGTAATAGTGAACATGGTCCCATCCGTGCAGACACACCACACTTCTTCACCTAATACAGTCGATCCGAGCACGGACTATAGATAACCAGTCCATACCCAAGATGACATCGTAAGGCCTCGATGCCGCTACTAGGAGATACCAGCCGAAGCTCTCGCCTACTAGAGTAAGATCACACTGCTAGAACCGGTGCGTAATCATCGAATCTAATCTCATAGGAATATCTATCCATAAGGATCGATCCAATGGCTCTGTCAGAATCTTTGAGCTCCGAATGAGGGCAGTGGCAATGAAAGAGTGTCTGGCACATGTGTCTATAATAACTGTAGCTAAGGTGGAGTAGACACAGATCGTACCTCGAATCATCTCCGGAGCGCCATGATTATAAGCCTCAGCTGCCTGAAGCTGAGCTCTTACCTATTCACCTACTCTCTGTGGTCAGGGTGGACCTCCTAGTGGTGGTGGTGGTAACACCTCGTAATGTCTTCCACCACCATCTTCATGAACAACTCCTCTGACACGTCCACCTGCACCCTGTGGATCGCCTCGATCAAACCTTTGCTTATGCTAGGGTGGTCCCTCAACTATCTTCTAATCATCCTAATGGAAAGTTAGATAATCACGAGCCATGTGACCATGCCCACCGCATGTGAAACACTACATATTCCTCGAATGGTTGGCTTTGTCTCATGTGCCTCGCACAACCAAACACGAGTCCTGAGGTTGTCCACCGGATGGTGTAGTCTTCTTGGAACTCTGCGAAATCTGTCTTCTACCTACTACAGAAGACTCTGCTATGTGACGCCCGATGGTGGGTCTCGCTGCTGGTGACTGCTCAGCAAGGAAACTCTCCACTATGAGGGCTTGCTCCAACACCCCTGCCTGCATCAGGATGTTGAGGGAGATCATTATAAACCTGATCTCTCACCCGAGCCCCTGCTCGAAGGTCTAGGCCCTGAAGAATGGATCCCACACCATATCTGTGGATTAGCGTGAGAGGTCAGTGAACCATACTGAGTAATGTTCCACTGTCATGTTACCCTGTTGTAGATGAAGTAGCTCCTATATTCGCACAACACGTAGGGTGGCTGGGAAAAACTCCACATGAAACAGGCTCTCGAAGTATACACAAAGTAGTGTTGCCTTGTCAGGTACCTGGAGCATCATGCTCCACCATCTGCCTGATGATTACAGAAGGAGAATCACGAAAAGGATCACCATAAGGTCAGCTGGTGTCCCTACCAGTCTGAAGACTCTCACCACAGCCTCCAGCCAATCCTTAGCCTCCTGAGGGTCCATCTTTCCCCTGTACCTGGGTGGCCATTGGTGCTAGAACTTGTGAAACGTGCTCAGGTGGTGTGAACTCTCTACTGTTGGGGCTGGTGGCATCGGTGGCCCAACGGGTAGTGGTACTGCTGGTGCCTCCGCTGTGATAGGTCCCTACACCAAGGCCTCGTCGCTCGGTGGGATTCCATCTCATACAAAGCATGGAACCCTGTCTGGCTGTCTGTGTGGAGGCATCCTGTAAAGAAAATGATGCGCCACGATAAAAAATTCATACCTGGTGAGCTGACTCAAAATAGATCACAAAGAAGACTCTTCAAAACGCACAGGAAATCAGTGATTTCGTGCAATGAGTCAGAAATCAGAAATCCGGGTCCTGGTGTATATATACGTCAACCACCGTACCAACACTGGACTCCCTGAACTAAAAACTACACTCACTACACTTAAAAAAATTGATTCACAATAATTATATGAGTCCTATGTTTTTCGGTAGAACTGACTCCTTTGATATCAATTTGTCATGACCCGTCCCCCAGGGCCCGTGTCGTGACTAACCCAAGCCTGCCTTCTATAGGCCAGGGGCTGACGACTATCACCAAAGGCATAAATCCCTAAACTAAGAAGGAATTTACTTTATAACTGTAAAAACACACAACGGAGCACATAACTGGATATAAAACACTAAGAAAAACTGTATAACAAGAGAGTGCTAAAAAGTAAAGGGGCTGGAAATACAAGCCCAACTATAAAGTACAAGTAAAAATGAAAAGGGGCAAACAACTGAAAGATGAAAAGCAGCTCCTGGATCATCCACCAAAGATCCTACCTAAATGGTAGGTATATATATCCTCCTCGGCACTCCACATCCGTCAGTCTCCTCTGGGTACCAACTCGTCATGAGGTCCACCTCCGGGAACCGTCAAGTCCTAGTACACTCAGCCTCAGTCAACGTTGTCCGTCATCTGAATCCAACATAATGAGGTACGAGAATATCCCATGTAGGGGTGAGTATAAAGATACTCAGTAGGGACCCCAAGACCGTCAAGGTCTCAAAATATCCAACAAGGATAAACCGCAAGGTATGAAATCAATAGATAACCCCACTTAGGTATATTCCCATACATATGCCTGTGTTATCAAGTAATTCATCTCAATAATGAGGAAAACACAAAGTTATTGAATCAACTCACACAGGTATACAACTTTTGTAGAGAGTTAGTGATGATTAAATGTAATCACTAAATCATCTATTCTGTCGAACCCACACAGGATCCAGGAACAGAAATCAGAACTGTCGAACCCACACAGGATCCAGGTACACTCATCAGTGTTGTCGAACCCCCATAAGATCTTGGAACAACGGTCAGAACTATAGAACCCTCACAGGATCCAGGAACAGTAGTCAAAGATGTCTAACCCACACAGGATCCGGGAACAGCGGCCAAAACTGTCAAACCCACACAGGATCCAAGAACAGTGGTCAGTGCACAGCCAGCCACATGGTTCTGCACAAAGCATGCATGATTCCAGGAGGGTCCTCTCCTCAAGACAAGCGTTGATACATCAACTTCCATGAAGTACCAAGTTTATGTATCCAAAATATCCATCTTTACATAAGAAACTCAATGCGACAGATGGTGCGTCGATCAGATGCCGGTCTGAGAGTTATAAGAATTTCTGTTCCGAGGGCCCGGTTGGATTTACATTCGATCCAACCCAGCCATACACCAACTATGTTAAAACTTACAGTGGGTTATACCAAAATAACCTTCTTCCTCCAAGGTTTCTATAGTCACAAACCGTTCGACAATCGGATTCACGTAGCACAAGTTATAGGAAAAAGATTGGAAACATGCCAAAACAGGGCCGGGTCCGGTCCGGTCCAGTCGGACTGACCCGGCCCGACCCGGGTCTAGACTGGAGTCTGACTCAGTCCGCGGGTTTGAACCGGTCCACGAGGATGGGCCAGACCATGAGGGCATCCCAACCCGCGAGGGCGGCCCGACCCACGCTGGCGGCCCGACCCGCGCTAGGTCCAGGCCACACTGGGACCGGCACGACGACCTGTGGGGTCCGCCCTAGCCGCGTCAGGGGGAGGCCACACACCTGGTATCCTGAATGGATTGTTCGTTTAGGTGGGATCCAAAACAGGTGCCATGTGGCGCCGGTCCGCATCACGCGGGACCCACTGGGCCCCCCTCCTCCCGACTGGCCGAGCGGCCAGCCGCCTCCCGTACGGTGAAGTTGCGCCACGCCTTCTCCGGTGACCCGGCGGCTCAGGCAGCTGGTCTTCCTTTCATCCGGACTTGTGTCGGCTGCCACAACCAAGGGCCACGGGCTACTCCTCCGGCAGCGTGGTTGCGCCGCTGCCTCCACGAGATGATGCTCATCGGTTCCATCCACCGATGATCTTTTCACAGGTCATCGGACGAGTTCTGGTGGCTTGATTTTTACTCCGGAAGAAGTCACGCTCTTCTCGGAACGTCTCCTTCTATCCCCAATCATCATTGACGAGAGTCTCTCATTCCAGTCTCAAGCCGCGTTTAGTGTCAAATTCCACAAAGAAGGTGGAGGGGTCGAGTCGTGTTTGTTCGGCCCACACCCTTCGCGTTAGGGTGATATCATGCGACTTTGATTTATAATCCACGACGGAAAACGAAGAATGAGAAAAAAAACAAAGTTCGAACCCCTACCTTTGTTCGTTGAGCGTTCACAAAGTTGCGGAAAAGAGGACGTCGATTCGTTGACATTCGGAAAGAGGACGAAGAAGTTGAGGATGGCGTCGTCAGTGTTCTTCCAGGACGGTGCTTCCTCCCCTGTTCAAGTTGAAGATCATATAAGAAGATGTTCGTCGTTGGCAGACGAAGTAGTCTTCGTTCTTCGGTGGTCGTTCTTTGTTGGAGAGAATAATTTTCTCCATGTTCTCTCTTCTTCCAAACTCCACCTAAAATGAAAGTGATCCCCCCAACAAAATAATAGATTTATCTATTATTTAGTTGTTGGTACAAAATTCAAAAAGATTCAAATTAATTAATTGATGCTCAATTAATTAATGGAGTGGATATGGCATCATAATGTGGGGAGCTCAAGGGGTTTCTCCCCGCTTAATGGGGAGTTCAAGAGGTTTCAACCTCGGGTGGTCCCCACCAAAATAAACATGAAGTGGAGGTTAGGTTCTAGTGGGCCCCACCTCCATAACCTCTCATGGGAGGTTAAGGTGTGGCAGTCCCCACCTCAAACTTCTATGAGGAGGTTTTTAACCAATAAATAAAAATTATTCCACACACTTAATTTTTATTTAATTCATTCTCTAAAACCTAAAAACTATCTTTTAATCTTGACCCACTGCCCTCAAGGTGATAGTTTTCTTAAGAGAATATTGGTTTTGCGAGTTCAACGATGCCCTCTGATTTCAATTCTGAGCACCAGTTCAAATGTTATAAAATCCCACTCGTACGTTTACTGAACATACCCAAAAAAAATTCTGAAATTGATTCCGGGCACACCGGGCCTCAGAATCATGCGCCGTTAGTTTTAGCGGACTCGTAAAATTCCTATGTATTTAAGAAAAAAAATTCCCACAGAAATTCCTGGTCTTTAAAATAGCCATGACTTTTTTTATTAATGTGGAATTAGATATCTTATTTACATAGTTTTTATATACCATGTTAATAGGTGTGTGGATATAAACCAATTTTGTAGTAGTGTTTCCACAACCTTTCAAGTCTGTTTTTTTTCATCAAAGGTTCTGTGAAAATATCCCCGAGTCCTAAAGGCTAGGGTTTCTCCTTGGTTTCCATGCCTTATACTACCATAGTGTCCTTATTGATTTTATGGAATTGTTTTCGAACATGGGTTGGGTGAATCATTCTATTTGAACCTGAAGCACCTGCTTCCGAAGATAGTTGTCCTATCTAAGACATTTGTACTATCTGAAGATTGAATTCCCTTAAATGGGATACATTAACAATATTTTTAGATTCTTGATGTAGAATTATTTCAATGTATTTATCTATTATAGCTCGAAATTGGTAAGAATAAGTTTGGAACAGTTATTTTTGATCATATCATTAGTTGTTAACATAATTTGTTTGTTGAAGTCGATTATAAGCTATGACTTTGCATGATGTCATCTTTTGCGGGATTTTCTGATTGGGGAGTGCAGTGAAATTAAATGATTTGTCTCCATCCCATACTTTGATATGAACACTGGATGGGGAATCTATGATCAGTTGATGCAATTATTTTAATTCACTAACACATGCGTGTGAAAGACCTCCTTTCTATTTCCCCAATTCTGGATGCCTGCCTAGAGAGACTCCAAGTCAATTCGGTATTGTATCCCTTATATTACCATTATGTGACTTTGATACATTTCATAGGGGAATAACTTTTCTCTTAAGTGAATAATAGTGTTCTGTATATTGAGGCATATGTTGTGAACAAAACTTTATAATAAGGACTCTAAAATACTCTGTTGGGGAGTCGATAAAGGCTAGAACATGACAAGTATGTCATCTTTAGCTAAATGTCTCCTCATGTTTGACATGTATTCTTTGTATTTTTCCATAGTTTCCTCAACCTGGTGTGATAAAAGTGGATGTTTCCCATCTATTTTATCACAAATAAAAATATTGGTATTCAAGAAATCCATGGGTGGTTCAGAGAGTGACTGTCACCTTGGGATTTCTTCTGATTGAGAAAGGATTTCACTTGTGAATGAAAATAAATTGGACATTACTGAACACATATTCCCAAGTGCCTCCTGATATGAGGGCTTTCTCATCATTAAATATCCAAGGGGAGGACCCTTTGAACCAATTGAAACACTACTGTAGAGATAACTTCTGTATTACATTCCATTATGAGAAGGAATACCATTATGGATTGACATATGAATGAAAGAAGAAATTTTTCAGCATATACCCTGGGGAGGACCTTCATGGTGGATGATAGTAAGGGGACAACTTCTTTCCATTTTATTTTCTAGACATGCAGAGGTATTCCATGACTCGCATCAAGATATAGACTCTCAAGATCTATCAGATTATGGACATGAAGCAAGCCTTCGTTTTAACGACCTGAACTGTTATATGTGAAATTTCTCTTTTGATATAATTAAATATCTTATTTTAAAAATGGTTATATAAAACACATTCACTTCCTTGTTTTTATGTTTTTGAATTTAAGATACTATTGATAATGTTGACCATTGTTAATATAGACATTGATTAGTGATCACATGATTAGTATAAATATAGGGCTTTAACAAATCCAATTGACATAGACAAAGAAAGTGATGTCCTCAAAAAGTATAATCATGCCCTATGAAATCTATTTATCAGATATTATGAGGGAGATAACATCTTTGGGATTTTCCCTTGATCAATACCCTGTTAAGATCTAGAAACTTAAGTATGATCAAAAGCATTTATGAGAGAAGTTCAAGCTCATAGAGATCATGACCCAAACCATGTTCGCCAAACAAAACCCATGATAATCTCACCATCGCACACCTTACTCTTACGGAATACACTGGTGTAATAAAGGGATATGCATCAGGACCTTAATAATGTGAATATATTATATAATATATATATATATATATATATATTCATTTTAATTGTTTGTTTTAATTGATTTTGGTTTTGATTCAATTAAAAAGAAATTGTATTTTAAGGTAATATTCAAATTCAATTAAGAGGTTTATTTTGATGAATTAATTGATTTTTGAAATAAATATTATTTTAATAAAATATTAAGTAATTATTATTAATTATAAATGGCTATGTGATTTTTATGAAGTGAAATGTACTTTTTATAAGGGTTAAAAAAATTTATTGTCAAAAACCCCATAATTTTACAATATATCTAGAATCTCATTTTAAAATTGAAAATGAATATATTTATAAACTTATTTATATAAAATTAATATTATTTTTGGAATCAAAATGTTGAAATTATCCAATGGTGAATTTTTCATATTATTTTGAGACAGTCAAATTTTCGAGTAAAAATTAAATGTCGTATAAATATAATATCTGTTTTGTGATATCATAATGATCCAAAAATGATGTAATAAATACTATAATGGTAATTCTAGGACCAATATATGTTTTCCAGTTAAAATAATGTGATTTTAAGACAATTTTATTATTTGTATAATGCTCTTATGAATCCTCCAAAATGTAAAATATATGTTATGAATTTAAATTCATTTCTTAAATAATGTGACTCACCTCCACATAAGAAAGGATAATATTTTAATATATTCGGCCATAATCCTAATAAAATAATAAAGTTATCCCATATTTGGAAAAAAATGGGCAAAAATCATGGGAAGGTTTGTGGTTTTTAATATTTAATTATATAGATTCCAAAACCTATGTTTGTGAAATATTGAAGAATTACACTCTCATTTCCTATATAAACCCACCCAATATCTCACTTATAATAACTGAAAATACTTTGATCACCTCTTTAATCTACCCTCACATCTCTATAATCCCCCCAAGGTACCTCAATATTTCAATAATCCCCTCTTCAATCTTCTGAATCCACACACTCAAGTAATGGTTTTTTCCTTTCTCATTTTTATCCAAGTTTCCTCACATTGTTACACGCTTTTATTTTAAATGAAAAATGATGAGGTATGTTTTAAAAACTCCCCCATACTTTCATTATTATTTTTGAATTATGAGAGAATCATTCATCTCTCATTAATCCCTCCCATGTACACCCGTTACCATGCCAAAATTTTGTAAGAGTTATTCCATTCCTCATCTTTCTTCAAGTTTATTTATTATGTTACACCTTCTATTTCAAAATTCCATATTATAGGAAATGTATTTTTATGATCCTGTTACTTTATGTTTCATGTATATATGATTATATACCCCTTTCTCTTTCATCAACCCTTGTTATTATTTTTAATATCACGCCATTAGGCTGCCGAAATTGCATTGTGAATTTCCATTCCAAAACAATTGTGTAGTATATAACATACCCATTACCTATAAAGGGTGTAAAATTTTATGAACATGTACCTTTTTATTTAGTACTTACATGTATTTATTCTAGATTACATGATCATGAAATAAATGATGATGATGAATGAATCCATGTTTTGTGATCTATGTGGCACACTTAATCATGAGAATGAAATGAAAGTGATGGGTGCACCCAGAATTATATAGTCCTCCAATACATTGGTTAATGTTAAGTATCATGATACATCATGTTAGGATATGTTTTTACCTAATTAATTTATGGGACTTTATCCCCAATGATTTTTTTGTAGTTTATCCTTAAATTATGATGAAGTGTTTTAAGTTGTTGCCACATTTCCATGTTATGAATATCATGATATATAATTCTTTTTGATTCATGATTCTCTATGACGCATTGATATGATTTTACTAACTTGTATTATTATTTTAATTTTATGACATTTTTAATCCCTTTATAGGCTTTATAGCTTACCCCCTTTCTTATATATTTTCCTCAAGATATCCCTTGCAGTTTTAAGATCAATCATGTTAATGAAGTTTTCAATAAAGATGTTGTTTTTCATGTTTAAAGTGGTGATGTAATGTACCTAATTACCAAAGACATTATAATTATCAATATTTCTAGTTTTATTAAGTGTAATTTTATGTAATTACATCATGTATGAATTTAATAAAAAGAATACGGTTGTCATAGTTGGTATTAGAGGAAAGCTTAGTTATTTCTGGGATTAAGATTAGAAAACTCTAATGAAAGCCTTAGGGATAAGACTAAGTATAAGGAAAACGTCCCTAAATTTGGGTGAGTATAGAGTAAGTAGCTTATCAAGAAAATAAATCCCTATTTGGATATGAACAAGTGGATGTGGCTCTGTCATTGATGTATCTTAGGGTAAAACCTGATAAAACAGCTTTGAGCTAGACTCAAACGGGAACTAGTGCACAAAAATGGGCTTTCTACACTTCTGGTTTGACCCTCATAGGGGATATGATTTAGTAAATTCATAAAATTAGTATTAACCATTATTAAGGGAAAAAAATCCAATAAGAATATACATTAGGAAATAGAACATGGATAACTTAGATTGAAGCCTAGAAACTCATAAGTTAAGAAAATAAATGTAATTTAAAAGTTAACCATTTAATGTCCTTGTATTCTTCTTTATGTGTTTAATAGTTTAAAATAATAACTCTTAATTTTTTCTTTTTTCTATCCAATGTCCAGTAAATGGGGGAATCTATCTAACAACTGATGTGAAGATCAATTTAATGACTGCCCTAATGAGATGCACAATCCGATGGGAGCGGGAATCACAAATATTGTCATGAAACTCTCTCAATAAAATCAAGTTTTGAATAGAATCATAGATCAATAGGAACTTCCATCCCCATATAAGATAGAAAAATCCACAATTTAGAGTTTCATGATACAAAGACCTCCTACTTTCAATGGATCATATGATCCCTCAATCACCAAAAAATGGATCAAATCCATTGAGAAGATCTTCTCTATCTTTCACTACTCTGAACAAGGGAAGGTTTTTATGGATTATTGTCTTATGGAAGGTAAATTTGATCAATGGTGGACATTGATAAAAAAATATAAAGCCTAATAAAGAGATCAAGGTGATGGGATAGAGGGATTTCTGAAAGAAAAAATCGATAAATATTTTCCTCGCATCGTCTGACATAAGATGGAAATGGATTTCCTTGACCTCAATCAAAAAGATGATGCATCTATTGGAGTGTATGAGGAAAACTTCATGAGGATTTAATGATATTCTTCCACCTTTATCATTACCTCTAAATTAATGGTTGACAACCTCTTTGGTGGGATAAATCTGAGCCTATGGAATGCCTTGACAATCCATGACTTTGATAACTATAAGGAAATTTTCTGATGTACCCTCAAAGTAGAAATAGAGACTGGATAATCTATAGGGTATCATGGGGATAATAAGTAGAAGGTGAATTCAAATTCTAGTAGTTTGATAGAGATATCTAACAGTGCCAAGAAATTTCAACATCCCACTTGACAAAGGTGCAGAAAGAAGCACCCTGGAAATTTCCTAAAGGGGATGAGGAAATTATTTAGGTGTGGGAAGGAGGGGAACCTAACTAGATATTTTTGGTATGAAAACCCCTCTACTATGATAGAGGAAATGATTTCTACAGTAAACCCACAATGCATTGTTCTTTGTTACAACTACAAGGAACTAGAGAATTTATCAAACCAATGCAGCAAGACAAGGGTTTTCATAGGCGACCAATGTAATGACATGAGTTCGGAGCTACATAACTGGTGCCCCGTACCCAGTTCTCCACATGGCCTCAAGCGTGTTTCCCCAAACGCCAGAGGCTATCGACTAGCAGCGAGAGCCTTGGTGAGTCAGTGGGGAAACTATGCCCTCATTTTGTAAAGTATGTAGTGGAAGAATAAACATAAACAGTAGAAAAAGCCGTAAATAGCATGCAGCAACTGAACTGAATGTAAAAGAAATGTCTAATATAATAATGATTCAAAATGGTACATGTATCTATGGAAAGCAGTAAGCAAAACAATGTACTTAAATACAAGTGAAACCAATGTACTAAATGTAAACAGCAACTCCAGCAGCATCGTGGGCCCAAGCTCGGTACCATGATCCCCAGCTCCAACCAGCAATCAAGTACCTGAGGTAGAAGGGTCACGATCCCTACCTATACCTGTAACCATATAATCTGTTTGGGCTGAAAAGCAGGACCCAAACAGGGTGTGAGACTAATCCCAGTAGGAAACCACCACATGATATGTTCCCTACTATCAGTGAGTGATATATCAAAAGTAAAGGTAAATAAATATAGTAAACAATTCTACCAATTACCATTCAGATTCATTTAATTACACAACCAGGGAAAACCAGCAAGGTTTCTATTCCAAGATAAGAAAGTAACACAACATGTATCTAAAAAGACTACTTAACACAAGCAGTACAAAACCCAAGCTTGTTCTTTGGCTTGGTGGACTCATCACAACCAACCATCAAGAATACACACTTACTCTCTAGGAGGGTAAAACTAGCAGACCCCTATAGTCCAGTCAACAAACAAGGCACAGACACTCTGGGAAGCTTTTACGTTAATTCCACTATGGTCTTACAATGATAGCTACAGACTCTCTGAGGAAGCACTTACGTCTAATTCCTCATGTGGTCTCGATGTGTGGGTAAACTAGGAACACTCTTGGGAAGCACAAAGTCCTATTCCCATAGTTCCTACATATGAAACGAAAACCAACAGACCCTAAAGGGAAGCACTTAATCATAAATTCCCTCTTTGATCTCCCGCACCAGGTTCTCATAGCCCTGAGCAGTCTAGTCATGTGTAATCAACTGATAGCAGCCCTAAGTAAGTAAAACAACTACTTGGATAATAGCTACCAGACATCAAAAGCATTTAAACAGCATTCAACACATGCAATCAGTGATAACAAGTAAACTAACAATTGCAATAGGGTTTCCTCACAGGCAACAGTGCCAAACGGCGATAAACAGCTGAACATGGGATGAAAACACCCATGGGTTTATCCTCAAACATACAACCAAGAATAAATTAGCAGCAATTCATCATAAGCTAACAAGAAATCTAGGGCAGATAAACAATAGAATCAAAATCCTAAACCCGGGATACCCGATACATGGGTATCTGACACCTTTGCAACCAAAACTCAAAGAACTTCAACGTAGGGAAATAAACCACCTACCTCGATCCTCGGAGATCGATATACTTGAAACTCAGCCTGTGAATCAGCCTAGAATAGAGTAGATCTACCAAAATTTCTAAAACGTTCAACCTCAGATAACTTACATGAGAGGAAGAATTAGGAAACGAGGCTAATGAATAACCAAGAACTCATCGCTACGATTCTTCTGCAACCAACGGAGTTGGATTTGGACAACCAGTGACAGATCGGTGGCTCGGAGAAGAATCGGCCTTCTTGGATGTTCTGGATGGGATTAGGCGTAGAAGAAGATGTTTAAAGTCATTAGGCGCGACCCCAGGTCAATTAATGAAATAAAAAAAGTACATGGAGTGTACTCTTAAAGTACACAGTGTGTAGTGAGTTTTTCCATACTCTTCCAAAATCGGCCTCCACGTCACCCCTACACACCGTGTGTGTAGCCTAGACATGGCCAACACATGGCTTCGGGCGACAGTGGAGTACACGGCGTGTACTCATAAAGTACACGGTGTATACTCTAAAAATTTCTAGATTCTCTATTTTTCCTTAAAAATCCCGTAAAAGAGATTCGTACCTATAACCGATGATCTGGGTTCTTAAAAACTTCCCCCCTTAAAGAAAATTTTCCCCGAATTTTCTAAAGAGGTGTAAAAGAAGAAACCTTGAACAACTCTGGCCACTGTGATCACATATCAGCCTCCCTCTTCCAAGTCTCAACCTGTATACGGATGTGCTGCCAAAGCACCCGTACCAGAGGAACAGACCGGCCATAGAGTACTTTTGCACTACGATCAACAATCCTGATAGGATGCTCTTTGAAATATGCATCCTGCTCCATATCAAACTCCTCGGGTTGAAAAACATGAGACGGGTCTAAGAAATACCATCGGAGCTGAGAAACATGAATGACGTCGTGCATAGCCTAGTACCTCTGAGGTAACTATAACCTGTAAGCAACCATCCTGACTCTCTCCAGAACCTCAAAAAGCCCGATGTATCTCGGTGAAAGATTACCCTGTCTCTGAATCCTCTTGTTTCCCTACCTTGGTGCGACACGCAGGAAAACCTGATCTCTGACCTCGAACTCCAGAGGTCTTCTCTGCTGATCCGCATAAGACTTCGGCTGAGAATGTGTTGTCGCCATCCTCTTCTGAATCAACACTATTTTCTCTATGGTCTCCTGAACAAGATGAGGTCCCAGCAAAGTTTCCTCTCCTACCTCTATCTTACATAAAGGTGATCGGCATGGCCTACCGTACAAAGCCTCGTAAGGTTCCATCTGAATAGTCTCCTAAAAACTGTTGTTGTAGGCGAACTCCACCAGAGGAATATGCGTCTCCCAAGAACTTCCAAAGTCTAGAATGCAAGATCTGAGCATATCCTCAAGCACCTAGATTGTACGCTCGGACTGGCCATCATTCTGGGGATGGTATGTTGTACTCAAAAGTACCTATGTACCCAACACCCACTGTAGCCCCTGCCAGAAGTGCGAAGTAAAACACGCATCCCTATCTGAAACAATGGAGTGTGGAACTCCATGCAGAGGTACAATCTCTCGGATGTACAACCATCCCAGCTCATCAACACTGAAGGTCTCCTTGATCGGCAAGAAGTGTGAAACCTTCGTGAGCCTGTCCACTACAACCCAAACCGCATCATTTCCTTGAGGCGATCTCGATAAATCTGTCAAAAAGTCCATCACGACATCATTCCATTTCCACTCAGGAATGGGTAACTGCTATAAAAGTCCTGTTGGTCGCTGATGCTCTTCCTTCACCTGCTAATAGGTGGAACACTGCATAACAAAAACAGCCATATCCTTCTTTCTACCTAGCCACCAATACTGACGGTGCAAGTCTCGGTACATTTTGGTGACACTAGGATGAACTTCCCAAGTTGAAGCATGAAACTCCCGCATCATCTCCTTCCGTATGTATGCTGAAACCCATACGCGGCCATGAAAACGTAACACCTCGCTATCGCCCACTGTCCACCCCGAAGTAGGGTCTCCATCTGACACACCCTCTCATAGGACTTGTCCTTCAGGGTATGATAGTTTCCTCATTCGAACTCGATCAAAAAGGGTAGAGGTAACAACTACAGAAGAAAGAACCATCTGACCCTATCTGTCATGCACCTCCAGATGCATCTCAGAGAACAGAGCCATGAGCTTCCACTCACGGCTAGCCTCCTGAACTGCCTGCAACTGAGTCCTCTTGCTCAGTGCGTCTGCCACAGTATTTCCTTTCCCAGGCGTATAAGCAAGCTCAAAGTCGAAATATTGTAGGTACTCGACCCACCTTTGCTGTCTCAGATTCAAGTCACGCTGCATAAAGATGTACTTGAGGCTTTTTTGGTTGGTATATACCACAAAATTCTCTCCCCTGAGATAGTGCCTCCAACAACGCAATGAATGAACAACAGCAGCCAACTCTTGGTCGTGCGTAGGATAGTTCTTCTCATGTGGCCTCAACTGCTGAGATCCGTACGCGACAACATGATCTTCTTGCATAAGCACTGCTCCAAGCCTGATTCCAGATGCATCACAGAAAACTATATAACTCTTTCCCGGCTCTGGCAGAACTAGAATCGGTGCTAAAGTCAATCTCCCCTTCAACTCTTGGAAGGTTGAGTCACATGCTTCTGACCAAACAAACTTCACACCCTTTTTAGTCAAGCCCATCAACGACACTGCTAAGAATGAGAAGTCCAATATAAACCACCTGTAGTAACCAGCCAGTCCCAAGAAACTACGTACCTCGAGGACGTTATTCGGCTGCTCCAAAGTAACTACTGCTCTCACCTTCTCTGGGTCTACTGATACTCCTTTCTCTGAGATGACATGACCCGGGAAGTGAATCTCTTCCATCCAAAAGTGGCACTTTGAGAGTTTGTACTAAAGCTGATGCTCCCTTAGTGTACTCAAAATGATCTCAAGATGGGTTGCATGGTCGTGTCGAGTGTGAGAGTACACCAAGATATCATCCATGAAGACCACGACGAATAAATCCAAGTAAGGATGGAACACTCGGTTCATCAGTGCCATGAAAACTGCTGGCGCGTTCGTAAGGCCGAATGGCATAATCGTATAATCGTAGAGGCCATACCTGCTCCTGAAGGCTGTCAGAGGTATATCTGAAGGCCTAACGCACATCTGATGATAATCGGACCTCAAATAGATCTTCGAGAACACCCAAGCTCCTCGAAGCTGATCGAAGAGATCATCAATCCTTGGCAATGGATATCGGTTCTTGACCGTCAACTGGTTCAACTTTTGATAGTACACACAAAGCTGTAAGGTACCATCCGCCTTCTTCACAAACAACAGAGGTGAACCCCAAGGGGAAGTACTGGTTCAGATAAAACCCTTAGTCTGCAATTCCTCCAATTGCTTCTTGAGCTCTTGCAACTTAAGCGTAGCCATCTTATAAGGAGGTATGGATACCGGTGCGACTCTTGGAACAAGCTCAATAGAGAAGTCTACCTCATGTTCTGAAGGCAACCCTGAGAAGTCTTCTGTAAAGACATCCGGAAAACGGCCGAATACCGGAGGAATGTCCATCTGAGAGGTCCCCTAATCATCCAGATATAAACTAGTAATCTGGGCTGTAACACTACCCAAACCATGATGCTCTGGTCCATCTCTGCTTGGCTGGACATCCCATTTTCTCTTGTGAAGAAAAGACCTGCCCTCTGGTGACGTTGAACTCACCCTGCAGCGATAACATTCGACAAAGGCCTGAAAAGGAACTAGCCAGTCCATTTCAAGAATGACATCATAACCTGTCATCTCAAGGACATAAAGATCCCACACGAAGTGACACCCACCAACCTCAAGGCGGCACTCCTTGCACTGACACACATTAGATTTTCTATGTCCCAAAGGACTGTCTAGTGCTAAAGTATCATCAGGAGTAAGGATAGTGAGTCTAAGGCTCTCCACAGTGTGCAAAAAAATAAAGCTATGAGAAGCTCTAGTATCGAAAAGTGTAGAAGATAAAACTGAGGCTATTAGGATCATACCTCAAATTGTGGAAGGTCCAGGATCCTTCTCCCGGTGAATCTGCTTTACTGCAAACGTCTTTCCAGTACCACAGTCCTATGTAGCAGCCTCTTATCCCTGAGCTGATCCCCCATGAGTATGACCACCGCGTCTGCGAACTCTACCCTTTCCTGAACGACCTGAAGAACTCCAACCCCCAGTCTGCTGTGGGACTGGTAATCCTGCTTCTGAATGAGGGGTAGAAACAGATCCTCCTTCACTAGCCGCTGGAAGAATAACCCTAAAAAAACGCTGTAGATGACCCACCTTGCCGCAAGTTCGGCACTCCACTGGATCTCTCAGGCACTAAGGATTCTTATGCCTTCTCTTTCCTCACTGATAGCACACCACCGGGTTGCTATAAGGAAGATCCCATTTACCAGAAGATATACCTCGCTTCCTCGAGTCACTTCAAGTAGACTCTCGGTGGAGCTTTGAACCAACCTTGTCAACTGATCCAGTCTCCCTCAGATTTCTTTCGGTGATCAGCGCCTAGTTGACTATCAGAGTAATAGAAGTCAATTGGAAAACGTTAACCTATGATCTGATCTCTGGTTTGAGGCCTTCCTCAAACTTCCTCGCCAAAAATAGCTCGTCATTTCCCAGAACGGTAGCAAAACGATGTAACTCAGTGAAGTGGGAGGAATAATCCATAACCAAAAGAGTACCCTGCTGCAGGTTCATGAACTCCCTGGCCCTATCGGCCCTCAGCATAGCTGGATAGAAGTATTTGTAGAACGTACGCTAGAATTCATCCCAAGCCATAGTTCGCTGGCGCCCTGTTTGTGAGACTACATCCCACCATCTCTTGGCAGAATCTCGCAGCATGTAAGTCGCGAGCTTCACCCTTCTATCTAGGGGTGTCTCCAGATGCTTGAAGATGGAAATCACAGTTTCTAGCCATGACTCTGCAACCTGAGGACCTCCATCCCCTGTGAAAGTGGGAGGATGCTACTACTGGAAGATTCGTGTCAGCTCTGCCATAGATGGGGCAGGATGCTGAGCTCCCTGGAAGGTCTGCATGAACCTCATGAAACCCTCTCTAAACTGAGTGTTGGCACCAGTTTCTGGAATCCCTGCGGGTGACATTTCTAGAACGATCGGTAGAACTACAGGTAGTCCTTGGTAAGCTATATCAGTCGTATGGTCACCGCCTGGTTCCTGACGTGCAACGAGAGGACATCTTGGTGCCATAACCCTGAAAGTTCAAAAGAACACTCCATATTTAGGATTAACAAGGACAAAAAACACACGCGTAAAAAATGGGGACAATAGTGTGAAACAATTAAATTTTCAAAACAAGACTACACGGCGTGTATTTAAGATACACGACGTGTTTGTTAAAACCATTCACATGGAATGCAATTCTACCACCATTGGTCGTGTAACATTCCAGACTACACGACGTGTTGTCCCAAAACACGGCGTGTACTTGAACTCTACTCCCCTGCCCGAGTCTCTTTACATGACTAACCAACATGGACCTCCTAATTCTAAAATACACGGCATGTGCACTAAGGACACAACGTGTTCTAGGCAAGCTTCGGCGGCCCGTGTAGCGGTTACACGACCGGCCACACGGCTAACCCCTTATACGGCGTGTTCTGAACAAACATGGCGTGTATAAGGATAGATCACACCGACCTGTGTTGTTCGTGACATGGACAAGTACCTAGGAGAAAAATACACAGTGTGTTCTTATAACACACGGCATGTACTAGACAGGCTCGATGACCCGTATAGCAGGTTATAAGGCCGGATACACGGATGACCCCTATACGGCGTGTTCCAAACAAACATGGCATGTATAAGGATTGATAACACCGACCCATGTTGTTCGTGACACGGCCGGGTACCCAGAAGAAACCTACACGGCGTGTTCTTATAACACACGGCGTGTACTACACGAGTTTCCCCGACCCATGTTGTTATCGACATGGCCGGGTACACGGTTGACTACCACATGGCGTGTACTTAAGGTACACGGCGTGTCCCTGAAGATTCTCCGACACCCCGTGTTTTTGTTCACATAGATAACAACATGGTTTAAAAAACTACACGGCATGTATGAATAAATTACATGCCGTGTATTCTAGGTTTTTCCGGGATGTAGCTCTGAAACTGCTCTGAACGCCAGAAACACTGAAAAACAACCAGATATGTGCCAAATTCTGATCTGTGGGGGCCCATACTCCCCGCGTATCAAAGCATGGCATTATAACAATGCATACAACATGTAAACAACATAACAAACAATGATCCTCCAAATTCTGATCCTCGAGGGCCCATAACACCTCCCAGACCAGAGCTTGGCACCCATGCTAAACAGGGTGTAAAAGAAGTAAAGATATATCAGCGCAACAAGTATTTCTATCACAGCAACTACCACAACGGCATGCATAATCTATCACGACATCTATCACAATAGCATGCAATTCTAATGCACCATAGATGGAATGGAAAAATTCATGACAAGTGATTTCCTACCCAGTGCCTATATGATGCATGAGATGGAACACCCTCATCTCATTGGGTTGCCACCAAATAGAACCATAATCATATAAAATGTAACAACACAAAACGTGTGCATCACCCAACGGTGAAATATAATAAACTGTAACACTTGAAAAAACTGAAAATTTCAATTACGAGGTAATATAGATTTTCCCTGTACATTGGTTAATTACTCCCGGGCACAGTTAAGTACTAACTACCCATTTCTTCCAATCCCTGGCTATTGTCACAAAATAGTAAGCAATAGTAAAGAAAGAAAACTCCTCTGATACCACTTTGTAAGGACCTGAGTCCAGAGCCGCATAACTGGTGCCCCATACCCGGTTCGCCACATTACCTCAAGCGTGTTTCCCCAAACACCATAGGCTGCCGACTAGCAGTGATGGCCTTGGTGAGTCAGTGGGGAAACTATGCCCTCATTTGGTAAAGTATGCAGTGGAAGAATAAGCATAAACAATAGTAGAAACAATAAATAGCATGCAACAACTGAACTGAAAGTAAAAGCAATGTCTGATATAATAATGATGCAGAATGGTACATTTATCTGTGGAAAGCAGTAAGAAAAACAACGTGCTAAAATACAACTGAAACCAAAGTACTAAATGTAAACAGCAACTCCAACAGAATCGCGGGCCCAAGCCCAGTCCCATGCTCTCCATCTCCAACCAGCAATCAAGTACCTAAGGTAGAAGGGCAACAAACCCTACCTATACCTGCAACTATATAATCTGTTTGGGCTAAAAAGAAGGACCCAAACAAGGTGTGAGACTAGTCCCAGTAGGAAACCACCACAAGATTTGTGCCCTACTATTAGTGAGTGATATAGAAAAATTAAAGGTAAATAAATAAAGTAAACAATTTTACCAATTACTATTCACATTCATTTAATTACACAACCAGGGAAAACCAGCAAGGTTTCTATTCTAAGATAAGCAAGTAACACAACATATATCTAAAAAGACTACCTAACACAAGCAGTAAGAAACCCAAGATTGTTATTTGGCTTGGTGGACTCGTCACAACCAACCATCAAGAATACACACTGACTCTCTGGGTGGATAAAACTAGCAGACCCCTATAGTTCAGTCAACAAACAAGGCACAAACACTCTGGGAAGCTCTTATGTCCATTCCCCTATGGTCTTGCAACGATAGCTATAAACTCTCTGAGGAAGCACTTACCTCTAATTCCTCATGTGGTCTCTATGCATGGGTAAACTAAGAACAATCTTGGGAATCACAAAGTCCTATTCCCGTAATTCCTACGTACGAAACTAAAACCAACAGACCCACTAGGGAAGCACTTAATCATCTATTCCCTCTTTGATCTACTGCACCAGGTTCTCGCAGCCCTGAGCAGTCTAGTCGTGTGTAATCGACTGATATCATCCCTAATTAAGTTAAACAACTACTTGGCTAATAGCTATCACACATCAAAATCATTTAAACAGTAGGCAACACATGCAATCAGTGATAACAAGTAAACTAACAACTGAAATAGGGTTGCCTCACAGGCAACGGTGCCAAACAGCGATAAAAAGCCGAACATGGGAGGGAAACACCCATGGGGTGATCCTCAAACATGAAACCAAGCATAAATTAGCAGCAATTAATCACAATCTAATAAGAAATCTAGGGCATATAAACAATAGTATCGAAATCCTAAACCTGGGATACCCGATACATGGGTATCCAAAACTTTTGCAACCAAAACTCAAAGAACTTCAACATAGGGAAACAAACCACCTACCTCGATCCTCAGAGATCGATATACTTGAACCTCGGCCTATGGATCGGCTAGATCGGAAAAAATGTCTAAAACGTTAAACCTTAGATAACTTACACGAGAGGAAGAATCAGGAAACGTGGCTAAAGAGGAACCAAGAACTCACCGCTGCCATTCTTCTACAACCGATGGAGTTTGATTCAAAAAACCGGTGACGGATCGGTGGATCAGAGAAGAATCAGCCTTCTTGGATGTTCTGGATGGGATTAGGTGGAGAAGAAGATGTTTACGGTCATGAGGTGTGACCCCGGGTCAATTAATGAAATAAAAAAAGTACACGGCGTGTACTCTTAAAGTACACTGCATGTAGTGGGTTTTTCCGTACTCTGCCAAAATAGGCCTCCAATCACCCCTACACACCGTGTGTGTACCCCGGACATGGACAACACATGGCTTCAGGTGGCAGAGGAGTACACGACGTGTACTCATAAAGTACACGGCGTGTACTCTGAAAATTTCCAGATTCCCTATTTTTCCTTAAAAATCCTGTAAAAGAGATCTGAACCTGAAACCAAAGCTCCAGGTTCTTACAACCAACAACCTCCAAGACGGTAAGGAAGATCTTTCTCCATCAAAACTACCAAATTGAATATTGAAAATGAAGAAGAGACAGGTACTCTAGTTATTCATTCAAGAATAGAGAATGTACTTTTTGATTTTGGTTTTACAAATTTATTCATATCACGATGTTTTAGTAGAACTATTCAATCACCATAATAGTTCTTAGAAGTGGAGTTATTAATAAAAATGTAAAATGGGGAAATTATTCCATCCCAAATATATAACTCATTCCCTGTCATAATTTTTGCGATGAATTTTTGAATAAACCTTTTCATACTACTTTTTTTTCAAATTTGATTCAATTCTAGGCATGGATTATCTTTCCCTATATAGATGCAACATAAATTTCTTTGAGAAGGAAATCACTCTCCATATTGTTAATTTTCCAATGATTCTATACATATGAAATAAGACGGATGAATCTTATTTAGCACCATCATCTCAATCACAGATATTATTTCCCCATAAGAAAGCATATCTAGATCAAATGATTGAGTTTAAGGAAGGAATCATCCTCGAATACATGCCCATTTTGGGGGACTATAGTGATATGTTTCCCAAGTAATTTCATAGTCTTCCTCCTAGCCAAGAGGTCACATTTTTGATTGAGCTCAAGCCTCGGGAATTACCATTTTCCAAGACTCTATATAGAATGGTTGTTTATGAACTTGATGAGATGAAGAAATAACTACAGAAGAATTTGGATAATGGTTTCAGATTCCCAAGTGCTCCACCATGGGGTGAACCAATACTCTTATTTAATATTAAGGATGGGTGAATGTGCCTTTGCATTGATTATCGTGAGATCCCTAGGATCACGATAAAAAATGTATCCTCTACTATAGATTGAATACTTGTTCAATCAGCTACATGGAGAACAATAATTTTCCAAGGTGGATCTGCTTTCGGGGTATTTAAAAAGTTAGGGTGAAGAAGGAGTATATCCCCAAGACTTCTTTTTGTACAAGGTATGGTCACTATGAATTCAAATAAATGAATTTCAGACTCACTAATTCTCCATCAATATTTACAGACATGATGAATAGGGTATTTAAAGATTACGTCGAAAACTTTGTGGAAGTCTTTATTGATGATATTATAAAATACTTCAAAAGTAAGAAGGGTCATGGAGAGAATTTAAGTACAATTATAAAGAGATTTTGAAAGTAAAAGCTTTATTCCAAGTATAAAGAATGTGAGTTCCGGTTAAAGGAAGTCTCTTTATTGGGGAATATCATCACAAGAAACGGGATATATCTGGACCCTTCAAAGACTGAGGTAATTGAAGGATGGTCGAGGCCAATTTTTATGATAGATATCCATAGTTAATTGGATTATTTGGGTATTATAGTTGATTCGGAAGAAATTTACTATGAATTTAAAACCCTCTAGAAAAGATAACTCAGAAGGGAGTAAAATTTTATTGGAATGATGAATTAAAAGAGAGATTCAAGGAGTTGAAAATGAGGCTTATCACTACACTCATGCTCACACTACCCATAAGTGGGGAGATGTTTGTGGTATTCAGTAATTCATTAAAGAAGGTTCTGAGATGCGTGTTAAATAAAAATGAAAAATTCATTAACTATGCTTCAAGGTAGTTGAAAGTTCATGAGAAGAACTATCCAACACATGATATGGAGTTAGTTGTAGTGATATTTTCTTTAAAAATTTTGTGAAATTACCTCTTTGTGGAGAAGCGAGAAATATATACGAATCAAAAAATCCTCAAGTAATATTAACACAGAAGGAGTTGAATATGTTCCAATAAAGATGGTTGGAGCTGATCAAAGACTATGACTGATGAAATCACTACCATTTGGGGAAAGTGACTAAAGTGGTAGACACTATAAGTAGAAATAATCGAAAAACTATTTCATTGATGATAACTGAGAAGGATAAGATCTTTTTATAATTTATAAGGATGGAAATGGGAATCATAAATAAAGGGAAATCATTAATCCTTTCACAAATGATTTTTCAACCATCTATTCTAGAGAGGTTAAGGGATGCTCAAAGAGATGATGTGAGAATTCAGAAGAAAGTGGAAACTATTAGAAAAGGGAAATCCTTGTAGTTAAATGTTAATGAAGAAGGTGTTGTAATATTTGGGTCAAGACTATGTGTACCATCAAATCCAAAGTTTAAGGAGTTATTGGATGATGCTAATAGATTAACCTTTTCTATCCATCATAGAAGCAAAAATATGTATTAATATCTCAAAGAACACCATTGATGGGAAAATATGAATAAAGAGATTGTAGAAAATACATCAAGATGTCTTGTATATCAGTAAGTGAATGAGTAAAGGAAAAAATCTAAAGGTATGATGTAAACATTACCCATACCAACATGGAAATGGGAAAAAATCACCGTAGACTTTGTCACAAGGATTCCTAAGACAACTAGAGAAAACAATGCTATATGGGTTGTGGTGGATCGTCTTATAAAGATTGTACACTTTATTTTGATTCAAGAGGATTTCTTATTGGATCAACCTGCACGGATATACATCAAATAATTGATGAGGATACATAGTGTACCACTATCGATTGTATTTTATCAAGATCCAAGATTCACCTCTATGTTATGGAAAATTCTCCAACATGCTCTGAATACTGAGTTAAACTTTAGAATGACCTATCACCCTCAAACTGATGGCCAATCTAAGCAGACTATCCATACACTTGGGGAAATATTGAGATCATGCCCAATGGACTTCAAAGGAGGATGGGATCAACATCTTCCTTTGATTGAGTTCTCTTACCAAAAAAGTTTCCACTAAAGCATCCAAATATCTCCCTATGAATCCCTTTATGGGAATAGGTGTAGAACACATGCATATTGAGATGAAGTTCGAGATCAAAAATGGCTAGGTCATGAAATGGTCAAAGAAAAAGTGGAGAAGGTTAAGACCATTCAACAACACATCAAGGCTGGTCACAGTCGATAGAAAATCTATGCTAAAAATCATCGATGAGACCTATATTTTGATGTTGTAGAATTCTTTTTCCTCTACATATCTTCATGTAAGAATGTGATGAGATTTTAGAAAAAATGAAATCTTATTCCAAGATACATTGGCCCCTTTGAGATCCTTGATCGCATCCGAGCGGTGGCCTACTGAATAGCACTCACCCCAAACCTATCTCTAGTACATGATGTATTCCATGTATCCATCTTGAGAGAGTACCTACCAAACTCTAAACATGTACTCAATCTATATGTGATACCATTGGATAATGAACTCTCTTATGAGGATAAGCTAGTGAAGGTCTTAGGCCATGGAGACAAAGTTCTATGGGATAAGAAAATTCACCTGGTCAAAGTATTATAGATAAACCCCATGTTTGAAGATGTAATGTGGGAACCATAGGTGGTGATGAAACAAGGTTAACCTCATCTATTTTAATGTGGGAAATAAAATTTTCAAGGGTGGAATTTCTTAAGGGGGAAAATTGTAATGGCCTAAACTATTATAAGTAAAATTTCCATTTTGATTTAATAAATTATCTTGATATGTAAAATGGTTATACAAATAAATTAACTTCCTTGGTTTTATATTTTTTGATATAAAATTCCATTAATAATGTTGAAAATTGTTAATATAGTCATTTATCCATGATCACATGATTAGTATAAATATAGGGCTTTAACAAATCCAATTGACTCAGAAAAAGGAAGGGATGTCCTCAACAAGTATAATCATGCCATATGAAGTACATTTATTGGAGATTATAAGGGAGATAGTGTCTATGGGCATTTCCCTTGACCAAGCTCATGATGAGATCCATCGACTCAAGCATGAGCGAAACCATTTACGAGAGTAGTTGATGCTCATCGAAATCATGACCCAGACCATGTTCGCCAAATTACCCCATGATAATCTCATCAACGCACACCTTACTCTTAGGTTGTAAACTGGTGTAATAAAGGTATACATATCAAGACCTTAATAATGTGAATATATTATCTAATATATATATATATATTCATTTTAATTTTTTTCTTTTAAATGATTTTGGTTTTGATTCAATTAAATTGAAATTGTATTTTTAGGTAATATTCAAATTCAATTAAGGGGTTTATTTGGATGAATTAGTGGATTTTGGAAAAACAATAGTATTTTAATATAATATTAAATAAGTACTATTAATTATAAATGGTCATGTAATTTTTATGAAGTGAAATGTACTTTTTATAAGGGTTCAAATACTATTATTGTCAAAAAACCCAACATTTTACAATAAATGTAGAATCTTATTTTAAAAGTAAGAATTAATATATTTAGAAAATTATTTAGATAAAATGAATATGATTTTTGGAATCAGAATGTAGAAATTATCCAATGGTGAATTTTTCATATTTTTCTGAGACAGTCAAATTTTCAGGTAAAAATTAAATATCGTATAAATATAATACGTGTTTAATGACATCATAATGACACAAAAACGGTGTAATAAATACAATAATTTGTACTAGAGTCCCAAAATATATTTTACCATTAAAATAATGTGATTTTAAGATAATTTTATTACTTTTATGATGTTCTTATCAATCCATCAAATTGTATAATTTATTTTATGATTTTAAATTCATATCATGAATAATGTGACTCACCTCCACATAAGAAAGGATAATATTTTAATATATTCAGAACTTTTCCTAATAAAATAATTAAAATATAACTTCTTTGGAAAAAACCATGGGTGAAAACAATTGGAAGGATTGTGGTTTTTAATATTTAATTATATAGATTCCAAAACCTAAGTTTGTGAAATATAAAAGAATTACCTGCTAATTTCTTTTATAGACCTACCCAATATCACACTTATATTAACTAAAAATCATTGTATCATGTCCTCAATATTACCTACCCTCTCTGAAATCCTCCCAAGTCACCCAATCTCTCAATAATCCCCTCATCAAGCTTTTGAAGTCACACACTCAAGTAAGGGTTCCTTCCTTTCTCATTTTTATCCTAGTTTCCTCATATTGTTAGACCCTTTTATTTTAAATTAAAAATGATGGGGTATGTTTTCAAACCTCACAAAAGATTACCTTAATATTTATGAATGATTATAGATCCCTTTATCTCCCATTAATCCCTCCCACGTACACCTGTTACTATACCAAAATTTCGTAAGAGTTATCCCATTCTTCCTCATTCTTCAATTTTATTTATTATGTTACGACTTCTATTTAAAAATTATTTGTGTTGGGACATATATTTATATGACCCTATTACCTTAAATTTCATTTATATATTATGATATAACCATTTCACTCTCATCAACCCTTGTTATGAATTTTTATGTCACGCTGTTAGGCTGTCGAAACTACACTACAAATTTCCATTCCAAAAAAATTGTGTAGTGAATTCCATACCCATTACCTATCAAGGGTGTTAACTTTTATGACTATATACCTTCTAATTTAGGACATACATGTATTTATTTCACACTCCTTGATCATGGAATAAATTATGATGATTAATGAATCCATGTTTTATGATCTATGTGGCACACTAAAGCATGATAATGAAATGAAAGTGACAGGTGCACTCAGAATTATATTGTGCTTCAATGAATTGGGTAATGTTTAGTATCATGATATTTCATGTTGGTACTAGGGTTTAACTGATTACTTTATCGATATTTTTCCACTATTATGACTTGGTAGTTTAGCCTTGACTTATAATGTAGTGTTTTAAGTTGGTACCACATTTCCACGTTATGAATATCTTGTTATATCATGCTTAAGGATAAATGTTATTTTATGCATCCTTGATACGAATTGAATAAAATGTATTATTATCTAAATTTTTATTCCATGTTTACTCCCTTATTGGGATTTATATATCACCCCTTTTCTTATGTATTTTCCTCACGATATCCCAAGCAGTTTTAAGATTAATTATGTTAAATAATTTTTCAGTAAAGATGGTGTTTTTCATATTTAAAGTTGTAATGAAATATACCTAATTCACAAATACACTATAATTATTGATAATTTGGTTTTTATTAAGTGAATTTTATGTAACTAAATCATGTATGAATGTAATAAAAAACAACATGGTTGTTATATTAATGGTGATGTGTTTGGGAAGGAAATTCGGAATTACTGTTACTATTCATATAATTTTGTAACCAAAGAGTAGGGTCCAAGGTTACCATAGATAAACTTATAATGGATTTAAGAACACAAAAATTATATAGAGAAGGATCATATATTAGCTCTTCATTTAACGGTTGCCTCTGGTGAGGTTTCTTTTTGGATTCTATCTTGCGAGCGACTACTAACTAGGGAAAGAGGTTTTTAGGTATGGAAGCTTGTTTGATTAGATCCTATTTCACTATTATAATTTTTCTATAGGATACTATAATTTTATAAGGGGCTTGTACCTACCACATAGCAACCAATGGAATAGTAAAATTTCCTCTAGTTGGAACCGTGATATGGATATTATCCGGTTGTCCATATATTGCGGGAGAATCTATCCCATGACCCTCATAGATGGGTGAAGAGGTATGTATGTTCTATTTATTGACATTTTTATGATTCAATCTAATTTTGGGGATGAATTTTTGTATCATGACCTCGCTCATTGTTGTTTTCGTTTTGATATCCTGGTAGGTTTGTAGTGTGTGGGCAGGAATTTGTATCTGCCCTTTAACCATTTTCAGGATTTGATTGGTAACTTTAGAAAATGGAACAGGGATATATTTCCATTATATAGTAACTCAGGCTTAACATATATGTATATTACATCATTAGAGATGAATATTCATCACATTACAAAATAAAATGTTCAAGGACAATAATAGTTTTGTTTCTTTGGAAACATGGAACAAAAATATTATAACTTGGTGAAAGATATTCCATGTTTCCCACAATGATCTCCCCCTTTATTACATATACCTAAAACCATTCTTTATAACCTGGAGAAAGGGAACATAAAAATGGGTGATCTTAGATTCACATTAAGGGTAAAAAATAGATACATAATCATGACATGAGAATAAGGGTATGAGAACATGTGAATAACATTTGTAGATCATATCATGCATATTAAAGATCATATACATGATTCATGGAATAAATATTGGTAGTTAATAAGATGTGAATCATAATAGAATCTAGATAATAACACATAAAATAATAACATGGGAATAATACATGGAATTTGTGGAGGACACATAAGAATATAAAATGTTTTCTGTAGTGGTAAAGGAATCACTATCATGGCCATTTAAGTATTACGGGTTCACTCTCATATTATCTTGGTAGGCATGGTTCACACCCATGGCCGTCTTAGTAGTATGATTTCACTCCACATACTATCTTGGTAGTCATGGTTCACTCCCATACACATCTTAGTAGTAAAGGTTCAATCCCAAGAAAATATTAGTCTATCTCATGACATATATAAATACTTACCCAATTCATTTGAGGGAGGTATAAGAACCACACTTCTCATAATTAAATCATACATACATGTTCCATAAGATTATAAAAAATAACATTATAACCCCTAAAATTAAATGGGTATCATAAACATGTAATCATATCATAACCTTTGGAAAAGTGATAGTTCTCATAATCATTTCATCAAATAATAAACCATGAAAATAAGTGGGTTTCATAATAATATAACTTGTGAAAGAGAAATAAGTTTCATAAATATCATTCAACCAAAACATAAACCAATCAAAGAAATAATACGAATGGTAAATTTATATCCTTTCCCCAAAATATAATGACTAATACTAATAGATGTCATCTTAGATGAGACTTAATTTGGAAAAATAGTTTAAAAACACATCTTGATGAAAATATCCTTCTTGTTTTTAAAAATTTTTTAAAACATAAAAACATTTTAATGATATTTGTTTTAAAATAATCTTAAAAACTTATAAAGGATTCTTGAATTTTTTTGAAAACCTTTTCCATTTAAAACTTATAAAATATGATTGAAATTTTTTTTAAAACAAATTTCCTTGAAAATTTATAAAAGAATCTGGTTTTTTTGAAAACCTTTATCCTTGAAATCATATAAAATAATCTTTATTTTTTATGGAAACCCATTCTTTGAAAAAACTTTTGAAACATATAATAAAAGCTTGAAAACTTTTTGAAAACCATTTTCTTTGAAAAATACTTTAAAAACTTATAATTAAATCTTGAAAAAAAAATAAAAACTTTTTTCATTGAAAATACTTTTAAATTTTTTAAATTATTCTTGAAAACATTTTTGTAAAATATGGTTTTTAAATAACACATATTTTTAATTGATGAGAGAGGTAAAGTGTAAATTTCTTGAAAACACTTTATTAATAATATTATCTAGAAAAAAGATTAAAAATTGTACCAATACAATAATATATCATGAATAACCATATGAAAATAAAATTCATGATATTTCTTGAGGTATGGATTATAAAATTTCATCAATGGAAGCATAATCATAAACAATATCAATAAATGATGAGATTGTTTCAATAAACTCTTATCACTTGGTAACTTTGAATTATACTACCCATGTAAGAAAATAAAATAAAATTAAGCTTAAAATATCACTAAAAGAAGGAGATTTATTATATTACATTTTAAAGTCATTTTATATATCTCTTATAAAAATATAGGTGCATAACTAGGAATGGGTATCAGAGAAGGAAAATTGAGACAAAATTACGTTACCAATTTGGTAACTTTTGAAGCATAAATCCCATGAAATAAATATCATAAAATTTATATTTAGATAACCATAAATTTAATTATAATTATCATTTCAAACATAAATGGTAATTATACACAAAAAATATAACAATTAATAGGTGAACAAGGCTTGTGTCTCACAGAAAAAAAGTCAGATGAGAAAAAAACATACCTTGAGTATAACATCTAATGTGTATATATATCTCACTGAATAATAAAATTATATTAATTAATTACTATATTAATAATTTTTTTCAGGTTTATTAATATTTTACTAAAAATTATTACTATGTTGTATACAACTACTTAAACAATTTGGTTTATGTTGGGTGTTTTGACCAAATTCGGTTTATGTGTTAAAAACGGCTTTGGTAGGTCGACTATGATCAAAATATACATTATATAAACATCACCAGAATAATAATAATTACATAATTATCATATTTATACATAAATTATAGTTATAAAACCAATCATTAAATATGGTTATGAAAAGATGAACCAATGTTATAATCAAAGAGACAATTGGTCGTACGTATGCACGACTAATGTTCCCATTTTTAATTGATCATTATGAAAATAATGTAAGTAACATTATATATTTCTATAATGAAAATTATATGATAAATAAACTTTTATTTAAACATTTATACTTATATATATTTCTTGTGATGTAAAAGAAATCGCATAGTGTTGAGGAGGCGGTAGTCCACACGTCCACGAACGATGTTATCACTTTTTAGTGTGTGAAATGGGTAATATAGAAAATTATATTATATTTAAAGAATGTTTATTGTGTCATTAATATCATATATATGTATTTTATTTCACGTATTTTTAATTAAACCCATCCTTAATGCATCCCATGTAATTTGTGAACGTATCACATCGCTTTGAGGAGGCGGTAGTCCACACATCCACAAATATGGTTATTGTATTTACACCAAATAAAATAAATAAAGGTGTGTGTTATATAAAAATTACATAATTATTAAGAAAAAATAAATATCATAGATATACCATATAATAATAGAGTTTCCATCATAATTACCACTCATGAGAGGAGGTAATGGAAGACCGAACAACATCATTTCGTGGGGCGATAGTTCACCGTAAATGAGAACAGTAAGTTCGTTACCTATTAGATGTAAGTGTGTGTAATTGTAGGTAAAATCCATAATATAACAACATATCATTATATTTATGATAATTATGTTATTATTTATGAATGTAAGAATAATAATTGTGGTGGTGGAGAAAGAAAATAATAGAAAATAGCTTGAGGAAGGATGTTACATCTTCTTTTGGTAACTCCTTTCGGTTTCAACCAAAGGGATTCATTGGATATATTTCTTACCAAAGGGAGGATTATAGGCAAAGGAGATTTATTTTGGGAGAATATTTTGGTAGATTTTGGATGAGACAAAGTGTAGTGAGAGGTTTGAGGATGGAGAGGAGTGAATTCCTTTTTTATAGGGGAAGAGAAGTGATACCCTTGTAAATATGAAAAGTTATACAGGAATTGAATATATACCTTAAACAATATACCTAAAAATAGAAATATATTGGTTTAAATGGTAATAATTGTTGAAAAAAATATATACCTTACAAAAATAAGTGAATTTTTATAATTTTGTTCCTTAACTTCTATGTTTCTATAATTTTATCATTTTGGTTTTTATTAAAGTATCTTCTATTCTAACATAAGTAATTTAACCATTAAGACTAAATTAATGTGGTATTTATTTTAAAAAATATAACCAATTAATTGTAATTATTATGTATAATTTAAAATATAAAAATATCATGTATGTTGGAAATTAATATAAAAACAAGCGCATGTAACGCCCAAAAACATTGCTTTAACCGGGATCCTACTAACAATGTTTTTATTATCTATGGGTCAATTTGTTAATTATAAAAGATAAATTGTTCCATGAATGGAAAATATTTTATATTTATTAAAACATAAAAAGAACTTGTAATAAGGTACAATTTTTATTAACATTAAAACATTTAATAAAATATCATTTATTGTAAAATAATATGAATGTCAATTTTGACATTATTTATTTAATTTTAATTTAAAAATATATTAAAATAATATTGGAATCCAAATATATTAATTTCAAATCTTCTTAACATGATATATTCATCTAAAACAATTATTACTTATAAAAATTCAACCAATTTACTTCACTTTTAATATTTATAGTATCATTTATTTTAGTTAATTATTACCTAAATTAACACTAAACTAGTGTTTCTTAAGAATTTTATGTAAAAAAAATATATCTAAAAACTATTGATAATTAATTATGATAGTAATAACTTATTTATTTCTCAAAATAATATGGGTAACAAAAAATATGTCGGTTTTTTCAAATCTCAATGTTTTATAAATGTTAAAGGCGAGGAGAGTTCCCTTTTCATCTTTTCCTTATTTAACATACGAAATGGAGAAATTTTATTGAATAGTATCCCAATAAATTAAAAAATTCAAAAAATGAAGGTATATAGTCTAAATATTTATAGAAAATGGATTTTGGAAAAGTTAATAGGTCATTTTTTCCAATAAGATTAAGGTTTTGTCCTTTGTTAAGCTTAATTTTACCTTAATCACTATAATTAATCTTAATATCTTTAACAAAAATTTTTGGTCAAAAATTAATTTGATATTATTATACTAAAAAATAATAATGATTACAAATATTTATATCCTTCTTTAAAAATTCAAATCCTAAAATTGGGAAAATTAATTTTAATGTTAATCTCATAGATGTGGTGAGGAAGATGGGTTTAAAGTAAAAAAGTTCAAAAGTTCAACAAGTTTTTATAACAAATTTCATTTTAAAAATTATTTCAATGATCTAAATTGGATTAATGGATGTATAATTGATCTATTTTTACATTAAAACTAACTTAATATATAATTTAACTATTTAAAGAAATTAGACAAAAAATAAGTTTTGAATTAAAATTAAGCATTTTTCACTATTCATCTAAAAATGAAGTTTCATAGAAAAATAAAAAAAACTTATCCCTCAGATAATTTAAACATTATAAATTAAAAAATTAATTTTATTTGATCTCATTATATTTTTAAGTGTATAAAATTAATTTTTTTCATTGTTCACAGAAGGACATAAAAACAATTTCATTTGAGTAAATAATATTTTTTAAAACATAAAACGACTTTACCAAAAATTATTATTTCAATATAAGTATTTTTTATTTATATAAAACCATTATAAATAATATTTTTAATGTAATTATTCTATTTATATTACTAATTTTAACGTATATATTATAACTATCTCAATTAAATAATTATAACAATAAAATGATGTTTTGTAGAAACCTAGTGTTATGTGTACCGTAAGAAAATTCAGTGATGTGTGTAAGGAATTTTTGAATTATCGAAATGAAATAAATGAATGAAAATTAAATTATTAGAAAAAAAATTCATAAAAGATCAGGGTGTTACACATTCCATGGATGGAGCAGGGGTGTGTGTATGTTTCTATCCTCCATTTCTTACTAGTGGGTACTGATAATAATCAGTTCTGGGGGAAGAGATTTGGGTTTGTCCATTGTTTGTTGATATGAATTTATAGATGACTTATCCATATGATTCCAGATTAGACTAATGTCAGGCTTGATAAATGATGGAAAGTGTGTGTGCCTGCTCATGGTTTGCTGCTAAACTTGACTTGAGGGCTTTGAATACTGCCAAACAAGGAAGGTGACATGCTTAGTTGGTGTGGTAAGGTGTTTTTTCCTACTCACAATGCACCATTTAATTTGACTAGTGTTATTTCTGGGTGTGGTCTAGTGTTTGTGACTTATTTTTGTTTTCCAATGTATTTTTTTGGAGGGATACTCTGGATGCTTCCAAACGAGTCTGCTGGTAGGCTTGATTAGTGCAGCCAGAAATTTTTACCTTGTCATAGTTTAACACCAAATTTTAATAGTGGGATCCTTTGTAGGTGACAAAGGTGTATCTATATTCCCTTTTTACTGATCATTTCCTTCAATGGACCATCTTTCATGCCCAGGTCTGGATGACCTAGGTCAGAATCTTGAGGATGGCACCCTCATCATATTGAAGGTTCATTACCATGCAATGTTAGTGGTGGTGATTACTTATAGGATCCCTTTGAAAGGACCCATGTGTCTTCTGAGTGAGGCCACATGTTTCATTTTTATATACCTCCCAAAGATAAGGGAGGAAATGATTGTTGTGTTTTAGGTATAATATACCAAAATAGTTGTAGATGGCAGTTGGTGTTGCCTACTTCTGGACCATCAATCATCATTGAGTGGATGAATGGAGGGGATTTTTGAGTTGGAGGACCTTTCAAGTAGTCTCTAGGATAAATATAGTACCATTTTCGTAGTACTCCTGGACCAGTGCATTTGAGATCCAGTGTTGAAGATGTTGGGTTTGTGACGATGGCCTCTAATTAGAAGAGGACCAAGCATGAACGGTAGCTGAAGAATACATCTATGAGAGCTGGTGTAATTCCATTTGTATTGAAGGGAAATATTTTTTAATGTTCTTTAAATATATATGAAAAACATAAAAAAGAAAACCCCATCAAAGAAGCATCTTAATAAACAACACCTGCACAATTTATTGTCTTATTTGGCCCTATTTCATTTTGAGAGAGAAATGGGCCTGAAAAGAAGGTGACATTGTCACGTTAGTTAAGGATTCATGTTAGTTTCACTATTTTTGTTTCATTACCAAATTACAAATTTTATTAGAATTTAATTTTTTGGGGTTGGTGGACAAACTTCTTGTCAGAAACATATACCCCCATCTTTTCCAGGCAGTTTCCAATGGGGTTTGATTGTGGAAGTGGAAATACCCAAAGGTTATCATATCTGTGTTGAATCATGGACCTACTATTCAATGGTAGTCTATCATTGGGGAACATGTCCAAGAATAATTAATATATTTGATTCATAGAGAGGATGGGAGGTTGGGATCATCCCACACTTTTGGGGTAATTGTTTCCTACTCTAGGACTCTCTTATAGATTTAAGATTTTTTTGAAAATTCACCATTAACTCCCAAGTATGATATAGGTCACCTGTGAATTCAAAATATATTATTGACATGCATGGAATTTATAATCATCTATATGTATTTTAGGTTATTCATTAATTGAGATATATTTATGTTTATGAGGTTCTCTATCAATGCTACCCTTTTATGAATGAATTAGAGATTCTTTTATCATTTATTATTACAATGATAGTTTTGAGCTACATAGTGGGGTTCTCTAGAGTGTGTCATCATCTAGGGAGATGTGAGTCATTTTTATGTCAGGATCGGGCCCATAAGAAAAGATTCCTATGTATCCTTTTGAAAGGACATAGAACCCATGTAGTTTGGTGCCTCCTAATGGGACACATCATACCTTTTAAGGCCATGTGAAAAGGATTAAACCATGATGTTTAATGTCATGCAACAAAGATATCTAGGAAAAACGTGCCTAGTCAAATTTTGGTGTGGGAATTATTCTGTGGTGGCCTAGGGTAATTAGAAGGGATGTGAGCTCCCATGTTGGATAAGACCCTACTAGGAGTGTGGCCGAGAGAGAATTAGGGTTGATTTTGGGGTGTTGGGTTTGGACCTAGTAGAGGATTCGTACATATCCCATTTGGATCAGAATAAAACCTCACATAGTTCAATAGCGAGGACCCAATCATATGAATTCCCTCTTGAGGTTTGTGTCATAGGTAATTTGGTCATTTGAGAGGATTGAGTTAGAGATTACACTTAGGTTGGAGCTTATACCTATGGAGGAGGCCCATAGGGTGGGGATTATACCTATAGAGGAGACACATAGTTTGGGTATTGTATATATAGATGACGCCCATATGTTATGGCTTATACCTATAATGGAGACCCATAGGTTGGAACTTATACCTATTTATGAGGCCCATAGGTTAGATTTATTAAGAAAATGGGACCTTTGAAGATCAAGGTATGAGTTTAGGTCCTACACCATATAGGAGGATTCCCTAGTGGTTGGATACATGGATTTGAGATCCCATGCCTATGGAGGCCCTATAAATGAAGGTAAGAGGAAGATATGGAAAAATATTATATACCAACACATGTATCTAAATGTGTGTATGTCAGGATCATAGCTGACCACTAATCCCATATGAGTCATTCTCGAATATGGGAAACAAGGGGAATCATAATATTCGGAGAACTGCACAATCCTTATTTTAGTGGTGGAAGAGGCCAGGGATATGAGATAAGAAGAAAGAGATTTTATGTGTATGTATCCTCTCTCATTTTGGTAACTAGGATAGTTACATAGAATCTTGGATACAAATCAATAGGTGAAGAGGAAAAATAGTTCAACCTCCTGTAAGAAAGCCTAGGGGATTACTCGAGGATGGATTCCTTGGTGAATAGTTATTGGGAAAGAGATGAGGAGTAGACACTACACCTCAAAGGGAAGGGAAAGTGTTATCCTCTCCCTCCCCACCTAGAACCGGTGGTCCTTGGTCTTATAGAAGATGAGTTAAAGGAATGTACATAACCCTCATTTATTGTACTAGGAGATTGCTAACACTACCCCCAGGTTCGGTGTCCTTATGAATGATGAATGCATAACTGTATGCACCCAGAGGACCCTACTTGTCAAGTAGGATAATTGAGGGACACCTCTGATCGATGGAATACATATCTGAATGTTATTTATATTGATGTGTATAATTACATGTTTTTTCAAGTTTGACAGCTTCAGTGGAGGCTTCAATTTGTTCCCCCTTATATAAGGGATACAAATAAAGGGAGCCCTACCATTGGCGACTTGAAAGAGGTATTAGAAGGCGTCTCATTCAGGTCAAGGTTTGGTGAGAAAGAGGTTCTTGACACAAGATCTTGGAGGAGTTATAAGTTATTACTGTAGGGGATAGGCCTACATGAGTTAGAGGTGCCTTGGGAAATGGGATAGCTAAGTAAAAACACTTGGGTGGGGACTTTCTCTAGGCATTGGGGTGTCTTCAGTTTTCCATGGAAGGGTCTCTCATAGGTCCCATATTAGGGAAGGCACCTTCATGCTAGTGGTTGTCAACTAGGAGGAAAGGGTTCCTCATATTGGTGTCTTGTGTTTCAAACCCTAGAGAGAATTTTATCTCAATATGCCCCTTAATTCCCTCTTCTCTCATGTTTTGGAGAGCTATCTGAGTTATTTTTGATGACCTCAGTGAAGGGTCTATATGACCAAATCTTGGAAGCTTCTTACATTTTCCCACTCTTACAAATGAGGATCCCTAGGGTCCTATTTATAGAAAAACATGGTACCTCATTCAAAAGAGGTTGTCCACACGTGGTCATGGTGTAGGTACTTGACATATGTGTCATGTGAATGGGTGTTTTTTTCCTTCTAATCTATGTAGGGGGCATGTGTGAACCTTCTAATGTGAAAGGTTGGTGCGTGCAAGTTAGTTTTTGAAAGTTACACTGATTCATTTTAGGGCTCTTCATCTCCTACTATTCATAATCTTTTCATCCCATTTGACAAAAAGGAGTGTCAACAACTTTTTACTACTAAAGCTGAATACATAGTTGTAGGGAGTTACTATGTGCAAATTTTGTCAAATAAACACACATTTCTAGATTATGGATATCAATTCAGACATTTCTCTATAAATTATGACAATGAAAGTGAAATAAATATTCCTAATAATCCCATGAATCATTATAGAACAAAGAATATTGATGTTAGACGTCACTTTTTGAGATATCATTTTTAGAAGGGTAATATAACTCTTGAATTCATAGGAACTGAACACTAGCTTACTAATTTTTTCACAAAACCATTTAATTGAAATAGATTAAACTACATAAAACATGAATTAGGAATGATAAAAAAATTAGTATTTAATCTTGGAGGATCCACCATTGGACAAGACGATGTTGAACAAGCCACCATTAGAAAACCCACCATAGGACATGCCATATTTGGACAAGACACCATTGGAAAATCCACCATTACATAAGACCTCATTGGAATGATCCACCATTTGAATGATCTAACATTGGGATAATCCAACATTATGATTCTTCCGATCTCTATTTTTATTCTACTATTGTTGAACCTTTGTTTTTTTACAATTACTAATTTCTTATGGTAATATTTTTATCTGATTTAATTTTCTATATTTTATTATATTTTTTGAATTTAAATACCTAAATGATAAATTATGCTTAAAATCTAAATCTTATTAACTTCCTCTCACACCTTATCCCATAAAATTGTTTCATCTTTCCTTTCTCTCGCAACCTTAGACCTTCTCACACCCTTTCTTCAACCTTTGTTTTTCTGTAATGGTGAGATTCAAGCACACTCATAAGTCATCTAATAAATAATAGAGGATTAAAAATATGTATAGAGGATAACCAAGACAATATATTTTCAAGATGAATAACTCAAAACATGAAAATCATGTGGTTGTTTTCGAAAAGGATGTAGATATTGAATTGTTGTTATCTAGAAAGTCTAGTGTTTAGGGTGATCCAAGACTAGGGATGGGTAGACTGGTTCTCTAGAAATGAAATACCTTTCATCATAGGTTGGTTGATCAATTCTATCAGTACACAAGTTTTTGTTTTGGTGAAAGTAAGGATTACATCAGATCATGATTGATGGAAAAGTGTTTACCATTTCATCAAAAAAATGGGCATGGTGTATTCATGTGCCTCACCAAATAGTTTTTAAAGACTATAAAAATCTTATTCCCAATGATAGTGAGTCATTTTATTATGATATTTCTTTGATGGAGCTTTCTGGAGATGGAAAATTGAGAAGGCCTACTACTATTGAGTTGGATGATGAATGTTGATTTATTTTTAAGTTTATTTAGTAAATGTTGTGTCCATAGAAAGGGGAAGTACTATGAGATATCAGGATGTGTATCTTATATTCCTTATGAAACAAGGGTATATGAATAACCTTTGTAGATACCTCATGGTACACATGATGGAAATGAGAAAGTCATATTCTAGGTCTAATTCTCTTATTTATCCTAAGATGATTTTAGCCATGTTGGAAAAAAATTCTTGATAGATGGGGATGATGATTTTTAAGTGAATTGTGGTAGTTTGTGCTTAATTAATGTTACATTAAAAATAACTAAAGTGAATTAGAATCCTTGAATGATAAAGTGGGTTGAAGATAATGAAAAGATCTATGAGTATTTTAATCATGTAGACCGTACTACTAAACCTAATAACCTTTTTTATCCTAGATTGGATCCAGATAAAGTAGTTGATTATTATGATGAGGAAGAAGTTTTTGGGAATGAATTTGATGAATTAGAAAGATCATTTTAAGAGGGTAGTGACCTAGATATCCCTAAGATCCTAGTTATTTCTTTTAGACCTACAAGTTCACCTACTTCTCTCCCTACCAGAGAGAGTGAGTTGAGTAAAAAAGATAATGATGATGAAGATACTGATGTCTCTATAGATAATCAAATTAAAAGTTCTTCTAAGTCTTATATAGAAGTTTTTGAGATCTATAATGGTTTTGTGGATGATAAAAATGGTGAAAGTGTAGATAATGAGGAGGATAGTAATGGAAATTGACCTGATCATGATGATTCTTATGATGTCAAGATGACTCAATTTCATTATCCTCCTCCTATGACTTCAATTGGGTCTATGGAGAGACATGGTTCAGCTAGATCCAAGTATTTGGATAGATATTCTTTTGATCATCTAGTTCGTGGTGCTTCCTCTACTAGAGGAGAGACCAAAGTACTTATTGAGGGGGAGGAATCCCCAATATCTATTGGTCATTGAGATGATCCTATATATCCTGTTGATATGACTTCTTCTGGAGGGGAATTATCTGAACTTGATGCATAGGAAAAGTTCCTAGGGTATATCCAACTTGGACCAAACTACTCAGAGTCAAAGTAAGTCAGAGAAGAAGAATAATATCACAGAGGTGCTCAAGATGGTTCTACCTTGGCAGAGGATGAGGTTTCATCTAAGTGGTAGTGTTCTATAGGTTCCAAATTGCATAGACTATCTTATGTAGGCATTGGTGATAATAGAAGGGGTGATGACCACAATAGTCCATCAAAACATGGTGAACCTGTTATCTCAATTAGAGTTGGGGTAGTTCATAAGGGATCCCTTGTAGTGAAGATTGATCAATCTGGTGAGTTTCAATTTTTTTTCTTTAGATGTACTTGTTATATTAGAGCATGTATAGGCTATTGTGCCTAGTTCTAAGAGATCCAATTCACCTCAACCTACTATTACTACTATTATAACTTCATATTTTGTATCTATAGAAGATTTAGAGTCTTTCAGATAGATATTTATTTCACATTTTAGTAGAGTTTTAATATCTCTGGAACCTCTTATTATATAGCTTAGTGAAGTTGATTCCATAAATTTGTTTGAGTTGGTTGTTTACCATATTCATCCGAATATGAATTTTCTTATTTAGGAAGTATAAATTAAAAATAAAAGTCTAGAGAGTGATATTTTAACCATAGGATCTGTTATGGTGGAGATGAGGATCTCTTTTTCTGTTAGCCATGCTACTATGTTCGAGAGGTTGGAGAGTTTAACTGTTTCTGCTTCTACATCGATGATCTACCTCATTCTACCATAGTGGATTCCAAGTTGATAAAATATATAATTAGAAAGTAATTGAAATATTTTATGGGTGATATCCATACATATAATCAGGAGGATCTATGCCAAATTAAATAGCATGGAGTGTACATATACAAACTATTTAGAGAGTGTCTGAATGGAGCATGAAGTTATAGGGAAGTCATCACCAAATCCATAAAATGATATCTGCCCTAGTTATTAACTAATCATGAATTGAATTACCATTTCATGTTTTCAACTGAAAACCTAAGGATACAACATGTTACTAGGGATTTCAAGGAATAAGTATATCAATTAAAGGTATTGGAACCTTTTATCTAGTTATTCATGGAACATAAGAAAATTTTATTCAGTGCTATAGAGAGAGATAGTAACATTATTATAGAATTTTTTAATCTTATGAATCCTTTTTTTTTGTATTTGGAACTTTAGTGGTTGCATCATATGTGATTCCCATGACATCTTTCACTTATTCTCCTTACTCAGTTCCTCAAGATCCTCAATATCAGACATTTTCTATGTCTCTAGTGGAATCTATTAGGTTTCTTAGACCCATGGTCATTAGAGAACTACCTTAGACTACTTCATCACCTTTAGTATCTACCTCAAACCCCTCAACATCTACATTAGTTCTTCCTACCTCTAGAAAGGGCAAGGGACCTGCTGATCCTACCTCTCAAGCTGAGAGTGATTCAGATTAGCATTATTCTTTCTTTTTGGCTACAATCCAATGGTTTTTTACTTAATGGAATTTTTCTTTTTTATTCATATTCATGTATTTCTTCTTGAAATTTATTTTTTCTTACATTATATTTTTGATAATACCAAAATGGGTTGAACAGTTATGGAATTTACCTGATATTCTTTCTTTGATACCAAAATTATTTAGATACCAAAATTATTTGGAATACATTTACCTTTTAAACCAACCTTATCCTTTGATAATTATCCATTAATACAACATTTATCTTTGATACCACACTTATCCTTTGCTACCAAATTTTTTGAGTTATTATTTGACATCATAATTATTTATATGGGTTTTATTATTTGATACCAAACATATTAGAATGAAATTTAAGTACTTCTATTTTATGATTTGATACCATATCTTTAATACCAAATATATTTCAAGTATTTCTATTTTTCTTTTTTAATTTAAAAATATCACATTATATTTTTGAAATGTTAAACTGAATGTTACACTTCAAAATCATCTATTTATGCCTAATTTTGTTTTACACATGGTCTATAAAATTACACGATTTGTGATCATAAAAATAGAGATATTTGTGGAATCTCCTTGTTTTAATGATCACAAATCATGTTTCTTATATATATAATGAATTTATTTTTTATGAAAGTATATTATTTGATAAAACATAATTTGAAGAAAATTGTATAAGTGTTGAAAGGTTCCATGGAAAGTTAATTTCTACCACCACTAGGTGTGATACCGCTGGATTTTTTTACTACCATGACTGGATACTGCCAAACTTTCTACTGCCAAAGTGGTGTTACTGCTAGAGTGGTGATACTGCTAGAATTTTCTACAGCCAGAATGTGCCACCATCAAGTATGCCACCCCTAGGATTTTTCAACCACCAATAGTTCCACCATCAGATTTTCCACCATTTCTATTCGAAAACATTAGAATTTAATTATCCTAATGATAAGTTTATGGGATTTAATTCATTGGTATTATTTAATTATTAATCATAACACATTGCACATATGCATTTAAGAAAAATTAAATATTTGGTACAAGGATCCATAAAATCTTCATGATTATTCTTCAATGTGTATTTGAAGATGCAGTGATATATATTTTGGAAGATGTACCTCATGTGCATGGTGTATTGATCAATCCAAGAAAAAAATTTCATGCTGAATACATAAAAAAATATGAGTGTGAAAGTGTGGAAAATATTTAAGATCAAGTTCCTTTGTCACACTGAATCAAGAGAATTACTTCATAAGAATCTTCAAACAGAAAAGAGAACTTCATGGAATTTTTTCTAAAAATTTCAAATAAATTTTTCAAGATCCTCACTAAGAAAAATATGGGGACTCTCAAGCTTCTAGATCCTTACAAACCAAGCAACACTTCATTTCTTCATCTCTATTTATTTTATTTATTTTCTTTTTTTATACATTTGAGTGGTGTTTTATTTTACTCTGTATATTTACACACACTAACTCTTTCACTTAAACTAGAGAATACTCAATATTCTCTCTATCTATTTTCATCTGCTTACCCACATTTATTATGTAAGAGGTCCTTGTGTAGACCGTTTTGTTTTTCTTTGCATTTATAGTTAAAGAAGATAATGTTAAGCCTCCAAAACTTTTTGTTGTTGTGTGTATACTTGATTTAGGTTGTGGATTATATTATTTGATATAATAATCTTCTTGAAAAAGGTGATTTACAAGTGTATGGGATTAACTCTCTACTTGATACTAAACCCCTTGTCTATTCTATTGTGTGTTTATTTTTTGTTTTCATTGTTTCGAAGATTGAACTACATTTGATTTAAACTATAAAATAACAAGTACATTGACTGTTAGTCTTACCTAGTGTTTATATAAATATTTGATTATGTAAATGTATTTCAAAAGTTAAATTAATTTCATATATTTTTTTAACCAATCCATAATCAATCTTTGAGAGATATTTTAAAATATAAAACTTACATTAAACTACTATTTTGATTAAATGGGAAAATTTAATATCATTGGGTGATATTATTAGAATTTTTTAATAGAAATTTTATTAGGAACTCATTCTATCGCCTTCTTGAGTTAGTCACTCCAACCAACACTTTCCATTCATAGAAAAATAATAACGCCGTTTGTAAATACATGTGGATTACCACCTCTATGAAGCGATGTGATTCGTTTTTCATTTCCACATCACATATATGGTATATATGAAAATATTTAAATAAATAAAATTATATTTATAATATAATTATAATTTTTGAAATATGAAATAATACTTACCTTCTTTCCATCATGAACATTGACAATTGGAATTGTTACTCTTGCATACATGCGATATACTATCTCTGTGATTCTAACATAGTTCATTTTTTATAACCATTATTTCATGATGGGTTTTAAAATTATATTTTATGTAAAAAAATTAAAATTATTTTATGATTCTAGATATTATTAAATAATAATCTCTTTGACCTTAGTCAATTTTCCAAAGAGATTTTAGACATCTGAGTCGAACATCGTCAAAACGTCCCACTTAAAACTAAATGATTAAGTACTAGAATAAAACATGATAATAAATATATAAAAAGAATTAAAACATGATAAATGTTATTAGTAAACTAAATAATTAACATAATTTTATTATTTGGGAATATAAGAAACCCACAGGATGAGTCGAGCATGAGGTAAGAGATCTCTCCTAAACACCCTTTATCTTTGGGTTATGAACATTATCCCTCTAACTCACTTTATCTCTCTTTAATGGTGTGGAATAATTATAATTTTTTTATATATGCATATCACATATATGACATGATTATTCTACCTTCAATTGATGTTTTAATACATTCCTTATGTTCATTTCTCAATTTCCTTCATTATGAAATTTCCGTTAATTGTGATATGAAGAAAAATTATGCAACCCATTTTATTTTCATGGGGAATTCTTATATTTATGACTTATGATTGAATTACATTATTTCTAACATGTACTCATGATCATTTTATTATGGGTGTACCTAGATACCACTCCAACCCATTGAGTAAATCTTTTGTATCAGGTGATGTTATGTATGGGATTAGAGAGTAAACCTAATCCATTATGGGACCTTGTACAAAAAATGATTTTGTTTAGGAAGTTATCCTTGAATCATTTTTATGCCATGTTATATGTTTCCCCCCACATTTACTATTATTCTATGATCATAGAAAACCATGTTATTTATTTCATGCTTTCATGTGATTACTCATGATCCTTCTCTTTTATGATATCTTGTTATAAATTTTACTGGCACATTATGTTTCCTTGTCATGTTTCTTCTCTTATTGGGATTTTTATCCCACCCCTTCAATTTATTTACTCCCCATTTTATGTAGTTTTAGGAGATAAAATTGATTTAGGATCTCATTATGGAGAATAAAATAAGGATTTCATGTTTTAGTTTCCATTTGATATATTATGTATTGGTTCTGACCATAGTGGAAGGGTACGATGGTGAGATATATATTAAAATTTATTTTTATATTCAAGTTTCCCAAAATTACGAGAGATGAAATTTCACATAAAATATATAATTAATTTATTTAATACTATAAGAAATGAATACCTGGTCTTAGGATCTTTCTTTGATGTAAATTTTGATCGGTTTAAAAGATCCTTTCAGATTTCCCTCATTGTGATGTGAAGATACAAGGGTAAAATTCCTCTTGCGGTGATCCACATGTTCTCCTTTGATCTCCAATCAATTCCAATCAATATCTAGTTGAAAGTGGGGAAAAATGATTCTATTTCATTATTTTTATTGATCACTAATCCTTTAGTATTGAAGGAATGTCTCTTGAATTTATCATTATTGAGAGGGAGAGAGAATGAGGAGTCAAGAGAGAGTTTTTTTTCATATGAATTATCTATTTTTATTACACCAATTGATTTTTTCAAAGCCTAAACAATAGACATAACCATAAATTTATAGTGCTAGGGTTTACATTAAAATAAATATTTAATTCCATGTTAACCCAAGAATAATATAATAACCTTTAATAATCCCCATACCACATAATAATTATAATATAATTTTATGGTGTACACCAACTTTCATAAGAAAAAATATTATTTAACACTCTTGTTTTATAATATTTATCACTAGACGCAATAATTGTCCGTTCGAACTCCTCTAGCATTTATTGAACACATGAATATATATTTAATTTAAATATTTAATTCATTAATAAATATTTACGATCAATAAAACATGAATAAAATTATTCCTTGATCTTAAAAATAATATTAATTCAATTAATTAAATTCAAATATAATTTAATTGAGATCGTTGGTAACACTTTGTGTGTGACCCTCTAGGATTCTTTCTCGTTGTAATTAAGCGGTCTTGCCTAAAGTCCATGATTACTATCTAGAAACATGTCAAACAACCCAACAGAAAGAACTTAATGTTGTGATGATAAAAACCATATACAAATGCTCAGTATGTAATACAATCCCTTTGTCACAATATGTCATTAAAAAGGTTTTACATCTATGTCACCAACATATTTTATTGATATGTCTTTCATTGACTTATAAAATAAACATTTCATTACACCATGGACATGGTATTTAGTGAAAAAATTATATTCCAATCAAAGTGTCAAGATATCAACATCCAAAAAATTAGAAGGGAAATATGATTCCTCGACTTAGCCATTAAGGACATGTCAATCATGATGCACCCAACATACTATACCTCAACATAGACATATTTCATCACTTTTTCCCTCATATAATATAAGAACATGAGTCATTAAATACATTAATAATAATCTTAATGTCTAAGTACCATTAGAAACGCTCACAGATAAGAATATTTGATGACACCAAAACATGCAGAATTCATCTTTGAGGGTCTGTTCTCTTAATCTCCCATCTTGGATATTATAATGTGAAACATTTATAAGAATAATCCTAATCCACTTATGATTGAACATACCTGAAATTATATGTACCATTTTTCCCATCATAGTACGTTATCCAACCATAGAACATTATTTAAGAATATCATCATGAAAATTCATGGTTCTCATTATAATAGGGAAATATTATAACCTTATAAATGAGGCATATACTCTATGAAGTTATTATATTAATTTCATGAAGAAAAATGATCAATATGTAATAAGAAGTTTTATTAATTCTAAATACATCAAATATACATGTAATCAAAGTAAAAAACAATTATTACTAGGACACCAACTAAAATAAACTCCCACTTAGACTAGAGCCAATTTCCTATTACTTTCTCTCTACTAGACCTCACATGATAATCATGTTTATGCCAATTTAAGTATTTACTCAAGGGGTCCACCATGTTGTCTTCCATGGAAAAGCTGCTCACTATAACCTCACCTCTCTGATAAAGTTCTCTCAGGATATAATACTTCAAAGTATGTTCTTCATCCACTGATGTGACCCTGTATATTTTACTAGAGCCACCAAGGTGTTATTATCATAGTAGAGTGTGATGGGATATTTATTTCTTCATACCATGTCAAGATTTTGGATGAATTTGGGCATCCATACTACTTCTTTAACTATCTTTGAAGCTGCAATATACTCGAACTCATCTATAGAATCTGCGGCCATAACATGCTTTGAGATCTCTCAGCTCAAAAAACCTCCATTAAAAGTGAATATGCATCTTGTATGTGACTTCATGTCATTTTGGTCAGTTTTAAAACTAGAATCTTTATATACAATGTTGACTAGTTCTTCATCTCCTCCATAAACCAAGAACATATACTTAGTATGTCTCATATACATAAGGATAGTCTTGACTGTTATCCAATGGTGGTCACCTAGATCATCTTGATATATCCTACCACACTTAATTCATAGGTGACATATAGTGTAACACATAGCATGTCATACATTATGGACCCAATCGTTGATGCGTATGAAATCTTTTCCATTCTATTTCCTTCCTCATGTATTTGAGGAAACATTTTCCAAGAAATATGGATTCTATGTGACACTGGAAAAATAACCTATTATATTGTTCAATATTGAATCTCTTTAGTATCTTTTCAATGTATATACTTTGACTTAATATGAGAAACCTTTAGGATATATCATGATGGATCTTGATACCAAGTATATATGTTGTCTCTTCCAAGTCCTTTATAGAGAATCATTTATTAAACCACATATTAATAAACTATAGACTGGTATTTTGTTTCCTATGAGTAATATGTCATCAAAATATACTATTAAGAAAAGTATTTAACTCCCAATAAACCATTTATATACATAACACTCACACTCATTCTTTATGAATCCAAATTATATTACAGATTCCAAAAAAAAATTTCCATAAACTAGATGAATTATTTAATCCATAAATGGATTTTTTTTTTAAATTTTAATACCTTATTGGCATCCTTTATAGTCAAAAAGATTTTAGGTTGTTTCATATAGACATATTATAAAAGGTTCCCATTAAGGAAGGATGTTTTGAAATCAATTTTTCAAATCTCATAGTCATGGTAAACCACAATGGTAAGAAGAATTCTAATGGATTTCAGCATTGCAACTAGTGAAATGTTTCATCGTATTCAATTAAGTGATGATATTTAAACCATTTTGAAACCAGTTGTTCCTTATAGGAATTGAATTGTCCTTCCATGTCTAGTTTATCCTTTAATACCCATTTTCTATAAATGATCTTTACATCCACTGGAGGATCTACCAAAATCGAAACATGGTTTTGGTATATGGAATATATTTTATAATTTATTGTTTCTTTCCACTTGGAAATATTTATTCCACTTAATTATTCCTTATAAGTGAAAGGATCATTATTATCAACATATAATGAGTGACCATCCTCGATGACTATAAAAACATACCATTTTGGATATATAACCTCTCTTTTACTCATACGCATTACTTGTGTCTTTGGAACAATTTCTTCCTTTATGGGGATTTACAGAATCCATTCCTATGCCAACTCTTGTATACCTTGAGCCTCAAATTTATTTAATTTTATCTCATTCCTGCTATCTTTTTTAGATATGTTCTCCCTATCAAGGGACATGGTGTGTCTTTCCACTATCACCTTTTTTCAGGGGTTATATAGGTAGCATCCCCTTGTTTATTTTTGTTATACTATAAGGGTACACTTTATTCCTCAAGGTAAATGTTTGTTACCTAGAGAGGCCTTAACAAACGCTTTAAAACCCCACACATTTATGCTGGAAAACACAAGCTTTTTCTATTACATAAATTGTATGGTATACATTCTTCCGCTATATTTGGAACTTGGTTTAGTATTTTTGTTGTTGATTGTAATGAATATACCTAAAACGATCATGGAACACTCACAAAAAATAATCATTAATTTCACAATGTACAATGATGCGTGAGTCCTCCTTTCACTTACACAATTCCACTGAGGTGTATAAAGAGGAGTGAGTTGAGATAGGATCCCAAAATATTGTGAGTAATCAATGATTTCATGATTATGATATTATCCACCATGGTCTGAGTATAGTTACTTAATCATATTACCACGATGGTTCTCAAATTCATTCTTGTATTCCTTGAATTTATCAAAAGAATATAACATATACCTCATTAAGTAGGAATATCAATTTCTACTGAAATCCTCAATAACGTTTATGAAGTATGAGTGACCACTTATTTCCTTAAAGGGAAATGGTCCACACACATTTGTATGAACTAATTATATAATATCTTTAGCCCTTTCACCTTTTTAATTAAATGGGGTTTTGGTAATTTTACCTTGTAAACTTTCATGACATATAACAATAGGTTTTAGTTAAAAATAATCTAAATATCTATATTTTTATAATTTAATCAATTTATTTTCATTTAAATGACCTAATTAGTGATTCTATAATTGGGTGTGGTATGAGTCTTGTGAAAAAATTTCCTTATCAATTTCCATGACTTGGTTTGTGTAATCCAACACATAATTTTTTTATTTAAATGCACCTTTCCATAAAAAATGTAATCTTTATAAAAGAATCCAAATTAATTTCCAAATATGAAAATAAATCCATCCATATTAGGCCTGGATATAGAAATAATATTTTTGTTAATTGATGAAAAATAATAACAACCTTTAAAAACAAAGATCGTTCTGGTCGGTAACGTGAGGTGGTAGTCCTTGATAGATACAGCAAGAAGTTTAGATACTTTGGATTCATGAAGATCTAACTCCCCTCAATCAGTCATTATGAATCCACATGTTTCCTAAATTTTAATACATTTGTGAGAACTAAAAGCTGTATCTAATACCCAATTTTTAGAAATAGATAAATTTTAATCGATAAAGAACACACATGAGAATTCACCTTTCTTCTTTATATGGGTGAAATTTTTCTTCTAGTGTCCCTTCATGACACATAAAAAATTTACAACATCATATCCCCTTGCTTTCCCCTTTATCTTCCTCTTCTTGGAAGGGGGGGGGGGAGAAGTTTTGGGCTTAAATATATTTTCTTTCCCTTTCCATATTTCTACCATAAGCACAAAAGTATTTTCATTATTTTTTCCTTATAAATTGGTGAAGAAGACCGAGAAGATTTATCAATGACTTCTCAATGTTATCTATATTAAAATTCACAACAAAGTTGGAGAAGCTCTGAAAGAGTGATGCCAGAATGAGATCGATGCTCAGTTCTTTGGGGAGTTTAAATCCTAGAACCTCTAGGCGCTCAATGTAGTTAATGATCTTGACTATGTGAGGCATAGATAGGGCACCCTTTCCAAGATTTATTTGAAGTAGTGCCTTGTATATCTCAAACCATTCCTTTATATCACTCTCTAGGTAAAGACCACAGAGGTTCTCTAGCATGCTATATGCATCCATGTTTTCATGATACTTAATGAGTTCACTCAAAATAAATAAAAGCATCCAACAATGAGCATAAATTGAATTGCTCAAAATTTTTCCATGTATAATGAAATCATCATCACTCACCTCTTAAATAAGTAGGTTAAACTTTTAGGATTCTAGCCTGAAATATTTACATTAATGGAATGACATAACCTGAAGGTATCTAAACCACTCCCTGAAGTTAATGCCAATTAAGAGGTTGTATTTATACAATATTGATCATAGGGATAATGCAGTTGATGATATTTCAATTTTATTCAACAATTAATAGAGCATATTATTAGAACTTTTTTGATTATAAATTATATGATAAATAAAAAATTAATTAATACTTATTAAATATCCCACTATTTTATCAAGTCCTAATAGACCTCACCATCGAACTCATAATGTCTTATTTCTTTAACATTCTAGGAGAAAGGATCCATATGCCTATTCTCATAACCCCAATGAGGGTTGTTCAAGAAACTTGAAGGTATTTAGGTAGGAATGTCGTTTCCAATTGTGGGCTTGCATCTCCTTGATAAATTGAGTGCACTCCCCTATCCTGAAATCTTGACTTGGATTTCCTCAACAGTTGCCTCCAAGTTATATCATGTTTAGTAAGGGATATTTCTCTTAGTGAAATATGGTCTAGTAAACCCATAACCTTCCTAAGAAATCTATGTTAAAATTAAGTGTCCCAAAACGGGTTACCAAACACTTAGTTCTAAGGGTTTCATTCCTAATCAAGTAATGGAAGGCCTCGTCTGACTTAATATTTAATTGAGAAAGTATAATTTATTATTCATAAATTTTATATTTTTTTATCATTTACATGTCTTGTTAATATTAAGTGAATGTTACTTAATTAATTAACCATGTTGTATAAAAAATTTAGGCACTATTAATTTATTAAATTTCTTTCTTTTCACATTAATTCATTTATTTATGTGATCATAGCCTTACCTCCACAAAATAAATAATTTCATTGATAAAAAAAATTAAATGACCCAGTCAGGAGATTTATATAATGGTTTATTTAATGAGAGTACATTAAATAAACCTTTGACTTAGGATAAATAATTAATATTGGTAGTCTTGTAATGAGTTACAACATTCCACATGTTCACCTGTGTAATACCTGGGTTGACATCATCATGGTTCTATCTTGAACTGTCTCAACACACCTTGGTAAATTGAATTAATTAAAAATATTTATAACTCACATGTATGTGAGGGGAAAAAATGATTGGTTAAAGGGTAATTACATAAACACCCTTGGACACTCATTTCCTACATAATAATGGAGGGGGGATGACTCACACACCATAAAATTTAATTTAATAATAAATAATTAAAAACCCATGCAATAAATTAAATTAAATAAATTCCAACACTTATACTGGTCTTCGTCAAGCTCATGAATGATCATACATGAAACATATATGAAAAATTAAATGGATAACATTCATTTATTATTCATTATAAATTATTAAGACAAACATGCTTGCATTAATTAATTAATTAATTAATTCAATTTCATTTTAAGGAAAATAAAAATTAGTTTCGAGATAACTATTATTAAGGAATTAATTGAAAATAAACGGTAGGGACAAAAGTTCTATATTTATGACAGTAAATTAATTGAACATTTAAAATTATTTAAAACCCTTATTAAATTTTCAAACATTTAATGTACCAATCAAAGCAACAAGTTTTTAATGCTACAATTGTCAATTTAATGTAATTTAATTCTTCTATTAATTGGTAGACAATACATTGTGTACTATATAGCTACACTCTGTATACCACTGTTTTTATGTATCCGCTTTACACCCTTGGGGACTTGACATTTTGACTTGGTTAGACTAAATTTCTTGTACATTCAAGTTACACACCATTTATCATTTTTTTTAACAAAGATACTCACATGTGTCTTTAGAATGTATCTCGGCTAGTTACACTGTGTGAAAAAAAAAACAGCTACATACCATGTGATCCAAATGGTGTTGCCTATGAAACCCGCCAAAAGGCTCTACATGTTCTCGGGTGAATGACTGCAAGATGTGTACACTCCAGTTGAACAACATGTATCTCTAATTCTGTTTATCTAGATAAGTCAATGTATATATTGAATGTAGGAATTGATAAAATGCACAATGTGTACACCACATAAATATCTTGTATATCATAAATGCTCAAGGTTGTCCATATCATGTGGTTTTACAATGTATTATGACCACATAGATTGTGTGATTTACATCACTAACTTGTGTAGACTAGATGAGGTGTATGCCGATATACATTTTGTAATCTGACAATCATGTTCCAGGTTAGTCAGTGAATAAACAACATACACTACATGTAATAACTTCTTGACATGACCTATATCTTGTGGCATGGCCAGGTGTAATGTACAAGGGTACATGACATGTACTTCGGAGTAAAAATCGTGTAACCCTATCTTACTGGTCAAAAATTGGAAGCTCTAGATGGAATCTCCAGATGTTATTCATCTTTTTGAAGAGCTTTAAGAAAATTAATAAATGAATTAACATGATTAATATGTTTATAACATGTTAATTCAAATCAAATTAAAGAAAGAATAATAATAAATGAAAATTCAACCATGATTTTGTAAGAATGAACAATCAACTAAATAATTATAAATTTAAACATGAACCCTAGAAAACAAATTTTTGGTCACAAGTGCAGCAGAAGTGTGCGGTGGTGAGAGATATATTAAAATTTATTTTAATATTCATGTTTACCAAAACCATGAGTGAAGATCTTGAATATAAAATTTATAATTAATTTATTTAATATTGGAAGAAAAAAATACCTAGGTTTATGATCTTTCTTCGATGTGAATATTGATCTTCTAAAAATAACCTTTTGGGTTTTCTTTATTGTACTATGGGGATCCAAAGATAGAACCCCTTTACTGGGGATCCACACATTCTCCTTTGATATCCAAGTAACTCTAATCGATCTCCAGGTGCTAGCGTGGAGAATCGATTGTCTTGTGTTGTTTGTCTTGATCGTTCATCCTTTAGTCTTGAAAGAATCTCTCCTATGTTTCTCATTTTTGAGAGGGAGAGAGATGGTGGAGTTTGGAGAGAATTAATTTTCCACAACAATTCTCTATTTTGAATAATCTGATTGATTTTTCACACCCTACACAATAGACATAAAAATCTAGTTATAGAGATGGGGTTTATGTTAAAATAATTATTTTTTTACATGTCAAACATTAAATAATATAACAACCATCAATAAAAATAATGGTACATAATAATAATAATCATATTACTATTTTGTGGTGCGCACCAAATTTCTCAACAAAAAATATTATTTAATCATCTTTTCATTTAATATATTTCACCAGACATGGTTTTGGTTTATTCAGAATCCTTTAAAATTTATTAAACACTTGAATAAATATTTAATTTAAATATTTAATTCATAAATAAATTCTTGTGATCAATAAAATGTGAATAAAATTATCCTATAGTCTTGAGAATAATTTTCATTAAATTAACTAAATTCAAATAGAATTTAACCGAGATCATAGATAACCCTTAGTGTGAGACCCTCTTGGATTCTTTCTCATTAGCATTAGGTGGGCTCGACTAAAGTCCAAGATTACTCTCTAGTAACAGGTCAATGCACCTAATAGAAATAACTTAATATTTCAATGACAACAACCACATAATAATGTTGACAGTTTAATATAATCCCTTTGTCATAATATATAGTTAAACAGGTTGCACATATGTGTCACCAACCTATTTTTTTGGTACTTATTTCATTGATTATATGAAATAAACACATATTTACACCATTTGCATGTAATTTAACTCAATAATTCTATTCCAATCAAATGGTGGGGATATCAACATCTATAATATTGGAATATACAAATCCTTCATTGAAATATCCATTAATGACATGTCAATCATGATGCACCCAATATACCCTATCTCACTGTGAACATATTTCGTCGTTATTTTCATCATAAAATATAAGTGCATGAGCCATGACATGTATTAATGATAATATTTAAGTATAAGGACTATTACACATTCTTATAGATAGGAATATCTTATGAAACCAATATATATATATTTTTTCCGGAAATGTTCTCATAATCTCCTATCTTGGAGATTTCCAAGTGAAAACATCCTGAGAAGAATCCTCATCTATTTACAAGTAATGGCACATGAAAACCTATGTATTATGTGTCCTATAATAGTACGTTATCTAGCCGAAAAACATTATTTAAGAATATAATCATAGAACTTCAATGTTATAATCATATCAGGGAACTTCTATGACCATATCAAAGAAACATATACTCTAAGACACTATTAAATTTGATTCATGGAGAAAAATGAAATATTTCTAATAAATAAGTTTAATTAATATTCAATACATCAAATATAAATGTAATCAATGTACAAATAGTTGATCGTAGGGCATAAACACCAACATTATGAACCTAGTCTTCCAAAGACACAATGACTTACGATATTTGGGTTGTACTTATTAGATATTTTTGTTTAAAAATCATGTAATAATATGTGTAAATGTGTTGCATCTCTATATTTGGTATTAAATCAAGGTATAGTAATTTTTTGGATTAGTAGTAGAAAACATTAGTGATAAACCTAGAGATAAATCTATGTATTGGAAAATAACCTTTAATTTTGGTGAAGTTTAGAGTGAGTGGTTTCTAATAAATTACATCCCTTTATGGATACTACAAGTGGATGTTTTTATGGAGTAGAGTGACTATATCTGAACTTAATGTATTACACAAGTAGTGAATATTAAGAGATTTTAGTATGACTAGAAGACATTCAGTGTATTCTCATTAGAATAGCCCTCAGTGGTGAACTATGTAAAACTATAATATTGTCCCATTGCATGTGAATTTTTGATTACTGCACGATTCCATTTGATAGGTTTAACAATTTCTTACCAATGTGGGAACAAGATCCACCAGCTTAAAAGAAAAGGTGTAAACCCTGATTCACCCCTCCCTTGTTAGGCTGTTATGGGGTCCTATAGGTGGGACCTGAGAAATTCATGATAGTATTGGATCAAATATCTCAATTTATGAATAAAAAATTCAATCATGTGGAACAAAGTCTTCCTTCTTAGAAATGGAATGTTACAATAAAGTATTTTATATGAAAAATAACTTTATCGGATCATTTGATACTATTATCATGATACAATGTATTAACTCTATTGAGTGGATATTCTCTATCCTCCAATAAATAGATCAAGATAAATTTTTTCTATCCATTTATTATATTGATAGAGTAGACAATCAATGGTGGTCATTGATCAATAACACAAATATCAAATAGGATATTTATTCCATGGAATGTGAATACTTTAAGAAAGTATTATTCAATAAATATTTTCCCTGATCTATCCATCTTAAAATAGAGAATAAATTTATCAGAATAGAGAAAAAAATAAGATGAGACTATTAGGTCATATATGGAAAACCTCATAATGATTTAATGTTATTACTAAGACTTTATCATAAACACCAAAAGTATGGTGAGTCATTTCATTATTAGGTTAAATCCAAGTCTATAAAAATATTTATAGATTTGAGACTTTGATATCTATAAAGAGATTGTTCATTGTGCCCTCAATATCAATATGGATATCGAAGAATCTCAATGGTCTCATAAATCTTGGGATAAAAAGTGTAAAATAGAGTTTTCTTCATAAGTCTCAATGGATAAATACTTGGAGAAAAGAAAACCCAATATCACAATTTTCAAAGGTGTTTGAAGAAGCATCATGGAAACTATCTAAAGGGAACCATGTGATGTTTCAAATATGGAAAAGATGGGCATTATGATAATTATATCCAAATTTAAATAAAGAAACCCATAAACATGAAAGAATAAAATAAGGTTTAGATCAACAATCATACCATGATGTAGTGTTTCAACTTCAAAGAACATGGGGATTATGCAATCCAATACCCTATTCCAAGGGTTTTTGGAGAAAATCAATATAAAAAACTGCCAAGGCCTAAAGAGAAAAGAAGGGAATATAGTATCACTACTAATAAGGTGGATCCTAACAATGTTGTGGGGATTTGTATGCTAGTTATTCATTCATGAATATCCAATATACTTTTTTATTATGGTTTTATGCATTATTTAATATCTTTCAAGTTAAAAAAACTATTCAAACAACACATCAAAACATGGGGTTGATTTTTCTCTGCGAATAGAAAACAAAGTAATTGTTGCATCCCAAGTGTACAAATCCTCCCCAATTCATATTTGTGGCATGAATCTTCTAAAAAATATCATATTACTTATTTTAGTGAAGTTTGATGCTATATTGAGAATTTATTAACTATCCTTATATAGATAAAACATCAAAAATAAATATATTGAGATCACTCTTTATTTACCAAGTCATCCTTTGATACTGTACAAGTGTAAGAAGGATGAATCTCACTTGGAATCTTATGTTCAGGAATGGATATTACTTCCTCATGATAAAAAATATTTATCTTAAATTACTGAGATAGTAGAGAGAACATTGATTGAATAAATTCCCATTAGGAGGGATTAAAATAATTTATTCCTTAAAGAGTTGTATGTTATTTTTCTTGAATGAGAGGTTGAGTTCTCAATGAAACTTATAACTGGATCTCTGTCCATATTAAAGACACCTTATAGAATGTCCACCATTAAGTTGTAAGAGCTAAATAATCCTTTACAAGAGAATCTAGAAAAGGGTTTTATATCCTCAGGTGCTTCACCATGTGGTGCACCGGTCCTCTTTGTCAGAAAAAAAGGATAGGTCAATGAGCCTCTGCATTGATTATTATGAAATCAAAAAAATCATGATAAAAAAATGTACCCTCTGCCATGGATATATGACTTGTTAGATCAAATATGTGAGGATCAGTATTTCATTAAGGTGGAACTTTGATCAAGATAACAGTGATTAAGAGTGAAGAAGGAAGATATTCCCAAAACTTCCTTTCAAATAAGGTATGGCCACTCTGAGATCATAGTGATGCATTTAAAACTCACTAATTCTCCAATAATATTTATAGACTTAATGAATAGAGTCTTTAGATATTTCCTCATAAATTTTTTCACAGTATTTATATTTGATATTATGATAAACTCCAATAGAAAGGAGGATCATGAGAATAGTTTTAATATTGTGCTAAAGACTTTTTGAAAATAGAATCTATATGAAAAGTAAAGTTAATGCGGGTGTTGGATGAAGGAATTATCATTATTGGCTAATATTATCACAAGAAAAGAAATATTTTTGGACACTTATAAGACAAATATAATTGAGGACTGGCCTAGACCAATATATTTAATGGATATCCATAGTTTCTTTAGACTAGATGGATATTATTGATGATTTATGACAAGCTTGTTATGATTCTAAAACCTTATTACCATGCTAGTTCGGAAGGGGGTAAGTTTATATGGACCATTGAATGCGAAAAGAGATTTAAGGAGTTGAAAAAGAGGTTTATTACTACATTAATACTCCTAGTTCCCTCAAGTGGGAACTTTTCATGGTTTACAATGATGATTAAAAGAAGGTATTAGGCTGTTTAATGATGGAACATGAGCCTCATACCGGTTGGTGAGGACTACTTAAGTGCATCCAAATGACTCGGGATCAAATCTAGGTGGAGGCATATTTCCGAGTTACTATAGTAGTATTGTATCAGTACTGTAGTAGTACTGTAGGAGGAATATAGAAGGTACAGTTTAGCACTGTATTAGCTGAGACTATTCCCCCATTTGGGCCATCGGGCCACCGATTTGGTCCCCGAGTCCTTTAAGGCCTTCAGTACACCTAGGCCTTTGGGTCAGTAAGGCCTTCGGTCCACCTCAAGGCCTTCGAGCCACCTTAAGTGTAGACGTAAACCATACAACCTACAAGTAACAAGCTCCAGAAAGAGGATGAGCAAGGAGCTTTCATTATAGTAGAAGCTAAAAGGATTGCAAGAATGATAGGGTATGGAACCTTCCATCGGGACAAGCCTGAAAGCATAGCCGAACAGCCATATAAAGGTGGAGAGCTAATTTCATGATGAAGATGATGGGGAGGAGAAATTCTAAGTAGTTAGTCTGGGTTGTATGTAATGTTTGAATCCTATAAGCAATGAATTTTTACAAGGCCTATGGGCCATGTAATACTTATGCCCACGAGCCTTGTAAGGGTTCCACCTCACCCCTTGAAAGGTGGATTATCAAAATCAATAAAAAATGATGGCCTTCAGGCCATTGGAGGAGGTTGTTTAATGATGAAAAATGATAAAGTTATTTCCTACACCTCAAGGTATCTTAATGTTCATGAATCGAACTATCTAGCCCATGATTTAGAGTCAGATGTAGTGATATTTATGTTGAAAATTTGGTGACATTATCTATATGGGGAGAAGTGTGAAATATATATGGATAATAAGATTCTAAAATAAATATTCACACAAAAGGATATTAATATTCACTAGATAATAGGTTTGATATGATCAAGGACTATGACTTCTCAATCCATTACATCATGAGAAAGAAAAAAGTGGAAGATGATCAAAGTATAATGGATCAAAAAACCATATCACCAATGAGAATTGAGAAGGGTCCAATCTCCTTATACATGAAAAGTATGGAAATGATAATCATTAAGGAAGTGACAACATAATTCCTTTCAGAAATTATTTTTCAACCATACCTTCTATAGAAGTTAAAAAAAAGATCAAAGAGATTATAAATAAATTTAGAAGATTTTGGAAGCTATAAGAAATGGGAAATCCATGTATTTCAGAATTGATGAAGAATGATTTATTATATTTGAGTCATGATTATGTGCACCATAAAATATGAAGATAAAGAAAGTGAGGTGATGAGGATGCATGGATCATATTACAAATAATACTCAAATTTTTGAAATTAGACAAGACTTATCACTAAGTCAACTTTCAAGGATATACATCAGTGAGGTGATGAGGCTAAATGGAACACCACTATTTATTGTGTCTGATTGAGATATGGGATTTATCTCTAAGCACTAGAAGAGCCTCCAACATGCTCTAAATACTGAGTTGAACTTCAGCATGACTTATCACCCCCAAACTAATGGCCAATCTGAGTAGACAATTCAAACACTAGAATACATGTTTATACCATGCTTGATAAACTTCAAAGGATAATGGGATCAATTTCTTCCACTAGTCTAGTTCTCATACAATAATAAATTTTACTCGAGCATCAAAATGAATCATTATGAAGCCCTGTATAGTAATAGATATAGAACAATTGCGTTATAGGATGAGGATTCTGAATGAAAGATTTTTATACCTTAAATGGTTGAGGAAATGGTAAAAACGTTCAAGACTATTCAACAACACATCAGGAATAGTTAGATTTAATAGAAGATCTATACTGACAATCAATGACGAGACCAAGAGTTTGAGGTTGAGGATAAAGTGTTTCTCTACATATATCCATAGAAGAGATTCATGATATTTGGTAATAAGGGAAATCTATGACCCATGTACATCATCCCTTATGAGATTCTCGATTATATCGAAGTTGCGTCTTATCAACCATCATAACCACCAACCCTTCTCAAGTATATGTTGTATTCCATGTACCCCTATAGAAGGATTACATACCAGATCCCTCACATGTACTAAATTAATAGGTCATACAACTAGAAAATTATCTATCTGGTAAGGTTCAATTGGTAATGATCTTGGACCATAGAGATAAAGTTCTATTTAATAAGATAACTCACCAGGTTAAAGTATTATAACAGAACCATAAATACAAAGAGGCGACCAGAGAACTGATGGAATCCATGAATAAAAAGTACTACAACATTTTTTAACCTTATAATATAATACAAAATTTTTAGGGTGAAATTTATTAATGGTGGAATTATTTTACACCCTATATTTTAAATAAAACTATATTTGATAAAATATACATCATGCAACTCTAAGGCTAAAAAAACTATGATTATTTACATATGACCATTAAAACGTATCCTTTAACATAGAGAGTATGAATACGATTAAATAATTTATGAAATATATAAAATTTCTTAAAAAAATATAAATATATTTATAAATTATTTTTAAATAAGAACTCAATTTTTAATAAAAACATTTTATTCTTCCAAAAAATATTTTTCTTAAAAATGATTTGTATTGATTTTTGTGAGAAAATATTATAATTAATTTATAGAACTTCTAGAAAATTTATTTTATAAAATTAACTTCATTTTTTAAATCATAATATCAAAATTAACCTAGTTGTGAAATTTTGGGGTTTTTTTTGGAAAATATTGATTTTTCAGTGAATAGTGAAAAATATTGATTTTTTTGTAAAACTATCATTTCATTTCAATAAATTAAATAATTTAAAAATTCCATTATTATTTAAATTTTATTTAAAATTAAAATATTTTTTATTTAGTTATATTTAATCCAATTAATTACATTTTAATCATATTTATATCATATTTTAGTATAAATTTTTTTATGCTTAAAAACAAATTTATTTGAAAACTATTTTTAAGTACATAATATGTATCTATTTTAATTAATTAAAATAACCCCTAATGAGTTATTTCTTCAATGAAATTTATATTATATATATATATATATGAATTTAAATTCACATAATAATTATTACCATTTATGGAGTTAATATAAGATCATCTTATGCATGAAAAATACATTTCTTGAAAAACTGTTTTTGAAACATTTTGCAGGGTCATTTTGTTTAAATTAAATTATGAGTTTTTTTGAATAAAATTTGATAAAAAAATTTAAAATTTTTAAATCAACATAATTAATATTTGGTAAAAATTTCCACTTAATATTTTTTTATAATGAAATGTACAAATAGTAAAAATAAATTACAACGGTTAAGGTTAAAACGAGTTTACTTGTGGTTAAATGAAATGATAAGGGTATGTTTTCCAATTAAACTTGTCAAAATACTATGATATGGAAATAATTAAACCTTATAATTTAAATCCATTGAATCTATATAAAATATTTTAAGTATTTTTTAGGATAATGACTTTATCATTTTTTTCTTTTAAAAAATATCTAATTGAGTCCCCTCCTCCACTTATTTTTTATAATTTAATACAGAACTAAAACACTTACTTAAATCTATCATTATTTACTAGAGTCTTTGTAATGATAAAAAAACCAACCTAGGGAATCTTTTTGTGAAAACTATAATAAGTTGTTCAAATAAGAGATGTAATTATTAATAAAGAATTTTTGTTTTATTTATTCTTCAACACAGTTCAAATATTATTCAACTAAGATTATATAACAACAAAATAATCTACTATATAATAATATGTCATGATGTTAATTAAATAACCAAAATCCAAATCCTCTTCTATAAAACGGGAAACAAAACCATTATTCGTGTGTATAGAAGACTACCGTCGCACGAACAGATGTAATTCATTTTCCATCATCACCTATAATGAATATTTATTATGATTTATTTAATATATATATATATATTATTCATGACATATTTATAGTTATTTAATAGTAATATATCAAATATTTCCTTACTTTTCATTCATATAAAGATGATTACATCTTTTATAGGTATGTGGAGATTACCACATCCACGAAGCGATGTGATTTTTTTCATTACCAAATCATATTGATGGTATATATAACTTTATTTAAATAAATAATATTATATGAATTATATAATTATCATTCTACAAATATATAATAAAACTTACATTTTTTCATCATGATTGTTGAAAAATAGAAATGTTCCTCATGCGTGTATATGACCTACCATCTCCATGTTTATAATGTAGTTAATTTTTCATAACCATATTTTATGGTTTGTTTTAAAATTATAAATAATGTATAAAAATTATAATTATTTCATGATTCCTAATATTACAAAATAATAATCTCTTTGACCTTAGTCAAGTTTCCAATGTGAATTTTGATATATGAGCCAAACATCATCAAAACATCTAAATTGAATCAAAATGATTAAGTAATTGAATAGAAAATCATAATAAATAAAATAAAAGGAGTAAAAAAATTGAAAAATGTTTTTAAGTAAGTAATTAGTTAACATAAGTTTGTTATTAAGGAATATTAGGAACACACATGATAAGTCGGATAGGAGGCAAGGGATCTCTCTGAACCAACCTTTATCATTAGGTTATGATATTTATCTCTCTAACTCACTTTATATCTCTTTAAAGTTATGTAATGATTTTAAATTTTGTATAAATGAATATCACACACACACACACACACATATATATATATATATATACTTATTCTACCTTCATTTTAGGGGTAATACATTCATTATATTCATTTCTCAAATTCATACATTATGAAATTTTCTGTGATTATGTTATGAGGAAATATTATGAATCCCATTTTCTTTCCATGTGAAATTATTATGTTTATGAATTATTATTATCTTCATTATGTGGAACAAATAATCAAAAAAATCATTGTTTTACCTAGATAGTTCTCCAATGCATTGAGTAATGCTTTTGTCTCATGAGATATTATGTATGGGATTAGGGAGTAAACTTAATCTATTATTGGACTTTGTACACCATGTGATACTGTTTAAGAAGTTATCCTCAACTCTTGTTTAAGTCATTTTATATATTAATTCCATGTTTCCTAGGATTCTAGGATCTTATGATACCATGTTATTTATTTTATTATTTCCTGTGATTACTCAAGAACCTTATCCTTTATGATATAATTTTATACCTTTGACTTACATGTTATTTTTCTTTAAATTATTTATTCCTTTACTAGGATATTTTTCTCACCACTTTCTTATATGTATTCACTAGGTTATCCTATGCAGTTTTAGGATCAAAAATGGATTTATGATCTCATTATGGAGAATAAAATAAGGATGTTAGGTTTTAGTTTCCTTTTGATGTGTTATGAACCAAGTATTCCAAACACACTAGGCCTCATGATATTGGAGTTGTAATTGTTTGATATTTGTGTTTAAAAATCATGTTATAATAGTTGTAAAAATTTTGGGTCACTATAATAGATATATTTTGTTTCTTTTCACCGATTATGGTGACTCGTTATTGGTTTATAATAACGATCCTCTGTCTTACAGGGAGTAAGTAGAGAGATCAGAAGATGAAACATGGAAAAAATCTATTAATTATGAGAAGGATTCCATATATAAAAACCATGTTTGGGTTTTGATAAACCCTCTAGTTGATGTAAAACCTATTGGGAGAAAAAAATTTATTTAAGATAAAACTAGACATCGAAGGTATGGTTAATACCTATAAAGCATGGATGGTGGCTAAAGGGTTTAGATAACATCAAAGAATTGAAAATGATGAAGCAATTTCTCCATATTCTAGGTTTAAATCCATTAAAATTATACTTTCCATAGTATCTTTCCAAAACAATGATATTTATAAAATGGATGTCAAAGTCACTTTCCTTAACGGGAATATTCTATAGGATGTGTATATGTCACAAATGGAAGGGTTTATGACTAGTAAATGCAAAAAAATGCAAGTTTCATAGATCTATTTATAAATTTAATAAAGAATCTAGTTAATGGAACATTTGATTTTATGAATCCATAAAGGAATTTGGTTTCATTAAAAATGAATGCGTGTAATGTGTATACAAGTGGTTTGGTGGGAATATAGTTTTATTTATACTATTGTATGCTGATGAAATATTACTAATTGAAAACAATATACTAGCATTAGAAGAGGTTAGTTCGTGGTTGATAATGTGATTCTCCATTAAGGACTTAGGTGAAGTATCCTACATTCTAGGCATTAAGATCATGCATTATATATCCAAGAGTATAATCAGGCTAAGTCAACATATTAGTATTTACTAGATACTGAAGAGGTTAAGTATATAACAATACAAGATGGGATTGGTTCCAATGTCACATGGTATACATCATTTCCAGAAAATTTATCCTCAAACATAATATTAAAAATATAGAATATTTAAGATAACATATTATTATATGATAGGATCTATAATGTATGTCATGTTATGTACAAGGCTTGATGTTGCCTATGCTTTGAGCATGGTAAAAGGATATCAAGTAGATCTAGGTGAACAACATTGGACTACTGTTAAGGCCATCCTTAAGTATATTAGAAAAACTAGGGATATATTCTTGGTGTATGGAGGATATGAAGAGTTATTCATCAGGGTTATACATATGTTAGATTTTAGATAGATTATAATGATCTAAATTCATAGACTAGATATGTCTTTCATCTCAATGGAGGATCTGTGAGATGAAAAGTTATAAAATTCTTGTTGTTATCGATTCTATATTATATTCTGAGTATATTATAGATTTATATGTATCTATGGAATTAGTTTGTATCCATAACATTTTCTAAGATATTGATGTGGTTCCTAGCATTCAAGACCCTATCTTAGTTTATCGTGAGAACACTGCAAAAGTGGCTCTCTCCAAAGAGTGTAGGTCACACCAAAGGACAAAGAACATAATTCAAAAGTTTCATCTCTTGAGGGATTTTTATCAATGATTTAAAGTTATTATAAGAAGAGTAAACATTGAGGAAAACATGGTGGACCCCTCAACCAAGTATTTATCTTAGTATATAAATACGTATCATGTGATAGCTTGTGGACTGAGAGTTGTTATCAGCTGAATCTAGTGAAAGTGGGAGTCTATTAGAGTTGGTTCCTTAAAAAAACATAAATACATCTTGATTATAATTTTTTCATTATAAATTAAGTTTCTTACCACATCATGATTTTTCATTTTCATGACTCCTGTATGTGATAATATCCTAAGAATGTGTTTTGCACTAAAATTTCATAATAGTTGTCTAATATAAGGAGAACCTATAGGCGAAACAAAAATTTTCTTGAGTTTATGTTTTATGGATGAATGATTTTTTTGGTGGGACATAAATGATATTGGATAATAGGGGTAGGAGGATCATAAGACACTAATATACCACCTCATAGATATCTTGGTAATATTCAAGAGAGGAGTTTATGAGAATAGAATCTTCAATAATAAATCCTTATTTTCATGTGTCATTGGATGCTCCTATCTGAAAACATGTATATTGATCCTTATACTTTAATATTATCATTATTTAATTTCATGACATGTGTAAATTTATGTATCGATAAAAACCGTGATGAAATATGCTCGCAGTGAGGTAGTCTATATTGGGCATGTCGTGAGAGAAATTACACTAGTGGATAATGCAAGAAAGAATCTATCCCTTATATCCCTTAATGAAATTTGATTTCTCAAGACCTTATTTGTGAATGGAACTGCCAGCATAAATTCATGGCCATAGTTTTTGATGGGAGAGTTCATTCCTCAAAAGTCAAATAAATAGAAATTTAGTATATAGGTTGATGACACTGGCATGAGCCTTTCTCAGTTTGATATATCGAGATAAAGAGATTATATTACATGGTAAGTGTTAGTAGAAGGTTGGATGTTGTTGTGCCGTTAAATTTTTTCTTTATGGGCTCCTTGGTGTGTTTATGGACACTAACCCTATAATTTAGGTGATTATTCATAATTATAATGATAAAGAGGATTAGAGGGCCACCCACTAAGTGTATCTATAGTCACAATTAAATTCAAGTATTGAAATAAACATGTTGGAATAAATAATATTTATTCAAGTTTGTTTGATCAACATGATTTAATAAAAATTTATAAGAATGAATACATGAGATAAATAATAATAAATATTTATTTTCATGTTTGGAAAATATAATATTTATTATATTTATCATAGAATATTGCAATGATATTTATTTATTAATTATTAATTATTCATGGATCAATAAATGATGATGAGGGAAAGTGGGTGAGTTTAATGGACTGACTGAAATTGGTATAAATGATATTTATTTATATTCTCAATGTGTTTCCATTATCAATCGATTAATAATAATAATAATATTATTATTATTATTGGACATGGGGTTAATTAAGAATTATAAAGAGGGAAAGGGTTGAGCGTGAAATTTTCAAACCCTAAATCTGCCATAGTAAATATATAATTATACCACTTTAATAATGAATCTTAGTGTGCACAATGGATGGAGAGAGATCTAGAGGTGAATCTCTCTTACTCCTCTCTCAATCCATCAAGGGAATATCAAAACTTCTTCATTCATTGAATGATATCTAATATGATTAACCACGAACAATGCAGGCAATTAGGATCAACCATTCTAGCAACTGACGATTCTATGACAATGTTCAGAGATTATTGTTCACATGTAGATCAATTTTAGTGGGATTATACACATGTATCATATATTTCAATGGTGGTACGATGATATCTAGTCAACCAGATCATCAGTAAAAGATGAAATAATAGTTGAGGTAATTCTATATCTACTCATAAATTAATTATAAATTACATGTGAATATCCTCCTCTTCTGGTTCTGGTATTTTAATATAGTTATGTAATATATAATTTTTATTGGACATGGAAATTTGATCATGTAAGGTAATGATCACACATAAATCAAGACTAAAATAGAAGTTGGCCATGCCATTAGAGGATGCTTCCGCTGCATCCAAAACCTACAATATAGACATCACATGTCCCTTATATAGATAAATATACAATATCTTTGCATGTTCACCCACTCCCATACTCTATCTCAATTGATGGACCTAATGTAATACTCCTTACACGGGAGGAAAAATCCCATCTTGGTTAAGCTTCAACCAATGACATGAATAACAACACACCAACCACCCACAAAGTAACTAAGTTAATATATAGACTTTCATAAGTAGGGCATCAAATTATGAAGGTCATCTTGATAAATATATATCTATCCACAGGTAGTGGGAACTAAAATATGATCAATCCACCCATTGTATACCAAATACATATGTTTGACACTGCATTTGATATACATAATGAGTCATCCCGTGAAGATGAAGAACCCTATTGTTTGTACTATGCCTCATGATCATATTATGTATATCTATATAAAAATCCTAATCACACTAAACTTAAAATTTTATAATAACCTATAATACTCCATGATGTTCATCAGTTAGTGATAAACCCAAATTCATACTTTGAGTAGTCAATTATCATTACACTTCATGAAATTTACACACATATATATATATATCCATTTATGTAGCTCACATGAAAGAATGATAAAATAGAGGTTACCTTTAATAGGATACATTTTAATATTATTATAATTTTTAATAATATTTGACAATCCTTTTAACACCCTAATATTTTATAAGAAGAACATTGTGTATGATAATGTATATGACACGTAACAACGAGCATAAACGACCTACAACATATATTATTTAAATATTACCATTATAACCAAACCACTAAATTGTTGGATATGAATAAGTTTAAATAATTTATATAATATATATATATATATATATAGATTTATAAATTCTTAAAAAATAATCACTCAATTTTTAGTACAGTCAATTTATTCTTTAAAAATACCTTTTCTTCAAAGATGATTTTTTCTGCTTTTTATGAGAAAATAGTGTAATTAATTATTTTAAATTTTATAAAATTTATTAGAACAAAATAACTTCTATTTTGAAATAATCATATTAAAATTTTATTTGGGTGAACTTTTGGGAATTTTTGGAAAAGTTTGATTTTTAGTGAATAATGAAAATTAATGTTTTTTCAAATGTTGTCATTTTTTTCAATTTAATTAATAATTTACAATTCAAATTATTAATTTTTTTAATTTTAAAATAAAATTATTACTATTTATTTATATTTAATCTAATTAATTACATTTTAATAATATTTATATTGGATTATGGTATTAGTTTATTTTATGGCTTAAAACATATTATTTCTGAAAACTATTTTTAAGTGCATAATGTTTCTCCATTTTAATAAATTAAAATATCCCATAATAAGGAATTTTTGAAATGAGATATATTGATTATAAATCTATCTATATGAATTTAAATTCATATAATGATTACTACAAGTAATAGAGTTAATGTAAAATCATATTTTCCCTAAAAATGTTTTTTTTCAAAAGTACTTTTCCTCACACTTTCTAGTTTGATTTTAAACTAAATTATGAAACTTATGTGAATTGAGATTTATAAAATAAATTAAATATTTTTAATCACTAAAATTAATATTATCTAATAAGTTCAACTTAAATATAGTCATAATGAATAGTAAAAACAGTAAAAATCATTTACTATGGTTAAGGGTGGAATAAGTTTACCATGGATTAAACTAAAGAGATAAGGATCATAATGACCTATTTTTTTATAATTTATATTTTATGTCCACATTCAGACCATATATAATATATTTTCTTGAAATTTTTAATATTTGAACCATATGACCATGATTTTGAACTTTATAATAATCTAAGAAAAGGAAAAAGGCATAATTCCACTCTCTTACTTTTAAAAATAAGTTATATGTTTTCATTGGGTCAGAAGAATTTTGTGAATGAATATTGATACATATTTTTATAAAAAAAATTATTCTCGTGATGGAAATTTATTTATAATTTTTAAGTATCATATTATTACCTTAAATTCTTATGCAACACTGACACAATATTAATTTAATGAATAGAAATATAAAATAAATTATTTTAAAAATATTAAAAGTCATAAAATTTGGGATAATTATCAATTAACATAAATATTAAAGATTAATTTAAGATATTATTTATTTTATAAAAGTATATATTCTATTTTCATCTTTTTTATGACGTATTTAAAGTCAAATTAAATGAATAGTGTCAAAAAATGAAATTATCGATATTTTTTTAAAATAATATTTTATCAAAATAATATTTTATTCAATTATTTAAAAACCTCCCAAAACTTTAAAGTGGAAAATTTTGTTATTAAATGGATTAAAATGGAATAAAATATCCATTTATGATCCAATTTTTACCTTAAAAATAAAAATCACAATCATTTAATATTAAAAATTCATTATTGTGATTAATATAAAAAATGGTTAATGAATGGGTTAATAAAAAAGAAAAGGTTTAAAATGATATATAAACAAATATAAATTTTATTATATTATTATATTATTTTCATATCCTCCTTATATTATAATCAATTTTATGTTGGAACCAATTGTCTATGAATGTGAATTTATTGTATTTTAATATTTTTGAAAATTTGTAAGAGTTTCCCTCCCCTCACATATAAAAGGGAACCTATTCTCTATTTACATTACACCAATTTGAACAACCTATATCTACCAAAACCTAGAAATTTATCTTATAAAAATCATTATCCAAGTTATATAGATTCTTTTCCTTATAATATACCAACCCTATGGTCCTAAAAAAGATATCTAAAAGTTGTTTCTCTAAGTGAAGGTAATCATTTTTATAACTCTTTCAAATTTATTTCTTATTCATCCTCCTTTAAATATTATTCATACATGATGATATAATAAAATAATTATCTTCAATATAATAATATTTTTTATTTTAATTTCATACCCTATATATGTCTCCTCTTCTATCAAAAGGGAAAAGAATCTATCATTCATGTGTATGATGGACTACTACCATGCGAACCGATGTAATTTGTTTTCCATCACATCCTCTTACAGATAGTAATAATGATAGAATTAATATATATATATATATATGATATTAATTACATATTTATCATTTTTAAAATATAATATATCATTTACTTTCTTACCTTTTCATTCACTAAAAAATGATAACATATTTTGTAACACCCCAAGATTTCATAGTAAGTTATTTTTTTTAAATTCAATAGCATGTGCTACATCCAACATCAAGTTCAAGTGCACCACGACTTACCAAACTAACCGTTCAAAAGCGGTTATGAATATTATTAACTGAATTTGGAATTTTATATACTCTATATAATTTTAAAATCCATATTATGTGTTTCTTAGACATAATATAAGAACAAATAAATTTTTTCAGATAAAAGAATTATTTTTCAAAAAATGAAATTTTAAAACCTTTTAATAGAAAACCATTTTTAAAACTAATATTTGACAATTTTATATATTCAATTTAATGAAATTAAATTCTTCTTTAGAATTGGGACATAAAAATTTATTTTGGATTAATTTGGTGTACTTTTCTGATAACTTTCATATTTTGATGAATACTGAAAAATACTAAATTGTAATTGAAAACAAATTTTTTAATCGAAATAATTTATAGTGTTAAATTAATTATTTTAATGGTTTTGATGTATAATTATATTATATTTTTATCATTTAATAAAATTTAGGTAATTATAAGTAATTTCACATTTAAATTTGACCTAAACACATGCTAATCTTTTGATAGTTTTTACTTTTTTAAAACCCCGCTTTTCAGTTTTGACAACAGAAATTAATTTTAAATTAATTAATGAAACTTATATGTTTTGAATTTTGTAAAATAGAATCAATTTTTTAATTCATAATATCAAAATTATCTTAGGGAAAATTATTGGTATTTTTCTGAAAACATTCAATTTTGGATGAATAGTGAAAAAACACTACGTTATTGGTTAAAATCGAATTTTAATTTAAATAATAAGTTATTTTATTTTAATTTATATTAGGTAAAAATAGATACATAATACCTAAATATTTTCAATTTAATTCATTAGAGTCATTTTATAATAAGTTTAGATATATAAAATTTTATCGAACTTTTTACTACCTTTTACCCACCTCCTATGAGCATTTGCAAATTTGTATAAAACATAATTTTACCACTTCCGTGAGTTGAATTTCAAAAATCTGAGAGACATGGTTGATATCAGTAAGTAAAATTTGGTTCAATAAGATAAAAATAATTTTTGGTAAATAGTAACTTTTTAATTTTATTTACCATAGTTAAAAGTAAATATGGTAATTAAGGGTAAAAATGATATTATTATTAGCCTAAAACTAGTCATAATTCTATTGTATAAGTGTAATTCGACCAAAAACTACTTTAGGAATAAAATATGGTCCTTTAGGTCCACTTGGATTAGATTAGGATATTTATTATTATTTAATTCAAAGAAGAGTTAAAAGTGTTAAATTCAAAGGTTAATAACTAAAACATTTTTAATATAGGGTTACACATAAGATAACTTCGACTATAAATATTCATTATAAATATGAAAATATTTCCTAAATAATGGTATTTTATTTATAATTTTTATACATTAAATAATTAAATTTATTTATGACACAATGATGATGTAGTAATTACCATATTAATGAAAGATTAAAATAATTGATATCATAAATATATAAATAAATCTAATTTGAGACTTTTAATTAATTCCACTAATTTTATAGGTTAATATGACCTATTAGGGTTGATTAAAATTATTTATTTTTAAGTAATAAAATTTCCAGGACTTTAACAAAAATCAATTATTAAATAATGTCAAAATTGACATAAATGAGTTTAAAAAAAATACAATATAATTGGTTGATATAATAATAATAATAATATAAGGTTCATCAAAAATACGTATATAATGATAGTTGTAGCATTAATGAACCACTTGGGGTTCTCTTGAATGTTTATAGTAAGTTTATTAACCATATAATATAAAAATAGAAAGAGACATGGTAAATGTCAAACTATTTAACAAAGACTTAAATCTAAAAGATAAGGTTAATATAGTGACCCAATCATATCTAAAACCTATTGGTTGAGAGGTTTTATACCCATAACCTCTTTAACCATTAAATAATTTATTTTGGAGCAATTATAAACCGAAAATGATTTTATTATAAAATAATATTTCAATCTTTTCCTAAGGTTCCCCTCACCCCTCTTATAAAAGGGCACCTCTCCTTCTCTCAAATTCAAACCATAAAACAATTTGGATCGGCCAACCCCTAACCAAATATCATCCCAACTGTCCTAAATTAATCCTAGAGGCTTTAATTTAGTCATAAAGCCAACCTAAGGAGCCCTTTTGATCAAGTCAAAAGGAAGAACCCAAAGAAGAGGTAAATATTTCATCACCTCTTTCAAGTTCTTTTCTTCTTCCACTGACTATTTCTTTTATTCTTCCATTATAAAATAATAAATCTAGTATATTATATATACTGTGATGTTATTATAAAAATTTTACAACCCTATTCATTATTCTACCCATCCTATAAATGACAAAGTCACCATACGTGTGTACGTACAGATTACCGTCTCCACGTCGTGGTGTAGTTTGTTATTCAAAAACTTAATCATTTTGATAGGTATAATAATGAGTATAAATTATGTAAATAATAAATATAACATGATAATTATTCTTTATATTATATACCATCCAATTATATACGATTTTAATATCAAAAAAATGATATTGTCGCTCGTGCGTACGTACGGATTACCGTCTCCACGAACGAGATGAGATTCATTCCTCATCGTATCAATTCAAGATTAATTTTCATTTGATGATTAAAAATAATGTTTTTAATGACTTAATATAATTCTGAAAATTAATAAGATACATACTATACATAATAAACATTACTTACATAACAAAGCATATAAAGGAAAATGAATCAGTTAACACCCGAAATGATGATACTACTGAAATATCATTAACAAAGCAATATTAGAAGATCATATATGATATCATATTAATTTATATGGTTCTTGTATAATTTAATAACAATTATTTCACCATTATACAGGAGGTTAACCTACCCTCGACCAAGGAAAAGTACAAGGTAAGGGGTTTCTTATCTCACTTTTAATTCTGTGAGATTTCCATTGTTCGCCAATTATTTATTGCATGTGGTGTATTGTGTAACACCATTATATATATATATTATCATTATTATATTTATATTCATGGTATTATGTGATTAATTTGGTGGTTATTAACTTTTGTTCATATGACTCGATTGAATTCAATGAAGTAAGGGGTCTTCATCTCACTTTTTATTCATGTGAGGTTCATGCTATATTGGCCACTATTTCCTTTTGTGTGGCATATTTACTATCCATTATTGTATTAATTGTGTCATATACATTAATTTATGGGTATTTACATCATAATTTTATGATCTTTCTTTCATGGGGTGTATATTTCGTAAGACACCAAATTGGTAAGGTAATTTCAAATTTCAATTTCCACTCATTCAGATTTACACATACATCATTGACTATTTTACTACAAGATTATGTGGGGAATCACTATTTATTAGTTATATAGTAATTTCCAATTCCCTTTGTGTGGATATAATCTTGATACACATAATCACTCCATTGATAATTTCTCAAGTCATTGATATGAACTAGATAAGAGTAATCTTTACTCAATTTCCATTCAGTGAGTTAAACATCCAAGTCACTGGTGTTGTGTTTACAAGAATATGTGTGAATATCCTCTGATTGATTTAAAATTAATATACAATCATATTGAGTGTATTTATATTTTTCACACATAATTATGTGATTGATTTATCCTTAACCTAACGATACAGTTTTTATAAGGGACTTTATCTCGATTTACATTCCATTGAGACTTCATTGTTGTTATGCACCAATTAAAATTTATATGGTGTATATACTGTCCTTTGACATATTATATCATGAAATACTTTATTATCATGATATTATAAAGTTTTTATTACCTCAATTATTTGTATTCAAGCATCTCTCATTTGGTGATAAACTCTAAATAAAATATCATTTTAAATGTTTTAAAAATTTATTCTTCTAAATATTTCTCATTAATGTCCATGTTTAAAAAATTATTTTAAGGTTTTATTTATGTGGAAATTAATGTTTTAAAAATGAAATTATTTTTAGAAGTTTTAAATTGGTATGGGACAATTTGAATCAAAAATCTATTTTAAACAGTTTATTGATAAATAGTGAGACTTTTAAATGTTTTCATGAAAAAAGGATATTTCTCTCAATGATTTTTACTGATCATTTTCCTCTATTTCAACATCTTTTACAAGATATTATTCTTGATCGAGGTTGGTTTATTGTGATACAAATATTTCATACATTATTTAAGGGTTTTTGATATGTTTGACTGTGGATGTGTTATTTTTATACAATTCATGGTTTATAGATAAAGTAATGACATTTTATACGCTAGTTTTAATATGAATGTCTATGATGTGTTTCAAACTTTTCATATGAAGAATGCATTGGACTTAGTAAGTGATGGGTGGAGCCCACTATAGCTCCTAGATGCATCGATAGGTCTAATGAGACAATCTAATGTCTTGGCACAAGGCCTTGACAAAATTTTATTTGTAGACTTGGAACAAGGCCTTGACAATGTGGTTATGAAGTCTAGAATTATGAATTCCATCATTATGAAAGTATCTATTGATATTGCATGTGATTATTTTACTAGTAGAATATCCATGGGAATAAGTAAATGGCATTATTTGATTTTATCTTTGCCATATTATGTTGATGTTTATGTTTAAAAGGGTTTTTTTAGTCTTATACATTGCTTTAAATGTTTATGCTTGTTTATGAAAGTTTCTACTATATTGTTATCCTTACTGAGTATCTGAGCTCACTTATTTCTATGGTTTATTTTTCCTATGATGTGAAGAAGTATTTTATAATTGACCTACAAGGATAGGCTAAGGATATAAGTGTGTTTTAAAAGGGGGAAAATGTTGTTGATGTTTTTATTTCATGATGTAATGTAAAACTTATGAGTGTATCTAGTACTTCAAAGGATTCTAAACATATTGTTCTTTCAGACCATGATTCTTTGTATCATTCCAATGTTATGTAATAATGCAAAAAATCTAGGTAACTGGGGTCGGGGCATTATAGTTGGTATCAGAGGATGTTTAGTACAAACCTTGGAAGCTAGATTTAAAAAAACTCTGCTTAGAAAACACTACCCTAAGATAAACATTGAGGAATAGTATAGAAGAAAATCCAAAAATTTTGATAATTTAAATATTATATAGGTTTTACAAGAAATAAATCCATGTCTGGATATGAGCAGGTAGAGGTAGATCTGGCACAGATGTACCTAGGATGGAAAACTTTGACAAAGAGTTTCGGGCTTGACCCGGGGTATCTTGGTACACGACAACAGGCCTTGCTGCACTCTTGGTTACGACACTCCTGGGGAATATTCTTAGAATAATTCACGTTTTATTTGCAAAACAATTTGAAATAATATAAGATGAGAATAAATAACCTTTGTTAGTCCTAAGGTGTTTTATATGAAAATAAGGTGTTATGATATTCTCTAAATGATTTTATGACTCACACTATACTTTCTGTGTTAGTCAATGGCTAGATTCCAAGGAAGTCATAGTAACATTGAACATGATGTACAAGGTGGGATCGATGGTGTAAATGAGAAATGAAATGGAATTTTGATAGGTGTAGAAGATATAATGTTCATGATGGATCAGTTTTCCAAAAATATAATCAATAACATATATATTAACCAACTCCTAGACACAAAAAAATAAGAGAAAGGCGGTGAATGATAAAATCTCCAGCAGTGGAGACCATGGAGACATGAAATCTCAATTTCCACCATGCAGGAAATGTGGAAAGAAACACATAGGGAAGTGTCTCAATGGAACAAATAAATGCTTTTTGTGTGGGAAATAAGGACATAAAGTAAAGAATTGACGAGGAAAAATGAAGAGTACTATGGAAGAAAATAAAAATGATCCAAAGAATCCATTTACAGTCATTTTCCATAAATTTAGGGGACATGGGCATTACCCGTGTGAATTCCATATTCTATAGGGTAACCTCTTGGTCAAGGAAGAACATATTTTGAAATAAATGAATAGTGAAATGTTTAAAAGTTTTAGTGCTCTTTGTTTATGTGATTACTTTAGAATACATTTCTCTTGTATATGTAACCCTGCAGTTTGTTAGGTGAAAATGCTATTTTAGAAAGAATTGTCTTTTCTATTGTTGATATAGTTATAAAAAATCATTTAGGTTTATATGATCCTTGAATTTGAGGCAATTACAAGATATTAAATTTTGGGATGAAAATGCGAGGTATGAGATAACATTTGTGGTGAAATTATGTTATAGTTATTTTGAGGAATTTATCTCATTTTGGGAATGTTATAAAATATAGTTTTTGAAAAAGGACAACACGTAGACCATGTGACAACCCGTCACATCAGACAAAGCTATGGGAATCAAACCCACAACCATAGTGCGATTGGGATTTATCGCCTACCACAAGACTATGTGAAGTCTCTAGTTTGTGTGACTAATTATTTTTAGTTAAATGATTTTACTGATCAATAATAAGTTGATTTTGGATCTTATGTCTTATCAAATGGATATCCTTAGTATAGGAAAATTATTTGGTGATTAAGTGATAAATGTTATTTTAGAAGACATTCGTTCTATTAGAAATACTATATGACTAAGTAAAATAGAATATTATGGGATTTAATTTGAAGAGTAATGGTGGATTCTTATCTATCTTTTTATTATGGATTTATAAAGATTTGGGTTATTTATGGAAATGATTAACCTATCATAGAGAATATGTGATTAGGTTAATTACTTTTAAGTGTATGACTTTAATAATAGTCGATGTTATTTGGAGATACAATTTAATGTGGAATACTATGTAATAAAATTCTTATAAGTTTTGGGTTTCAATATTAGTTTGGATTATATTGAAGGATTTTAAAGACAATTGTTTATTTAATGGTTTTTATTGAACTTTGGGTATTGTTGGTTTAATTTTAGAAATTAAGATTAGTATTTCTTTCACTAAAAGATTAACCTTTTTGGGGATCATCTGATCTTGTACTAACCATTTTGGTTTTGGTTAATCTCTAAGGACAAGTTAAATATATATAGTTTATCATTTTTATATTATGTGATTCTCTAGAAGTTGATTCTAGTGCTTCAGGTGTGACCAAGTATTCTTGAATACTCATCATTTGAAAAAAAAAGATGAGTTAGTGGTAGAAATTTATTAAAGGATGAAACTCTACTTAAAAAGTAAGTATATCTCTTTATGTTCTTAGTCAATATCATAAATAAATTCCTTAACTTTATGAAATGGAACTTAAAAAAATGTTATCCATTTACTTTTCATACTAGGAAACTAATGACCATTTATCCCATCACAAATTTGTGTTTCTCTTGTTGTTAACTTTCTCCTGATCTTGTTTTCTATAACTCTCCACTAGAACTTTACACTTAGTTTGTCTTCCATATCCATGTTTTCCTACATGGAATCCTAGTATGGGTTATCTCATGTGACCTTTTTTACTTCGCTTTCATTCTTTTAAAGAGATAGTTTTATTGAATCTTTTTTCGATGTGGGACTTTTAATGAAGTTCCCAAGCCCAATTATAAAATTGCGAGGATGCAATTTCCAAAAGGGGGGAAGAATGTAACTCCCCAAGATTTCATAGTATGTTATTTTCTTTAAATTCAATAGCTTGCGCTACACTCAACACCGTGTTCAAGCACACCACGACATACCAAACTAGTCGTTCAAAAGCAGTTATGAATAGTATTAATTGAATTTGGAATTTTATATACTACATAAAATTTTATAATCCATATTATGTGTTTCTTATACATAATATAAGATCAGATTCATTTTTTTAGATACAAGTTGTATTTTAAAAAAAATGAAATTATACAACCTTTTAATAAAAAACCCTTTTTAAAACCAATATTTGACACTTTTATATATTAAATTTAATGAAATTAAATTCTTATTTATAATTGGGACAAAAAAATTTATTTTGGATTATTTTTTGGTACTTTTCTGATAACTTTCATATTTTGATGAATAATGAAAAATACTAAATTTTAATTGAAAACAACGTTTTTAATCGAAATAATTTATAGTGTTAAATTATGTATTTGAATGGTTTGGAAGTACAATTAGATTATATTTTTATCATTTAATACAATGTAGGTCATTATCAGAAATTTCACATTTAAATTTGACATAAACACGTGTCAATCTTTGGATAGTTTTACTTTTTAAAAAACCCACTTTTCGGTTCTGACACCGGGAATTAATTTTAAATTAATTAATGAAACTACTATGTTTTGAATTTGTTAAAATATAATTCATTTTTGAATTCATAATATCAAAATTGTCTTATGGTAAATATTTGGTATTTTTTCTGAAAAATTTTATTTTTTGATGAATAGTGAAAACACACTGCGTTATTGGTTAAAATCGAATTTTTATTTAAATGATTAGTTATTTTATTTTACTTTATTTTAGGTCAAAATAGATACATAATACCTATATATTTTCAACATAATTCATTGGAGTCATTTTATAATAAGTTTAGATATATAAAATTTTATCGAACTTTTTACCGTCTTTTACCCACCTCCTAGGAGCATTTGCAAATTTGTATAAAACATAATTTTACCACTTATATGAGTATAATTTAAAAATTACAAGGGACATGGTTGATATAATTATGTAAAATTTGGTTCAATAAGATTAAAATAATTTTTTGTGAATCGTAACGTTTTACTTTTATTTACCACAGTTAAAAGTAAATAGGGTAATTAAGGGTAAAAATGAGATTATTATTACCCTAACACTTTTCATAATTATATTGGATAAGTTTAATTAAACCAAAAACATCATTATGAATAAAATATTATCCTTTAGTTCCACTTGGATTAGGTTAGAAAATTTATTATTATTTAATTCAACGAAGAGTTAAAAGTGTTAAATTCAATGTTTAATAACTAAACAATTTTTCATATAGGGTTACACATAAGATAAATTTGACTATAAAAATTAATTAAAAAGATAAAAATATTTCCTAAATAATGGTATTTTATTTATAATTTTTAGACATTAAATAATTAAATTTATTTATGACACTATGATGATGTAGTAATTAGCATATTAATGAAAGATTAAAATAATTGATATTATAAATATCCAAATAAATCTAATTTCAGACTTTTAATGAATTAAAATAATTTTATAGGTTAATAATACATGTTATGGATGATTATATTTATTTATTTCGAAGTAATAAATTTTTTAGAACTTTAACAAAAATCAATTATCAAATAATCTCAAAATTGACATAAATGAGTTTTTAAAACAAATACAATATTATTGGTTGATTTAATAATCCTAAAAATATAAGGTTCAGAGAAAACACTTATATAATGACAGTTTTATCATTAATTAAACAATTTTGGTTCTATTCAAAGTTTATAGTATGTTTATTAACCATATAATATAAATATACAAAGATACATGGTAAATGTCAAACTATTTAACTAAGAGTTAAATTTAAAATATAAGGTTAATATAGTGACCCAAACCGGTATAAAACTTATTTGTTGAGATTTTTTCTACCCATACCTAAATTTTCTTTTATATAACTCATTTTGGAGCCATTATAAACCAAAAATTATTTTATTATAAAATAATATTCCAATCTTTTCCTAAGGTTCCCCTCACCCCTCTTATAAAAGGGCACTTCCCCATCTCTCAAATTCATACCTTCAAATCCATTAGGTTCAGCAAAACCCTACCCAAATATCCTCCCAACTATCTTCCCTTTATACTATATTCCTTCCTTTAGTCAAAAATCCATCTTATGAATCCCTTTTGATCAAATCAAAAGGAAGAACCCAAAGAAGAGGTAAATATTTCATCCCCTCTTTCAAGTTCTTATCTTCTTCCACATCCTCTTTATTTGTAGTTTCCATTATAAAATAATAACTCAAATATCTTCTATATAATGTTATGTTATTATAAAAATGTTACAACCCTATTCATTATTCTATCCATCCTATTAATGACAATGTCACCATACGTGTGTACGTACGGATTACCGTCCCCACGTCGTGGTGTAGTTTATTATTCAAACATTTCATCATTTGGATGGGTATAATAATGCATATGAATGATGTAAAAAATAGATATTACATGATAATTATTCTTTATATGTTATACCATCTAATTATATATGATTCTAATATAAAAAAATGATATTGTCTCTCGTCCATACGTACGGATTATAGTCTCCATGAACGTGATGCGATTCATTTACCATCATATCAATTCTAGAATAATTTTCATTTGATGATTAAAAATAATATTTTTAAAGAATTAATATCATTCTGAATATGAATAAGATACATCCTATCCATAACAAACATTACTTACCTAAAAAAGTATATAAAGGAAAACAAAGCAGTTAGCACCCGAAACGATAATACTACTGAAATATCATTAACAAAGCAATATTAGAAGATCATATATGATATCATATTAATGTATATGGTAATTTTATAATTCAATAACAATTATTTCACCATTATACAGGAGTTTAACCTACCCTAGACCAAGGAAAAGTACAAGGTAAGGGGTTTCTTATCTCACTTTTAATTCTGTGAGATTTCCATTGTTCGCCACTTATTTAATGCATGTGGTGTATTGTGTACTTCCATTTGATATATATTATCATTATTATCTTTATATACATGGTATTGTATGATTCATTTTGTGGTTATTAAATTTTTGTCATGTGACTCGATTGATTACAACGAAGTAAGGGTTTTTCATCTAACTTTTTATTCATGTGAGATTCATGCTATATTGGACACTATTTCCTTTTGTGTGGTGTATGTACTGTCTATTATTATATTAATTGTGTCATATACTTTAATTTATGGGTATTTACATCATCATTTTATGATCCTTCTTTCATGGGGTGTATGTTTCGTAAGTTACCAAATCGGTAAGGGAATTTCAATTTTCAATTTTCACTCATTCGGATTTACACATAATTCGTTGACTATTTTACTCCAAGATTATGTGGGGAATCACTATTTATTATTTATGTAGTAATTTCCAATACCATTTTAGTGGATATACTCTTGATACATATAATCACTCCATTTATAATTTCTCAAGTCATTGATATGAACTTGATAAGAGTAATCTTAACTCAATTTCCATTCATTGAGTTAAACATCCAAGTCATTGATGTTGTTTTTACAAGAATATGTGTGAATGTCCTTTGATTGATTTACACTAAATATCCAATAATATTTAGTGTATTTATATATTTCTCAAATAATTATGTCATTAGTAAATCATTAACGTAAGGATATAGTTTTTATATGGGACATTATCTCAATTTACATTCCATTGAGACTTCTTTGTTGTTATGCACCAATTGACTTTTATATGGTGTATATATTGTACTTTGACATAGTATATCATGAAATAATTTATTATCATGATATTATAATGTTTTTATTACCTCAATTATTTTTATTCAAGCATCTCTCATTTGGTGAGGAACTCTAACTAAAATATCATTTTAATTGTTTTAAAATATTATTCTTATAAATATTTCTCATTAATGTCAATGTCTTAAAAATGGTTTTAAGGTTTTATTTATATGAAAATTAATGATTTAAAATTGAAATTCCTTTTAAATGTTTCAAAGTGATATGGGACACTTTGATTCAAAAATCTATTTTAAACAGCTTCTTGATAAACAGTGAGACTTTTAAATGTTTTCATGAAAAAGGGATATTTCTCTCAAAGATTTTTACTGATCATTTTCAACTATTTCAAAAACCTTTATGGAATATTCTTCTTGATTGATGTTGGTTTATTATGATTCAAATCTTTAATAATATATTGAAGGTTTTGTGAAATTTTTTACTATGGATGTGTTATTTTTATACCATTCATGGTTTATGGATAAAGTATTGAAATTTTGTATACTAGTTTTAATATGAATGCTTATGATATGTTTCAATATTTTTATATGAGGAAGGAATTGGAATTATTATGTTATGGTTGGTGTAATAACCCTGTTTTTTTCTATAAAAGACATTGGATATTTCTTGATGTTATTCCAGAGCAGTGCCTTCAGACGGCGTGCGATTCTGAGCCCCGGTGTGGCCGGAATTAAATTTTCTGTGCGTTCACACTAGGCAAGCCAAATAAATGGAATAACTCCTAAACGGTAGCTCAAATGGGAAAACAGAGGGCGTTGTTGAGTCTGGAGAATGCCATTTACCCTAGGAGGGGTGTAACTTTCCCGGGCGTGGGCCCTCTATGGGAAACGCCACGAGGGGCATTTTTCGTAATTAAGTGGTCTCGGACATTAGATTTTATATCTTTTGAACGGAGCCTTAGAATAAAATTCCAAGATCACTGTTTTTAATGGGACGTGGTGTTTACCCTAGGCGAGACCTAACTTTGACTGCATCTGGGGTTTCAGATGTGAATTTAATTTGGGTTGAGTTTTCAATTAATTAAAGGTTTAAATTTTTATTTATTTAAACCCTCATATCCTCTCCCCCATACTCTCCCTAGCGAAGCACTTCTCCATCCCTATCTACTTCTCCCCCAACCTCTAATCATCCTCTAACGTCCCATTATCCCTTATACTCTCTCTATTGGCAGATCAACAATGAATGTTTGGATTGAGGACGAATAGTTGACAGAACTTCGGCGGATGACAGCAGAAGCAAAGAGAACATGTCGTCAATGAAGAATAGATCCTAATTAAAGTAGGACCTTTCTTTGTGATTGCATCTCCGTTCTGATTTTGATATGAATGTGGATTAAGTTCTTTAAGATTAATTCACAGATCAAATATCAAATCGATGGTTCCATTTCGAATTTTTTTCTGAAATTGGAGATGTTTAATAATTATTTTATCTCTTTATAAATTTTTATTTCATTCATTACCAGTATTCCTTGTGTCCAACAATTGGACAAGTATCAAACATTAAATCATTGTCGAACTGGATATGATGAATGGTCTGATTCCAAGTATACGAGTTCGAGATTGAGACCACATTTGAGGTGTGATAAGGTTTGATGAGAGATTTGGAATAGATCTAAAAACTAGATTGAGAGTTTCGGTTTGTGGTTGTGTGCAAGGGGTCGTAGAGGCTGAGCCTGGTTGATGTGGTGGTGCGTAGAGGCTGCCCGACATGGTGGTGTGCAGCGGGCCGCCTGGAGCGCGGCTGGCCGGTGTGAGTAGCCTCGGAGAAGTCTGGCTGGGCGTCGGTGGGGAGTCCAGGCCGGGTGGCCATGTGCTGCCAGAGCAGGCCGATAGAGTCGTAGATCCGGTGTACCGAAGGCGGCCAGACTATGTTGGTGCGATGAGACAGAGTCGGTGTAGGGTGGCCAGATGACTGGAGGCTGGGGCTGATTGGGAGGGGTGACCCAGGTCGTGCGGTTGGTGTTGACGATGAGGGAAAGGATGAGCTGCGTGAATACAATAATTAGAAAAAAATAAGAATAAAATGAAAGTTGGCGTGGGGGAAAGAGTGATTGGTGAGAGGGTAATAAAAATAAAAATAATAAAATAAATAAAATAGAGGGAGAATGAAATAGTGGGGTGTAACCCACCTTATTTGGATTTAGGCGCATGGGAGAAGAGGGAGGCGTGAGCCACCTTATCTGGGTACCTTTATGATTAAAATAATAATATAAAATATTATTATTGTTTTCCTTAGGTAAATAATCCTATCGGTTATATCTTTTAACTGAGGCATCTGTTTGACACGTCGTTTGCGGCAGCATGATCCTGACCTTGAGACGTTATTTTTGAGTCCAATATCAGATATTTGATTCGAGGCCGAGGCTCGGGCCCCATGGGACGTCATTCGAGCGGGTTGCGAATTTTTATAACTTCTTAATCGTACGTCCATTAGGGGCGAATGGGTAGTAGATTCGGGGAGTTTTTCTAAGGGTGTTGCGATGGCGCAACCCGCCCGCTCTAATTCAGCATGGTGGTGTGGGCCCCACGAGGGTAAGTTTGGGCATTGATGGTGGATTTATATCTCCTTCACCGGGGGTCCATTTCGAACAATTGATTAGTCAATCTCATGTACTTTTTCGAGAGGTTCTCAATGGTGTGATATGAAGGCAGCGCTTCGGGACCGGGATGCGGGTCCCACGTAGAACCACTCATGTGCGGTATGGAAAAGTGCATCTTTTTATCTAGATATCTGTTCCACACAAGTATTCAATTTGATGTTTTTTTCCAAGGGGATCGCAATAGTGTGATGCACTCGACTGTTTTCGAGACCGAGGCTCGGGACCACGGGACGCCGTTCGGGGGTAAAGCAGTGTTGAATGAATTTTACGTCGGATGTCCGTTGGAGGCGAGTAAATATTCTATCTCACACATTTTTTCCACGAGGGTTACAATGATACGATCTGTTTGAATGTGCGGAGTCTCATTAGAGATCTCATTAAATGTGGAAGCATGAAAGGAGCTCTGGTGGTGGTTCTTCTTGTTGTGTTTGGAAGCAAACCCTTGGTGTGTGACCGTGTTCGCTCCTGTGTGAGTAAAGTAGATGTTTGAAGAGATATGGTTGGTCGTGCTAGGGCTGTGGAGGAAGAAGGTTGGAGAAATTACATTTTAACCCTTTTTGCATTGACGTTGTGTGTCGTGTGCATGATAGCCCTTGGGCTGGAAATGTGGTATACATGGGAGTATACGAGAATGCTTGGAGGTACATGTTGTAGTTTGTACATGAGAATGTTTGTGCGCTTGGTTTGGAGATGAGTTGGGGACACACGTCGTGTGGGCCCCATATGTGTGTCGTGTTCTACTTTACGTACCTTCGATGCTCTTAGGGTCTACCCTCCAGTAGAGACTGGGAAGTGGGTCACACGACGATCTTAGGGTCTACCCTCCAGCAGATACTGGGTAGTGGGTCACCGAACTACCTCTTAGGGTCTACGTTCTAGCAGATACTAGGCAGTGGGTCACTCAATGCTCTTAGGGTCTACCCTCTAGCAGAGATTGGGCAGTAGGTCACCTGATTCTCTTAGGGTCTACCCTCCAGTAGAGACTGGGCAGTGGGTCACCTGACGACCTCTTAGGGTCTACCCTCTAGTAGAGATTGGGTAGTGGGTCACTCGACTACCTCTTAGGGTCTACCCTCTAGTAGATACTAGGCAGTGGGTCACTCGATGCTCTTAGGGTCTACCCTCCAGCAAAGACTGGGCAGTGGGTCACCGGATGCTCTTAGGGTCTACCCTCTAGAAGAGACTGGGCAGTGGGTCACCTGACGACCTCTTAGGGTCTACCCTCCATTAGAGACTGGGCAGTGGGTCTCTCGATTCTCTTAGGGTCTACCCTTCAGCAGAGACTGGGCAGTGGGTCACCCGACTACCTCTTAGGGTCTAGCCTCCAGCAGAGACTAGGCAGTGGGTCACCCGATGCTCTTAGGGTCTACACTCCAGCAAAGACTTTGTAGTGGATCACCTGACGACCTTAGGGTTTACCCTCCAGTAGAGACTGGGCAGTGGGTCACCCGACGAACTCTTTGGGTTTACCCTCCAGCGGGGCTGGGCAGTGGGTTAACCGATGACATCTTTCAGACTCAATCCTTCCTACTAGGCTATTCTGTGGCTTTTCTCTGTGACTACCGGAGCGGGACCCTTGGTTGTACGGGTCAGTGATGTGACAACTTTGACTTTGAGTAGACCTCTCGACTGTGTGATAGTGAAGTGGTGTGGTTTGACTTTCTCCAGAACTCTCAAGTACGAGGGGCGATTTCCCCACCAAGACGCGTCCTTGAGACGCGACCAAAAACCGTGCGGGCGATTCAGTGCCGCCCAAAGCAGATAGTGTCAAGGTGGGGTGATTTGAGCCCCTTGACTTGCAGTTTGGGGTAGATAGGTAGGATGCTGGGCATTGATGGGGTTTACTTCTAGGACTATTGGCTACTCACTTTTTTGGTCTGAGCTACGGGATGGAGATCCCCTTATTATCTTGTTTGTGTTCCTCGATTGAGCATATGAATATGTATATACCTTGTTCCAGTACCCACTTCTTGCGTTTTGGTTACTCTCCTTCCAGGAGAGGCGAAGACACGTGGGGTATTCCACGTGCTTTCCGTGTCTTTCTTCTCATGATTGGATGAGTCTACTCTCCTTCTATGGGTATCAAAGACTCGACGAGAAGTTCATCTTCTCACCGCTTCTAGCTCTTTGTGTTTGGACAAGTCTACTTCCTTCTTCTTGTTGGGTTGAGCTGTTACTCTATTGTACTCTTTACTGCACTCTCTGTTTTACTCCTTTACTAATACCTGTTCGATCTAATGGCCACACTTCGGTACCTCCTTTTTTTCTCCCTCGAGCCTTCAGGGCATCCCACTGAGTATTTTTATACTCACCCCTACTTGGGATTTTCCCGCACTTGGTGTGCCCTTGCAGACGATGGAAAGGTTGTTCGTGAATTCAGCGGAGCTTAGGAGTTCGATATCTTGGACCGCGTGTGGTGGTCGTAGTCGGGTTACAGGTGTGGGAATCTCCCAGCTGTTTACTTTTGTTTACCTGTTTCCGGGTTGTGGTGCTTTTCTGGTTGGGCGCGTGTTTTTCCCATTTCTTTTCAGTTTTCCTTCAGCACTTGCTTTGTACTATTTAGAGGTCAATGCACTTTTTGTGGTTTGTTTATAGCAGTTGGTACTTTACTTTCTCTTTTACTCTGCACTATTGCATTTAGTGGGCTGCGTGTGTGTCTACAGGTACTTAGGCAAAGACCTCCCTGAGTTGTTTAGCCTTCAGCTCTTTTCACCAGCCCTTGGCCTATGGAGGCGGGCTTGGGGTAGTTGCGGCTCGAGCCTAGGTAGGGTCGGGTTGTGACAAAGTGGTATCAGAGGTGGTTCATTCCTTGGGAAGTTTTTTGGACGTCCCTAAAAAAGAATTGGTTGGGATTTAGGGAAACTGTGTTAATGTGTCTCGAGAGAAGCTCTTAGGACAAGGAGTCCAGTGATGGTGCGGTGGCCGACGCATCAATTCACCAGGACCCTGATAACTTGCTTGTCGACTCGGCATGCTGAGACACTCATTGTAGGGAAAATTGGTTTGTGCATCGCATAGTATTGAGTCTTTGACTATCCTTCTTGCATTAGCTCCCCATTATTGTGACATTTATATACATATATGTTCATCTGACCGCAACCCTCCTTGATATTATTCAAGATGTTTCCACGAAGATAGCCAGCTAGGATACCGACTTTGGTTCGTGATGACAACCCTATGAGCTATGAGGCCTTAGTCTAGGACCCATCAAGCGAGCCCCATTCTCCTGGTGGGCCAGTAGCAGCACCCCCACCTGGTGAGCTGCAGAAAGCTTCAGCAGAGCAGATAGGGCTTGGGCGCAGGTTGAGCGCGCACCGTGAGTTCCAGTGGCAGAGACCGCTGAGGTTCAGTGGTGAGCCAGACCCTCAGGCAGCAAAGGTTTAGCTTGAGATAGTGGTCCGCCTCTTTAGACTTGCACAGACACTAGCAGATCTTATGGTGGATTTGGCCACCAACCTTTTTCCACAGAGCATCTGGGCGTTGGTGGAGTCTGGTGACTCAATTAATCGATGAGTCGTCACTTTCGTGGGATGACTTCCTGCTGCTATCTCGTGAGGAGTTTTACCCCTCCTGGTTACACTCCATTCGAATCCAGGATCTCCTACAGTTTTAGCAAGGAGGGATGACGGTGATTGAGTACGCGACTAGTTTCACAGACCGTGCACATTTTTACCCGGACTTAGTCCATGATGGAAACATCCGAGCGTGGAAGTTCGAGTAGGGTCTCCATGGAGATATTTGTGTTGTCATAGTACCCTTGGTCATTTTCACATATGTCAGGGTGCTAGAATAGGCGCTAGTGACAGAGAGATTAATGTCGTGTTCTACATTTGGTGGTGGTAGTAGGCTCGACAGAGCCGAGACGTCTTCCGCAACTAGCAAGCATCGTCTGACAGAACCTCGACGCATGTGGATTTTCGATAGCTGAACTCAGGGGTGTGGTCATACACCATAGTGGCACCATAGGGTACCAGTGTAGCCTGGAGAGATTCGGAGTTATGCTTGCGATGAGTTAGGTCACTTGGCACGGGACTGCCCGACCAGGCACGCTGAGAATATCAGGCAGGTAGTGGGTGCACCACAACAATGGAGGCAGCGTCGTGATCAGTGTAGTCCCCAAAGAGGTGGTGCTTGCAGTGGAGTAGGAGGAGCTAGAAGTGGAGTATGACCTTACAAGGTCTTCCCATCACCACCAAGCGGTCCACATCAGGCCCCAGGAGCTGACAGTTGGGACCGGGGACAACTGCGAGTTGAGGATGTTTATGACCCTGCAGAGCATGAAGTGACAAGAGGTACGCTTTTCGGATCTTCTAATTTTTTTCAATAGAATTGTTAGACTCTGTGTGTGAAATGTTTTTATCCCTGCTCTTTGCTTGAGTTGTTACCAGGGTGACGTGGGGCATCGATGTAACCCTGTGTTAGTAGAGTAGAAGGCGTGAGATCTTTTTCTTTAGTCGATGGTGTCAACTCCTTCTCTTTCTGAGCGTGTAAGAGAGTTTGGGTCGTGGGACATCGACTGTGAAATCTTGCGTAACCAGATATCCTTGGGTGTTTCACCATATGGATATTTTGATGGAGGGAATCAACGGGCCTTGTTCCAGGTGCGGGCGGTGATTCTAGTCGTGGAAGGCGACGTAGAGTTTCGATTGAGGAGGTGAGTTACCCCCAAGGTCCTTCGGGGTTTGAGACCGTGTGAAGAGATGGCGAGGTTCCCTACAGCCTTTCCCTAAACCCAAAGGCTGGTTTGGGTGCATAACGTCTCCCAGATGACTCACCTGAGAAAAAGTGTGTCTGAAACTATGCACATCATCAGTAAGGCCAGACCCCACACGAACGAACCAAATCCTTTGGTCCATGCGTGGTGATGCAGAACTATGCAAGAGTTCTTATGGGTATGGGAGAGTCAGGTGTGGGATTAGTACCCTGAGTTGTTCCCCTTGTTTTTCTTTTTAGGGAAAAAAAGATTGAAGGAGGTAATGATGTAAGAACCCCATTTTTTTTATAAAAGACTTTGAAAATTTCTTGATGTTATTCTAGAGCATCACCTTCAGACGGCGTGCGATTCTGAGCCCCAGTGTGTCTAGAATTAAATTTTCAGTCCGTTCACACTGGTCACACCAAAGAAATGGAATAAATCCTAAACAGTAGCTTGAAAAAAAAACCGAGGGCACTGTTGAGTCAAGAGCGTGCCGTTTACCCTAGGAGGGGTGTAACATTCGCGGGCGCGAGCCCTCTATGGGAAACGCCACGAGGGGTGTTTTTGTAATTAAGTGGTCTCGGACGTTAGATTTTATATCTTTTGAACGGAGCATTGGAATAAAATTACAAGACCACTATTGTGCACGGGACGTCGTTTTTACCCTAGTAAAGACCTAACTTCGACTACGTCGGGGGTTTCAGATGTGAATTTAATTTGGGTTGAGTTTTTAATTAATTAAAGGTTTAAATTTGTATTTATTTAAACCCTCATATCCTCTCCCCTATACTCTCCCTAGCGAAGCACTTCTCCATACCTATCTACTTCTCTCCCAACCTCTCATCCTCCTCCAACCTCCCATCATCCCCTCTACTATCTCTGTTGGAATATAGACAACGAAGGTTTGGATTGAGGACGAATAGTCGACAGAACTTCGGTGGATGATAGCGGAAGCAAAGAAAACATGTTTTCAATGAAGAACAGATCCTAATTCAGGTAGTACCTTTCTTTGTGATTTCATCTCCATTATGATTTTGATATGAATGCGGATTAAGTTCTTTAAAATTAATTCACGGATCAAATATCAAATCGATGGTTCCATTTAGAATTGTTTTCTAAAATTGGAGATGTTTAATCAATCTATTATCTCTTCATAAATTTTTAGTTCATTCATAACCTGTATTCCTTGTGTCCAACAATTGGAAAAGTATCAAACATTAAATCATTGTGTAACCGAATATGATGAATAGTCTAATTCCAAGTATACGAGGTCGAGATCGAGACCATGTTTGAGGTGCGATAAGGTTTGACGAGAGATTTGGAATAGATCTAAAAACCACATTGAGAGTTTTGGTTTGTGGTGGTGTGCAAGGGGTCGTAGAGGCTGAGCCAAGTTGACATGGTGGTGCACAGAGGCTGGCCGACATGGTGGTGTGCAGTGGGCCGGCTGGAGCGCGGCTGGCCGGTGCTAGCAGCCCCGGAGAAGTTCGGCTGGGCGTCGGCTGGGAGTCTAGGTGGGGCGGCCGTGTGCCGCCGGAGTAGGCCGGTAGAGCCGTCGGGCTGGTGTAGCAGAGGCGGCCGGACTATGTTGGTGCAGCAAGGCAGAGCTAGTGTAGGGCGGCCAGACGACTGAAGGCTGGGGCTGAGCGGGAGGGGTGACCCAGGCCGTGCAGTTGGTGTTAACGATAAGGGAAAGGATGAGCTGCGTGAAGAAAAGGATTAGAAAAAAATAAAAATAAAATGAAAGGTGGCATGGGGGAAAGAGAGATTGGTGAGAGGGTAACAAAAAAATAATAAAATAAATAAAAGAGAGGGATAAGGAAATAGTGGGGTGTGACCCACCTTATTTGGCTTTAGGCACATGGGAGAAGAGGGAGGTGTGAGCCACCTTATTTGGGTACCGTTATGATTAAAATAATAACATAAAATATTATTATTGTTTTCCTTAGGTAAATAATACTATCAGTTATATCTTTTAACTGAGGAATCCATTTGACATGTCATTTACGGCAGCATAATCCTGACCTTGAGACAGAATTTTTGAGTCCAATATCAGATACTTGATTCGGGGCCGAGGAGTGGTCCCCATGGGCCGTCGTTCGAGCGGGTTGCGACTTCTTATAACTTTTTAATCGTATGTTCGTTTGGGGAGAATGGGTAGTCGATTCGGGGATTTTTTCTGAGGGCGTTGCGATGGAGCAACCCGCCCGCTCTAATTCAGCACGGTGGTGTGGGCCCCACGAGTGTCGGTTTGGGCATTGACGGTGGATTTCTATCTCCTTCACCATGGGTCCATTTCAGACAAGTGATTATTCAATCTCGTGTACTTTTTCGAGAGGTTCACAATGGTGCGATCCATAGGCAGCGCTTTAGGACCGAGATGCGGGTCCCATGTAGCACCGCTCGTGTGCAGTATGGCGAAGTGCATCTTTTTCTCCAGATATCCATTCCACGCAAGTAAGTAGTCAATTTGTTGTGTTTTCTCGAGGGGATCGCAATTGTGCGATGCGCCCGACTCTTTTCGGGACCGAGGCTTGGGACCACGGGACGCCGTTTGGGTGTAAAGTAGTGTTTAACAACTTTTACGTCGGATGTCCGTTGGAGGTGAGTAAATAGTCTATCTCGCATGTTTTTTCATGAGTATTACAACGATATGATCTGTTTGGATGTGTAGAGTCTCATTAGAGATCTCATTAAATGTGGAAGCATTAAAGGTGCTCCTATGGCTGTTCGTCTTTCTGTGTTTGGAAGTGAACCCTTGGTGCATGATCGCGTTCACTCCCGTGTGAGTAAAGCTGATGTTTGAAGAGATATGGTTGTCCGTGCTAGGGCTGTGGAGGAAGCAGGTTGGCAAAATTTTGTTTTCTCCCTTTTTGTGTTGATGTTGTGTGTCGTGTGAACGATAGCCCTTGGGCTGGAAATGAGGTATAATCTGGGAGTATACGATAATTCTTAGAGGTACATGTTGTAGTTTGTACCTGAGAACGTTTGTGCCCTTGGTTTGGAGATGAGTTGGGGCCACACGTGGTGTGGGCCCCATATGTGTGTCGTATTCTACTTTACTTACCTTCGACGCTCTTAGGGTCTACCCTCCAGCAGATACTGGGCAGTGGGTCACACGACGCCCTTAGTGTCTACCCTCTAGCAGAGACTGGGCAGTGGGTGACCCGACTACCTCTTAGGGTCTACCCTCCAGTAGTGACTGGGCAGTGGGTCACCCGATGCTCTTAGGGTCTACCCTCCAGCAGAGACTCGACAATGGATCACCCGACGCTCTTAGGGTCCACCCTCAAGCATAGACTGGGAAGTGGGTCACCTGATGACCTCTTAGGGTCTACCCTCCAGCAGAGACTGGTCAGTGGGTCACCCGACGCTCTTAGGGTCTACCCTCCAGTAGAGACTGGGCAGTGGGTCATCTATCTACCTCTTAGGTTCTACCCTCTAGGATAGACTGGGCAGTGGGTCACCCGACGCTCTTAGGATCTACCCTCCAGTAGAGACTGGGCAGTGGGTCACCTGACGACCTCTTAGGGTCTACCCTCCAGTAGAGACTGGGCAGTGGGTCACCCAACGCTCTTAGGGTCTACCCTCTAGCAGAGATTGGGCAGTGGGTCACCCGACTACCTCTTAGGGTCTACCGTCCAGTAGATACTGGGTAGTGGGTCACCTGACGACCTCTTATTGTTTACCCTTCAGCAGAGACTGGGTAGTGGGTCACGTGACGACCTCTTATGGTTTACCCTCTAGCGGGGCTGGGCAGTGGGTTACCCGATGACTTCTTTCAGAAACAGTTTTTCCTACTAGGCTAGTCTGTGGCTTTTCTCCATGACTACCGGAGTGGGACCCTTGGCTGTACGGGTTAGTTATGTGACAACTTTGACTTTGAGTAGACCTCTCGACTGTGTGACAATGACGAGGTGTGGTTTGACTTTCCCCATAACTCTCAAGTACGAGGGGCGCTTTCCCCACCAAGACGCGTCCTTGAGATGCGACCTAAAACTGTGTCGGAGAGTCAGTGTCGCCCAAAGTAGACAGTGTCAAGCTGCGGTGATTTGAGCCCCTTGACTTGCAGTTCAGGGCAGATGGGTGGGATGCTGGGCATCAATGGTGTTTACTTCTAGGACTGTTATCTACTCACTTTATTGTGCTGAGCTACGGAATAGAGATCCCCTTATGATCTTTTTCGGGTTCCTCTATTTAACATATGAATATGTATATACCTTGTTCCAGTACCCACTTCATGGTTTTTGGTTACTCTCCTTCCAGGAGAGGCGAAGACACGCGGGGTATGCCCCGTGCTTTCCGTGTCTAGCTTCTCGTGGTTGGATGAATCTACTCTCCTGCTGTAGGTAGTGAAGACTCGACGAGAAGTTCATCATCTCACCACTTCTAGCTTCTTGTGTTTGGATGAGTCTACTTCCTTCCTCTTGTTGGGTTGAGCTATTACTCTGTTGTACTCTTTATTGCACTCTCTGTTGTACTCCTTTACTATTACATGTTCGATATACTGATCACTCTTTGGTACCTCCTTTGTTGCTCCCTCTAGACTTCAGGGAATCCTACTGAGTATTTTTATACTCACCCCTGCTTGGGATTTTCCCGCACTTGGTGTGCCCTTGCAGATGATGGACAGGTTGGTCGTGAATTCAGCAGAGCTTATGAGTTCAGGAGCTTGGACCGTGTGCGGTGGTCATAGTCGGGTTCCAGGCGTGGGACTCTCCCAACTGTTTACTTTTGTTTACTTTTTTTAGGTTGTGGCGCTTTTCTGGTTGGGCGCGTGTTTTGTCATTTTCTTTCTATCTTACCTTCATCACTTTCTTTATACTGTTTAGAGGTCGATGCACTTTTTTTGGTTGTTTATAGCAGTTGGTACATTACTTTCTCTTTTACACTGCACTATTGCATTGAGTGGGCTGCGTGTGTCTGTACAGGTACTTAGGAAAAGGCATCCCCGAGTTGTTTAGACTTCAGTGCTTATCACCATCCCCTGGCCTATAGAGGCAGGCTTGGGGTAGTTGTGGCTCAAGCCCGAGTAGGTTCGTGTTGTGACAGGTGGAGCTCACTATAACTCCTAAATGCATTGGTAGGTCTCATGAGACAAACTAGTGTCATGGCACAAGTCCTTGACAAAATCTTATTTGTAGTCTTGGAACAAGTCCTTGACTATGTGGTTATGAAGTCTGGCATTATGCATTCCATCATTATGAAAGTAGCTATTGATATTGCATGTGATTATTCGACTAGTAGAATATCCATGGGAATAAGTAAATGGAATTATTTGATTTTATTTTTGCCATATTATGTTGAAGTTTATGTTTAAAAGGCTTTTGTTTTAGTCTTATACATTGCCTTAATTTTTTATGTTTATTTATGAAAGTTTCTGCTATATTTTTATTCTTATTGAGCATCTGATCTCACCCCTTTCTATGTTTTATTTTTTCCAAGATGTGAAGAAGTATTTTATGGTTGACCTTCAGGCATAGGCTAAGGATATAAGTGTGTTTAAAAAGGGGTCAAAATGTTGTTGATGTTTTTATTTCATGATGTAATGTAAAACTTATGAGTGTATCTAGTACTTCCAAGGCTACTAAACTGATCGGTCTTTCAGGACATGATTTTCTGAATCATGCCAATGTTATGTAATAATGCACCAAATCTGGGTAACTGGGGTCGGGGCATTACATTTTTTGTGTGTACGTGTGTACTACTACCTCCACGAAGCGATGTGATTCATTTTTCATCACCACATCACATGGATAATATATATAATTATATTTAAGTAAATAATATGTCATTTAGGATATAATAATCATTAATTAATGTTAAAATAATACTTACCTTATTTCCATAAATATTATTGAAAAATGGAATTGTTACTCATACACACATATGACCTATCGTCTCCACGATTGTAACATAGTTTGTTTTTCATAACCATATTTCTTGGTGGGTTTTAAAAGTATAATTGATTTATTAAAATTGTAATTTTTTCATGATTATTATTCTATATATTATAGAACAATGACATCTTTGACTATAGTCAACCAACCAAAGTCATTTTGGACAAATGATCTGAATATTTTCAAAATGCATGACATTGTTTCGTAGTTACTTAAATCATGTGTTATAATTTTAATAATCACTGCTTCCAAGTGATTTCCATTGGATTTGGTCATGGAACTAGAAACTTCCAACAATCATTTATCTGAAAGGGATCCACTTTCCAAAGGCAGGCGTTCGTTAAGATTAAAATTTACGATACTTAAGAACGTGCATTGGTCGAGATGATGGGAGGTCAGACTCATCACACTATTTTTTGGGGAATTATTGTCTACTCCAAGACTCCGTAAATTTAAGATATTTTCATGAATCCTTATTAATCACAAATCAAAAAATAAGTTTCCCTTGGAAATTTCAATCACTTATTAACATGTGTAAAATTTAGAATCATCAGTATGTATTCAAGGTTTTTCTTTAATGGAGATATATATAGGTATTTTAGATTCTCCATCAATGGTATCCTATCATATACTATTTAGAGATTATTTTAATCATCTTTATGATGATACTAGTTTTTAAGCCACTCAGTGGGGCACTCTGGAATTTATTGTCATCCAGGGAGATGAAGGTTTGTTTTGATATAGGGATTGTACCCATGAAATGGGTTACCTACATATCCTTGTGAAAGGAATCAGAACCCTCGTAGTTCAGTGCAGCTTAATGAGACACATCATACATTTTAAGGTCATGTGATTAGTACCTAATCGTATAGTTAAATGTCATGTAGAATGGGCATCTAAGCGAAAGGTGCTTAGTCAAATTTTGGTGTGGGACTTATGTTGTGGCAACCTAAGGAACTTGGAAAGGATATGGTTTTCCAAGTATGATTAGAAATTCTTGGGAATATGGCCCCAGGAGAATAGGGCAGATTTGAAGTCTTAGGTTTGAACCTCAAGGAGGATTTCTACATTTCCCATGTGTATGGGAATCAAATCCCACGTAGTTTGATGAATCTCATAGGAGAGTATAGTCCTTTGAGAAAAATGAGTTTGGGATTACTTCCTAGAAAGGACGCCTTGATGACTTGGGGGTTTAATTTGGAGCTTATTCCTAAAGAGGATGGCCAGATTAAGGGAATTATGGTTGGATTCCTAAAGAGGATATCCAAGGAAATCAAGCCCTGAGAAGGCATCCTATGTATCTCAATTATGGTTGGAATTAGAGTTATTGTAGTTCATTCAATCTCATAAGAGAGTATAGTCCTTTGAGAGAAATGTGTTTGGCTTAATTCCTGAAAAGGATACCTTGATAATTTTGGGGGTTTAATTTGGTGCTTATTCCCATGGAGGATTCCCAGATTAAGGGAATTAGGTCTGGAATCCTGAAGAGGATTTCCAATGAGTTAGGTCCCTGAGAAGGCTTTCTACGTATCCCAATTATGGTGGGAATCAGAGTTATCATTGTTCATTATGTGTGAGTGTGTGTGCACATGTGCTAATCATCACGAATCTCTAAGCCCATGTGAGTCATGCTTGGTGTGAGAAACAAGAGGATGTGAAAGATTCAACAATGACACATACACATTTCTTCCACCGCTGGTAGAGGAGGGTGAGACTATGACGACAAGGATGGATGAGGTCGAGGCGACCCATGAAGAGGGAAAGGTGATGAGCCCTCCCTCTATTCGATTTACATTGGAAAAGGGTAAAAATTAAAGGAATAAGGGATGAAGTTTAGGGGATTACACCAGGATGGCTGCCCTAGAAAGATTAGTTAGGTATTGCTCCTAAGGAGGATTCCCATTTGTGATTGGTTGGGGATTACTCCTAAGGAGGATTTCCATTTGAAATTGGTTGGGGCTTAATCATAAATAGGGTTCCCATTTGATATTGGTTGGGCCTTACTCCTAAGGAAGATTCCCATTTGAGATTTAACCCGACATAGAAGTTAGGTGATGATTTTTGAGGAGTTTCTTGAGGAGTGTATCAACTCAAGGTACTCTAGGAATCCATAAGGAGAGTCCAAACTTATAAAATTTGAAACCAAGAGGAGTAACTCAACTCAAGGCACTTCATTGAGTGTGATGGAGTGTCTAAAGGCATGGTATTTTGATGCTAGATGTTGGGCCACATAAGGGGAATAATAGAAAAGGTCGTTAACCATAACAAAAACGTTCGCGGTGTGACTCTCCATATTTCATGGGGGTCAGTGATGGAAGCGAAGGGACCGGCCTGAAGGGTTGGGACTGCAGCCCATCATTGAGTCCGAGTAAGGGTGTGGGCACACAACCCCCTTAGTATGGACCAACAGGTTTGATTTTTTGCTCTACCAAGGTTCCTCGCATAGGTGGTCCATGTAACTCCATCACGTAGGTGCTCCATGCAAGTGCAACATGCAGGTGTTCTGCACAGGTGTGTTGCATAGGTCCTTGGCCCAACTCCATATGTTCTAGACCCTATTGGTGCTTTTAATTACTTTTCCCTATTTAATTCACTCTGCTATTATATTTTAGAGTGCTACCTGAGATAATATGGGGGATTTGGGAGAAAGATCTACACAACGAGAGCTTCGAGACCTCTTCCAACTTTTTTCATCCTTGAAATGGGGATCCCAAGGGTCCTATTTATAGGCATGGATGAGACCTGGTTGAAGGAAAGTTGTCTACGCAGGTCCCCGTCATAGGTCCTCTATATATCTCTTCCACATAGGGGTGTAGAAAATATTCTTCCATGTAGGTTCTCTGCATAGGTCCCCCATGTAGGTCCCTTGGTGAAATTTATCCATCTTTCACGTGCCATAACTTTTGATCTGTAAGTCTGTTTGGGCTTCGCGACCAATAAAATCGAAGGTCTGGAAGAAATTTATACTTCGTGAGATGGTAAATACACCATGTCTTATTAGAAGAAACTCTTAAATTGAAATTTAATCAATTCAAACATTTTCATCATCAATCTTGGAAATCCATTGCCTACTCCTAGATGGGGGAGTCATTCCAATTATCCATCGGTATGGAGTAAAATTTTGGAACATCTAAATCCAGCCCTCATCTTCTTCCTTTATGGTTAAAAAGTCATTACCCATACATGACATTTATTTTCTATGTGAGAATCATATATTCACTCTATAGAAAAGTGAATGGAATGCATTTCCTGGTGTCTATAGACATGAACATAATTGATTAAATAATTAAATATAACCACAATTTTATTATTTAGGAAGATAAAGAAAGTATATGTTGAGTTAGACCTAAGGTAAGGGATTCTATCTCAATTTCATTTTATTGAGGAATATTTTAATGTAATACATGTAATTTATTTTATATTGTTTACATACCACCACTTTTACATGTTATAACATGAATCCTCCATAATTCAGGGTATTTTAAATTAAAATTAATTTTAATTCATCAATGGGGATTTTATTTTAAATTTAACAAGTAATAATTGGTTTCATAACTCAATTTATTTTTATTGGGTTATATAAATTCTTCATTACCTTTGATATTATAATATTATGTGTGTAATGTATTTTAATTATTTTATATTTTATTTACAATTTGTTTTGTAGATTTACATTTTACACAGATAATAAATTCATTGATTAATTCTTACATCAAATGAACATTTTTTGTAAGAGATTTCATCTCAATTTCCACTCCATTAGGTCATATTTGGTATTATTTACCTATTTATTTATTTATGAGGTTTATATATTTCCCCTTTGATATGTTATATCATGAATCTATTTATTTTTATGGTTTCTAATGTTTAATGTGATGTTATTTATTTCATGGGGGGTATCATCTAATGGCCTGAAGGCCTTAAATTTTTTTATTATATGATGAAGCCCCCTTTTGAGGGATGAAATGTGTGAAAACCCAATGAAATCATGGACATAGAACAATCACACTCGAAGTATGGAAAGTGTAAAACCAGAATGACAACACTAAACTACACCTCCCCAATATTTGATCATGAAGAAGCTCTCATCCATTGTAAGGCTAATCAGCAAGCTAGTGTCATGTGTCAAAGAACATGCCCGATCCTTTGGCTAACGCCATACCCTTTCAGACAAACAAGTTAGAAATAACTCTACAAAGATGAAATTCTAGCTCTAAAGCCTCCTATAAAGTCTGTTCATGAAGTTGCTTCCGGTATCACAAAATTATCACCTTTGAAAAAAAACCATTCAAGAAAATAGTTTCCATCATTCCAAATCAACCAACGCATACTATGAGGTTCAACACATCAAGAAACTTCCTTCTCCTACATAAAATTTACATGCAAACACCTTGTCACCACCATCAAACCCATACACAGAGAGCACAATAGTCTAACCAAGGAACCCCCTGCTGGCGTACTGCATAGAAGACAGATCCTAGCCCCTTCACCACTGATCAGAATCACGGACCCGACATAGGATGACAAGATCATGATCCACACTGCGGAAGAAGGATTGGACTCTATGTATATGGAAGAGGATGTTCATATCCCTAATAGGAAACCAGGTCATGACCCCATAACCGAAGAAGGGTGGTCACAGCCCACACCTCTAGAGCATGGACCCACAACGCACTGAATCGTGACCTCAAGACACACCTAAGAACGCCCCCTATGACAAAGAACAAGATAATCTACACCTTAATGCACCATATTGTAATATCCTTTGATATAAAGAGAATCCCCTGACACAACGGATCAAGACCTCACCTTGGTAGAGAATTGAACCACAACCCAGACGAACTAGATTAGAAACCCCCTTTCCGTAGAGAAGGTATGCGACCCTAACACCGCACCGGATCTCGACACCATGACGCAGAAGATCTGGACCACCACCTTGAAGCCAGAGAAAACCCAAACACCCTCTCTATGGAATACTGAACCTCAAGCCTCTAGATCGAGGCCACCCTTCACCATAGAAGCAGCCATCACACCTCGAGTACTCTGGGAGGACCAAGGATGAACTTCCACCATCTGAGTGAAACTGAGAAGAAGGCGGTGATGATATGGAGACCTAAACATTTGGTGAATTTATAATCTCATTAATTTAATTTCATGGGTGTTATGATCCAATTTTACTAATATTGTAAGGGTTTATATTATAATCTCATCATTATTCAGGATTGTTGATGTAAAAGTCTCTGTTTGCAGAATTATTTGATATTTATATCTTAAACCCAATATATTTTATTATCATCTTGTTATTTCTGAAAATTATAACTTACCCTTTAATTTTGATTTTTTAAATAATTAAGAGTCCAAAAATATGTTTTTAAGGAAAATAGACTTTTTTTATACTTGGATAGGAATATTTGTTTCATGCCAATATTTTCATTAAAATGTTTTAATTTTTTTAATAATATGAAATGTTTTATTAAATATATTTTTACCATTTTTTTAATTTTTTAAAAATGTTTTAAAATAATTCTTCTTGTAATTTTCGAAACAAGGTGATTTTTGACTTTTTACTGAAAATGTGGAATAAATCTTTGTTCTAATATACTCATAATGAATAAAATTTCCCCCCTATAATAATTCCTAATGATTTGAAGCTCCCTTTAAAATATTATAGGTTCCTTTTTGAATAAAATTTTTTTCCTAATATTCTGCAAAATTTTAGTTTTTAAAAGTGATTTTCAAAGTGAAAAGGGTATTTTCCTCAAAAAAATTTAATGATATTTTTATGATATTTCTATTCATCAGTGAAAACTACTATTTAGTTTAATTATAATATACTAGAGATATGTCATAGTTATACCATCCTTATTCATTCTATGGATGGTTTATGATCACATTGAATGGGGAAAGTATTTAAATTCACATTCTTGATTAGTTTTGTAGTCATTAACTTTCTCTTTAAACATTCACTTTCTTGTGATCATTAGATATTGAATATCTCTTAAATATCCATTATATCATGGATATGAATATTTCATAAATTATATATCATTTCTAAATCTGGTGTTTTACTATGAAAATTATTTTATTGACTTGGAAAATATTGATATTTTGTATTATTTAATCAATATAGATATTTGTTGATAAGGCATATTGTTTAAATATTAAATTGATCATTCAATATATGAGGATTGCATTTGAGAAATAGTGATTTGTTGGGCCTGATTATAGATATACATTATATTAAATAGTAGTCTCATGAGAAAAATTAGTTGGATATCCAAATTAAATGGGTTTTAGTGTATTCTACCCATCGATTAAACTGTCTTGGGGTAAGGTATTGAGAGTATAAATATCATGATGTCTAAGATCATTAAAACCAATATTAAATATTTCCTTATTTTATAATTAATTTATTATTATACATTATATTAATTAATTTATATCATCCATGGATTAATTTTGTGCCCAAGTTATTGATTTAATGACATTTGTTTTCAGTTATTTACCTTTCCACATTGATTATAATTTATTTACTCATAACAACTTCTTTTATATGTATCCCTTACTGAGAATTTAATATCACCATATATTTTTTTCCTTTCCCCAAGATATGATGAAGGAATATTTTAATGAGTTCAAGGATATTGAATATTTACTTTCACGATGTTTTAAATTTTATTTTCAATTAAAGAAAATTTTAATCATGTATGTATCTAGTTTACCAATACTACTAAACTATTCATTCATTTTGGATGTGATCACTAGTATCTTATTCCAATATAATAATGAGGAAAATGACTCAAAGATTCTTGGGTTGGGGTATTTATCATTGGTATCTGAGAAAGTTTAGTAGAAACCTTGGGAATTAGATTTTTGAAAACATAGATTAGTGAACATAATCATATGACTAATTTTGAGGATAAGGCTAAGTATAGGATAACATCTTAAAAGTTTTGTAAGGTGGAGATTATGTTATTTTTTGGAATTACATTTTAGTCTGGATACTATAAGTAGATGTCTTTTTTATATAGATACATATAGGGGTAATATCCCTGAAAATATTTGGTCAGATATATATTGGCCACCACTCTTGTGAACAATGAGTGTGCCCTTACTACACACTTAGTTTGACACTCCTGGGGGGGATGCTTGAGTTAGTCCATATTTTATTTACAAACCATTAAGAAGGATTTTAATAGATAGTTACAATGAATGACTTAGTTTAAACCTAATGTGTATTAGATTGAAAAGGAGGTTTCATGTTTTAGACATCCTATAAATGATTATGTGGTTACCTACTTTGATTATTTATCATTATACATTGATTTTTGTTTTTAGTAAATAAATGAAACCATATGTAATCATGTTTAAAATGAATGTGATGAAAAATGAAGTTATTATGAGAAAGAAAAATGGATAATTAATGTTATTTTTATTAAATTCATCATATTTTTTAGAACATTATATGATTTATATTAACATGGTTTTATAAAAAGGACAACCCATATATCGACGACAACCCATTACATCTAGTAAGGCTATGGGGCTTGAAATGACAGCTGAAGGGTGGTAAGGTTTTAGTGCCTACCACTAGAATATATGATTTTTAGGTTAGTATGACACTATTTTTACTTAAACAATTTGGTAGATGTAAATTAAGTTTATTTTGGGAAGCATATTATAAGAACAAATCGTTTTTGTTTTTTAGGATTTTGAGGTGAATAATGATATTTTTGGGGATGTAAGTTAAATAGTATGAGATAAAACTTGGGGTTAAATCATTCTTTCAGGTTAAAGTTATCAAGCCTAATTGGTAAGTAGGTTTGTTTACTTTTATCATTTTCTAATCCAAACTTTTTGTGTTATTATGGGAATTTTAAAGTAAAATGTATTATTTCTTCATATGAAGGTTTATACATTTTGGATATCATCTTAAATTATGTTAAAAATTTTAGTATTTGTTAATAATTAATAATATATTGAATGTTAATTTATCATTTTATTTATTATGTGATCTGTTATAATTTTATTTTAGTAATTTAGGAAAAAAATCATCTTGAACATTCATTTCTTAGAGTAAGAAATAAAGTATAAATAGATCGTACCACGACCAAAGGATAAAAGTGTGCTTATGAAATTAAAATATGTCATGTAAATATATTTTATAGTGTTATATATATTGATAGTGAATGAAACCCTAACCTTTAATAAAAATGACATAGAAATAAAAATTCTATACATTTACCTTCATTTTTTATGAATTAGTGGTGTTTTCACCCATTACATATTTATAACTTTGTGGTCATTAAATTTATCTTAACCATGTTCTCCATACATTAGTCCTTAGTAATAATTTTTATCCTCCATTTATATATTTTCAATTCTCATTAATGTTATCTTATTTGGAAACATAGTTTTTTGTTATTCTGGATTACCTTCACATTTCCCTTTTTTTATTTTTAATATAATGTTTTATGAACCATTTTATGATGTGTGTTTTCCACAAAGTTGTGTTAAAATTCCAAAAAATTATTTTCTAAGTGAAATTTTAAATTAATAGACTGTAATTTATTTAAGGTTTGGAGAATGTAACACCCTGATATTTTAAAAGAAGATAATTGTGTATGAACGTGTATATAACACACAACAACGAGCCTAAACAACCCACAAAATATATCCTTTAAATATGACCATTATAAACTATCCATTACATTGTAAGATATGAATAATATTAACTTATTCATGATATATATATATATAATTTTATTGATAAATTAGTAATAATCAATCACACAATTTTTCATAAGGTCAATTTATTCTTCAGAAATACATTTTTCCAAAAAGGACTTTTACTACTTTTTATGAAACAAATGATATAATTATTTTTTTAAATTTTAGAAAATCTATGTAATAAAATTAACTATATTTTATAATTAATCATATGAAAATTTCCTTAGATTGAATGTTTGGAATTTTATAAAAAGTTTGATTTTTAAGTGAATTGTGAAAATTATCGATCTTTCAAATACTAAAATTTATTTTCATTAAATTAAGTAATTTAAAAGCCCTATTATTATTTGAATTTGATTTAAATGTAAAATAAGAAATTATTTTTAAAATTTAACATAATTAATTACATTTTAATCATATTTATACCATATTTTGGTATTAATTTATTTTTAGGATTAAAAAACATTTTTCTGTAAACTATTTTATGTGAATAAATTTTCTCCATTTTAATCATTTAAAATAAAGAATAATAAGGAATTATTTAAATTAAGGGTATATATTATATTTATATATATATTAAATTAAATTAATTAAATTAATATTACTTGTTATAGAGTTAAGGTAAAATTGTCTTTTCCTTGAAAATTTCATTTTTTTCAAAAACCTCTTTTTATTGTGATTGCATGTTTGATTTTAAATTAAATTGGGCCAGTTTTATTATTTTAATTTGATAAAATATATTCTGTATTTATAATCATTATAATTAATTTTTTTAAATAATTTCAACTTAATTTTGGTAATAATGAATATTAAAAACAGCAAAAAACTATTACCACAGTGAAGGGTAAAACAGGTTAATCGGGGGTAAACTGAAGAGATAAAAGTTATAATGAGCTAAAAAAAATCTAATTGATATTATATGGCCATATTTTGACCCTATATCTTCTAATGTCTATAAATTTCTCATTTTGGAACGATATTTACATGATTATAACCTTTATAATATTTCAAGTAAAGAAAACTACAAAATGTCACTCTCTTACTTTTATAAATATCTTATATGTTAATATAGGTGAAAAATAATGTTATGAAATAATATTAACTATTATTTTTATAATAATAAAATTATTTTAATAATTTATACTTATTTTTAATTTTTAAATATCACATAATTCCTTAAATTCTTATAAAACACTGATACTGTATTTATTCAATTAATAAAATGATAAAAGAGATGATTTTAAAAATATAAAGGAAATAAATTTGGGTAAATTGGTATGTTCCATGAATTTTATATATGAATATAATATATTGTTGATTTTTGTAACTTATAGTTTCTAATTTTATCTTTTTCTTGATTTCTTTAAAGTCAAATTAAATGAATAGTGTCGCAAATGACATTACTGATATTTTATGAAAATAATATTTTTTTAAATGATTTAAAAATAAAAAAATATTAAAAGTTGAAAATAGTTATATTATATGGGTGAAAATTCAATCCATTGGTCATTTATGATCCAATTTTAACTTTATAATTAAAAATGATAACCATTTCATATTAAAAATAATTACCACAGTTAAGATTAAAAAAGGTTAATGAAGGGGAGAATAAAATAGATATGGTAAAAAATAAAATATAAAATTATATAAATTTTATTAGATGATTATATTATTTCTATATCCTTCCTTTATTATAATTCATATAAATTTGAAAACAATTGGCCCTGAATGTGACTATTAAATTCTAATATTCTGAAAAATTACAAGAGTTCCCATCTCTCACTTATAAAAGGGAACTTATTCTATCTTTACTTTACTCTACTCCGAGAAACATATCTTAACCAAAACCTTAACATTTATCTTCTAAAAAACTTCATTCAATTTTTATAGGTGTTTCCCTTTAAATAGACTCTATAATTAGAGATCCAAAGGAGGTTTCTCTAAGAGAAGGTAATCACTTTTATAACTATTTCAAATTTGTTTCTTCTTCCACCTCCATAATATATTATTATGCCTTGATAATATAATAAAATAATTATATACCATATAATTATATATTTTTAATATAATTCAATACCATATATTTATCTCATCTTCAATGAAATGGAAATCTAAACTATCATTTGTGTGTACATTAGACTGCCACCTCACGAACTGATGTAATTCTTTTTCAATCACCTCCTCTCATGGATGGTAGTAATGATAGATTTAATATATATATATATAATATTCATGATATATTTATTATTATTAAAATATAATATATAATTTACTTTGATACCTTTCTATTAACTAAAAAATGATAATGTTGTCTGTGCGTACGTGTGGACTACCACCTCTGCGAAGCGATGCGATTTGTTTCTCATCACCAAATCACATGGATGATATATATAAAAATATTTAAATAAATAATATGGTATTTTTATATTATTATAATTATATAGAGATAAAATAATACTTACCTTCATTCCCTAATTATCATTAAAAAATGGAAATAATACTTATGTGTACGTATGACCTGTTGTCTCGATGATTATAACATTGTTAATTTTTTCGTAAAAATATTTCTTGTTTGGCTTTAAAAGTATAATTTATGTATAAAATGGTTATTATTTAATGATTATTGTTTTTAATATGATGTAAAAATGATGTATTTAACCATATTTAACTGACCAAATTCATTTTGAAAAAATGAATCTAATATCATCAAAACATCCAATGTGAAATTAATTCATTAAGTAATAAAATATGAAATTGTAATATATAAAATAAAAGTAACAATAAAATTTAATTTTTTTAAGAAATTAAATAATTAACATTATTTTATTATTTAGGATGATAAAGAACATACATGACGAGTCTGACCTGAGGTACGATAATCTGTCTCAATTTACTTTCATTAAGGCATAATTTAATGCTAGGCACCTAATTTTTTTATATGGTGAATATAATACCAATTTTATATATTATGTAATTAACACTTAATATTTAATTTTATTTCAAATTAAAATTAATTTTACTTTATCTAAGGGTAATTTATTTTAAATTTACAAAGTGTTTAGGGGTTTCATAACCAAATTTCATTTCATTAGATTATATTAATTTTTCATTAGCTTTGATATTATAAGATTATGTGTGTAATGTATTTTGATTATTTTATATTGTGATTAATTTTTTTATTGATATTTACATTTGAAAAACATAATCAATTCATTGATTAATTATCACTTTAATGGTATGATATTTATAAGAGATTTCATCTTAATTCCTACTACATTGGGATATATTTGTTATTATTCACCTATTTATTTTTTATGAGGTGTATCTACTTCCCCTTTGATATATTATATGAAAAATAAATTTTTATTAATGGTATTTAATATTTCATTTTAAGTTATTTATTTCATGGAGGATATGATTCAAATATTACCAAAGTGGTGAGAGTTTATTTCAGAATCTCATCATTATTCAGAATTATTTATGTTTAAGTCTTCATTGGGGAATTATTAGATATTTATATCTTAAAACCAGTATATTTTATTATCCACTAGTTATTTCTAAAAATTATATGTCTGCCTTTCATTTTCCTCTTTTAAATACTCAAGAGACTAATAGGATGTTTTTAAGGAAAATATAATCTTTTTTTACTCAGTTGGGAGTCTTTTTCTTCCATATAAATATTTTCCATAAAAAAATTAAATAATATTTTTAATATTATTCAATGATTTATTAAATAATTTTATTTAAAAAAATTAATTTTTATAAAATAGTTTAAAAATTATTCTTCTTATCATTTTCTAAACAAGATACTTTTTGAATTTTTACTGAATATATGAAAGTAATCATTATTTTAACAAATTAAAATGAATGAAATTTTCCCATCATCATGAACACTCATTTATTTTAGTATTATTTTAAAATTTTACAATGTTATTTTCAAAGAAATTTTTTCCTAATATTATTGACAATTAATTTTTTTAAAAGTGATTTTCAAAGTGAAAAGTTTATTTTCATCAAGAATGTTTTTAATGATATTTTTATTATAAATCTATTCATCAATGAAAATAACCTTTTTTTTAAATTATAATTAACTAGGGATATATTATAATGATACCATCCTTAATATTTCTCTAGATGGTTTATGATCAATTTTAATAGAGAAATTATTGGCATTAATTTTGTTGATTAATGTTGTACTCATTAACTTTATCTTGAAACATTCACATTCATGTGATCATAAGACATTAAATTTCTCTTAAATATTCATTTTACTCATACCATGGACATGAATCTTTCCTAAAACATATATGGTTTATAAATATGGGGTTTTACCATGGAATTTATTTTATTGACCATGAAAATATTTATATATCATATTATTTACTCAAATTAATAAGGAATATTATGGTTGAATTAAATTAATCATTAAATATATGAGTAGTGTGTTGGAAATGTATTCATTGTTGGTGCCCATTTATAGATATCCCCTCAATTCATCCATAGTCTCATGAGATTAATTAGTTGTCTAACAAAATTAAATGGGATTTTGATATATACCAACCCATCGATTAAACTATCTTAAAACAAGGTCTTGGAGGTATAGATATCATGATGTTTGAGATCATGATGTATAATATTATTCATTTACTTAATTAAAAATTAAATTATTATTATTCTAGAGAATACATCATTGACATTATCAATGGATGAATTTCTTCCCTTGTTATTGATAAAATGGAATCTCTTTTAAGTTTTTTACCTTACCATATTGATTATTCCTTATTTACTCAGGATAGATTCTATTTTATGTAATCATTACTGAGATTATGAGTTTACTCATTTTTTTCATTTCCCCAAGCTATGAATAATGAATATTTTATTGAGTTAAAGGGTGTACCATATTTACTTTAACAATGTTTTATATTTAATCCCAATGTAAAGAAATGTGAATCAGGCATGTATCTAGTTTACCAAGACTACTAAACTAGTAAGTACTTTGGGATGTGATCACTTGAATATTATTCCAATGTAATAATGAAGACATTGGATCTAGGATTTTAGGGTTGTGGACTTTAAAAACCTTAAATAAGCACCAATTTAACATATCATATATGATAAACTGCCAGATCAGCCTTATGTTTTCTACACTTTCTGGATTTTTTTCAAACATTAAATTATATGTAATCCTTATAATATCTTTATCTGACCATATAATAAAAAACTACCACTATATCATTTGTGATGAATATCTATAAATAAATCCAATTTGAATAATTGTGAGATTTATGAATCAAAATCCTAACTTTTCAACTTGTTAAACATATTGAAACATATTAACATCAAAAAATAAAATGTTAAAATATAAACATCTATTGTCTACTTATAACTCTTTCTAAGTTCATCATCATCATATTTAGAAACATATTCCATCAAAAATTTCATTGAAATAACATAACTACTTATATTAGTGTTTACTGGTCTTCCTAAACACTTTTAGAATAAAGTGAAAAATCACTTTAGTGTTATCCATTATCTATTAATTTTTTACTTCTCTATATCCAAACATACTCCCACTAATCTCTTAAAAAATATATTATTTTTTTAGAATATCTCACAAAGATACACAAACCCTTTTTTTGGAAATAATATCAATTTTCTTTTAGTAGGAATATTTTAAAAATAAACCATTGTTTACTTATCATATATGGTATTATATGCGTTTGGAACATTTTTCATTTAAAATAAGACTTTATTATAATATACCATCAATGGGTATTGGGAACACATTCCCTCATATTTTAATAAAAATTTGGATAAAAATTTATCTTGGATAAACAATTTTATTCAAATCTTTTTCTCTGAACATGTTATAGAAATTTTTGAATCATAAAACATGTGTATAAAATTAATCATCTCATACTTGTTAATAAAAAAACTTTATAATCAAACAACTTCTCATTTCTCATAAGAGAAATGAGGTGAATACACATTTATTTTACATATATTCATTCAAGCTTGATAAAATATGTTACATTGAAATTCATGATGTATTAATTATTTAATACATATCAGAAATATAAAATACAAGATCAATCAAATTTTCCTTTTATTTCAAATTCCTACATATTTATAACAATTTGTAAAATATACATTTAGTATCTGATACCTTTCAAAATCAAATAATTAATTTATATATCATCCATACCTAACATGAAAATTCCATGGTGTTCCAAAAACTCATTAAGGTATATCTTGGACAGTACAATCATATTGAATTATTGTTATTACAACACATATAATCTTCCATAATGACAATTCTTAAATCACCAATCATACTTAAGAACTTTTCTTATGTTACCGGTCTTAAGAGAAACTTATTTTTTGCTTCTCCAAATCAATAATTAATTACAATGCTTAGATTGATAATGATGATAATATTATCTACATTAAAATGTTTTATTAGATAATTATTATGTATTTTTTACATTTAATAAGGAATTTTATTAAATGGATCCCACTAAAATGATGGTCGATCACAAACCAAGCCGAGATGCCATTCCACCCGACATTTGACTCAGTCTGATACATTACTCGAAGGTCATTTCTGATCCCCATAGGCTTGAAACTAATTTTGGGAATAAAATTAATCTCAATGGGAACTATTTTACCCCAATAAACCATGATGAAATAAAATAATATGAATAATAGAAAAAATCGACAATAACTGAATGTCAATAAATTAATTAACTGATTCCAATAAAACTGATGAACTAAAGAAAAACTGAATACAAAATGAGACCAAACATGCCAACACGATCCACATGTGACCTCTTGGTCTTCTCTAACCACCAGACCAACCTGCTCAAAAAATGAGCACTCGAGCCAGAAACCTAGACCTGAAAAACACCTTGGGTCTACTGACACTGAATGGCACAAGTAGGGTTTGAGCTTAATAGATCAGTAGTAAAAAAACACACAATCCATACATTTCCTTTCTTGAAATATTCCATGAACCCTAGTTCTAAATACAGTTATAAAATTTTATTTTAAACATTTTTAAGAAATGTGCCTAGATTTACCTTGTTTAAATATACACATGCCACATTTCCATTTTCAAAATGGATTACCATTTTAGGAACCAAATCCCAACTAAGATCCAAACAAGCGATATCAAATGATGTTGAAAGAAAATAATTAAATAATAAAATCAACCAAGTCTCAAATAATAAAAAAACATACAAAAATATTAATCCATGGGTAATTCCTAAACGTCCCTAGTTCTATCCATGGACTTACTCAGATTAGACTCACCTTCCGATGTATGGTGAAAATCCATAATCAATAACCAACTAGCTGCTCTAAACTATCCAATCTTGTGGCACGTCTAACAAAAAAAAATAAAGTTAAGGGGGGTACTAACCCATCTAATCAGATTTGATAAGAAATAGTCACTAGAATATTTAAAATACTCCCAGGAGTCTTGTGGTAATATTACATGGTGAAATGAGAGTCCCCCATATGTTTGACTCACCTTACCTACCATCACTATACTTTCCTACCCCAAACATCGACACCACCCACCACTATAACCCATATTGAGAAAATCTTCCATATGTGTGCCCATTTTATAACAATCTACTATCAAGTTTCATCAAGGCCTTCATGTCATACAATCTTTCAAAAAATTACTCAAAAAATTCCAAGATACCAATTAGGAATTTTATTTTCCAAAAATGAATTAATTTTCCATCATTTAAAAGTACCAACTAGGCCTTACATTTCCAAAGTTATTTCAAAACTAAGATGAAAATAGACAATGCACTTAAAGATACCAAACAGGCCTTCACACCACTTGAAAACAAACCATCTTCCAATGTTCCAAATGGTCCATAACTTCAAATATAATTTAAAACAATTTTTTTTCATTTGAAAATAAAGATACCATAAGTAATGCATCATGATTTTGAATAAGGAATGAAGGTATAAGTGTTTTGAAATCTGGTTTTTTAAATTGAGCAAGTTCATCCAAGACCATCATCTTCTCTATTCTCATCCATGTGTGCACTCCAAGAACACATGGATGTGCCCACATCAAATGTAACACCACAAGTATCCAAGAAATTACTCAAAAACCATTTTAAAGTAACAACATGTGCTCTACAACTGACACAACAAGCCACACATGGATGTTAAGCCATAAAATTCCCCATAATCTACAGACACCATTCCAATTTCACAATACTACAAAAATATCATAACACAACCAAGGTTAAACACAACTCAAAACAAAAAAATTCACTTTAAAAGAACAATTGACAATTTAATAAGAACTTTGTGTGCATAACTATAAAACATGACTAAGGAAACACCTTTAAAACCAATTCCACAAATTTTTACCAACACAAAAACACCATACCAAGACAAAAAATCATACGAAAATAATGTGAAACACATTTATAATTTATTTTAAGACACTCAATCATGAAATGGAATGCATCGAATAGAAAACATATGAAAACACCTACCTTAATGATGTGAAAATGAAACTGAACTTTGGGAGAAGGGAGATCAATAAACGAGACACTATCTGCACACCCTAACATTAAATAAATCCACCAAAATCATCCTACCAAAACCTTAGGGTTCAACCAAGAGAGGAAAAAACAAGATAGAACCAAGAAACTAATAGAAGAGAAAGAAAATAAGATAAAAAGGTCAAAAAAACCTAAAAAATCATCTTATATCCTTGGAGAAAAATCCATGGAGGAGAAAGAGCCAATAATATTATTCATTCACCAAAACTGATGAAGATGTAGGAGGTATCAAGTTAGAGTAAAAAGAGAATATAGTGGAATGGGAATTTTAAGATTTTAAAAATATAGGCTGATTGAAAGGTTTGGCCACATGGTTTTCCAAATTGTGCACCAACTGTGCGCCCACCAATATCTATAAGGGACACCCCATATGACTTAGCGACATGGTTCCCAAACCATGCACCAACCATCAAATTTACCACTTCCTAGAAATAAAACAAAACCACACAATTTTCATACGGTTTCCCAAACTGTATGCAACCCATGTGCTCCACCGTTGGACACCAAAAACAAGCCACACTGTTACCTGGGAAAAGCCGCATAGTTTACCCAAACCATGCAATAACTGTGTACAGGCAAAAAACTCACCCAAAACATCCAAAATTCAAAAAATTAAATAGCGGCTCAACCCGAACCTCAACCAAAATGATCCAATGATAAGAAAATAATAAAATAAAGGAGTTTCCAAGGTCAGGGTGTGACAATTTTCCCCACCACAAACACTTTATTCACCCTTAAAGTCACCTATCCAAAATTAAATCACCACTCAATTCCAAATTTGAAACAATATGAACAAAAATCACTAAATCGGGGTCATATTTCACTCCAAAAGTCCCACCTGGATGATTATAGAGATAACTGAAGCCTGAAAAAAACAATGGGAGGGCACGAGAGGGTTATCCCCACCACAAAAACTCAACTACAATCTTGGAATGACTTCAGATCAGCCCAACAAAGGAATGAGGGAACCACAAATATTGGCCAAATCCTCGACACGATGACACCAAAATAAAAAACCCACCATGAGGGAAAGAATAAATGGGAACTCCCAGTCCAACTAACTCAAACTTCTCTACACAAGATAGATGACACCACCATCTGAACTAAAAATTTCCCACACCAGTCAAAACCCCCAGCACATGGGGAAACACTCAAATAACATGAACCAAATAATGAACTGAAACTAAAATCCATCAATTCCACAAAACTCAAGCACATTCAAATTAACATAACTAAAACCACTACCATACAACATAAGGTGTGTGCACACTCAAAGAAGATCAAATGATTTAGAGAAGCACACTTTGATAAACATAAACACTAGGTTTCTTACAACAAAGGATAAACTCACAACAAAAGTAAAAAGTAAAATGGAAACTTCCAACATATCCACCCCAACACTAGAGATAAAAATGGGTACATGTTTTCCTCACACCCCTACTGATTCCTGACTGTGGGAGAGCTTTAATCTGAGGCATATGGATGGAGCATTGATGAATGAAGAATTTATTGCCTCATATTTAGGCACAAACATCCTACAATCACAGATTCTTCTTTAGGAAATGATTCTTGTAAAATTTTTCCATATGAAGCAAAAGACAACAACAATGTGATTCTTTGGAGGATTACGACATGATGACTTCGAATGCCTGAACCGACCAAACTAGTGGCACAAAAGAAAATAGTATGGAGAACTAGAAGTTGTAACCAATGAATGAGACATTTATAAAATGGTTTCCTCTGTCACACCCTTATATTCAGATGAGGAACCTTCATGAGTTTTAAGAGGCACTATATTGACTACTACATATGCTTTAGAAACCAACTTGGCTAAAAATGCTTCATCAACCAACTTCTCAAAAATGGCGATCCATAGAGGATATGGATCACTCCTTTATCTATAGATGACATCCCCAAAGAAAAGATAATCCTTCAATAGATCCTGTGATTCTACCTCTAGATAAAATGAAACCAACTCCTTCAAGTGGTCAACATAGGCCTTTAGTTTCTGCCAGACATGCTGAATACACATGATCTCTTCCCTTTTCTTCATCTTCACCTACTCAGGTATAAAATATTGGGTGAAAAAAGACTTAAAAAATTCCCATTTCTTCCCAACATTCATTAATGGTGGAGAAAACATCTTATATTCATCCAAGGATGCACCCTCAAACAAACTCAGAATAACATATAATTCAACAGCTTTGGGATTTCCCAACAATATTATTACACACTCATCATTCTCAAGACACCTCATTACCCTAATGAACCTTGGTTCCCATGAATTATCAACAAAAATATAGAAGAACTGAAAATAGGATGAGACTCATTGAAAAAATGTGGGACCCTTTTGGGTGGCATACAATGATCAGCACAAGAAACAAAAAACCAAAATAAAAATCAATCTGAAACACAATTATAAAGAACATATTGAGCCAAAACAACAATCTAACAAGCCACACACATTTATACACAAGAAAAAATAAACTTTCTACAACCACCATTTCACTTTAAATTTCAAAACTGACTTCTTCTCAGGCTAATTTCCAAAAAAACAAAAGCTATTTTCTATAAAAAACACACTTTTATAAAATAAAAACTCACATTTTTAAATAGGAAAGATTTCCAAAATCATTTTCCCTATTCAAAATCCATTCTAGAAAAATTGGGCCAAACCGTTAATTTTAAATACATACACATTGAATTCTATGAACCATCAAATATGTGTCCACCTACTTCCTCTTTCATCATCCACACCTAACTTACAACATGCACTTTCCATACAAACCCTCGCATTTGTGAACATTCATAAAGAGTACCAAGGGTCACACATTCCACCCCATCATCAAATTTAAACATTTATAAAACTATTTCCTTTCACTTTGAAAATAAAACCCATGCCAAAAATCAATTTCTGTAAATGATGTTCCTATCAAGAATCAACTCCAAAAAACAAAAACCAATCCAAATGAACAACTCACACCAAATCACCATAACGAGGAACAAGTTTTTATGCCTAACTTGGAGACATGGTAGTAGGCCATTCCCCAAGTAAGCACCAATACTAAGAGGACCTCTAACTATGCACTCGGACCCCACATGGGTCAATACTCCATGTGAGATCATGAAACAACATAGGATCACCTCTATAGTCATTCATGAATCCAAATAAAAGATAAAAGACTCAAATACTAAACTACACTTGGGAACATGAGGTTCTGAACAACCATGAGTTCATGATGCTCTCCTCGTACCTTCATACCGAGTTCAGATAGTCCTAATCTATAACTACCTAACATCCAAAATAAAAATGTCATTCTCTAATACCATTTTTTCATGGACCAAGCTAGGATTCCATCCAACCCGTTATCTGAACCGATCCAAGACATGGCCCAAAGCACATTCTTAATCCCCATGGGCTGACAACTAGTGTCGTACATCAAAGTATTATCTATGGGAACTATTTATCCTTAATAAACTAGGATCTAATAAAATAAACTTAACAAGTGTAAGAACCAATAATAACTGAATATCAATAAATATATAAACTGATTCAAATAAAAATTCTAAAAAAAGAAAAACTAAATACAAACCAAGACCGAACACACCAACAAGATCTCCACGTGACATCTAGGTCACCTCCAACCACAAAAAGATCATTCTCCAACAATAAGAACTCGATCTAAGAACCTAGACCTACAAAACATATCAGGTCTACTAACATTGAATAACACAAGTAGAGTGTGATCTTAATATCTTAGTAGAAAACCACCACATAATCCATTTATTTTCTTTCCTGAAACAGTCCATAAACACTAATTTGAAATACGGTTATAAAAATATATTATAAATTTTTTGAAGAAACAACTATAGATTTCCCTTGTTCAAATAAACACATGACATATATCCATTTTGAAAATAGATTACAATTTTAGAAACCAAATCCCAACTAAAATCCAAACAATGTGATATCATACGATGTTGAAGATAAATAATTAAATAGTATAATAAATTGATTTCCATAGAATACAAACATGAATACAAAGATAGTAAACCCTAGGTTTTTCCTAAACATCCATTGAGAGATCCCTAGACATACTTGAATCTAACTCACCTTTAGACGTATGGTTCATCTGCATAGTCAATAACCAACCAGCTGCTCTAAACTATCCAATATTGTGACACATCCTACCAAGCCCTATAAAGTCAAGGGGTGTACCAACCCATCTAATAGGGGTTGAAAATAATCAATCACTCAACCCTATAAAATATTTATATGAGTCCCTTGGTAATATTAATTCATGAAGGAATATTCCATTGTATGTGTGACTCACCATACCTACTGCCACCACACTTGCTTACCCAAAACACTAAAACCAACCACTGTGATAACCAATATTGGGAAATAATTCATAGGGGTTCCCATTTTATAACAAGTCATTCGCAAGTGCTAACCGAACCATCACATCATAAAATAATTCAATCCATTTCTCAAAATACCCTAAGATGCCAACCAGGCATTTGTATTTCCAAAACCCCATTCATTTTCCAACATTAGAAAGTGCCAACCGATCCTTGCATCATGTCCATTTAGAATAAACTTGAAAAACATTATAAAACCATTTCCAAAATAATTCGAAACACCATTTTCATATGCACAAGGAAAAATGAGCCCTTACATTTCCAAAACCATATTCATCTCCAAAATTATTTCAAAACTAAGATGAAAACACACAACACACTTAAATATGACAAACAAGCCTTTACACCATTCAAAAACAAACCATCTTCCAACATTAAAAATTTGAAATAAATTCAAATATAATCTGAACCCATTTTCAAGTCATTTTAGAACCAAGAGACCATTAATAACACATAAAGAGTTTGAAGAAGGAAAGAAGGGGGGGATTTTTTTGAAAACCGGTGTTTTAAATTGAGAAAGATAATACAATACCATTATCATTTATGTGACCATCCATGTGCGAACTCTTGGCACTCATGGATGTGACCACATCAAATGGCACACCAAAAATATCCAAGAAATTACCAAAAACCATTTTAAAGTAACAAAATGTGTTCTTCCACCAACACCACAATCCATACATGAGTGCCAATCTATAAAATTCACCACAATACACACACACCATGCCAATTTCACAATCCAACAATGATATCATAACACAACCAAGTATAAAAAAAACTCAAAAAACACAATTACACTTTTGATGAACAATTTACAATTTAAAAAACACTTTGTGTGCAAAAACATAAAACATGACTAAAGAAACCCATTTGAAACCACTTCCACTAATTGTTACCAACATAAAAACACCATACTAAGCCAAAAAGTAATACCACATACATGATAAACATATTTATATATTATTTAAAAATAATAAACCATAAAATGAAATGCATCGTAAGGGAAATAGATGGAAACACCTACCTCAATTATGTGTGAATGAAACTAAACTTCTAGATAAGGGGGATCCAAGCCAGATACATGATCCAAACACCTTAAAATTAAAGAAATCAACTAAAATTATCCAACCCTTACCCTAGGGTACGTCCAAGATAGGAACACATTAAGATAGAACCAAGAAACCAATAAGAGAGAAGTGAAAGAATAGAAAAGAGGCCAAAACCCTAATAACTCACCTTAGATCCTGGAGAAGAATCTATGGAGGTGGATGAGCCAAGAATATGGAGATTTTGGGACCCCTTTGTGTGCCAAAATTGACCAAGAGGGAGGGGGCTCAAGTTTGGGTAAAATGATAATATGGTGGAATGGAAATTTTAAGATTTTAAAAATATGGGCTGATCACATGTTTTTGATGCATGATTTTCTAAATCTTGTGCCAACCGTGTACCGCTAATGTTCACAAGGGCCACCCTACCTGAATTGGATGTATTGTTACCAAAATGTGTACCAACCATTCCAAATGCCAATGCTTGGAACCCAAAAAAAACCGCTTGGTTTCCAAAACCATGAACAAGCTGTGTTCCCCACAATTGGACACCAAAAACAAGCCACACAGTTATCTGGGAAAAGTCGTACAATTTATCCAAATTGGGTTCTAATCATGTGCATGACAAAAACAAACCTAAAACTTACCAAATTCAAAAATTTAAATCAGGATTCAACCCAATCCTCATCCAAAAAGATCCAAAGCCAATAAAAGCACAAAATAAAGGAGTTCCCATGTTTGGGGTGGGACATGGACCCTCTTAAAATTTATCATATCCATTAGTGATCCAAGATCTATATTTTACTAAGAAATGTGTCTTCTAGGAAATTACCCTCATAATTTAATTATTTAATTAGGGAATCATCCAAATCATATCATATATGATTCATGGATATTTTAGAAGACAACTCTTTTTCCAATCCATCATTTTGGATAAAATCAACTTTATTCCCCCGGTATCATTCTCAAGGGGTTTATAGCTAAGTTTAACCCAAAGAAAACATTAAAACCAAATTAAAAAAAGGAATCCATGGGAAACACTACTATAGCAAAAACTAACCAAGGATAATTCAGTGTCATCCATTACTTTCTTTCGTTACAAAAGATAATTTATGGGCACCCTGCTATTGAAGAACCTACTCGATTAAATGATCAAGGTCTGGAGAAGTTCCACTCTGGAAGGAATATCACCCTTTGTATTTGAAGGTGATTTCTATCTCACCTTTTTATCTCATTTTAATAATTTTTATTTATGAACACTTCTAGTAATTTATTTTGGAATCTTATTCCTTCATCCTAATCAATATATTAAGAGAATATTAATGTGTAACTCTTTACACAACCCAAAAGTCTGTGTTACTTAGCTAAACATAGGATTCAAAAATATTTATACGTATCAAGATACATTATATAAATAGGGTACAAGAACAATTCATGTATAGTCATAGAGTTATACCACATGAGTAAGACTAGAGAGAAAGATAACAAACCCCATTCACTAGCCTAGATAAGGAATAATCCTCTAGGTAGTTAGGTAGTCTAACCCCATATACCTTTACCTAGGGATACTTTACATAAGATAGAATCCAATGCATCATAACTCTAAAACCAAATACAAAAAAAAAACTATATTCAATAACTAAATTCAAGATAATAACTTCAATTATAAACTAAGGTTAATGTGGATGAAAAACTAAATTCATCATCATACATATAATTTAATGCAAGGATCTATTTAGAATAAATTTAACAATAAAATTAAATCATACTAAATTCATTTTATAAACAATTTATAAATATGAGTAAAATAGGGAATAACTTTTAAATAAATGAACAATTCTAATATTTAAACATCAGATAAACATTAATAAACTATTTATAAATAAAATCTCATTATAAACACTTTATAATTTTAGCATTAACATTATGGAAATTCCATAATTATGAATATAAATATTTAAATTCACTCAAATACAAACACTTTCATATTTATCATTATATGTCATATATATTTTAATATATATGATATTTTATGAATTCTAAACTATTTATAATCCAATTTCTGTTATGTAAACACTTTACATAATATAAATATTATATAATTATTCATTATTTAAACCATTATAATATCAATCATCAAAACAATTTCGATGTGGCTTAAATAATTTCCTAATGAGGCCCCATTATATTTCAAACAATGAAAAATAATTAATTATAAACAATTAAAAATAATTAAATATAAATAATTCATAATTTAAATATAATATTTTATATTTTATCCTTATTTCACAATTTACAACCATTTATAAATTATTTCTTATTATTTCTAAATAAATACTTTTATTTATTCATAACAAGACATGTAAAGACCCAATCCCCAGTTTACCATAGTCTGCAAAAAAAATATATTTTGAATTTTTTTTATAAAAGAACTGAATAATTTCACAGCATACTCTATAATAGAAGATCTTTTACCAGACTAGGTTTTGGAGAATTAGAATTCCAGTAATACAATCAGACACAAAAGTACACAATTTAGTAAACATTAAGAAAAGTAACATCATAACAATGCTTCCACATTATAAATTCTTCATGATACTTCAACTAAACCTAAAATAATAATTTAAATACATAGGGTGAGCACAAAATTTCCAGGAAGTGGTTTTAAAGACAACTAAAAAGTTTCTTTGAAAACATCTCTTGAAAGTTTTACAAATATACATAAGTACAGATTTTTACAAATACTTGAATATATATATAGAAAAACAATATTTCAAAAATACTTATACTTGTAAAGCCATTGGGGATTGTCCATTGAAAATATTAATTTTTTCTATGGTAAATTAATGATACTTGGAAGACCATGTATAAATTCATACCTAGGGCCACCGGTCATTTCTTAGACTTATTGGTTTACTATCTGTAACGCCACTCATTTCACCAGTTCCAAATTTTGAAATCATTTTCCCATAGTCCCCCCTTTCCCATCTCTTTCCAAAAACCATTTCCAAAGTGCTTACATTGTGTTGTTTCTTTAAAAATAGTTTCATCTACATATTGAAGAAAGTATCTAAAATCATTTAGATAGAACCCCATGCTTGAAAACCTTTTATTAAATAAGAACCATAATATATATAAACATTGATTTTATGCAGCAAGATTACATAATGTTGGTAATGTCATGTATGAACTAGATGATGGACCTTGTAACACCCCGAGATTTTATGAAAAATATTCTTTTTAATTTCATTAATGTCTTGTGTTGTACGCTACACCAAAAGGAGCTTGCACAACACGCATCCTTGACTTTCCTTTCATTACACTCAATCACGACCTTCCTTGATAGCATGTGTAGTACGCAATACCGAGTTTTACTAAACAACGATATGCTATTAAAATATTATTAAAACTAGCCATTATGAATAATAATAACCACTTTTTGAAATTTTGTAAATTCTATTTTTCAAAATGGACTTCATTTTTGGATTCGGAATATCGAAATTAGCTTAGGGTGAAATTTTGGTACTTTTCGGATAACTTTCATATTCTGATGAATAGTGAAAATTACTAAATTTTAATTAAAAACAAATTTTTTAATAGAAATAATTAATAGTGATAAATTATTAATTTGAGTGGTTTTAAAGTATATTTAGAATATATTTTTACAATTTAATACAATGTTGGTCATTGGATGTAATTTCACATTTAAACCAGTTATAAACTAGGGTCAATCTTTTGATTGTTATTATCTCTTAAAAACACGCTATTTGTTTTGACGACGAGAATTAATTTTTAAATTAGTTAATGCAACTGATATGTTTTGAAGTTGGTAAAATAGACATCATTTTTGAGTTCATAATATCAAATATAGCTTAGGCCTAATTTTTGGTATTTTTCTGAAAACTTTCAATTTTCGATGAATAGTGAAACCACTAAGTGGTAGTTAAAAAAACTGAATTGTTCATAAAACTTAATTTTACCGCTTCTCTGAGTGGAATTTCGAAAATCCGAGAGACACGGTTAATATCAAGGACTAAAATGTGGTTCAATGAGATGAAAATAATTTTTGGTGAATAGTAACTTTTTAGTTTTATTTACCACGGTTAAAAGTAAATAGGGTAATTAAGGGTAGAAATGATATTATTATTACCCTAACACATGTCCTAATTCTATTTGACAAGTGTAATTCGACCAAAAACAAACTTTGGAATAAAATATGACCATTTAGGCCCACTTGGATTATATTAGGACATTTATTATTAATTTATTTAAAGAAGGGTCAAAAGAGTTAAAATCAAAGTTTATTTACTAAAAATTTTTTAATATGGGGTTATACATAAGATAAATTCGACTATAAATATTCATTATAAAGATAAAACTATTTCCTACATAATGGTATTTTATTTGTAATTTTTAGACATTAAATAATTTAATTTATTTATGACACAATGATGATGCAGTAATTATCTTATTAATGAAATATTGACCTAATTGATGTTATAAACACCAAAATAAATGTAATTTGAGACTTTTTATGAATTACACTAATTTTCTAGGTTACTATGATATATTATTGTTTATTTAATCAACTTGGTTCGAACATATAATTCTGTTATGACTTTCACAAAAATCATATATCAAATAGTGTCAAAATTGACAAAAAATAGTTTTTAAATCAAATATTATATTATTAATTGTTATTTTATTCCTAAAAATCTAAGGTTCGGCCAAAGGACTTAGATAAGGATATATATATTAATAATAAACAATTTGGGGTTCGTTTGGCATGTTATAGTAAGTTTATTAACCTTATAGTGTAAGAACACAAGAAGACACGGTAAAAGTAAAATTATTTAGCTTAATGTTAAATCTAAATGATAAGGTTAAAATAGGAACCTAAACTTGTCTAAATTCTATTGGATGAGAGGATTTCGACCCATACCCACCTTAGCCTATAAATAAATCAATTTGGAGCTATTTAAAACCGAACTTGACTTTATAATACAATAATATTTTTAGTTATTCCAAAGTGCCCCTCTCCTCCCTTATAAAAGGGCACCTCCTCCCTCTATTCCTCACACAACTTTGAGCCTTCAAGATCGGCCAACCCCTGCCAAATTATTTTCTCCAGTTCCCTAGAAATATCCTAGAGGTTCTGGTCTTCCTCAAAGACCAATTTTAGTGCCCTAAGAGGAGGTCTCAAAGAGGCGCTTCAAAGAAGAGGTAATTTCCGTTACCGATTCTTTCACCTTTATTTCTTTTTCCACTTCTTCTTATTAGGTTGTTTCATTATGAAGTAATAACATCAGTATCACTCATATATCGATATATTATTATAAGTATGAAACAATCCTATTTCACCATCTATCCATCCTACGGAAAACGAAATCACCGCGCGTGCGTACGTATGGAATACCGTCTCCACGCCGTGGTTAAATCTATTTTCCACCACCACCTTACTTGGATGGGTACAATGGTGTAAATAATAACTATATATGATTATTATAAAGTGATATTGATACTGAAATAGTATACATACACTTCAACACAAGTTCACAAACATGAGAACGATATCATCTCTCGTGCGTACATACGGACTACCGTCTCCACGACGCGATGAGATTCATTCTCCATGTTAACCATTTAAGAATGATTATAAAGTATATATAAGAAATAATAATGAAATATATGACATTATAAAGCTACTGGATTTATGTATATATGTATTTCATCTACTTACTTCCATTCAAGATAATAAGGAAAGGAAAACAGCGTTCATGCGTACGTACGGACTACCGTCTCCATGAACGGTGTGTTCCAAACACCTACGATAAATGAAACAATTTTACCCAAAACGCTTCTTTAATATGGAATTTACAAAAGAACGGGTAATATAAAGTCATAAGTGAACCATATATGATATAATAACAATGAATATGATTTTTTAATAAGTTAATGACATTATTCAAATCATTATACAGGAGTTTCGGATATGTACAAAGCATATCGGACATAAGGTAAGGAAAATATCACAATCTCACTTTTATCCGAGATTGTTTTTACTTTGGTAATTACTGGGGTGTATTTTATCATCCACATCCATGTTCCCTCAATATGTAATATTATTTCCCTCCTTCTACAATAGTTTATATCAAATTTTACCCTTCGGTGAGTTTTTTTGTAAAAGATATGAAAGGAATCTTTTGTCATTTTCATACGAGGTACTTTTTGACTTTTCCGACAAAAGTACGAAGAATGTTTTTTTAACTTATACGGCATGAATGGATTTTTAAAACATTATTTCCAAGAAGCTTCCTTTTAAAGTTTTCAAGTTTATTTTTAATCAACTTCTTTTAGTTTAAAATTTTATGACATGTTAAGAAAGGAAAAGTGTTTTTGAAGTAGAAAGGATATTTTCCTCAAGAATAAAGTTCAAGTGTTTTATCAAAATTATTTTCCATCTAAGATAATAAAGGGTTCTGTTTTTATCCCTATTATTACATTGATTTGATTATGTTGTGATGGAAATATTTTTATGAATTCCTTTATCTTATATGAATTGTTTTATGATGTCACGATGTTTAAGATTCCCATTTTTATTTCATGGGTTATGTAATGATGTATGATTTATGATTTCATGGCACACATAATAATGGTTTCATTATGAGATGGGTGGGACCTATATCTCCCTCCAATGCATTGGGTAAAGATTTTATATCTCATGAGATAGACATGGCTGGAACGGTAGGTTATACCGGTTCAGTGAAACAGGACTGGAACGAGGGTGACTCGGTTCAGAAAGGGACTTTGTCCACTAAGATAGTCTTGGAAATGAGTCTTGACTAACAAGAAATGATTCTCTATGATTATGTGTGTATGCCACAAAGTTTCATGTTTTAAGTTATGATTATTGTGATTACATTTCACTGCCATGATTTATCCCATGTTATGAAATTATGATCTCTTTTGAAGGATAAGATTTCCAAAAGTTATGTGCTTATGTATATGATGTGATTGATATTTCTTTTGTTTACCCATACTGAGAATTTGAGCTCACCCTTTTATGTTTTCTTTTCCCCAGGATATAAAGAAAGGTTTTAGGTATAAAAAAGAAGAAGATCGTTATGGGAGATGTTGAAGATCTTTCACCAGGAATTAGAAGATTATATTCTGAGTTTCCAAAGACACTAAACTATTACGATCCTTGTGTGTGTGTTTTTGTAATGTACTAAGTATTCCGAAAAAGTAATGTAATGTCCATGTACGTCAGGCTTCAGGTCTCTACAGTTGGTATCAGAGGAAAGGTTTAGTCAACCTTTGGAAACTAGGATGCGAAAACGTTAGTGAGATCCCCAGAGACATTTCTAAGGTATGTCTAGGGATGTCCCTAAGGATAAGTATACGTATAGGATATAGTCCTAGAACTATGGTAACGATATTAGATTAAACAAAATATGTTAGATATTGAAGTTACTCCCCCTTTATTATGATTTTTGCCTCTCACACTATTCTTTTTGGGTTTTAGAAAATGGCTGGAAACAAGATGATTCACGATAATGGAGGATATGATGGACAATGGAATGATATTCTTCATGAGCAACCAAATGAAATGGGATTTGGAAGTCCAAACATCATTATTATGCCGAATCAGAAATCTCATAATATGATCAATAAAGTAAAATTTGGTAAGTTTCCTGACTCGTCTAATAAGAGAAAGACAGAGTTTCATGATGATCATAGAGGAAAGAAAGTTCAATTTCCCCTATGTAAATCATGTGGGAAGAGGCATCAAGGAGAATGTTTCAAAGGAACTGGAAGATGATTTGGGTTTGGAAAAGAAGGACACAAAGCCAGTAAGTGCAAAGGAAAAGGTTCAGTTAACACCAGGGATGAGGATAATGGTATTGCTACGACATCAGCAATGGTTAAATGTTTTAAATGTGGAATGTACGGGCATTATGCAAACCAATTCCCTAAGGGAAAGTCTCATGAAGAGAATAAGTATGGTCGTATGGGTAGTATTTATGTGGATGATGATGAAGAGACTACAAATGATATGTGAGATGAAAGAATTGTTGAAGCTCGGTCAATGGTTTAAGAATGTAGTGGAATGATTACATGTTTATCATGTGTAATGTTGTATAAGTAATATCATGGTACTATAGAATAAAGAGACATCTAAGGATTGTTACACTGCTGTATTTCCTTGAGTTTTGAAAGTGTATGATTAATGTTATCAGTATCCATGAAAGGTTATTCAGATATTTTTGGAATGTAGATGATATGCGCATAATGAAGGGAAAATGAGAAAACGAAATGTTTAACAGTATTCATGAGCTCATGATTGATATAAGGACTGAGTGATATCATGGTTAGAGTATATAGAATTTTGAGGATTTTGGTATGTGGAAAGAGTTAACTTTTGACAGCATTCATGTTTTCACTAAGGTTCAATGGCTATTCAAGAGAATACATGATTAAGGACTTTGAATGTTTGGAATGTGACCAACAAAACATATCTTATGATATATGGGGATCAACGATGGTATTAAATCTCTGGTAATCGTTTTCACTATGTTATGAGAGTGGACTGCAGTATTATGGATAAGCCTAAAGATTGGAATGGATTATGTTGGACATAAGTTAGTATTGTTTAAGGATAGAAGTTTTTTTTCGATATTATTGTTGGGATGTTATAGTAATATAGTTTTAGAAAAAGGACAACCTGCAGGACGGGCGACATCCCATCGCTTCGGACAAGGCTGTGGGAATCGAACCCACAACCGAAGTGCGACTGGCCTTTATCGCCTACCACTGGCCTACAGGAAGTCCCTGTTTAGTAGAAACTAGTTTTATTTTATTAAGCGGTATGATATATGAAGTATAAGTTCATTTTTGGAACCATATACGATTAATCTAACCATAAGATGAACTTATAACATTTGAAACCTTTTGTTTGAGACAGATGGAATGACCCATCATTCTATTACATGATCTGCTAACACATCACGAATGACAAATTCAACTTCATTTCTTTAAGATATGAAGTGGAAATTGTGCAAAGAACGACCAACAGTGAGACTATACCGAAATCACGAAAGTATTTCTTCTAATTCCAATTTCATCAACTTTAGGGAAACGATCTTGAAAACCAAAAATGTCGTCCTAGTGCTCTTATATCTGATTAATCAGATGGTACCTTAGATCGTCACAAATTTATGGATTTGTGATTGTTGGCTTTTCCATAGCCATGTTCTCTACCACTCTCCATCAGAACATGATGATTAGATTTTTCTTCCATATCCATATTTTCACCTATGTGGAAACCCAGTGATTAGTTTATTTGGGTAATCGTTACATTTCATACTTTAGTTTTTAAAGGCATGTTTTGGTATTCCTTTTTACGATGTGGGTTTCTATCAAAGAAAATTTTAAATAGTAAACCATTTATAACCCCGACAAATTTCGAGGGCGAAATTCATTTTAAGGGGGGTAGAATGTAACACCCCGAGATTTTATGAAAAATATTCTTTTTAATTTCATTAATTTCTTGTGTTGTACGCTACACCAAAAGGAGCTTGCACAACACGCATCCTTGACTTGCCTTTCATTACACGCAATCACGACCTTCCTTGATAGCGTGTGTAGTACGCAATACCGAGTTTTACTAAACAATGATGTGCTATTAAAATATTATTACAACTAGCCGTTATGAATAGTAATAACCACTTTTTGAAATTTTGTAAATTCTATTTTTCAAAATGGACTTCATTTTTGGATTCGGAATATCGAAATTAGCTTAGGGTGAAATTTTGGTACTTTTCGGATAACTTTCATATTCTGATGAATAGTGAAAATTACTAAATTTTAATTAAAAACAACTTTTTTAATAGAAATAATTAATAGTGATAAATTATTAATTTGAGTGGTTTTAAAGTATATTGAGAATATATTTTTACAATTTAATACAATGTTGGTCATTGGATGTAATTTCACATTTAAACCAGTTATAAACTAGTGTCAATCTTTTGATTGTTATTATCTCTTAAAAACACGCTATTTGTTTTGACGACGAGAATTAATTTTTAAATTAGTTAATGCAACTGATATGTTTTGAATTTGGTAAAATAGAAATCATTTTTGTGTTCATAATATCAAATATATCTTAGGCCTAATTTTTGGTATTTTTCTGAAAACTTTCAATTTTCGATGAATAGTGAAACCACTAAGTGGTAGTTAAAAAAACCGAATTGTTCATAAAACTTAATTTTACCGCTTCTGTGAGTGGAATTTCGAAAATCTGAGAGACACGATTAATATCAAGGACTAAAATGTGGTTCAATGAGATGAAAATAATTTTTGGTGAATAGTAACTTTTTAGTTTTATTTACCACGGTTAAAAGTAAATAGGGTAATTAAGGGTAGAAATTATATTATTATTACCCTAACACATGTCCTAATTCTATTGGACAAGTGTAATTCGACCAAAAACAAACTTAGGAATAAAATATGACCATTTAGGCCCACTTGGATTAGATTAGGACATTTATTATTAATTTATTTAAAGAAGGGTTAAAAGAGTTAAAACAAAGTTTATTTACTAAAATATTTTTAATATGGGGTTATACATAAGATAAATTCGACTATAAATATTCATTAGAAATATAAAACTAATTCCTACATAATGGTATTTTATTTGTAATTTTTAGACATTAAATAATTTAATTTATTTATGACACAATGATGATGCAGTAATTATCTTATTAATGAAATATTGACATAATTGATTTTATAAACACAAAAATAAATGTAATTTGAGACTTTTTATGAATTCCACTAATTTTCTAGGTTACTATGATATATTAGTGTTGATTTAATCAACTTGGTTCGAACATATAATTCTGTTATGACTTTCACAAAAATCATATATCAAATAGTGTCAAAATTGACACAAAATAGTTTTTAAAACAAATATTATATTATTAATTGTTATTTTATTCCTAAAAATCTAAGGTTCGGCCAAATGACTTAGATAAGGATATATATATTAATAATAAACAATTTAGAGTTCGTTTGGCATGTTATAGTAAGTTTATTAACCTTATAGTGTAAGAACACAAGAAGACACGGTAAAAGTAAAATTATTTAACTTAATGTTAAATCTAAATGATAAGTTTAAAATAGGAACCTAAACTTGTCTAAATTCTATTGGATGAGAGGATTTCGACCCATCCCCACCTTATCCTCGAAATAAATCAATTTGGAGCTATTTAAAACCGAACTTGACTTTATAATAAAATAATATTTTTAGTTATTCCAAAGGTGCCCCTCTCCTCCCTTATAAAAGAGCACCTCCTCCCTCTCTTCCTCACACAACTTTGAGCCTTCAAGCTCGGCCAACCCCTGCCAAATTCTCTTCTCCACTTCCCTAGAAACATCCTAGAGGTTCTGGTCTTCCTCAAAGACCAATTTTAGTGCCCTAAGAGGAGGTCTCAAAGAGGCGCTTCAAAGAAGAGGTAATTTCCGTTACCGATTATTTCACCTTTATTTCTTCTTCCACTTCTTCTTCTTAGGTTGTTTCATTATGAAGTAATAACATCAGTATCACTCATATACTGATATGTTATTATAAGTATGAAACAATCCTATTTCACCATCTATCCATCCTACGGAAAACGAAATCACCGCGCATGCGTACGTACGGAATACCGTCTCCACGCCGTGGTGAAATCTATTTTCCACCACCACCTTACTTGGATGGGTACAATGGTGTAAATAATAACTATATATGATTATTATAAAGTTATATTGATACTGAAATAGTATACATACACTTAAACACAAGTTCACAAACATGAGAACGATATCATCGCTCGTGCGTACGTACGGACTACCGTCTCCACGACGCGATGAGATTCATTCTCCATGTTAACCATTTAAGAATGATTATAAAGTATATATAAGAAATAATAATGAAATATATGACATTATAAAGCTACTGGATTTATGTATATATGTATGTCATCTACTTACTTCCATTCAAGATAATAAGGAAAGGAAAACAGCGTTCATGCGTACGTACGGACAACCGTCTCCATGAACGGTGTGTTTCATTTCATTTATCTATATATTATATATATATACTGAATATATATGATATATAAATCATGTTTTATATTATGGAAGTAATTAAATCATGATATATGTAATAATAATGTCAAGAACAACAAGTCCAAACACCTACGATAAATGAAACGATTTTACCCAAAACGCTTCTTTAACATGGAATTTACAAAAGAACGGGTAATATAAAGTCATAAGTGAACCATATATGATATAATAACAATGAATATGATTCTTTAATAAGTTAATGACATTATTTAAATCATTATACAGGAGGTTCGGATACGTACAAAGCATATCAGACATAAGGTAAGGAAAATATCACAATCTCACTTTTATCCGAGATTGTTTTTACTTTGGTAATTACTGGGGTGTATTTTATCATCCACATCCATGTTCCCTCAATATGTAATATTATTTCCCTCCTTCTACAATAGTTTATATCCAATTTTACCCTTCGGTGAGTTTTTTTGTAAAAGATATGAAAGAAATATTTTGTCATTTTCATACGAGGTACTTTTTGACTTTTCCGACAAAAATATGAAGAATGTTTTTTTTAAATTCTACGGCACGAATGGATTTTTAAAACATTATTTCCAAGAAGATTTCTTTTAAAGTTTTCAAGTTTATTTTTAATCAACTTCTTTTAGTTTAAAATTTTATGACATGTTAAGAAAGGAAAAGTGTTTTTGAAGTAGAAAGGATATTTTCCTCAAGAATAAAGTTCAAGTGTTTTATCAAAATTATTTTCCATCTAAGATAATAAAAGGTTCTGTTTTTATCCCTATTATTACATTGATTTGATTATGTTGTGATAGAAATATTTTTATGAATTCCTTTATCTTATATGAATTTTTTTATGATGTCACGATGTTTAAGATTCCCATTTTTATTTCATGGGTTATGTAATGATGTATGATTTGTGATTTCGTGGCACACATAATAATGGTTTCATTATGAGATGGGTGGGACCTATATCTCCCTCCAATGCATTGGGTAAAGATTTTATATCTCATGAGATAGACATGGCTGGAACGGTAGGTTATACCGGTTCAGTGAAACAGGACTGAAACGAGGGTGACTCGGTTCAGAAAGGGACTTTGTCCACTAAGATAGTCTTGGCAATGAGTATTGACTAACAAGAAATGATTCTATTTGATTATGTGTGTATGCCACAAAGTTTCATGTTTTAAGTTATGATTATTGTGATTACATTTCACAGCCATGATTTATCCCATGTTATGAAATTATGATCTCTTTTGCAGGATAAGATTTCCAAAAGTTATGTGCTTATGTATATGATGTGATTGATATTTCTTTTGTTTACCCTTACTGAGCATTTGAGCTCACCCTTTTATGTTTTCTTTTCCCCAGGATATAAAGAAAGGTTTTAGGTATAAAAAAAAGAAGATCTTTATGGGAGATGTTGAAGATCTTTCACCAGGAATTAGAAGATTATATTCTGAGTTTCCAAAGACACTAAACTATTACGATCCTTGTGTGTGTGTTTTTGTAATGTACTAAGTATTCCGCAAAAGTAATGTAATGTCCATGTACATCAGGCTTCGGGTCTCTACAGACATACCTATTCACGTATGACTCGCCATATGATGCAGATGCTAGTATTCACATGAAATGATAACTTTATCCATAATTCCACATAAAATGATAATTTTTTCCCCACACGATTTATGCAATCAAGTTGTTTATAGGATTTTAAGATCATTAAGCATTAGTTTGGAGGTTATCAAACACCATAACTTTCAAATAAATGAGAATCATTAACTAAAATTAAGTTTTTTATACCTATATATATATAATTATATATATATATAACACTATATATATATTCTTATATATGTATATACATAAAACTTTGAAAATCATGATAATTTCAAATAAACATAGGTTCTTAAAAATATGATTCAAGTAAAAAGAACCCATATCAAGTTTATATATAAAAATACTGAAAATAATAGACTATACATGTGTGTGTATACATATGTATATATACACATACAATTACTTGTTTATAAATCCCTACTTGTTAATCAAAAACATACCCTTGCAACTATATGTTTTTAGGGAAAGATTATTTAAAACAAGCAGACTTATCAAGTGTAATTCGGACTAGGAAGATAGATTTTTGCACAAATATATACATATATATATATATCTTTTATACCCATATATGTTAAAAAAATAAAATGAAAATAGTAAAGTTATATTACTTATTTCATATTAGGAGAGGGATGGGTGTTTCTGGAACTAAGAGAGAATGAGAGATCTTGGCAGATAGAATTTTCACGTAATAACTTGTGTGAAAAGTGAGGTAATAAAAACTAATTTATCAATTACTATTCCAGATTGACAATATTTAACCCAAAAAAACATTAATAAATGAAAATCAATGTGTAATAGGTTGATTGAAACCCTAAAATTAAAGAAAATAAAAGGAACCATGAGGGAGATCCGAGTCAAGGATGGTTATTATTGGATTAAAATAACACCACCTTTGGAAATAAAATAGGAGAAGAAAATAAATAACATGTGACGAGAGTAGTAAGATGGAATCACAAGAAAGAGAGGATAGAGGGGGTTTAATGACTATAGGGTCAAATGGGTACTAGTGCGGCTCCATGAGGAAGAAGAAGCAAGAAGTAATGGATAGTTAAGATTAAAACTAATCTGATCCAAGGGTTGGAATTAACCCCAAAAAATGTAACAAAGGGTCTGTGCGGATAAGGAAATGGATGGATGGGTTTTATATGCTGATATTATTGGACAGCTTAGGTTCAATGATTCATTTCAAAATGTTGGAAAGATGAGACTAGATCAGAAGGATCAAATAGATTGGATCTTCCATGCATTTTTAATTAGGTAGAACAGTCCTGATCAAACACGGCTAGATCAAACAGCTACGAAAAACTGCGGTGAAGGAAATGCAGTGGTGGGGTTTGAATGAAGGGTTGGCATAGATGTCTAGGATATTGAACAATAAGATCTTGTGGATGAGATTGCATGCTATAGAAAAACACAACCCCACATCGAAAGCGAGTGATTTTTTGGGGAATTATTATAAGGATTTGCATGCGGTTCCATCTCTTGATGGCATAAACACACACTCATGGGGTCCTTACACAAGGGACCCCACCCTCAAACGCTTATCCCACCCTCTGATCGTGCCCTACCAGGCCCTATACGAGCCCGTGTGTGGCTTGCCTCCACTATGTTTTCCTAGTTCATCAGCCTACTGTTCGAGCCTCCTTAGGCGCATGTAGACGCCTCCTTGGTGGGGTTGAATGGGTCCCCCAGCATAGTTGGTGTGTCCCCAGCCAATGGTTGGTTCCAAAAATTTTAAACACTTATGATTTATAAAATTTTTAGATAATTAATAACTTTATAATATTTTTTCTATATTAAAATCTGCAATTAACATTTCTAGTTAATTAAACCATCTTAAAATTATATCCAAGATATTTTAATTTAAAATAACTAAAAACTCATGCTTAATTCAATTACCCATGTTATATCAAACCACTGTATTGTTTAAATACATTTAAAACATTTAACATAATTAAACACATAAAATACTAATGTTTAATACCTATGTAATTAATTTAAAACCATTATTTCATTTAACCAAAAATATAATTTTAAAACATTAAAATACAAGAAACTTCTAAAAAAACATCAACGATCACCTTGAAACCCAATTTCTATTTATAATGGTCACTTAAAGCTGTATAAATACCCATTCAAGGTATTCAATGGATCGAGATCATTTCTTGTTTTTAGAGGATGGTTCTCCACATTCCTTTGACTGTGTATTTTTGATATTCTTCTCACTATTTTTTTTGGTATATTCAAGGGATGAAGGCTATTTAATCGGTCTTATTGTGATGTTGGGTGGTATTCCATTTATTATACTGGGTCTTGTGATCTGTTTTCTTGATTAGTTGTAATATTTAGTATCCATGTAATAAATCAGTATTTCTTTGAATTAACAGTTTCTATATGTATTTAGTGTATTTTAAAAAAACACAAAAATTCACATTAAAACCAAAATAATAATAATAATAATAATAATAATAACTAAAAATATTATTATTATAGTTATAATTTTGTTCGGGTCACTATATTCACCCATCCCCCCCCCCCCCCGCAACAAAATTGTACCCTTGAAATTATATTGTACTTATACACTCCCACTGGAACCAACCTTCTAACATAATCCTAGATTCCCCTACAAGATATATTTTTTAAATATTATTAATTAATTAACACAATTTGAATGATTTTTATTTTATTTTTACCTTCACCAGGTCTACCACCATTTTAAACCTTCTTGTTAAGTTCTTTCAATTAGGTTGATCCAAATTTTTTAAAATTATTCAATTTCATTTACCCAAATCCAGCTCAAGCAGCTAGGGTCAAACTCATTTAGATAATAATAGTTCCTTGAGAGAGTGGCACGAGAGGTGTAAAGTTTAGAGATATTGAAATGGACTTGGTTCTAATAGACTAGTAAGAAAATTTTGTTTTCTAATAAACAAATATCATAAACTCTTCCAAACATGCTAATGCTAAAAACATGAAATAGATAGGCTGCATTGTGGTCACCCACCTCTATAGCTTCTCAGAATTTTTCTAAGGCCCGACAAGTCTTAGACAGGGTGAAAAATATGAAGATACCTTCATTTTAATTTCCTTTATGTGCATAATATGCAAGTTATTCATACAACATAAAGTAATAGACATGACTCAATCCTTGGTGGAGTCAAAGGAAATTTGGGTTGGTTGACACCTAGTAGTGGTGTTTGCAGAACAGACGTAGGTTTGAAAAAGGATGGTATTCTTATGAACATGATTTGACTATTATGGTCTTGATCAGCTCAGTGGGAAGAGACAAAAGGTTAGTTGGTGAACCCTCACCTTCCATATGAAATTTTTAAGAAAGTAATGTCACATAAGAAAACATTCTTATATTAGCAGTTTTATTCTAACTTTCCAAAATTATCTAGGGAATCCCTTTGATACCAATTATGAATACCCATACCTTATTTTCCTAGAGTATGTGCTAAAAATATACTATGTAATTTTTTTTAAATAACTAAGTAATTACATAACATACTACATAAAAAAGGATCTTTTACCGTCCTAGGATTTGGATAATTAGAATTCCAATAATACATTTAGATAAAAAAAGTACAATATTTAATAAACATTAAGCAAAGTAACATCAGTGAAATGCTTTCACATTAGAAATTCATCATGGAACTTCCACTAAACCTATAAGAATAATTTAAATACACATGGTGAGCACAAAATTCCCATTATGGGGTTTTAAAGATAACTAAAATGTTATTTTATATATATCTCTTGAAATTTTTAAAAATGTACATAAATATAGATTTTAATAAATACTTGATTATATATATAGAAAAATAGTATTTCACAAATACTTATACCCGGAAATCCATTGTGGATTCTCTATTGAAAATATTAATTTGTCTATGGGACATTAATGATACTTGGTAGACCATTTCTAAAATCCATACCTAGGGCCAGCAATCATTTCTTAGACTTACGGGTTCACTCCCTGCAATGTCACTCATTTCACCAGGGAAAAATTTTGAAAACATTTTCCCATAGACCTTCCTCTCCTTTCTCTATCCAAAAACCATTTCCAAAGTGCTTACATAGTATTGTTTCCTTCAAAAGTGTGCCATTTAAATATTGATGAAAGTATATAAAACCATTTACAGAGAATACCATGCTTCAAAACCCTTTTATTAAAAAATTACTATAATCACTAGAAACATGGAATTTATGTGACATGATTACATAATACTGGAAATGTCATGTATAAAATAGATGATGGCCATACATATTCATGTATTACTTGAAAGATTATATAGATGCAAGTATCCACATGAAATGATAACATGTTCCATAATTCCACATAAAATTATAAGTTTTATCCCCTGAAATTTAATCAATCAATGTGTCTATAGGATTTTAAAATCATTAAGAATTAGTTTAGAGGTTATCAAACACCATAACTTTCAAATAAATGAGAAGGGTTCACTAAAATTAAGTTATTTATACCTAAATTCTTATACATATGTATATTTATATATTACATTATATATATATACTTTTATATATATATCAAACTTTTAAAATCATGATTAGTTCAAATAAACATCGGTTCATAAAAATATAATATAAGTAAAAAGAACCCATATCAAGTTTATATATAAAAATACTGGAAATATTAGACTATACATGTGTATATATATGTATGTATATATACTCATACAATACCTTGTTTAGAAATCCATACTTGATAATAAAAAAACATACCCCTGTAACTATCAGTTTTTAGGGAAAGATTATTTAAAACAAGAAGACTTATCGTATATGTAATTCAGACTCGAAAGATATAGTTTTTCACAAATATTTACATATATATAGCTTGTATACAGATATATGTTTTCAAAATTAAACAAAAATAGTAAAATTATTTTAACTATTTCAAATATGGAGATGTCTGAGTGTTTCAGGAACTGAGAGAGAAAGAGAGAGCTTGGAAGATGGAATTTTTGGGTAACAACCTAGGTGAAAAGTGATGTTTAAAAAAAACTATGTTTTCAATTACAATTATGGATTGACCATAGATAACCCAAAAAACATTAATTAGTGAAAATCAACAAGTAATAGGTTGATTGACACCCTAAAATTATAAAAAAAAACATGGTGGAGATCCGAGTCACGGGTGGTTATTGTTGGCTTAAAATAACTCCACCTTTGGAAATAAACAAGGGGTAGATACTAAGGTAATTTGCAACGAGAGTGGAAATATGGCTTCAAGAGAATGACAGGATGAAAAGGGGCTGGAGGCTATAAGGTAAAATGGGGACAAGTGTGGCTCCATGAGGAAGAAGAAGCAAGAAGGAATGAATGGTTTATATTAAAACTGATTCGATACAAGGGTTGGAATTAACCCTATAAAATTTAATAAAGGGGTCTATGCAGCTAAAGAAATTGATAGCTAGGATGTAGCTTCAGATTTGATCGGATAGCTCAGGTTGAGAGGTTCATTTTCAAACAATGGACGAATGAGATTAGATTTGAAGGATCAGACGACTATGATCATCCACACATTTTTAATTAGGTTGAACGATCTAAATATAATGCGGCAAGACCGAATGGATGAAAAAAACCATGGAGAAGGAAATGAGTTGGTGGGAATTTGAATGCGGGATTGGCAAGGAAGGTTATGATTTTTTGTGGAGAGATCTTGCGGTTGATATCGCGTGCCACAGAAAAACCCAATCCCACATCGAAATCGAGTTGGTGTTTAGGGCTTCCTTATAGGGATTCGTGTGTGGTGCCATCTCTCGATGACACAAACACACACTTAGGGGTCTTTACACACAGGACCCTGCCTGTGAGCACTTAGACCACCCTCTTCCCATGCCTGACTAGACCCTATATTGGCTCGTTTAGGACTTTCCCCCACTATGCTCGCCTGGTTCACTAGTCTGTTGCTCAAACCTCCATGGGAACGTGTAGACACCTCTTTAATGGGGTTGACCGGGTCCCCTAGCATAATTTAGGTGTCCCCAACCAAGGGTTGGTTCCAAATTTTTCAAATACTTAAGATTTATAAAATTTTTAGATAATGAATAAATTTTTAATATTGTTTTCCCTATTAAAATCTTTAAATTGACATTACTAGTTAATTAAACCATCTTTAAATTATAACCAAGTCATTTTAATTTAAAAAAAAACTAAAAACTAGTTCTTAATTCAATTACTAATGTTATATCAAACCATTCTACTGTTTCTAGAAATTTAAAACATTTAACTTAATTAATAACATAAAATACTAATTTTTGATACCTATGTTATTAATTTTAAACCATAATTTTATTTTAACAAAAATATTATTTTAAAATATTCAAACACACCCAATGGCTAAAAAAACATCAACAGTCACATTGAAACCCAATGGATATTTATAACGGTCACTTAAAGTCATATAAATACCCATTCAAGGTATTCAAAGGATCAAGACCTTTTTTTCTTTAAGATGATTGTTCTTTATATTCCATTGACACAATATATTTTTCCCATTATTCTCACTCTTTCTTTTTTTTGTTTTGGTGGATTCTAGGGATGAAGGCTACTTAATCAGTTATATTATGATTTTGGGTGGTCATTAATTTATTCCACCAAGTCTTGTGATGAATTTTATTGAGTAGATGTAATCTTTTGTATCCATGTAATAAATCAGTGTTTCTTTGAATAAAATGTTTCATTCTTCATTTAGTGTGTTTGAAAAAAACGCACCAATTACCATTAAAACCAAAATAATAATAATAACTAAAAATATTATTATTATAGTTTTAATTATGTTTGGGTAGTTACAAGACATGTTATATAATTTGGTTAAAAGATATTTAAAATATTAAAATTTAATATTTGTGTAAAATTACTTCACAAACATTTATTTAATTATCAACAAATTATAATTAATTAATGTATGAAAATTTTAACATTAAAATATCCCAAAAGACCTTTTATTATGATTTATAAACATTTTAAAAAGCATATAAATGAAAAAAACTTTTTTAATAATCTTAAAACAAATTTTATTAGCTTTATGCATAGGGGTATTCCTACAAAAGGGTAAAACCTTCTACCTTTACATAGGTTGTCTGGAAACCCTTATGTAAAAGTAAGTCACCACTTACCTTTACACAACCTATGTATATAGTTCACTGCATAGAGTTAATTCAAAGATTAAATTCATGCCTCTCATTCTATGTAAGGGTATAAATATTACTACCTTTATATGAACACTTGAAATAAGGGTAGGCCTCATTTACCATTATGTGGCATGTCGGCACCACTTCGTAAGGGTACTACCTTTACACAAAACCATTTAAGTAATGTTAAAAAAGAGACTACCCTTATGATAACCTTTTATAAAATGGTATCGTGTAAGGGTAATCAGTCAGTTACCTTTACATAACCCTTTTAAAAAATAAAAATAACTTTATATAGCCCTTATTTTATATAATGATATGTTGTGATGACCCTTTAATAAACCACACTATATAAGGGTAATGAATTTTTTACCCTTATGCAGCTTATCTGCATAAGGGTAAGGTGTCAGTTACCTTTACATGGCCCAACTATGTAAGGGTAAACCTGTTTAAAAAACCTAATTTCTATAATACAATAATGCTACTATGTTTTTGTGATTTCATATTCATTTCAAAGAAAGATTTCATAAATATAAAACATGAGTTCACTCTGATACCACTAAAGGGTTTTGTAAGAGTCTAATAATAATTATTAGATGATGTATAATCAACATAAACCCCCATCCAAGGGTCTTCATGTAAGAAATATGAAACTGCATATAATCCTAAAATTAAAAATGTTGTAAAACATGGTGTACCATACACCAATGATCATCTATTAAATCTTGAGGTCCATATGTGATTGATGAAGATTATATGAGGGTATCTGAAAGACATCCCATCTTCATGTTGTATAAATAGGGTGATCTGAATATCACATCACATGAGATGGATCTATCCTTACATTCATGATGTGTTATAATCTCATATGTAAATAAGGAATATGAAAAGGGAAATGGGTTCTAGGGATCCTCGGTCAAGCATGGAGAAATCACACCACTAGAACCATTGTATGAGTGCATAATTTATAAGCCTGAAGAATGGTCCTCAAGATATCTCATTCATTTATGCATTAAAACATATGAATTAATGTCATAGATGATATGAATGCATCTTATGAATTTACTCCCAAACGTTTCATCAAATGAAACACTACATTAAATGATAGTCATGTGGATGATCAAACTATCCAAATGATAACTATTATCATAGGAAGTATGAATTATATTACCATTTCTACTTGAAAATAAATTTTTTTATAAAATACATCAAATATATATCTATATATATATAGAATTTAGGTAATATCTCCATCATATACTCCAATTTCAATAACCCATGTTCAACCTTCACATTGATAAAGTTATACCTAATTTCATTGTGAATTTTTTATTGAATGATGGGCTAAATTTGTTATAATATCAATAAAACTTGAAATATCAATATTGATTCCATTCATAGAATTCACTTCAATTACCATGTTGTCAAATTACTGCTTCATATATAATAGTTTCATACAAGCTTGAGTGGTTGTAATATATTTGGATTCTATGGTGCTACGTTATTTTTTCCTGCTAATACAAGAAATTAAGAGTCTTTTAAGGTAAAATAGACCACTTGATGTTAACTTCCTATCATCCATTGAACTAGTATAATCCATGTAAGTATATACCAATAACTATTGTTGAGATTTTTCAATATAAATCAAACCAATATCAACCATGCATTTTATATACCATAATTTATATTTAACCACTAAAAAGTGTATTTATTTGGGATTACTTTGGTATAGTATCACCTAAAACTTGGAGAAAACAATATAGGTTCATGTATATATTAAGAACAAAAAAAATCCCATTGATTTTTATTTTTGTATTCTATGGAATTGACTGATTTTCCATCATAATCCTTTAAAAACTTCTTCTGGGTAGAAATTGACATTGTGATCACCTTGAAATCATAAATTCCAATGTTTCTTAAAACCTATTTAGAATATTTAAATTGAGATATTAAGGTACCATGACTTCATTGTAATATCTACAAATCAAGAAGAAACATCAAATCTATAGTCAGTTATAGTTCAAACTGACACTTCATGAAGTCAAAAAATTGATTTCACTTTGCTTTATTCAATCCACCAATGATTATTTCATCTATTTAAACTGGAAACCATAACATTTGATCACTTTAATTTTAGGTATATATATTTTAATTAACTCTAACATACTAGAAAATTATCCTTTTCAAGTATTTATCTAGTCATGAATATCATACTCTTAGTTTCTTTCTTTATCCCATAAAAGTCCCTTTTCAACCAAAAAACATTGCTTTCATCTTCATGGATGAAAAAAACCATCTTACTACTCAATGTAAACCTCTTCTTCTAGTTCTCCATTTAAAGTTGTTGACATGAAGTCTATTAAGAATCCCTTAAATTTCATTTTCACTGTTATTTATAAGAATATTCAAATTACCTCTATCCTTTCCATAGGTGAAAATATTTCATATACATTGATTCCATTGGTCAAGAGTATACATTTCACACCAATAATTCCTTGTTTCGAATAAATTCAGAATATTAATTTAGTTTATTATGAAATACCCATTTGGTTCCAATAATGTTCTTATTTTCAGGTCTTGAAAAAATATCCCATGTATGATTTTTTTTAATATGATCAAGATATTCATGTATTGATTTAACCCAATTTTCTTCATTAGTGGATTCTTAAAAAGGATTTTCCTTGTACAAGAAAGATGTTTGTTGTAAAATATTCATTATCCTTATCTACGATTGTGATATATTCTTCCTATCAATTTCAGACCTACTTTTTAGCTACTATATAGATACATGTCACCCTTTATTCTGATCATCATCAATGTCTTCTTCTGAATCATCATTTTCCCCATGTGCTTTCCCTAAGATGCTGGAATCTTTTCCACTACCCACCTAAATTGGATCACTATTTTTCTAAATATCCTACTCATTCTCCACTATAGTGACATCATGTATTTTTCCAACATTTTTTAGTCACTTATTGAAGAATTTCTATGCTTTGATATTGCATAATTCATTAAGAAAAATCCATTAATATTTATGAGATTCAACATTATTCTATTTGTCCTTATTGAAAATGAAATATTTACTTATAAATATTTGAAAGTAATTTAGTGTTGGATTCCTTGAAAACCACATATTTATGGTGTCTTTTCATCTATTAGGAAGAACAAATATTAGTTAGAAATGTTGACTAATGTCATGACTACATACTTCCAAAATGTATCTCATAGGTCTTTTCAATAGGAATCCTTATGATCACGTTATTTATTATTTGGTTTATACTCTCAACCACACCATTTTACTAAGGAGTTCTCACTGCTAAAACTTTGTGATTTATCCCATTTTTCTCTAAATAATACTCTACTTGGATATTTATAAAAACTATTCAATTATTGATCCTGAATTTTAGAATTTTTCCCAATTATATTTTCAAAATTTCTCCAATATTGAGTAATGCAACATAAAACCATAGATTTGTGGGTGATGACCATCAATTGTGACATCCCATTGAAATTATCAATTAAAAGAAAATAATACCCCTTTTCATTAATATCCCTTAGTGATATAGGTCTACAAAAATCAATATGAACCAATTAAATCACTATTTTGACTTCTGTTCTTCTACATTGTACATATTTCTAATATTCATTCTTTTTTAAAAAACATAACATGAGATTAGGGAGTTTAAATATCCATCATTATTTTCTTTACCTTCCATGTTTTTTTGGATAAAATGGATGATTCATTTACAACACAATTTCTTCTTCTTCCTTGGATAAAAACAAATGTATTCTTCTCCACCTACATGGTAGATACTTCTTTTCATGAAGTTACCTTGCATCACAACCACACCTTCCTTTCCATTGAAGATACATGTATTCTTGGAAAAATTTATTACATGCACGAATTCACAATATTCAATGACACTTTTCAAGTTGTGATTGAGACCTTCAATAACCAATACATTTGTGTGCCTCATATTTCCCCTCCAATTTATATTTCCCTGAGATAATAATCTTTATTCATTCATCATTTCTAAATACGATGACAGCTTCATTGGTGTAGTTGATGCCTATGAAAATATCCTTATTTACCATTATATAAGAAGTATATATTGATAAAACCGAGATGTATTGTGGAATCTGGTGGGCTTGTAATTTAAAATTTTATCACTGGATCAATGAAACTTGTCATCTCCGGTGATCTGAGCCCTAGTACGGTTTTCAAATATCACATGATATAATCATGGAATAGAAAAATAAAATAGCAATGAACACATTCTAATTTGAATCACACACATCAATTTTAAGATTTTGGCAATCATTCCTTGAAGGATTCAATGTCGAACCATTCTATATCATAAATTCACACTTCTCAAATATGTGCATACATTTTTCTTTTGATTTTCAATGATATCCAGGAGATATGATGACGACTTTGACGCAACATCTATCAACATGATCTCCTTCCTTCAATCAGTGAATTTTTACTCAGATAGTTTTCACAAATTGAGAAATTAATCTCTCTAGGATTCCGGATGAGAGAGAAGCTCTCAATTCCCACTCAGTGAATATTCACAATTAAAGAGATTCTCTCTGAAATATATAGTGGATGTCATAATACCCAGTTTGGGTTCCTGGTCCCCTTTAATTTTAACATCCACTAAATAAGTAATAAATAATTAGTTATGATTAATTAATCATGTCATAAATATTATATATATTTTATCACATACTTGTAATATATATTAAATATATTATGTGATAAAACCAAGCCATTTAACTCAACTTATAATTCCTTCTAATATTAAATGAACCATGAATATTAAAATAATATTCGTTTAGTTAATATTAATCCATGTATTTACACAACAATTTTAAAAAAAATTTATAAATAAATTCTACCCTATTATTCTTCACTTTAATTATAATGAATTTAATTTTTTATCAATGATCAAAAAACAAGATAGCACTTAGACCCCATGGTGGGTCCTACCATGTCCTATATAGGTATTCGCCTAAATATGGTACATTCACGAATACACTCTTGTGTTTGGTCCTCTGGTACCTTATATCGATAGTAGTGAATTGTATTCAGAGAACAAGAATGAAGTATAGAAACCCATCAAGGTCCCTAAAAAGATATGGAATAGTCATATCTATAAAAACTAACCTATAAACACACACAATTTAATATAATATTTTTTTTCATTAGATATCTCATAAAGTATGGTTCACAATTGTGTCATCATCCTTCTTTAATTTATAATTTATTTATTTAACTAGATGGATTTAACTTCAACTACATTGGCCATGGATTTATAAACATACTACCATCATGATCAACTATGTCTAAGATATTTATTCTTCAACTTATAAGTGACTAAACCTATATTGACCATTCAACCAATGTCATACCACTAATAACACAACCCATAAAAGCTACCTCACCGTGATTTCATTTTCATGGTTTTTTCCTTTCATCAATGTATTCAATCCAATGACACACATTAATAATGATCTCTAGTTTGGAGACCAATACACTTATCCATAGAAAGGAATTTCCAATGACACCAAAAACATGCGATGATTCTTTTGGAGAGGTTTTCCTCATGATCTCAACTACTAAAGATCACCAAGTGAAAACTTTATGAGAAGTAGTCTCAATGATTATGAGACCCTGAAACCTGATATTCATGAAATCTACTATGTCCAGTAATTAAGATATATCTATACTATAAGACATTAATTTAAGATTAATATCTTAGTATTTTTATTTTCTCATTATAGTTTGTGATCTTCTATGACCATTTGATATTAAAAATAATTTATGGACATTACCATTTAAATAGTGGACATAGAAATTTATATACTATAATGGTAAGTTTACATCATTCATATATCAGTGTATACATGAAATGGTAATCGAGAAATACTATTTAGTTGGGTTCAGGGAACCCACGATTATAACACTACCACTTTCACTTGATCCAACTTTCTAACCAAACTTGTTATCTCTCTCATTATTAAGATCATGTCTCTTCAGAGTCATGGATTTAGTTGCACGGTCTTCCACGTCTCCACGATGTGCCTTTTCTACTATGTTAAACCTAATATCTTTGATTTAAAATACTCAAGAGATATAATACCCAAGTTGTTCCATTTTGTTCAATGTGAAAACATGACATCTTAGCGAGCACGAGTAACATAATTTACATTATGATAATATATTACATTATATGTGTGATTCTATGAACTGGAACAAATCATTGTGTATTTAACACAGATTTCGAGCTGCCTCAGATGCTACAACACACTTAGTATTTTTAGATATGGCTACCACTAGATTATATGAGTGTGTATCTCTCTTCACCATAGCCTAACTATGGTATTAGATCACATTGATCTAAGGTAGACCAGTTTCCCCCACTCAAAACTAGTATCTCTTCTTATCAACATACCAGGTTTATATCCTTTGTACTTACTCTAGTACTATTAGATAGTTCTAATTTCTTCCCTTGTAGTTATCACAGATATAAATGATATTTTCTGATCATAAATTATATGCTGGAAATATCATTTCTTGTACATATCATGGAATACATGATTGATCCATCATTTAAGTATATGAAATTTAAACTCACCACTTTAATCTCATCTTATTCCCATGCATCTCTTCTTGGATTGATATATTCCATGTGACATTGGTAACAATTCACTCTCAAATTGGTGAAACATTTATTTTTTCAATACATTTTTAGTATATGTACTATTGAATTGGTATAAGAAACCATTATATACACCTCATTATATCTCATTCTTTAGAAATTTGGTTGATACTATAAGTCAATATTTGGGGAGTTACTTTCATTCTAGTCTTACCTAACTATAAGACCAATATTTTTTTCCATATGTTTTCAAACATATTTCACTTGGAGAAAAATGGAACTAAAATTATCTTAATGTAGACACATGGAAAAAATTTATTCCAAATGAATAGTCCATGATCTTGTTTCTTACTTAAATCCTAAACTAGATTTCATTAACTTACACCCCTATCTGCATTCTATAATGTCATCGTCCCATTCTAGTTGAATCGTACGAAAACCTTCCATTATTGGTGGTCTTGACATCAAATGCTCAATAATATGATCATAGAAATCAGTTATGATAAGTAAAATTCTAATGGATTTAGGAATAATGACCTGGTATAACCAATTGAGCCTCATTGGTACCATACATGCACCATCCATCTATCATCTCACTTGAATAACTCCCAAGGTATTCAAAATAATAAGCCCCTTAAACATTGATACATGGAATCCATTTTTGAATTTTAGTTTATCTTTTCAATCTTAGCTTGTTTCTATATATGGATTATTGGATTTATTATTCTTAATTAATAATTTATCACTAGAAATAGTGAATATAACACAATCAACACAGTTTTATCCTTCCAATATAGTATGTGTCTCTAGAACGTTCTTTTTCCACACGCTCTTGTGGAACATGTTCCTATGCTTGCTACTTGTGCATCTCTAGCATTGACTAAACCTGAGTAAATATTTCTCGCACCATCTAAAGTAGATATTTGTACCCTTTTATATAAATTTAGTCTATCTCTTGAGTACAAAATTTTTATCATGGGGATTTATGTAATATCCTATGAAATATTTTGGATAATTACCTTAGATGCAAAATGAGTTTTTCTTAATGCATTTTTGTTTATATCATTTTTTTGCATATAAACACATGTTATTATGAAAATGGATTTCAATCATAATAAAACTGATATGACATCCATTTTTCATTATAGTTGACATATAGTTATGGGATAATTCCATTATTTGTGAAGAATGACCTAAAATACAATGGATGTTTCAGTAAAGATCATTAGTCTCAACATTGATACTCTTACTAAAATCATGTCTTTGATGTGTATAAGGAAATGTGCATTTAGGAATTACTCGATGATAAATTTTTTTGATCAATTTTAACATTTAATACTCATCATCAATCCTATTTATTAGCATCATATCCTTGATGTGGATAAGGTAATGTGAATTTAAGAATTACTCCATGATACACTATATTGATCAATGTGTTCTTGGTAAATATATTATTCAGGATACTTGCTCGAAGCATCTCATATCCTTAGGGATGTCTGTTGGACTCCTCATGTATTAATCATGTTTTAATGATCACAAATCTCATTACTATTTACAAATCTCAATAATAATTACAAATCTTATTCATGGTCACAAATATCACATATCTTATCAATTATGTGTATTTATGTTTCAAGTTATCTTATACTTTATAATGGTTAAGTTCAATTCATTTTATGCATATTACTGTGTAAGTATGAATACAGATGTTTTTCTAAGTAAGAGACACTGTAAGAAAGACACAGACACCGTGAAGCCTAAGTCTCAGACCCAGTGACAATGAGACACCATGACCACGAGACACCATGACACAGTAAGACTGACACCGTGAAGTAAGATAGTCAGAACAAACACAGTTAGCAAGACACAGTCATCAAGGCACCGTGAATCCAAAAACTATGAGCAAGGCACTGGAAGCCAAAAACCATAAGTTAGACACCATGACTCAAACATCGTGAAGGACATACCATGAGCGAGACACCGTGAAGGACATACCGTGAAGGAGGCACCATTTTCATAACTACTGTGACACGGTTTCTTAAACTCTTTTGTCGTTTTACTATTTATCTTTTTAACGGTCATATTTGACATCTTTAATGCAGTGAAATAATTAATGTTTATTTGTAGACATAGTACGAGGTACGAGGCCCAAAATACATGGAACTTGTCGGCTAAACCTCATGCATTCGAAGATAAAGATAAGTGTTCCCAATAGAAACATATATGAGAGACAATACACCAAAGTAAAAAAATGTGAGTTCTCTGTACTGAACAGAAAGACAATCCTGAGCACAACTGTGAAGAAAACATTACACGATCTTAAAAGAACTCTCATGCATGCAATCCAACACTACTGAAGAACACACAAAGTACATTGGAATCAAGAGAATATCTTCACTCAGGAAGAACACAAGATGACCCACGACACTCTGTTTTTCAACAGAAGAACCAAAGAAGGAATCAAAAGCATTTCTGCTAAATCAAAGGAGTCCGGAGCGGCACTACAAATCACTAGAACATTCTAAACTCTTTTCTACTTACTCTAAGTTATTATTTTGTTTACTTTTTAGAATTTTCTATACTCTGTATATTTTACACACAGACTGACTCCTACGCTAAACAGGAGGATTTCAAAGTCCTCAAACCAAACCTTTTACTCCTGTTTACCCATGGAAACTGTGTAAGAGGTCCCTGTGTGGCCTGATCATTATTTGTTTTCCCATGAAAATTGTGGTAGAGGTCCCTACGTGGCCTAGAAAGTCTATGAACTGTTGTTAAACCTGATCCAAGGTGTGGATCAGAGTTTATTTATATAAACTTCTTGGTGGCAGGTGATCACCAAGTGGAGTGGATTAGGTCTCGGCTTGAGACTGAACCACTTGTTTTACATCTGCTGTGAATTCTTAGATTAAGTTTAAAATTTACTATATATTTTATATTACTCTGCAAATTAATTTGAAATAAAAATCTATTTTAATGTTACTTTGATAGTTAGACTAGCAAGTGTTTGTATGTACTGTAAAGTATTAGGTTAGATTCAAAAGTTAATTGATATTCAAATTAAATTAACTGAGAACTAATCAATCTCTTGAGAACCTAAATGACCCTTTACTATAATACAAATTCAGTACAGTTTAACTCATTTTATAAATTGGGGATTTTAATAGAAATAATTTTAACAGAAATTTTTAATTGGAACTCAATTCACCCCCCCTCTTGAGTATCCTCTCTGACCAACATTTGGTATCAAAGGGATAGTTTTTATTAAAGGATTTCAAAACATTCTGTTTTTCAACTGTGATTTTAGTTGTATCTTAAAGACCCTAAATTTTTGTTATTTCTAAATTTTATCTCTTTAAATATATTTTCTAAAATCTAACTATGGATAATATACTAGAAGGTGTTGCTACCAACATGCCACCTTTCTTCAATGGTACAAAATATGCCCAGTGGAAACTTAAGATGAAAATTTACTTAGAGAGAATGGGATTTGATATCTGGACTACTATAGAGACTCAATATAAGATTCCAAAAACTGAAAGAACAATATGGATGAATCTACTAAAATAGCTTACAATAATAATTATAAAGCTATGAATGCCCTGTATTGTGCTCTAGGAGATGAAGAGTTTAATAGAATATCTGCTTACAAAACTGCTTATGAAATATTGGATACTTTGGGTGTTTCTCATGAAGGAAAACCTAATGTTAAAGAAATGATATTGAACACTTATACTATTAAATATGATAATTTTAAAATGAAGACTGATGAACCTATTTCTAATATGTACCTTAGGTTCAATGAGATTGTCAACACTATGATCTCCCTTGGAAAGGTTGTTCCAACAAAGGAACAAATTATGAGAATATTGATATGTCTTCCAGACCGATGGAGAGGCACATCTATTTCAATAAGAGAGTCATGTGACATTGGTGCTCTGCCTCTCAAATAGCTAATTGGTAAACATATGATGTATGAGGAAGAACTCAAGGTGAATAAGTAAGAAGATGATGAACCAAAAAGGAAGTCAGTGGCATTTAAGTCTACTAACTCAAGGAGCAAGGAAAAAGAGAAAATTCACATACTTACTAAAAGTTCATATTTTGATAGTGATGTTGAGATGGCTCAAATAGACAAAAGATTTAAGAAATTCTATAGGAAGAATAAATTCATCAGAAAATAAAACTAAAAAGGTAAATATGAAAACAAAGTTCATTGGAAAAAGGATTGGAAGAAATATGATAAGAGTGATGAAGTTATCTACTATGAATGCAAGAGAGAAGGTCACATTAAAGCTGACTGTCCAAAATTGAAGTTCAAGAAGAAACATGACTATAAGGACAGAAAGTATAAGAAAGAAATGAAAGAAACTTGAAGTGTTTCAGAAGACACTTCAAGTGATTCTAATTCTTCTAAGGATGAAGATTCTCATAAATCTAACATGTGTTTTATGACAAACACATCTGAGGTAACACTGGACTCTCCCGCTTTAAATTCATACTATTATGTAGTTGATTCTAATTCTGATTCTGAATATGAAAACATGTATAGTGAATAATTATTTGAATATTGTAATATACTAGAAGAGACCCATACTATATTTAAGGACAAGTACAAAGCCTTAAAGAAAAAACATGCTTTATCTAGTACTGTTAAATATTCCCTTGAGATTGAAAAGGAAAAGAATGCTCAACTGTTAAAAGAAAATACTAAACTAAAAATGTCTAATGATAAACTGAGAAAGGACTTAGAAAAGTTCACAAATGGAAAGAACACTCAAACTCAAATTCTAGGTAAAAAAGTTGCACCAAAGTATACTACTGTTTTGGGATACCAACTTGGACAGAGACAATTTACCAAAAATAGATTTATTACTAAATCTGTACAAAATTCTGCTAGTTCTAGTTCTCGAAATTCATATGCCTCAACTAGTTATTCACATTGTTATAGATCAAAAAAAGTTTATATTTCAAAATCAATTGAATCTATAAATTATATGAGACTCATAAGACAAATTTGGGTATCTAAAGCTTTACTTTCTAACCTGTCTGGACCCAAGAAGATTTGGGTACCAAAATCATTTTCCATCTAAATCTGTTTTATAGGAAACCTGCTTAAAGAGTTCTTGTAGGAAAACATGGTACTTGGATATTGGATGTTCAAGGCACATGTCTGGAGATTAATCATGATTTAAAATCTTAATAAAGGTTGTGGGAGGCTATGTCACCTTTGGTGATAACTCTAAAGGAAAGATCATCGGCCTAGGACAAATTGGTAACACTAACTCAAATTTAATTTCTAAAGTTTTATTTGTTGATGGATTGAAATACAAATTGTTAAGTATTTCTCAGTTATGTGATGATGGATTTAATGTTAAGTTTGAAACTGATTCTTGTAATGTTTTTAATTCTAAAAATGTTTTAGTATTTTCTGCCTTGAGAAATGAAAATGTTTATGCTGTTGATTTAAATTCTTTAGCTAAGCCAAACATTACTTGTTTAAATGCTTTTCATAATGAGTCTTGGATTTAGCACAGAAGTTTAGGACACTGCAATATACATTCACTTAGAAAAATGACTAGGAAAAACTTTGTTAGAGACCTACCCAAACTTGAGTTTCCAAATGACAAATTTTGTAATCCCTGTCAAAAGGGAAAGAAACCTAAAGTGTCTTTTAAATCAAAGAAAGAAGTTTTAACTTCTCAACCTCTCAAGTTGGTTCACATGGACTTGTTTGGACCCTCTAGAGTTTCTAGTTTAAATGGGAAGCGCTATGTATATGTCTTAGTAGATGAATTTTCTAGATATACTTGGGTATATTTCTTAGCTCACACACTACAACAATACTGCCATTTAGCGGTGGTTTTTTTGGTGTTTCTCGGTGGTTTACAGAAACCGTCGCCTAATATGACATCATCAATCTATTCACGGTGGTTTTTTCCATTTGGAGGTGATTTCAGGAAAGCATCATAGATACCTCATTTAGCGGTGGTTTTCCTGAATTTAGCGGCAGTTTTTACGATCCCTGGATATCAATTTATTCGTGGTGGTTATAACCGCTGTGAATAAACTCAAATTCAGCGGCCGTAAAACCACCCCTGAAGTCACGGGAACCACCACGGAATGAGGTAGCAATGAATCCTCTATGTTGCGGCTATTAAAACCTCCACTAAACGTAAGAAAAAATATATGTTTAGTGGTGGTTTTCACAGTTTAGTAGAGGTTTTAACTGCCGCCCCTATAAATTTCGTGGCGATTTAAACCGCTGCTGAAAGCTATCCAGAAAAAAAAATTCTGCTTCCGCTACACCACTGCCCTGAAAAAAAAAATCAAACCAGAAATATAAACAAACTGAGATACATTATAGCCCTCCTACCATGCATAACCCACCTCATGTATCATCATCACTAGCCCTCCTCCTTTACTACATCACATTCCCACAATCACTTCCTCAATATCAAAAATAACAACATGACAATCACACACCAAAAGCTGGTTCAAGGTCAAGTTCCTTGGTTGGAATACCTTGGGTCATGATTTTGTAGAAGCCATGGACTTTACTCCCATGGAACATGTTTGTGGTAGTCGATGCCTTGATCTTGTTTTCTCCTTTGGTCTTGATTCTATAGGATGATTTGGGCCTTGATACCCATTAAATATGAATTTCTTGGGATTGAACTGGACATGGATCATTGACATGCTCGTTGGACCCCACCCATGTTACTAAGTTTCCATCGAGATGCTCCTATTACTCGACGTGGATTCCTTGGACTTATATACCTTAGATCCAATCCTTTTTGGTCTAACACTTATGATTACACAAAATGACCATTGTGGATGTGATACACAGTTGATTATCTGGTGTGGCTGTGATGGGTATTATTCACTAGATAACATTTTGTGGATATGGTAGTTTTTTACACTAGATTATATGGTGTGGCTGTGACGGATGTTTTCTTGTACAATACAGATAGCCTCGTTGTTGTTATTTTCCTACAGTGAGTTGACATGATAGTGTTATTCTAGTTTATTTTTTATATATATTCACTTATATATAGTATCGTGACTATTTATTATAGGTATCCTCGTCTGTATGGATAGTATCACTTATTCCTTGTGAAATTTTCGTTCAGTACATTAATATGTGTGATATATTGAAGACAAATTTTGTTTATATCATACAAATTGGAATTTTTATAGATGCCATTTGATAGGTCCAACTGAGTGTTATGTCACACAATTTTTGGGTCATTGGGTACCTATATATACTTCTTGGATGCATGTAGGGACATTGAAAAGTTTCAATAATACAATTCATGACATTTTTATTTTATAGGAGCAGGAGAGAACGTGATCATGCAGGGTCGTGATGCTAGGTGGGATAGTACATTTTGGTATTTTGGGTATTTTCAAACATGTACTGTACTACAATTTTTTATACCTATTATCTTACATTATAGAGGCATGAAATGACATATCATTTTTTATGATATTTCCTTTGATATTGATCATTTATTACTATCTTTTATGTTTTACCTCTATTTGGATGATCAAATTCTTCCATTATTGATGACATTGTTTATTAATACTATTGTACACTCTAACATGCTGGAATAGTCTCTGCACAAAGTCACCATAGGTCCTCAATGCTATTCGGTAGCCTCTGGGGTATGGGGAGGTGTGCTTAAGGCCATGCAACCCAGCAGATCGGGGCACCACATAGTGGAATCCAAGTTTGGATGTTATAACATGGCATTATAGATATCATTTTATTATTTTATTACTATTGTGAGACAAATATTTAGGTATTTTTAAGGTAATTATATAAGGTAATAGGTGGTACCTAGGATTATCAATCCCAAAAACCAGATAAATCAAAATTTCTTGGAATGAAACATGTTCCCCTAGATTTTTCCTATTACAATTGATTTGATTCCATAGTTTGGTGAATAATTTATAGCTTGATGTTCCTTTCTATTATGGATTTCATGGATTCACAATGGAATAATGAGTCATGGACCATTGGTCACATGAAATAGAACGTGTTATGGTATAGATTAATGGGATGCCATATTTCAGTCCATGAGGTGAATGGGACCATATGGGTAAGAATTTATGACCCATTTGGTTCAACCATTCAAATATAATTATGATATAAATATGAAATTAAATGAAATTTAAATTGGGAATCATAGAACTTGACCTTGACCCAGCTTTTGAGTTGGTAGTAGGTAGTGTCTCTTGTGATGTTTATGACTATTTATATTTACTATGTTCTAGATTTTGGAGTAGGTAGAGGGGTGATTAAAGACCATGAGAAAACTAAACTATGTGCTAGGGAACAAATAGAAGATTGTGTACTGGCATGATTCCTCGGTCTCTAAAGGATGAGGCATTGAACTTAGAGATCTCAAGTGACTTCCTGACCCCTTCATTGGGGGGGGGGGGCTTTTGAAATGTCTTTTCCCTAGAGGATGAGCCTTTTATACCTTTTATGGAGGTGTTTTGTGACATAATATGGCCATCTAATGTGGGCTAGCTAAGACCCTTGAGACACCTCCAAAAATTAAGTAATGTTTGACTTAGAAACCATGGCCTATCTAGTCTGTAATGTGTCTTGGGTATACCATCAAGTTATGAAATCATAGTAATTGTTTGTATTGACCAAACCCTTTTCCTAGAAAACCCATTATTTGGTTTCTGCATTGAGGCCGAGATGTTATTTTATATATTGACACTGCTAGAAATTGTGATTTTATCGAATAAAAAGTACTTGATTGAGATAGTTGTCCATGAACAAGGATCTCAAGAGAGATTCCTCTACATACATATAGACCTAGAGGACCCATTTGGGTTCCCAGTAGATAGACCAACCCTGAATAGGTGCATGTGTTTCTTTAGAGATGGTTACAGGTGTCACTATAGAACCTGAACCAATGTGGATACCTGATGGAGAAAATATGATAATGATGGGAATGGGTGTTCAGTTGAACATGGTTTTATTTATATTTATATTTAGTCTCGATTCAAGATATATAACAAGATTCATTAGAATCTCTAATTGGACATGACACAATTTTCATTACTTAGGACACCTGTGAATCACATGTTGGGATGGATGAGACCCTTTGATTCTTATTGTGTTTCTAATCTATTATCATGACATATTTGGGGTGGAAACTTAGTACAACTAGAATCAATCATATATGATAGATTTATGGGTGAATAACAAATGGAGGTACCTTTTTTTCAAAAAAATCCATCGGGTCCTGTGTGCTAGATATATTCTAGTAATTTATATATCTTCTCACTAGAGTGTTATTTTGGGACATATGAGTAGTCCATTCTAATTATTTTTCTATATAGAACATGATGCTACACATGCATTCATAATCTGGGGTTTATATTGATAACATATAATTAGATGGTGCTTTATAGATTTTTAGAGATTATGATAGGTGTGGGTGGACAATTGGAGCATCCATCGGGTCGATAACCCTCCTAATGGCATAATGGATCCAAGGAATGAGTCCTATATTTATTTTTTGGATTACGTAACCCTATCATAGTGATAGGACATGGGTCCTCCATTCATAGAGTTGGTAACCCTCTCAGTTGATGCACACAATGCACATTGAGGCATAGATCACTCATTGCAGCCAGTAACCCTCTTGAATAACACAGTATTTAGAGTTTAATCAGTCCATTATTACTTATACTATTGAGGGAGGATGTAGAAGTGATTGATGTGTGATAGTATGGGTGAAAGTTAGGACATGAAAATGTGTGGTGGAAACTACCAATTCAAACACAATACTAAATGAAATGATGTATACCACACTCGATAAATCAAGACATAAAAAAACATCAGAAATCAATAAAATGCATAAAAAGAAACATGAGAAATCAAGGAAATTTTAGGACATGAAAATGTGTGGTGGAAACTATGTGCCACAAATGTTAAATCTACAAACCAACTGTTCCTATATTTTTTCAACATATGAATAATACAACTACTCAGGGTCCGATGATGCATTGTCACCCTCTCCACCTTCATCTCCACTTTCTGCTGTCACCTGTAAGAACATTATATTGAAAATTAAATACGGTTGCATTTTAATAATAAAACATAAAACCAATGAAAGTTATCAAACTAAATTAATTTGATTTTTTGTGATTTACCCACATACCACCAGTCGATGCACTACCACCGGGGGCATATCTGCTCATCTGCTGATGTATTTCAGTCAACTCTTTCTGCAAAGCAGATATATCATCCCCCTGCTGGTGAACTGTGTTTCATAAAGAAACAATCTATTTCTTAGAATCTCCAGATATGGGCTGAGTAAAGTCAGTAGTAGATGTAGTTGTAATCCCTGGTGGCCTGCTAAAAACATCAGATGGTACGGGTCCCAAACCCATCCCGCGCACTCTCCCAGGATGCTCCTTCCCAAGGACTTTAGCAACCGGGTTGTCCTAGGAGACTGAGTAGGACTGCGCATGATTGACATCCCATAGTTCTTTAATTTTTACCTATAAATAAAATATCAATATATATTAACACAGTAAAAACTGATAATAAGTTATTATGATAAAAAATTGACTTCATAACCCAACTTCTTTAGCAGACTCATTAACAAAGCTTCCATCTGATTTCTTGTGAACATCCAACCACAATTCAGTTCTGGATGCTTCATGCCCTAAACTCTGGGACTACATTAAGAAAATATAAAACAACAATTAAATATATTAAATAGATAATATTTTCTTATAAATATTTATACTAATTAAAAGATTACCAATGTCATTCGGCTTCTAGAAAAATGTTTTGAGCCCGTAGTGTGCGGGATGACTTGCTTAGCCCGGTTTGATGCATTCTGTCTTGAGAGATCCTGAAATAAATAAAATTCAATTTAATACTAATGTATTGAATGTCATGTCCTTTTCATATACAAGTATAAATGTAAAATGAGGATAATATAATAATATATATTTCAATACCATCCGCTTCTGATCACGATGTCTGTCAACAAACACATTCCACTGTTCTTTCGGTACCCCACTGGGTAGCTTCTCATACATTTGTTGCGCGGTCAATGAAATATCGTTGAAATTACACCACAATATCCATTTGAAATCTTTCCACTTCTTACCTAGATTTTTCAATGCCCACTTCTGTGCTATCATATCAGCGATGGTAAAGTGGAAGAACATCTGTATACAAAAATTCATTTTCAACACATTAGTAACATGACATTCAATTAAACCATAATATAATAAATTTACCTTTATTTGAGAATCATAAACTTCCTTTTTCCATCTTGGAGGCATATTTCTCCAATTTTCATATGAAATGGGAAGGGAAATAGGCTCCGCTGCCAGCTGGCCTAAAATCTGGCCAAGTAACCCCGCGACGTCAGCCGTAGGGACCCCATAAGAATAAAATGGCACATCTATCTTCTCTCCAGTCAAATTCCAAACATCTACACTTTTTATGTTTTTATCCATGGTTGAATTTTTTTCATCTTCAATGAGCAAACAATTAGTATAAACAGAATTCAATAAATTTATTTAATTAAAATTTGTACCTATAACAGTGACACTCCAGTATGCCCGGGATGAATTGGAAGGGGCGTGTCGGTAACCCACTGTTGAGGCTCCTGAAGGGGGAGTCGATGACTCACCCTCTAATGGGACATCCACATATGGTGTGAGAGATGGTGCAAGGGGAGATGGTGCAGGGGTGTCAGCAGCTGGTGCCTCAGATGTCGTGGGGAGGGAGCCAGATGGATCGTCATCTGTCACAGAACTAGATGAAATAGTGTACCGCTTCCTCCTTGTCATTTTTATCATTTAATCAAATAAAATTACGCTCAAAATATATATTTCAAAAAAATTATGCAGAAAAAAAAATTAAAAATGATAATAGATACCCAGTACTAACAGACAAAATATATATAACAATGATAATGAATGACTGCAGAAATGAAACAAGTGGTTGCTGAATAAATAAATAATTTTACATACAATAATTCTCCCCTTCAATCATGTCAGATTCCTACTCCATTGCTTCATCCACTTCATTCAACCTTTCTAGACTAATATTTTCAATATCATGATGGACAAATAATCCCGCTTCCTGTTGCTGATTAACTTCAATTTCAGAGGTCAAATTTTCCACTTCATCACCCATATCATACAAATCTCTTTGTATTACGTGATAAACTACACTCCACCCTTCACATCAGAAACATCATTCACATAATATACCATTTTTTCTTGTGATGCTAAGATATATGGATCATGTAGTTCATGATCACCAACATCCATCAAGCGAGAGAAGTTTACATAAGTAAATTTCAAGGAATCACTTTTAACACCTCTGATAATATCAACCCATTTTCATTTGAATAAAACAACCAAAAAATGTCCGTGGTAGTTTAATTCAATAATATCATGCAGCTTTCTATAGTATTCCACTTCAAAAAATGTAAATATACCACTATTCTGTGTTTTCAAACCCACTTCTCCATCGACAGTACGAAATCCAAAGCCATTCACATTATAAGCGTCGAACTTTCAAACTTGTTTTAGAGGACCTCTTGCAAGAAACTTCAGATCTTCTGACACCACTACTCGAGTATCAGTATTCATTATTTGAAAAAAGAAATATACTTTATTAGATTTACAAAATGTATGTGTCAAACTAATATTCATATTTATTGCAATATTTATGAACTTAAACATCGTGCAAACCATTCTACAAGATCTTTATTAACAGATTTCATTATATATTTCTCATTTTGTGTTCGACCTCTCATTTGTCTTTTTGTTTGTATCCTCAACTCTTCAATAAATGGATCTGCAATTTCACTATTTAGTAGCACATATTTATGTGCCTGTAATAATTCCAATTCAGCCAATGTTATATTTGAGGTCCTCCCAACTGATCGGCCAATAACAGGAAATATTATGGATTTATGATGTATTTGAGATTGATTCAATGTGTCGTCAACACATCCAACTCGATTAAATCTTGTCCCAATATCATCCAAGTATCGAGAACAAAAGGTCAGACACTCCTCAGCCAAATAGCCTTCAGCAATAGAGCCTTCTGGTTGAGCTTTATTTCTCACGTATGATTTCAAATGCCCAAGTTATCTGTGAAATAAAATAAACATAATTATGCATTTAATTAAGTAACAAAAATTGTTTACATAACTGGAAAACATATAAATAAAGTACCTCTCAATTGGATACATCCTTCGATAATGAACGGGGCCTCTTAATTCAGCTTCCTCAACCAAATGCACAGTTAAATGCATCATTATAGTAAAAAATGACGGAGGAAAGATCATCTCCATTGCATAAAGGGTCAATACAAACCTCTCCTGGAGGTTGTCAAGATGAAATGGATGTAGAAATTTCTCACATATTTGTCTGAAAAAGGTGTAGAACTGGAGTACAACAGCAGTAATTCTTTCAGGTAATAATGTACGCAATGCCAATGGTAGTAACAGCTGTAACAAAATATGTGAATCGTGACTTTTCAATCCATGTAACTTACGATTCTTCAAGTCAACACACCTCGAGATGTTACTTTAATACCCATCAGATACCTTAACATTCTTTAAAATTCAATGGAATGTATCTTTATCCCTATTTTTCATTGCAAAAATTGCCGGAGGATATTTTCATTCTCATCTGGCCAGAGATCGCGTTTTATGTTCATTTCTTGTAAGTCTTTACGAGCATTGATATGATCCTCTGACTTTCCATGCTCATTAAGCAATGTGAATATCAAATTTTCATATAAATTCTTCCCAATAGGCATCATAACAAGATTATGTCACAACAAATTAAATTCCCAATACGGAAGTTTGAATAATATACTTTTTTTCTTCCATTGTTGCATTCTGATTTCTCTTGAAGATGCACTTCAAACCCGTTTTATGCTCTCATTCAAATGATGAACCTTCCCAAATTCTGTTTCAACATTTTCAAGCTGTGTCAATATTTCAAAACTAGTTAACAACTTTGGAGGTGGTCTATGATCAATGGAACCATTAAATTTTGATCTGTTCAGCCGAAATCTATGAGATGCATCGAGAAATCTCCAATGACACAAGAAGCACAATTTTCTACTGTGAGGTAGCTATTTGGGCTCAAAATCAAAGTTACAAATGAGACAAGCCAAACCCGTGTAAGTGTTCCAACCAGATAAATTCCCAAGCCCAGGGAAGTCACTAATGGTCCACATTAAAGCAGCATGCATTTTGAACATTATTTTAGAAGAAGAATAAAATGTCTCAACATAGTTTCTCCATAACTCCTACAATTTTTCAATCAAAGGCTGCAAGTATACATCAATATCATTTCCAGGCATTTGTTTTCCAGGAATAATCATCGAAAGGATAAAAGATGTTTTTTGCATACACATCCAAGGAGGCAGATTATAAGGGATCAAAAAAACTGTCCAAATGCTATAACTAGTACTCAAAGTCCCAAATGGGTTGAATCTATCGGTATCCAATCCCAATCGAACATTCCTAGGATCAGCTGAAAAATATAGATGTAATGAATCAAATGTCTTCCACAATTGAGAATCTCGTGGATGTCTCATTAACCCATCATTGTTATTATCTACAGAATTCCACTTCATGTATTCAACAGTCTTCGATGACATGAATAATCTTTGCAATCGAGGCTTCAAAGGAAAGTAACACAAAACCTTTTCAGGTGTGTTTCTTTTATTCTTCTCCATGAAATTATGTTCATTCAGACTTCCAACATCACCCTTTGCCTGCCATCTAGAAGAAGAACATTTCTTGCCATTCTGTCTACTTGAATCCTCTCCCAAATAAAGTATACAATCATTGGGACACACATATATTTTTGTAAAATTCAGACCAAGCTTGTTAACAACTTTTTTCATATCATAAAAAGATTCTGGGATTTTTGCTTTAATAAATGCATCATGAATCAATTCCAATATCATAGACATTTTTTTATTTGTAATTCCACATAGACATTTGATATGGTACAAATTCATAAGAAATGAAAGCATTGAATATTTAAAACACCCACTATACAACTCTTGATTTCCATCGTCAACAAAATCATGAAATGCATATTCCTCAATGAAGTTTTCTCTTACATTTGGCTCAACAGAATCAAGAGGAGGATCCAATGATATGTTACAATCTTGATCTGCCTGTGTTATAGTCTCAAAAACATCACTTGTCACGTTTCAATTTGTATCACACTCTTCTGGTTGTTCTGATATGTTTTGATGCTGATAGTGGTGTCTTGTAGTTCTGAATGCATCATTTATGAGGTTTTTTATTTCATTTTTCATTGTTGACGAACTTGGAACCTCATTCTGCGGATTAACATCAGTGCTCAATCTTTCTATAACATTCTATTTTCCATGCCAAATCCAACACAAATATTGATTAGGGAATTTATTTAGTATTAAATGTTCATAAACCTCATCTCTCTTCAACCATATTCTAAATTTACATTTAGGACATGGAAATTTTATTCTCCCTTCAACGGATCGATTAGAAATTGCAAAATATAAAAACTCATACAAACACTTAACATAATGAGGTGTGTTCCTCTGTAATGTGATCCAGATTTTATCCATGTATATCACAATGTGCCTACACAATAATAAAAATAATTAAAACACATAGTTACTAATACATAGAGAAAGAGATTCATATATACGATAGTGTAACATTACCGAAACATAATATAATAAAGATGATCCCCTGAGTTAGATATGAACCCTCTAGTGTTTGGGATAGGGGAAGTTTCTTTGGTAAAGAGAAATAGTGTGCTAACAATGTGGTAGCTACTTTACCATGAAAACCAAAGCATATTGTTAATTTGTAATAACCCCAACCTAAGTTCTCTATAGAGTATTCATATAAAACTCTAATATCAGATAAATCTATTATAAATAATCTTTAGGGAAAACCTTATGATGCTTACAAAATGTGTGAGGAGGAGTAGAGGAAGTGATCCAATGGAGGTAGTTAATTATCAATAAATTAATTTTAAATATGGTTCACCTTGAATGGAGTGATCGTGGATGAACATTTATAATATACAAAATTTATTTAAGAATAGTATAATCTGGTATGACTAACACATCATCAATGAATGACATATGGATTATCCCTTAGTGTTGAACCAATTAAAATTTTTGGGTTCCATTTTACATCTAAATTCTTATTTTTGGTAAATGTGTGTTCCTTTAGATAGGTTTAATGTGTTTCTAGAAATTTGGTGATATGATCTTTTAACCAAAAAGAGTTATTTGATGCCCTGATTAACCCCACCCCTATCAAAGAATCCTATGGTATATAAAAAAGTGTTTTTGAATAATCATCCTTCCCATAAACAATTAAATTAAACTCATAATAATGGGGGTTTATTATTATAAGTATTCTCCTTAAAGGTTATGTTTTCACTATTGATGGCACAATCAGACACTTCTATTCGATCCATGAAGATTTCTATCACACCCTACTATTGAATTCCAATATATTTTGGTGAATTTATTTCTTTCACAATCTCACTAGAACATGTTTGTCTACTCAGAGAAGTATGATATTTCCTTTATTTAATATACTTCAATTCATTTTCCTTCCCTTTCCTTGGTTATCACACACTTCCCAAAAGATCTTATTCAATTCCCATTTAGTGGAAGGATGTGATGATTACATTAGGGGTGATCAATGTTCTTTGATCACATATTTTTTTAAGTGTATAGAGTGAGGTGATCATTGAATATGTTTTTTTGAATAAAATGTGCTAATTGAGGGTAATATGTTGTGGTCGTAGAAAATTAGTGAGAGAACATGATTGTTATAATTGAGTGAATTATGATTCATAATGTTAGGTCAGGGAATATCCAATGTGAGGGAATTGTTCAATCATCATATATTCAACTCTAATTTATATACACTAACACACTTGGTTCTCTATTTTAACCTACCACACAACCCCTCCCCCCCCCCCACCCCACACACACAAAAGCACATAGAATGATCTTTGTGTTAAATAGTGATTCACACTACTAATTAAATTTCTCCAGGTTTATATTTGTATATCTTGACACATTAATGGTAGATGCATAAAGAATTTTCCAATATTGTGGGTAGTCAATCCATATTCATTATTTTATTTTTATTTTATTTATTTTAAATGGTTCCATTGAATGACTATATCTAGTTCTAGTAACCCTTTTGGTTTTGATCCAATGGTTCATAAAACTATCTTGGAATGTTATAAACTACTAAGGATCATCGATAATTTTGGATATAGATTATATTACTATTAATTTAATAGCCTTAATAACTATATAATTATTCTATAGATTCATTAAATATTCATAATATAGAGGAGAATCATGTACAATTAATTAGAATACATAGAGATTTTTCTGCACTAAATTTTAACTATTAGAATAATCAGCCATTGTTTCTAAAAAATCAACTAGAATTTTAGTTAGAGCGTAGAACAATTCACCATATTCCAATGTTTCATGGTTTGTATGGTGATGAACCCAATAATAATTTTATGAATTTTTCTATTATATGTATTACCTTTAATACTAGAGGTGTTTCATGAGCTCAAATCACGTGGAAGGAAGCAACATTGTCCCTAGAGGGATCATAAAAGGAATATATATATATATATATATATATATACAACCTATAACTTGGAGGGGTCACAAACATGGATGATCTCTAAAGAGACATTCTTCATAACTTTATCCCCACTTCAAAGAAAACACGTCTAAAAAATAGGATTTATAGAATAAATAAATATATTAGAGAAACTATTTATGAGTACTAGAAAAGGTTAAAGAAGTTGATTGTTATTTTCCATAGAATCCCATTAAAGAACATTATTTATTGCTTTTTTAGTAAGGCCTTGTGGATAGTGAATGGAACATGCTAGATACTTCTTAACATGTGTCAATCATCACTGTCACATCATCATATTAGCTAGCAAATAGGTAATCCCAACTCTCAACATATATCCATCATCTCATCATCATCACATCAGCATAACAAGAAATTCCAACTCTCAACCAATGTTAACCATCCCAACATCCACTAAATTTCCACATCATTACCTGACACTTGTTATAACCTCGAGCCATCACAACCAAAAATATGACATAGCCTTAAAGCCATCACAACCTAGTGAAATGTGTACATGTTATACTTTAATGCATTATAACCCATACTATAAGTATGTATTGTAACCATGAGCCATCACAACCCATGAGTATCGTATCAAACAACAACAAACAATCAAGCAGATAGAAAAAAAATCACTTAAGAATAAAAACTAACAAACACATATAAAAAATCACATGCAATAAGTAGAAAAACAAATAATCATAAACGAAAACATATGCATACAATACATTAAATACAAAATTACAATTTATTTTAAGAAAAAATAATAATAAACAAATAAATAATATCAAAACAACAAAAAAAATAGAAATCAAACCCTAGGGTTCGTATAGGTCATCGGGGAAGCATGGTCACCAGGGTCACGGGGTCTCCAGGGTCGTAGGGGGCTGGGGTCGCTGAGGTCACGGGGTCGCCGGGGTCGCGGGGTTGATGGGGTCGCCAGGGTCGCGGGGGGCCGGGGTCGCTGGGGGAAATGAGGGGCCAGGTGAATCGAGGGCACTGGGTGAGAAGGGTCGGGGTGGGGCGGAAGGGTCGGGGCTGTTAAAAAAAAGGTTTCGCGGCGATTTATTATAAACCCCCGGGAAACCTTTTTTAAAAAAGATTTAGCGGTGGTTCTAGGAACCGCCGCTAAACGGAAATTTTGTTATAGTGACAAAAGTGAAGCTTGTTCTTTCTTTATTAAATACTCCAAGTCTATAGAGAACCTTAGTGTACTTAAGATTAAGACCTTGAGAAGTGATCATGGTCGTGAGTTTGAAAATCATGAATTTGAGTCTTATTGCTCGCACAATGGCTATAGTCACAATGTTTCTGCCCTTAGAACACCTCAGCAGAATGGTGTAGTAGAAAGAAGAAATAGAACCCTTTAGGAAATTGCAAAAACAATGCTTAATGAGTATGACCTGCCTATTTACTTTTGGGCTGAAGCTGTGAAAACAGTTTGTTATATCATAAATAGAGTCTTGATAAGACATGTTCTTAAGAAGACCCCTTATTAGTTGTGGAACAATAGGAAACCTAAGGTTAGTTACTTTAGAGTCTTTGGTTATAAATTCATTATTCTAAATACCAAGGACAATCTTGACAAGTTTGCCTCTAAGAGTGATGAATGAATATTTTTAGGATATTATATAACTAGTAAATCCTATAGAGTGTTTAATAAAAGAACCAAGTGTGTGGAAGAATATGTTCACATCAAATTTGATGAAACTGATCAACATGAACCTAAACCTTCTCTTCAAAAACTTGAAGAAGATTTATCTATTCTGACCCTTAATGATAAAATCAATGAACCTGTTGTGAAGACAACCAGTTCTGGAAATTTACCAGAATCTAATTCTGTTGAACCCGAACATAGAGAAGAACATGAAATTTATAGTCCTACCTTTACTAGGTCAACTAGGATCCTAAAGAATCATCCTTTAGATGTTGTTGTTGGTAATCTTGATAGAGGGACACTGACTAGAGCTTCTCTAGGAAATCAAATTGAACATCAAGCCTTTTTGTCACAGCTTGAACCTAAAAACATTGATGATTCAATCAATGATGAATTTTGGGTAATGTCTATGCAAGAAGAACTTAATCAATTTGAAAGAAACAAAGTTTGGAAACTTTTTTAAAGACCTAAGGACACATTCACCATAGGCACTAAATGGGTGTTTAGAAATAATGTAGATGAAGCTGCAAACATAGTTAGAAACAAGGCTAGATTAGTTACATAAGGCTATAGTCAAGAAGAAGGAATTTACTATGAGGAGACTTTTTCTCCAGTAGCAAAACTTGAAGCCATTAAAATTCTACTTGCTTATGCTGCACATCTGAATTTCAAACTATATCAAATGGATTTCAAGAGTGAATTCTTAAATGGGTATATAGCTGGGGATGTTTTTGTTGAACATCCTCCTGGATTTACAAACCCTCATTTTCAAAATCATATTTTTAAACCTTCAAAAGCTTTATATGGTCTAAAGAAAGCTCCAAGAGCTTGGTATGACAGATTAAGTACTTTTATTATTTCCAAAGGTTTTACAAAAGGAATAGATGATCCTACCCTCTTTATAAAATGAATTTCTAATGATGATTTAGTTGTTCAAATCTATGTAGATGATATTATTTTTTGATCTTCAAAAACTTCATTATGTACTGTTTTTCTAAAATGATGCAAAACGAATTTGAAATGAGTTTAATGGATGAAATGAAATTCTTTCTTGGATTTAAAATCTTTCAAAATAATGATGGAATTGTTTTGACTCAATGTAAATATACTAGAGATATTTTAAAATTTTTTGGATTGAATTACACTAAAAGTAGTGACACTCCCATGAGTACCACCTGTAAGTTGGATCTTGATGAAGATGGAAAATCTGTTGATCAAACCACTTATAGAGGAATGATTGGAAGTCTACTCTACTTAACTTCTAGCCTTTTGGATATTATGTTTAGTGTGTTTATGTGTGCTCGTTTTCAAGCAAACCCTAAAGAATCACATTTAAATGCTGCAAAGAGAATTTTCAAATACCTCAATCATACACCCAATCTAGGACTGTTCTATCCAAAAGGACAATCATTTTAACTAGTTAGTTATTTTGATGCTAACTTTGTTGGATGTAAGTTAGACATAAAGAGCACCTCTGGAACATGTCACATTTTATTCAAGTCACTAGTATCATGGTGTAGTAAGAAACAAAATTCTGTTGCAATATCTACCGTAGAAGCTGAATACATAGCTGCTAGAAGTTGTTGTGCACAAATTTTGTGGATGAAACACACATTACTAGACTATGGATATCAATCCAGACATGTACCAATAAATTGTGACAACACAAGTGCTATTGACATTTCAAAAAATCCTATTTCACATTCTAGGACAAAACATATTGATGTAAGACATCACTTTTTGAGGGATCATTATCAAAAAGGTGATATCGCTTTGGAATTCATTGGCAATGAATATCAACTTGCTGATATATTCACTAAACCATTAAATTATGAGAGATTAGATTACATCATACATGATCTTGGCATGATCAATCACAAATAGATATGTTACTGGTCTTACTATTTAATATTTTACAATATTTGGCATTACCGTTTCATGTTCACGGTTTCTCATTTACTGTCTCATGCTTACGGTCTCATAGTTAACACTTTGTGTTCAGGGTCTATTGCTCACTGTCTCACCATGAAGATCACTCACTGTCTCACTGTGACTGAACAATTTACTCACTGTCTCACCGTGATGACAACTGATTGTCTCACCGTGACGACCATCCACCATCGTACCGTAACGAATCTTCAAGGTCTCACCGTGAACCTTATTTATGCTTTAATTTTAACCCGTATCTTGATAATTTTTATTTCACCACTATTTACTTTATCTTGTTTTCTATTTTTATGACGTTTAACATTCCTAAATGATAAAACACAAGGGTTTCACTCGATTCTTCACCCTAACTCTCTCCTACTAACTCTTTCTGAACCCTCTCAACCTTGAAACCCTTCTCTCCTTCTCTCTTGCCCGAACCTTCAGTGGAAGCCAAGGATGAAGCATCCGTATTCATCTACCCCTGAGAAGCGAATCTCGAAGAAGAAGGAGATATCACCAAACCTTGCACCTGAATGACCACTAAATCCAAACCTGGTAAACCGTACTGTAGTTCCTGAGAAATAAATCTTCCCTGAGTGGTTGTTGCCTAGAAAATCTTTGGTTTTAAGAGTGTTAAGAGAACAAGGATGGATCAAATGGTTCTCTTAAAATGATATACCTATTTACTTGAGGTTGGTATCTTAGTTTTATCAGTATTTAAAATTTTCTTTTGATGCTAGTGAAAGCTATGTTGTGACAAGTTAGGTCAATGGAAAAAAATGATCCTTCTCTTCAAGGTTATGGGATGCTTGCCTTAGGATTCCTCACGAAGGGACTTGTGATGATTATCATAGAGAACCTCCTCCAACAACTAATATCTTTGACCTAGAAAATGCATTGGAAACTCTAACTGGAAATGGAACCAAGTGAAGGGTCATAGTTTCTGAACTGGATGGGGAGACAAGGCTGCTGTTCAAATTTGTTCAAAATTTGATTAGCCCGAGGAAGGGTGACTTTGCTGTCTTGAAGTATCAGGATGATTTTATGATTCATCTGATGAAAAATGGACACAAGATAAATCTGTGCAAGTATATCATTCACCATATGTGTGAATTAATTAAGGTCACTTCCAAGTCTACTTCTCTGTTTTACTCAAGGATGATCTCAACCATGCTAGTTGCCAAAGGAGTAGTTGGACAAAATGAAGAAGTTCTTATGGATTTTGAATTCTGCCTATCCAAACCTACCATCAAAAGGGTGAAGATCAACTGGAACCCCTGGAATAAGTAGTGGGTTGAAGATAAGGAAAATATTTATGAGAAGTTCAATCCTATTGATTATACAAAAGGCCAAAGGATATTACTGATCCTGGTTTTGAACCAGATGAAGTGGATGAGTATTCAGAAGATGAAGATGAAGAGGAAGAGGTAGTTGTAGTACCTCATAAGAAAACAAATCATGTTGAAAAGGAAAGAATTGTTGTTCCTACCATTTTTCCTGGAAAAGAACCTCCTACTCCTAGAAATGTTGTTGATTTTGAAACCCAACCTGAGGCTGCAAGAGACTTAACTATCCTAGAATCTGAGCAGCAATCCATGACAGAGGCTGTAGTAGAAAAACTCCCTGCAATGGAAGAAGGAATTCTAAGAGAACTTCCTACTGTGTAGGACGCAACTCAAACAGAACTCCCAGTTATCCAAGAAGATTTTTTGGAAGACCATCCAGAGGAACAAGCTACTCCTGAAATAATACCCTCTGCTGAAGAGAGGATGGAAATTTCCTTTCAATTGGCTAGGAAAGAAATGGCTGAGGAAATTAGAGTTGATTCTGTGGATCTAGACAAAGTTCCTAAGCCTCAAGTTCCTGAAGTGGAAGCACATTTTATGGGGGAGGAACCTCAAAATCTTGAGTCTAATGAAGCTGAGACTGGTGAAGCTGGGTCTATTGAAGCATCTCAACCAACTGAGTCATACTCTGTATACACTTGGTATGAATTACCTAGATTCTATGATGTGAGTGAATCTCAACAGGTGACTGCAACTAGAATTGATATGTCTTCTTTGTTTCAATTGAAGTCAGTCACACACCCTGAACCTCAACCTGAAACTGAAATTGAAACTGAATCTGAATCTGAACCTGAACCTCAACCAGACCTTAAACCTTCCATTGTATCACTTCCTTCTCCTGCACATTTAACCAATCAGAAATCTTCTATCAGCAAGGATGATTTGAAAGTGTTTAGAGATTCTATCTTAGCTGGAGTTGAGAAAATTATGTCTTCTCAACCTTGTCTTGTGACACAACTAAGTTTGTAAGATGCATCACTACTTCTGGGAAACATTATTCTTCACATTCAACCCAGAATGATCCATGAAATTCAAGAAGTGAGAGTTGAAAACAAGTTGCTTAGTTCTGATGTTTCATCCCTGAATGGTATGGTTGGAAACCTCCAGAAATAACTGCATTCCAGATCATAGCCTACAACAGTTGCTGCTAATCCTGAACCAACTATTTCCAACATTTCTCGAGTTGTTGTGTCCCAAATTCATCCCTACCTGTTATATTTTGATGAAAAGATTGGATAAAGGTGCACAAAGATGTTTCAAATAATGAGATAGCTTGTGGAAAACCTGAACAAACTTACAGATGAATACACTGGTTGTCTTCAAAATGTATTGAAATAGCTCAAAGCTCTGACCATAGCTGTCAAGGATTCTCCTTCCTCTGGTCAAACCTCTATTCCTTCTTTAGACAGTTCTCTGCTTAGATCCGTAATCAAGGAAGAGATTCAAAATGCCCTCAGTGATTTTAATATGGATTCTTTATCTAAAGTGGTTATGAACAGTGATAGAGTGCTGGACCTGGTGCAAATTCACTCAAAGATTGCCAATGATGCTCAGCAGGAAATCTCTAAGAAAGTGGACTTCTATTTCAATTGTATTTTCTCTAAAACTGATATGTCAAATCACTTTAAATATCTTCTAGAGAATCTAAAAAGACCTCCTATGACTCAGGCCTTCAAAGCACAAGTTCAGAATCTCACTGAGTTTACCAGATTGTTGGACAAGTTCATGGAAAATAAAGATGATTTTGAAAAGTCATTGTAGTATGGTGGAGAAATTATTACAGACTTCATCAATATTCTAAAGCCTTACCTTCATGTCCAGAGTACCATAATAGTTGCTCCAGTTGCTGTCCCTCTCAGACCCGGACTGCCTGCTTTAGGTTCAACTGCCATGTTAGTTAGCCAAGCTCTTACTCAGATCAGGCCAGTGATTCTTGATCAGCCCCAGCCTCAATCTTCTACATCTCCCACATTGGCTCCCTCAATCTTTGAAGGTCTACCTATACCTTCTTTGTCTACCAACTCTATGCCTTCTTCAACATCAGCAACTAACCCTATGGATTCCTCTTCTGCTGCTGATAAAGGAAAAGAGAAGGCCACATCTTGAAGAAGCCTAGTGACTATTTTCTTTTTGATGGGGATGTCTTTGATTTTTATGTTTCTACTGTCTGCTGTATTCTCAACGTTTTTAATGACATATGCACTGTTTTCCCTCTACTATTTCTACTTTATGATAATCCCAAAAGGGGGAGAAAAAGTTATGTGTTATTTTTTTAATATTTTATAGTTGCATATATTTTATACTTTACCCATACATGATTTTTGATCATCAAAAATGGGGAGATTGTTGGACTCCTCATGTATTAATCATGTTTTAATGATCCCAAATATCATTACTCTTTAAAAATATCAATAATAATTACAAATTTTCATCATGATCACAAATCTCACATATCTTATCAATTATGTGTATTTATGTTTCAAGTTATCTTATACTTTATAATGGTTACGTTCAATTAATTTTATGCATATTACTGTGTAATTCTGAATATAGATGTTTGTATAAGTAAAAGACACTGTAAGCAAGACACAGACACCATGAAGTCTAAGTCTCAGACATAGTGAAAATGAGACATCATGACCATGAGACACTGTGACACAGTAAGACTGACACCATGAAGCAAGACAGTTAGAACAAACACAGTTAGAAAGACACAGTCATCAAGGCACCGTGAATCCATAAACTATGAGCAAGGCACTGGAAGCCAAAAACCATAGGTCAGACACTGTGACTCAGACACTGTGAAAGACATACGGTGAGTGAGACACCATGAAGGACATACCGTGAAGGACATACTGTGAAGGACATACCGTGAAGGACATACAGTGAAGGAGACACCGTTTGCATAACTACTATGACACTATTTCTTAAACTCTTTTTTCGTTTTACTATTTATCTTTTTAATGATCATATTTGAAAACTTTAATGCACTAAAATAATTAATGTTTATTTGTAGACATAGTATGAGGTACAAGGCCCAAAATACATTGAACCTGTTGGCTCAACCTCATGCATTAGAACATAAAGAAAAGTGTTCCCAAGAGCAACATATACGAGAGACAATACAGCAAAGAGAAAAAATGTGAGTGCTATGTACTGAACAGAAAGACAATCATGTGCACAACTGTAAAGAACACATTGCACGATCTTAAAAGAACTATCATGTATGCAATCCAAAACTACTTAATAACACATGAAGTACATTGGAATAAAGAGAATATCTTCACTCGGGAAGAACACAAGCTGACCCATGACACTCTATTTCTCAACAGAAGAACCAGAGAAGGACTCAGAAGCATTTATACTGAATCAAAGGAGTCCAGAGCTGTACTGCTAATCACTAGAGCATTATAAACTCTTTTTTACATACTCTAAGTGATTATTTTGTTTACTTTAAAGTAGTTTTTGTACTCTGTATATTTTACACACACACACTAACTCCTGCGCTAAACTGGAGGATTTCAAAGTCCTCACACCAAACCTTTTACTCCTATTTACCCACAGAAACTGTGGAAGAGGTCCCTGTGTGGCCTGATCATTATTTGTTTTCCCACGAAAAATGTGGTAGAGGTCCCTGTATGGCCTAGACAGTCTATGAACTGTTATTAACCCCAATCCAGGGTATGGATCAAAGTTTAATTATATAAACTACTTGGTGGCAGGTGATCACCAAGTGGAGTGGATTAGGTCTCAGCTTGAGACTGAACCACTTGTTTTACATCTTCTGTGCATTCATAGATTAAGTTTAAAATTTTCTATATATTTTATATTCCATTGCTAATTACTTTGAAATACAAATCTATTTTAAAGTTACTTTGATAGTTAGACTAGGAAGTGTTTGTATGTACTTAAAGCATTAAGCTAGCTTCAAAAGTTATTTGATCTTCAAATTAAATTAGCTGAGAACTAATAAATCTCTTGATAACCTAACTGACCCTTTACTATAATAAAAATTCTCAATAGTTTAACTCATTTTATAAATTGGGGATTTTAATAGAAATAATTTTAACAGAAATTTTTAATTTGAACTCAATTCACCCCCCTTTTGAGTATCCACTCCAACCAACAATGTATGTTCCATACTTCATTTTCATATTACTTCAAAACTTAAAGGAATATTATTAATTATACTTACCACTTAATTACCCATGGAATAGTTTACACTCTTTAGATGAACTAATTTTGAAATATTTGTGGCTTACCTTTATTTCTAAAGGTTTATCTGTACAAAATAAATAATTACATGTATCGATAATACCTAAGGTATTTAGTTCCAATAGGTCTAAGTACCAAATTAGTTATTCCCTTGAAGTCCACTTTTAGTTTTACTTGAAAAAATAGTCATCTTTAAAAAACTAGGTATTTTATTCTTAAATTTTATATTCATCAAGTATTTCCTATAATTAATGTATCACTAAACTATTGGTTGAGTATGAGACACCACAAAAAACATTCATTCCTAAACATGGAAAAATTTGTACCATTTCCAAAATGAAATGTGATACAGATGTTTTATAAATATATAAAAAATTTAATCTAGAATCATTAACTTGGAAATTTGAAGTTGGTTACTAATCACCCTAACTTAGGAACCACCCTTTATTTGCTGCTTGGAGAATACACCTTACTTCTAGTAACATTTCTATAATTACATGGTTATTATATTCAAAGAAACATATTTTATTAGACTGTTGTATTTATTACACAAGAATTATAATAGAAACATTAATTTTATATTTATGAATCTAACTATTTAATAAGAAAATACTTTCTTCTTTGATTTAGTTAATTACGCTTAAACATCCATAAATGTTATTTCATGATATGTGAATAAATAACCTTATATTTAATAACTCTTTTATCTTTGAAGGATGTTGAAAAGGTTCCTTTTACATTACTCTTTACATTTTTATTTTCACCTTGTCTTTTATGTTGTTTTCCATAATAACTAAAGGTTAGTCTTAGTTTAATGTTTTTATTTCATAGAGAACCATTCCTAGAAGGTAATGAAGCATTTTTTACTAACTATTCATTTTGTAGTCTTAAAAAAAACTAGAGGAAATGGGTGAAAATTATATGAGATAGGGATCCATTGAAAGATCATATTCCATCTTTCAATTTAAAAATATCTTATATAATCATAACCTATTCATGTTTTCACTTATCTTTCTACTCAAAAGCTTCTGAAGATGAGGCTAAATGTCATATCATCCATGTCCAAATGTAGTATCCACAACTAACATTGAATTTTGATGATATAATTACGAAAAAACCATAATATGTGTAATACAAGACTCTTCTATAAGGATTTTTAAATCCCTAACTTCTTGAGGTGGCTTAATAGGTATTGGGGACTCTAATACTTTGAATTTTCTATATCATAATATTGTGTGAAATCACCTATACTACTCTTTGGAAACTTGTGCCAGTATGGACATTTACTTTTTTTTATTATAAATTTTAGTATGAATTGTCTTAATACATCCCATTTTCTATAAAAATAAATCTATAAGATTAGTAATTTTATTTTGATTACATATTAGGCATTACTGATTATTTAAATCATTAAATGTCCCCAAATATATTAATGAATAATAGTAACCCTCTATATTAGAATGTAAATACTCTATCACTTGAGTATTCTATTGGAAAGGATCCATGATCCTCCCCCATAGTCTACAATCCATTTATATGCCACTACTTGGAGAGTTCAAGGTAATAATATCACTGGCCAATGACATTAACTCATGACTCCTTGATCTATTGAGTAACGTCCCATATTCTAAAATCAAAAAAATTATTTACTCAATGCTTTAATTTGATGTTATAACAAGTTATCTATGGCTACTATTTTTCTTCAATGTTAAGTTAAGTAAACTCGTTATTTGCATAATAACTCCGTAGTGGTAGGAATCACTCTCAAATATGGGTGACCTAGCACCCCAAGCACCTGGTTGTGTTCAAATTCAAATAATAGAAGGTGTTTTCTACTTAATATTTCTTTGATAGGGGTTTTAAATATATTTTTATCAATGTATGAAATCATGTTCTATCTGATATGCACATTCTATGTGATCACACTCACAACTAACTATGAAATAAATTAAAAATCATCTTTTCTTAAATTGATTTAATCTATGCATTTTTTTAATGTTTATTATTTTATGTGATTTCATAAACATGAATATTAAATAAAATAATAAGCAATGCATCAATTAAATTTACTACGAGACTGATCTTGAGTATCTGTTATTGGTTGATCCATTTAAAAAAAATGAACTAACCATAACCGGTGGGTGTAATACTTGAGTTGAGTCTTGAATCGTATTGTAGCTCCCACTCGGGCCCAAGGTGTCATCATCTAGTCTAGAATACTGCCTCATCTCGGTGTGGTCTACATCTTACTTCATCTATATCATAATACATACATACTCAAACACAGGAGAGGGGGTCCCAAGAATACGCAATATGCAAAAATAACACACATGGACACACATACCATTATACATATTTAATGAGAAAAAATGACTATGTGCAGACCGTATTTTAATTAATTACATGCATCACACACAATTAAAATAATTAATTATATAAATAAAAATCCAAACATACATTGACTTGTTTGTGATCAACATAAGTCATAGCGTGATTAAAAATGAAATTAAAACTAAACATGTAATAAGGTTAGATCCCTATAAATTTAAAGTATGAGGGAATTCAAATAAAATAAATTGATTTTATAAAATCAAATAATTAATTTTATTCAATCAAAAATTAATTTATTTTTAATACCAAAATTAAATTAATTTCTTTTCAGAATAATAAAATATAATTTTATTAAATCAAAAGATTAAATTTAATTAATTTAATCTGATACCTAAAATTAAATTATTTGATTAAATTAATTTTTGATTGTATAATAAATAGCGAAGACCCAAAACCTTGTACAGAGCCTATGTGGGTCAGGCCAAACCCATGCATGCCCAATTCAGGATGTGTAAAGCTCATATAGGGATGTTCTAGGCTAGAAATGGTTTCCTGGACTCATTATGATTCAGGATGACCCGCTCGGAACCACTATTACAAAATTTGGGTCCAGAAGAACCTAAAGGATGTGTAGGGGTAACTGGGATTGGCCAAATCTAGGGGAAGCACACACAATGTTTGAGGTAGAAGCCGATGGTGGATTTTTTAGGTGTATAGGTTTTTTTATTATTAAAATGGGTGTAGGGTAGAAATAATTAGGTAAATGGGTCAAAGCACCACATAAAGTGGTGCTTGACTGATTTTGGGAGCATAGTGCCACTTGAAGTGGCGCTGATAGTGTACAATAGACATGATCAGCGCCACTTGAAGTGGCGGTTATCCCTTTGGGGTTAGCCTCCTTGTGCCACTTCAAGTGGCGCCGAGGCTTCAAGAAGCATTTAAAATCAATTCCCCCACCCTCCCCCCCCCACTTCCCATCCCTACTTCCCATCCCCTTCCTTTCTCACACTCTCTCTACTTCGAATCTCTCTCTCTACTTCGGTTTCTCTGCTCGCATAGCCACCTCTAAAAAAATTTGAGGTAATCCTTGTTTTAAATTTATTTAATATTTTGATTTATTTAAATATTTTTTTAATTTATAGAATTAATTTATAATTATTGTATTATATTTATAAATAGTAATAGTTTTTTTGAAATATATTTAAGTAATTAATTAATTATGTGGATTTATTAATTAATTATAAATTGGTAATTAATTAATTATAAGTGGGTAATTAATTAATTATAAGTAGGTAAGAAATTAATTAAAGGAAGGTAATTAATTAATTATAAGTAGGTAATTAATTAATTTTTAGAAATAAATTAATTATCTTTAATCAATTAATTAAATATCATTAAGTAATTAATTAATTATCGTTAAGCAATTAATTAATTATCATTATGAAATTAATTAATTATCGTTAAGAAATTAATTAATTATCATTAATCACTTAAGTAATTATCGTTAGACACTTAATTAATTATCGTTAGGCACATAATTAATTATCATTAGGTAACTAATTAAATGTGATTAGGCATGGAATTAATTATCATTACGCAAGTAATTAATTATAAGATGGAAATTAATTAATTATAAGTAGGTAATTAATTAATTATAAGATGGTAATTAATTAATTATAAGTATGTAATTAATTAATTATAAGTAGGGAATTAATTAATTATAAGTAGGTAATTAATAGATTATAAGTTGGTAGTTAAATAATTATAAGTAATTGATTAATTTTAAGCAATTAATTATTTATAAGAAATTAATTAATTTTAAGCAAGTAATTAATAATAAGTAATAAATTAATTATTGTTAAGCAATTAATTAATTATCGTTAAGCAATTAATTAATTATCGTTAAGCAATTAATTAATTATCATTAGCCACTTATTTAATTATCGTTAGAAAATTAATTAATTATCATTGGGAACTTAATTAATTATAATTAGGCAACTAATAAAATGTGATTAGGCACTTAATTAATTATCATTAGGCAAGTAATTAATTATAATATGGTAATTCATTAATTATAAGTAGGAAATTAATTAATTATAAGTTAGTAATTAATTAATTATAAGTAGGTAATTAATTAATTATAATTAATTGATTAATTGATTATAATCAATTAATTAATTATAAGCAATTAATTACTTGTTGTTAAGCAATTAATTAATTATAGTTAAGCAATTAATTAATTATCGTTAAATAATTAATTAATTATCATTAAGTACTTAATTAATTATCATTAGGCAGCTAATTAATTATCATTAGGCACTTAATTAATTATCAATAGGAAACTAATTAAATGTGATTAGGCAACTAATTCGATGTGATTAGGCAGCTTATTAATTGTGATTAAGAACTTAATTAACTGTGATTAGGAACTTAATTTAGGGTGATTAGGAACTTAATTAAGTGTGATTAGTAACTTAATTAACTGTGATTAGGAACTTAATTAAATGTGATTAGGCACTTAATTAAATTTGATTAGACACTCAATTAACTATGATTAGGAAACTAATTAATTATGATTAGGCACTTAATTAAATGTGATTAGGCACTTAATTAAATGTGATTAGGGAATTAATTACATGTGATTAGGGAATTAATTACATGTGATTAGGGAATTAATTTATTCTGATTAGAGAATTAATTAAATGTGATTATAGAACTAATTAAATTAAATATAATTAGGAAATTAAATAAATGTGATTAGGGAAATCATTAATTATAATTAGGGAAATAATTAATTCTAATTAGGGAAATACTTAATTCTAATTAGGTAATTACTTAAATCTAATTATCGTTAAGCAATTAAATAATTATCATTAAAAAATAATTAATTATCATTAAGAAATTAATTAATTATCATTAAGCACTTAATTAATTGTTGTTAGGAACTTAATTAATTAGTGAATTAGTTATATTAATTAGCGAAGTAGTAATATTAATGATCTAATCAGTTATATTAATTAGCGAAGTAGTTATATTAATTAGAGAAGTAGTTATATTAATTAGAGAAGTAGTTATATTAATTAGAGAAGTAGTTATAGATTGATTCTAGAATATACCCTTGCATTACATTCTAGGTATGATAACGAATTTAGTTTTCCATATACCTAGACATCAATTTGTAATTGAAGTTATGAACTTGAATTTAGTAGTTGAATATATTTTTTGCATATTAAGTGTTAGAGTGTTCATGAAATGAATGCTCTCTTGAGTAAAGTATCCCTAGGTAGAGGGGCTTTGGGTTGGACCACATACTTTCCTTGAGGCTTTCCTTGTCTAAGAAAGTGAATGGGGTTGGCTATCTATCACTCCGGGCTTACTCATGTGGAGTTTTTCAATTTCATATAACTATATGCCTTTACATGACTTGTTCGTGTACAACATGCATATAATGCATGTAGATATGTATAAATATGTTTGAATTCTATTTTTGGGTAAGTAACAAAAACTTGTGGGTTGTGTAAAGAGTTACACATCAATATGGTTTGAACATATTGATTTGGTGTAGGGATTAGGATTCCAACCTGAATTACCTGAAGCATGCATACAAAATTTGGTTTTCTAATCAGATTTAATTTATAATGATGGTTTATTTTAGATAAAAAAGATAGATGCCTATATTTATTGTAATGGTCAAATAGTGGAGACAGAACAAGGATGTAGTTATAGTATACATCTATAAGCTATTGTGATGATTGGAGGATGTACTACTTTGGAAGCTGTGAAAAGGAAAATCCATCAAAAGTTAAAACTGGTGAGGAATCAATTGATAGAGTCCATCACATTAACACATCTTCAATATATAGATAGGTTTTGGCATGTGGCCTATCCAGTAAATGATGATTAATATTGGGAATATGTACTTTCATTGGTTAAGTATCTACCTGAGAATCAAATGATGGAGTTGTATGTCTCTATAGCTACAATGGAGGTTCCATCGACATTGAATGTTGGACCATCTCAACATCATGAGACTATGTCATATGCTCCTACACGTCAAGAAGTTCCATCAACATCATTAGTTGTTCCATCATTTCCCTCCGCCATGGTTTCAATGGATAGTCCTCCACATACATTAGATGAATTGGTCGATGATTTTGAGGATGATGACAATTTAGTAGAAGAAGATAAAGAGGAAGTTGAAGAAGAAGAAGAGCATGTAGAATAACAGTCTGTTCCCACTCATGTGAGGTTCAACCGACCATTGAACCATCCTCTACTATGGGATTCATGGTCGAATAAAGGCATGAATCGCTTTCCAGAATTTTATTGGTCAGTTATTACCCCCAGTTCATAATTTCCAGGAATCATTAGTGGCACAAATCGAGTGTCAAATGACAGTGTTCTGTATATTAGTAGAGAGTTTGATATAAAAGAAGCAATGAAAAATATGATAAAATAATATCACATTGAAAGACATTACTCTTATGTTATATAAGATTCAAAGAGGTCTTACTATTTTATTCGTTGTAAAAAATATGAGTCAAACTGTCAAATGCGTCTGCGAGCTAGAATTGATAACACTTTTCACAGCTGGCGCATAACTAGATTTACTCCACACACCGATGTGAACCCAAGATTGTCACTGGAACACTCTTCATTATATTTTTATGTTGTTTCAACTATTATTTTTCAAATTATTAGTGCATGTCAAGAAGTTCCTGTGGTTCTAGTGATGGAGAGAATCAAACAACTTTCTGGGTATCAAATCTCTTACTGGAAGGCATGGGCGACATGATAAAAGGCTATTTTAAAAGTTTACGGTGATTAGGATGACTCATATCAAGTTTTATAACAACTTTTAGAGAATTTACGCCCCAATAATCCAGTGGTCTATCAGTTACATACTAATGAATATGTTAACCAACACAACCAAGTTGATCATTCAATGGTTGTGTTTAATAGATTATTTTGGACATTTTTACCATGTGTGGCAGATTTTAGAAATTGAAAGTAGTTTATAAAGATTTATGGCACATTTTTGTGTGGAAATTATACAGGAACATTATTGATTTCCACCACTCAAGATGGAAATCGATCTCCTCTACCTTTGGCATTTGCAATTGTGGAGAAAGAGAACATCTCATCATGGAGATGGTTTTTAGCATGTCTTTGAGAGTTTGTTACAGATGCTGAAGGGATTTTTCATATTTCAAATTGACACCATGCAATCAAGGAGGCGGTACATTTTGAGTTTATTTCGTGGAGAACACCCTATGCCCATCATCGATATTGTATTTGACACATTTCCAGCAATTTGCGAAAGAAGTTCCAAAATGTGTCGATGAAGTAGGAAATCATAAAATTTGGTATGAACATCCTTTTGCATTTTAAATTTTTTTGTCATAGTAATTTTCATATATGTTCAGATGAGTTCTTGTTTGATAACATATGAGTCTCAACAACAAAGGATGGGAGAGCGTCTTCATGATATTCACAGAGTGAATCCGGAATTGTATGATTACATGATGTTAATTCCAAAGAAGAAATGGTCATTGGCATATAATGATGGAGGTGATGTGGTCATATGACAACCAAAATTATAGAATGTATAAATAGAGTTTCCAAGGGAGTTCTAAAATTACCTATCACAGGAAAATACAAATATTTTATTATATGTTACTCAGAAGAGCTACAATTATAATATAATATTTCTCTAATGTCGTAAATCTAAATTACAGGTTTGGTACAAGAGAATATCTATCATAGTGTAAAGTAATTTCTAGAATGAGTAAATCATGTTGAAGAGGGCTTGAATAGATGGATTCTCTATGGACACCATTTCCAATGCGATCTAGGTACATTTCTTCAGGGGGCTGGAACTTACCCTATAACTGCATTTAATCGTCCAGAGAAACGATTTGAGGTCGTTGAGCCCGATGATGTTGTGGCTTGTAGCAATGGTCATGAGTGAGTTGTTTTACTGGAGAAGAGTTACTGTGAATGTAAAAAATTTCAGGCATTGAGATATCCTTATAGCCATGTGATTGCAGCATGTGCTTATGTACACGTATATTGGGAGCAGTTCGTTGACCCAGCTTATCAGCTTGAGAGCATCAACTCCTGCTACAATACTCTATGGATGCCAATCAGGGAATATCAAAACTTTTGGCAGTCTGATGGAACACCCACGCTTCTACCGAACAATAATAGACTTAGACCTAAAGGGAGGCCAAAGTCTACTCAGATTCAGAATGGGATGGATTGGCCTAGTGAACAGAAGGCTGGATAAAGGTGTATCATATGCCACCAGGAAGGTCATACGAAGACACATTGCCCTAGACACATAGGGCAGTCATCTAATAGTTGAAATGAATCATGTAATCTATCAGTATCTGTAAATGTTTGTAAATGTAATCATTTTTATCATTATGACCATTTATAATCAGATTTGTCTTATTTGTATATAGGCTATCTTTTAGAAAATGCACTTATATATTATAAACATTTCAAACATTGGTTAATAGAATTACATAAATAAAAATTATTATATACATTCAAAAACAATCCAAACTGTCAATGTTACCATGATTTCAATTGACATTCATTATTGAACTGTCAACACTGGATGAGTAGATTTTAACAAAAAAACCAACTCAAAAAAATTAATCTACCTCTATAAAAAAAAATTTCGACGTCTAAATGTTTTCTTATATAGGTATATTCCTTTTTTTGAGTTGGTGCTATTTGTTTAAAGCTACTCATGCAGTTCTCACCATTTAAAGGATCACTGTCAAAAAAAACATTTGAACTATGAAAATAAAATGTTATCAGACTTTTATAATGAAATAGGAACTTAAATTGGCCACACACAAAAATAAGGAAGCTCCGAACGTCTTCACCCCAACACCTAAACATGGGAGACAACATATGTTACATAATGTGTTTATGCTTCTTTCAATCATTATATGATAAATTTCATACCTTACATGATAAATTTCATATCTTACATGGAATTAATGTTTTAATATTTGTAAATTCAGATGGAGAAACCACTATTATCTTCCCATGAGACGCACATGCCGCACGATGTGTTGGTGCGAAGACCTGTTAGACATATTTCTGTTCGGAGAGCACATTATTTCCATCAAGAGCCAGCCCTGACAATAATTTTTTCATACCTTAGACATGCAGGATTTTATGGAGTCTCTATGGGAAACTTCAAGACCATTGATCACCATTTGATTGCTGCATTATTTGAGAGATGGAAGCCAGATACACACACATTTCATCTCCCAGAGGGGGAGATAACCATCACTTTAGAGGACGTCTCCTACATAGTTGGTTTACCCATCCATGGATATGTAGTTACAAGTAACAGAAGTGGTGACCGGGCTGCAGTCATACAGAGGCTACTAGGCATTGACGTCGTCAGTGCACGAGGTGTCCTTCATAGTTCACACTTGCACTTGAGGTGGATTCATCAGCATTTTGACATCATTCCTGATGATGTAGATGAGGAGATTCTTATTTAGCACACACATGCATACAATGTTTTGGCTGATTGGAGGTGTCTTTTGCATCAACTACTCTACCGCTTTGGTACACATGATTTACCTCCCATTACATGAGGATCCAGATTAGACAGCGACGTATAGTTGGGGGTCTTCTGTATTAGAACATCTGTACAGATCCCTATGTACCAGTTGTCAGGAGGATTCACATTAGATTGCAGGTTGCATAGTGTTAGTACAGAAGTGGGTCTGGGAGCATTTTCCACGCATCGCTCCTCAAGCCATCACCCTACTTGCACCGAAGCTATTTAAGGACTGTCCTCAGGGACGATGGTATGTCTACGTCATTAATTTCAGTTATTTAGTACTTTTGTTACTGTTTTTTATAAACTTACCATATATTAATCTTTTTTAACTAGGTGGAGTGAGTCTTAGAAGTATGCACATACTCTGAGACATAGTGTGCATAGCTTTCGATAGATATTCGACACCATAGTGCCAGCTGATGTAAGTTAAAAAATACTTTTTAATAGTAAAATTAGTTTTTTATCACTATTTCAAGTTATTTAAATATATTCTCAGTAAAATTTTCATGCTAATATATGACTTATTTTTTTGAGTTTACATTTTAGGTTTCATGGACCCCTTATACTAATCATGTATACATATCACTTCCACCTTACTGCACAGCTAGGGTTAGAGATCGTGCTGTAGTGGTGCCACTCATCCACTTCAACATCATTGAGTGGCACCAGCCAGACAGGGTCATGCGCCAATTCTGTTTCATACAGCATATCCCCATGACACCAGGACAACTTGATGATTTACATTCTATTGTGCTTATAGGAAGACAAATGACAAAATAGCAGTGATTTCATGCATCTTATATTGAGTTGTGGGACACACATACCTGATTTCGTATCATTCCATTTTGATCTACCACAGCACACAGTCAATTATCTACTCAGGGGGATTATACAGATTGGTATTGACATCACACCATAATGCACCTTACACATTAGGGGATTGGAATTCAGAAGTTGGTATGTTTACTAAGAGTTATTATTATTTTTAACTCATTTTGGTATTAATTTGAATGTTATTTTATTTGAAGAAAGACTCCATTGGTCATCTTGAACAAAACATACAGCCTTAGGAGGATGCATATATTAGGCGATATATAGTTCATCAAGATGTGTTGGTTCTCCTCGATCATCTCCGGTTGATACATGATAGTTTTTTTGATAAGGATCCACATGAATATCTCGATCCATTCCCTCTAGATGAAGCTCTGGAGGATTATGATGTCCCTACTATGCCTACTGAGGATGATGAACCACCACCACCACCACCAGTTGGACAAGAGAGATGAGCACATAAGGAGGGGCATAGGCGACGATATTGACATCCGAGAGCGGCTCCTATAGATGCCACCGCACCACAGAGAGAGGATCTGGCCCAACCGACTGATGATATTGCACCGTAGGGAGATGCTGATATACCATAGATTTCATCTCCGTAGATTACTATAGACTTCGATCTGGGTGCGATCACATAGTTTATGGTGGCCCCCTCTCCTAACGAGGCCTTCTTCAGTGCCCCATTTCTACCATTTATAGGAGCTTCGGAGCCATATGGTGCCCCATATGATTTTGGGCCATCCTCCTCACATGGTTTTGGTTAGTCCTCTACACAGCATCATAGGGAGGCACCAGAAGTACCGAAAGAGGAGGAACCCACAGTTAGGATACCAGAGCAACACAGACGTCGGATGTGGAGAGGACGTGAGATTCAGATGTCACGTTGTGGTATCAGGGGGCATCGTCGTTGATGTTTCAGATGTCATGTTGTATACATTAAAAACGTATTTACTATGATAAGTAATTGTTGTTTAAGACAAATCACAAGAAAATCAAAAATATAGTAAATACAAACTAATTTAAACTAAATATTAATAATTTATATATTTTCAAAGTCTCATAATTGTAACATTATTATGCTTCATGTATGTGACTTTATAAGCATATAAATTTTAATGTACAAGTACAATCTAAATAAAATTTTTCACATAGACTAAACATATAATACTTTATTGAGAAAAGAAAAGAAAAATAAACATATAGTAATCCAAAAATAGTTTACATGACAACTTAAATATTTAAAAACATTACATTTAAAATTATATATTTGTAAAAATATTAATAAATGTCAATTACTAATTATTAATTAAATAATTAATAATTAACCAGTAATAATTAAATAATTAATAATTATAATAACGAATACTAATTAATAATTATATTATTAATTAACTAATTAAATATTATATAACTAATATTATATTAATAATTAACATATTATTTATTAGAAAATAAAAAATTACATAATTAATAAATATATTACTAATTATCTAATTAATTATTAAATATTTCGTATATGTTTAATCCATATTTTAAGTTTCATTTATATTTAGTTAATATTTTACAGTCTTTCAAAGCCACGTTTTTGAAACATTTTTATCTTTCAAGTAGGTGGATTTGAAGTCATATAAATTATTTTTGAGCAACATTGTTTAAAAATTTCTTTTTATTTTGAACTATTTATTTTATGTTTAATCTATATTTTATGTTTCATTTATATTCATCTTATAGTTTATCTTTTATATTATTTCAGTGTCATGTACTTGAAACATTTTTAAGTTTCAAATAGGTGGATTCGAAAGCATAAAAATTATTTTTGATGAACATTGTTTACAAACTTATTTTTATTTTCAACAATTTATTGTATGCTTAATCCATGTTTTAAGTTTTATTTATATTGGTCATATAGTTAATATTTTATAGGCTTTCAAAGTCACATACTTGATACATTTTTATTTTACAAGTAAGTGGCTTTGAAAGCTTATAATTGTTTTTATCAATATTGTTTACGAAATTCTTTTTATTTTCAACTATTTCTTATATGTTTAATTAATATTTTATGTTTCATTTATATTGCTCTTATATTTTATAATATTTTAAAACCACTTACTTGAAACATTTTTAAGTTTCAAGTAGGTGGACTTGAAAGCATATAAATTATTTTTACTCAACATTGTTTATAAAATTCTTTTTATTTTCAACTATTTTTTATATGTTTAACAATATTTCAAATTTATAAGATTTCAAATAATATTGTTGTTATTAACATTTTATTATATGTTTTACAATATTTCAAATTTATTTATAAATAAATACTTATAAATATATAAATATAGATTAGTAATTATAAATTTAAAATTATATATATTTGTAAAAATATATAATTATAAATATATAAGTTTAAATATAATTACAATATAATTATAAATATAAATATAAATATAAATATAAATATATATATTTATTTACATATGAGTATTAAATATATTTATAAATAAATGTTAAATATATATGTAACAACATTTTCAAAATTATATATTTGTAAATTTATTTATATTTATTAATTATAAATATTTATCTATAAATATAGGTTTATAATTATATAATTACAGATATATTTTTTATTTAAATATATAAAACATACCCAAAATCGGGCAAAAAACACGAACACAAAGTGCCAGATGAAGTGGCACTTTGTTATTTTATACTTATTACTTATTTATACTTATTAATAAGTATAATTAAGAAGTATTTTTAATTAATAAGTTTAATTAACAAGTATCTATGACTAGTGCTTGTGGATCACATGCTCACTATGATACTAATTGATTATACCAGGGCATGCTATGGAAACCGGTGTGTTGGGAATTTAAAATTTTCTCACTAGGGATACGAAAAATTTCATATTTAGTGATATGATCCCCAGTATGGTTCGAGGATATCATGTGATTTAATAGGAGCATGGAAAAATAATACAATGAGTACCTCGTTCTGATTTGATGTCTGCACGTCCATCATAAGTTTTCATTAACCATTGCTCGAAGGATCCAATGTCGAACCCCACAAGATCAACCACACATGATTATTGAATCTGTATATACACCATTCATCAGATTTTTGGTGCTAGTGCATAGCTCTGATGGCCTCTTCAATGCCATGTTGATCACCACAATCTCTTATTTTCGATCCATGAAGGCATACTCAGATCATTCGCTAAGATTGAGAAATTATTTCCCTATGATTTGGGAGTATATAGAAGCTCTCAATTCTTACTGAGTGAGTAGCCACATGGAATGATCTTTTCTTTGACTTATATAGTGGAAATCAAAATACCCGGTTTGGGTTCCCGACCCCCATTAATTTAAATGTCTGCTAAATTAGTAATAAATAATTAGTTATGACGCACTAATTTCATCATATATATTATTTATATTTTACCACATTCATTTAATATATATATATATATATTAAGTGATTAAACCAAGTCATTTAACCCGACTCATAATTTACGCTAATATTAAACGAACCTGGAATATTAAAATAATATTTGTTTGGTTAATATTAATCCATGTATTTACTTATCACTTGTAAATAATTTAATAAATAAATTCAACACAATTATTATTCACTCGAATAATAGTGTATTTATTTATTTATTAGTGATCGATAAATCCAGACAACTCTCGTACCCTGTTATGGGTCCCACCATGTCCTATATACCTATTCACCTGAATATGGAGGATTTTTTAATACACTATTGTGTGTGACCCTCTAGGTCCATATCTTGTTAGAAATTAATAGTATTCATAGACTAAGAGTGTAGTCTAGAAACCCATCAAGGACCCTAAAGAGATAAAGAGTAATCATAGTAATAACAACTAACTTATGAACACACACTCTATAATATAATCTCTTTGTAATTAGATATCTCAAAAACTAGGACACACACTTGTGTAATAATCCTTTCTTACTTTATAACTTGTTGATCTTACCAGAAGGATTTACCTTTGACTACCATGTCCAGGGATTTATAAATTTAATTCCAACCTAATCAAACGTTCTTCAGATATTTCTTACTTAACATAGAAGCGACAAATCCTATCTTGACCACTCAACTAAATTCATACCACAAATTATACACCCAACACAAGCTACCTCACCATGATTAAATCATCATGTTTTTCCATACATCAACGTACATGATCAAATAAAACACATTAAAAATGATCCCAAGTCCGGATACTAAAACACATGTCCATAGATAGGAACATACAATGACACCCAAAACATGTGGTGTTCATATGGTCGAATCTTTCCTCATGATCTCAACTACCAATCCAGTCAGTATTATGTATCTATACAATATAAAATAAGTTTAATATTAATTTCATAGTATCTTGAGGTTATCATTATAAATTGGTATCTTCTCTAACCTTTTGATATGAAAAATAATCTTTTCTCATTACTATTTAAATAGTGGGTGCATAAATGTATACACTATAATGGTACATGTACATTAGGCATATATCACTGTATACATGAAATTTTAATTGAAAAATATTTTTTAGTTGGATCTAGGGAACCCACTATTATAATATATCTAGTTTCATTAATCTATACACCAACATCATATAATGATTTCTGGGAAATCTCTCAAATTTCATCCTGCTCAACTCTTTTATTTTTTGATTAATGTCTTCGATTTCACTCACGGTGTTGATTGGTTCACTTTATCTTCCTTAGATTATGATGGACTATAATGAATCGTGTATATTCAGTTAGTATTGAATTCAAGGGAATTTGAGTTTTCAATTACTGGAAAGTCCATATTTTGAATTGAGGTTTGGAAGAATTTTCCAAAGGTTTTTAAACCTCTAAAGGGTGTTTTTTGGAGGAGGTTCCAGGATCAGGGGTTGAGGATAGTGGAAAAGCTTGGTAGGTTGGTCGGTGGATGGGGCTACATCCTACATCCACTAGCTTGTTGGTGGCTAGGCTAGGGAGTTGGGTCTATAGTAGGAGCATACTAGGTAATATTAGAAGGGGTTCAGTAGGCCTGGAAGAGTTGGCAGCCCATGATGTTTTTTATCAGAAAGATTAATATAAGTTAGGTGGTCCCTAGACTTTACCCCTAGTATTTTATGTTTCTAAGTGAAAGTTTTTGGGATTTATTCCATCATTTATGGTCATTTTTTCTTTTAATAATTAAAATTCTTGGAGTGTCATTTTTCTAGTTATCACCTCATAGGCATGTCAGATTAATGTGTTGAAATGGCTTGGTTTTATTTTTTTTGAAATAGTTTTGGTTTTTGGAATGGATTTATTTTTGTTAAATGATAATCTGGGTTGGATTTTTATATGTAAATGCAAAAAAATATTTTAAAAGAAAGGGTAAAGGAAATGTAAATGGGTTTTTTTATTTGATATGAAAATGGGAAATGTCATTAATGGTGTGTGTTCTTAGAATTTTAATATTTTGTTTGAAATGGTATTCAAAAATTAATTTGAAATGTTAATTTAGTTATAAGTTGAAAATTATTTTTATCCTTTAAGGGAAAATGGTTTTTTGAATGGTATGGGAAATTTAATGTTTTTTGTTTTCAAAAAAGGTATGTTAAATTATTTATATGTGTTGCCTTATTTTTTTGATATGGATATGATGTTTGTTTTGTTCCTCTATATGGTTAACCTAGGGTAAACACATCTCCCAGGGGATGCTTGGTATGTTATGGTAAACCAGAGGTTAAACATGGCCCCTTAGGGGACACGATGAAATTAAGGTTAACCTCGGGTTAACAAAAACCCCATGTGATTTTGGGATACTTATGGTTAACCCAAGGCGAATGCATCCCTTTATGGATGTAGGGATACTAATTATAAGGCCTCAGACTTAAAAATTACATAATAATGAATTAATTTAATAATTCACATTGAGGATATTTTTAGGTTTAGGGTTTTGAGAATTAGGTTATAACTTATACACACAACATGAATATTACATGTACACACTTCTACTTAGTATCCATTTTTTCATAAAATAAAAAATCTTAAAAGAAAAGAAACATGTTCAATTACATGTTTTAAACAACATGAATTTTTCTTGATCCCATCCTTAATCCTATTACACTTTATGTCCTGTGAAAAACATTTCAAAAACATTGGATGAGCATAAGAATCTCATTAAGGGATATAAAAATAAGGAAAACTGTTATTTTTTCAAAACAACATCTAAACCATGAATACTTTATCATAAGTAATAATTTTAACCTTTTGAAGTAGTAAATACTCTTCACTGAATAAAATCTCATTTCTTACACTTTTTTAACCAAAATATTACCATAAAACCCATAGAAATCATGAATAACATATAAAAGGTAAACTTGGAACATAATCATACTTAAATGGAATAATCATACAGTCGAAATCTACAAATCATTCTTACAAATGGAATATCCATACGGACAAATTCCATAACAAATTCATTGGAGGTTATAATGTAACCACTTGTCCTTGGTTTATCACAGAACCACCTATCATTTGGTTTATCACGTAACCACCTGTCAAATTTACAAGTACCATTATTTAATCATCACTCATAAAAGATTTAAAATATCCACATTTTAATAATAAAATTTTCATTTGTGATCAAAAGAAATAATTTAAAGATATTGAAATAGTAAATCCACTTTAAAAACCATTTTCAATTCCAAAATATGTAAAAAAGGTATAGGGTATTTATTTTCCATTTAAAAACATCATGACTTGTTAAGGAAGTCAAATTTCAAATAATGCTCGTGGTGAAGGAAAGGTTATTGTCACAGCGTACATTAAAAAGAAAAATTCCCTCTATATTTTAGTAAAAAGACTATGTAGAAAAATAATCCTATTGAATGAAATTAAAATTTAAAGGGTTTTATACAACATATAAAATTAAGTCATGTATAAATCAAAATATGCCTCAAATAAAGGAGATTGATAAAAAATCTCTTACCTCGTGTCTGACTTGACTCGTTCATTATTTAATTTCCTGAATAATAAACTTAAGTTAATTTCTAATTTATCAAGAACCTTTTTAAAGTTTTTTATTTCTTTTTTATCACTTATTACCTTTCTATATCAAATAGTTAATTATTTGATTTCATATCAAACATTTTGTCGATGTTTGGAACTTGAGTAAAAATGAACTTTTTATAATTATAAATTGTTCATGTGGACAAAATTACATTATCTCTAGAATGAAATTCATGATTTATATATCATATATATCATATATATACAGTATATATCTATTTATAATATTCCATACCGTTTGTATATAAGAAATGAAATGCATCATTCATGGAGACGGTAAGTCGTACATACGCATGAACGCTACTTTCATTTCTTTTTCATATTTAATGGAATAAAAACTAAATGATATATAGGTATATTATAATTACATTATAATATATATGTTATATATGTTACATAATTTCATTAATTCCATCCTTTATACGTTCCATGTATAGCATGAATGAGTCATATCACTTTGAGGGGGCGGTAGTCCGCACTCCTCAAATGAAATTATCGTATTTATACAACATGAAAAGCATAAAGTTTTGTTCTAAATGAAAATTTAAATAGAATAGAGATAAAATAAATATCATATATATCATATATAATTACAGTTCCATCATAATGGCCACTATGAGAGGTGGTAGGAGAAGATTTAACAATCATTGTTTCGTGAGGCAGTAGTTCACCGTCCACATAAACAGTATGTTCTATACCCATTAGAAGGAGGTGTGTGTAAGTGTAGTTAGAATAATTATCATAATAAACCCTAGTATAATTATGATAAATGTGTTTTTATGTAATAAAATAATAAGAATAATATAGGGAGTGGAGAATGAAAAATGATGGAAAGGAACTTGAGAGAAGACGTTACCTCAAATCGGGTAACTTCTTTTGATTTGAGCGAAAGGGCTATCTTAAATTGTATTTTTCCTAGGGGAAGGATTCTAGAAGGAATTTAGGAATTTTGGGAGATTATTGGATCATATTTTCAATGATACAAGGGGCTTTAGAGGTGTGAGTAAGGATTATAGGTTGTGTCCTTTTATATGAGGGAAGATGGGATCTTTTGGAATGTTTGAAAGTATTATTTTATTATAAATTGATTTTCAAATTATAATAACACCGAAGGAATATATTTAAAAGGTCAGATTATTATGGGTATAAATTATCTAAGAAAATGGGTTTTAGAGAAGTTTAGTTCATAAATTTACCCTTATCTTTTAGCTTTAACCCTTTGTAAACTTATTTAACTTTTATTGTGTCTTCTTGTATATTCACTATATATGGTTACCATAGTTACTATAAAATGCCAAGAGACTAAAGAATGAATAATTAATGAATTTTTTAACATCATATATGTCATTTTTCTAAATATTATATTATTATAACTATTATATCATTTAATAAAATATTAATTGATATAAAAACTCATTTATGTCAATTTTTATACTATTCATATCATGACTTTTTAAAAATCATTAAAAACTTGATTAATTCTAAAATACTTCATTAATTAGAAGATAACAAGTTATAATCATTCATAAAATTCATGGATGACATAAAAAGTTTAAAAATAAATTTATTTTAATTTTTATAATGTCATTTGTTTAAAACATTCATTAATAAGGTAATCGCTACATCACCATTGTGTCATAAATAAATTTATTAATTTTATGTATAACAATAATTAATAAAATAACATGATATAGGAAATATTTTTAAATTTATAATGAATATTTATATTGAATAGATCACTTATGTATCCCCATATAAAAATTGCTTTAATAAAAGATATATATTAAGGTTATATTTTCCTTAACTTTAAATTAAATGTAATTAAATGTCATTTTCACAAGCAAGTGGTTCCATGAGGTCCTAAAATAGACCCAAGTATGACCATGGTAAGAAATATCTAATGAAATAGGATTTGTACATATTTTAGGGTAATTTAATATTATTATAATATTATTTTTTACCCTTATTTACCAGATTTACCCTTTAACCATGATAAATAAAATATTTACTAATGTTACTATTCATAATGTCTAAAAATAAAAGTTTCCTATTTACAAAATTTGGACCTACTAATTTCAAATATGGAATCCATTTTTAAAAATTCAAAACACATAATTTGTAGTAATTAATTTAAAATAAATTACTATTGTCAATCCAAAAAACGCGTTTTTAAGAAGTAAAAACTACCAAAAGATTGACAATTGTTTTTGTCAAATTTCAAATGAAATTACTTTTAATGACCAAAATCAGATTAAATGTTAAAAACATAATCTAATTAAACATTAAAACCAATTAAAAGAACAATCTAATCATATAAATAAATTAGTTGAAAAGACAGTTTTGACTTAAAATGTAGTATTTTTTACTATTCATTAAAAAATGATCTTTATTATAAAAATACCAAAAATTTACCCAAAGAAAATTTTTATGAACCTATTCTAAATAAGAAGTTTATTTTTTCAAATAGAACATATACATGTGACCAAAAATATATTTTAAAAGGGTTCTCTATCAAAAGGCAGTAATACTATTTTTTAAAAATATTAGAGTATTTATGCTTAAAATTGGATTCATTCTCATTCTAATCCTCTAAATTTATTGGATAAATGTAAATGAATTTAACAAATATTTATAATAATAATATGGTTAATTTTTTTCATTCACACCAATACAATGTCTAGGTGTTAACTACGATTTAAAAAAATAATAATAATATACTATTATTATTTTTCTCAGTATGACTCAGCCTTGTGTGCAATATAAAATTTTAGAGAAACCCATTTTTGCGTGTTAGGTACACCATAGAACATAACATCCCCTTTAATGTAAAATTAATATTTAATTCAAAAATATTAATAAATATGAAAATGTTTTATTCTTTATTTACCTAGGATGTTACATTCTTCGCCCCTTTTGGAAATTAAATCCTCAAAATTTTATTTGCTTATCAAATAAGTGGGGGTATTTATATCTCATAGAAGTTTTAGATTCATATGTCACCTCTTTGACCATATTTTTTTTTAAACCTTTACCTGGTGAATTACCTTATTCCACAACACTTTCTCACTTCAATCAAGAATCTAGACTGTTTTTTCCTCATAAGAAATATTCTCATCCAATTAAACTATCTCTGGACTCAAAACATGACATGAATCAAGAATATACTTTCTTAACACTGAAACATGAAAAAAAAAATTGTGTACCTAGGATACATTCGGAGGTAAATCCACTTGGTAAGCAATTGATTCAATTTTCTCCATAATTTCATAAGGTCTAATGAGTCGTGGACTCAACTTTCCCTTATTACCAAAATGCATCACACTTTTTCATTGAAAAACTTTGAGAAAGACATGATCTCCTACCTCGAAAGAAAGAACCCTCCTCTGGTTATCTGTATAACATTTTTTCCTACCCTGAGTTGTCCTCATGTGTTTCTGTATCAACCGAACTTTCTTTGCCATATCTTTTATCAATTCTGGTCCCATCAGTTTCCTTTCACCTACTTTATCCCAAAAAGTTAGAGTTCGACACCACTTCCCATATAATTCCTCAAATGGAGTCATCTGTATACAATAATGAAAACTGTTATTATATAAAAACTCAACCAAAGAAATATGTTGGTCCCAACTTCCCTAGTAATCCATTGAATAAGCACATAGAATATCTTCCAATGTCTGAATTTCTTCGTTCTGACTACCCATATGATTGAGGATTAAAAGTTGTACTAAAATTTAATTCAGTTCCCAATGAATTCTTAAGGCCTTTCCAAAAGTTATAAGTAAAATTGGGATCACGATCAGATAAAATGGAGAGAGGAACACTATGCAACCTAAATATCTCATTAATATACAATCAAGAAAGATGATCTAGAGATAGATTATCTCAAATAGGAAGAAAATGAGCAGATTTAGTCAATCGATCAATAATAACCCAGATTTAGTTATTACCTCAATATGTCTTCAGTAATATGACAACAAAGTCCATGGATATATTTTCCTATTTCCACTCTCGCATAGGTAAAGGCTAAAGCATCCATTTTAGTAACTGTCGATCTGTTTTAACCTTGTGAAAATTCAAACACATCACATTAAAGTCAGCAAAATCTATTTTCATTCCATCCCATTAGTAGTACTCCCGAAGATCATTGTATATCTTAGTACTACCAGGATGAACTAAAAATGGAGAACTATGAGCTTCACATAATAACTCTTTCTTCAACTTTCAATCACAAGGAACACATAATCTCTTCCCAAATATCAAAATACAGTCATTATCAATGTTAAATTAAGGCAACATACCCTTCTGAACCAATTCTACCTTTTTTTGTAATTCACTGTCTTCTTTATGCACTTTCTTAATTACATCTAATAGATATTATTTCACTAAGACCTGAAACAAAACAGAGGAATTTCTTGTACCAACAACTTCTGTACCAAAGTTCATCAAATCATTAATCAAAGGATCTTGTTCCTAATTTAAGATGTTTAATGTAATATTACTTTTTCGAGTCAAAGCATCAGCCACTTTATTTTCTTTTCCTAAAATGGTAGTGAATCGTGCAATCATAAACCTTGATTAATTCTATCCATATCCTCTGTATCATGTTCAATTTATTTCTGAGTGAATATATACATAAAACTTTTTGGTCAGTATGTATTACACATTTTACTCCATATAGATGACACCTCAAAATTTTTAAATCAAAAACAACAACATCTAATTCCAAGTCAGGTGTAGGGTAATTTAACTCATTAGGTTTCAACTAATGTGAAGAATAAGAAATTAATGATCATTATTCATTAGGACCATCCAAGTCCTTTCAACAAAGCATCACTGTGGATAACAAATTCACCATCTCCGTATGGTAATTCTAAAACTGGAGTATTCACCAATATTCTTTTAAATTCCTGAAAACATTCATCGCATTCTTTGGTCCAAATGAACATAACACATTTTCATGTTAACTTAGTCAGTGGGCTAGATAACCATGAAAAAATCTCAATAAACCTTCTTTAATAGCCTGTAAAACTAAGAAAACTAAAAATATATATCTTATATTTGTGGGTCTTGGCCATTATTCAACAACTTTTGTTTTAGCAAGATCAACAATTATTTCATTTTTTGAAACAATGTGACCAAAGAATGAAATTTGTTGTAACCAAAACTCACACTTGTTGAATTTCCCATACAATTTCTTTTCTTTTAAGGTATGGAAGACAACACTTAAATGACTTTAATGTTCCTCTTTACTTCTATAATATATCAAAATTTCATCAATAAACACAAATAAAAACTTATCCAATCACTCATGGAAAATTCTATTCATAAGATCTATGAATATAGTAGGTGCATTAGTTAACCAAAAAGGAATAACTACAAATTCATAATGGCCATATCTAGTACAAAATGCAGTCTTCAAAATGTCTTCTTCCTTTACTTTTAACTAATGGTACCCCGACCTCAAGTCAATCTTTGAAAATTACTAATCTCCCTAGATCTGATCAAAAAAATCATTGATATGAGGAAAATGATACTTTTTTTAATAGTTATTTTATTAAAGGCTCTATAATCAATTCAAAGTCTCATTAAACCATCTTTCATTTAAATAAACATGATTGGAGCACCCCACATAGATGTGCTAAGTTGAATGAAACCTTTATCAAACAACTCATACAATTGTTTCTTTAACTCTAAAAGTACAATTTGAGCCATTTGATAAGGGTGTTTTGAAATTATCTCAGCATAAAGAACGAAGTCAATAGTAAATTCAACTTTTCGATCAGGTATAATACATGGAAAATCATCAGAAAAAACATCAAAATACTCATTTACTACTAGAACATCATTAATCTGAACAGTTCCTTTGATTATAGTAATATGTGCAAGGTAACATTCATTTCCATATTTCACTAGTTTCTCAGCTTCCAGATATGTTATTAGAGATAAGGGTTCAATCTTGTACACAAAATGAAAGTATTTCTGAAGAGAAAAATATTTTTCTCTTTAATCAATCTTAGCATGGTAAATAGAAATCCAATCCATTCCGAAAATAACATCAAACTCCACTTGAGGCAAAACAATTAGGTTTGTAGGTAAATTCTTTCCACAAATAGGAATAGTAATATTCATATAATTTATTTTTGCCTCATCATTTCCCCTAGGTGTTTTTACCATAAGTTCTCGATTCATTTCTTGAGGTGGAATTATAAATTTACTTGAAAATTTATCAGAAATAAAAGAATGTGTAGACCCTGTATCAAACAATACATTATCATAATATGAAAAAACAAAGTACTAGATACAACTTCATTTGATGGTCCCACATCAACTGTAGTAGTAGAAAAATATTTTTCCCAACCCTTATGCTTTTGATCTATTTTTTTCCACCTAGTGTAATCAACTTTGAACACACATTGGCATAATGCCCAAACTCATTGAAACTAAAAAATCATACCATTGGCTTTTCATTTCCCGCTTGATTATCTTACTTATAGTTACCAGAAATATGACTAGTCATACCAAACTAGAAGCACTTTCCATATTTTGAGATACATTCTCCAGGATTCTTTTTACCATACTTCTCATAAGATGGAAATTTAATTTTTTTTTACCTCTAGGATTATTTTTTGAATTATTTCCCTTTGCCTACCACATGTACCTCTTCTTTTTCTTACTCTCTTGGAACTCTTGGTCATTAGAAAAGTCAATTTATACCTTCTAGGAACATCTGACAAGTTTCTTAGAGCTATTAAATTCACGAGAGTCTAATGCTATTTGATAATGTGGCTTCAATCCTTAGTAAAATATATTTAATTTACTATAAAGATCTCAGATGAAATTTGGAGCATATCTTGCCAGATGAGTGAACTTTTCTTCTTCAATAGCCACTGAGTCATCCTCCTGCCCCGATTTTGAGAATTGTTTTTTCATCCTAAGTCTAACCGCATTTGGAAAATATTTCTCAAGAAACATACCTTTGAATTAGTCCCAACCAAGAGCATCAATATCCTCACTGTCCCTGATATTTTTAACCATCGCCCCCACTGATCTGCTTCTCCTTTGAAATTACAAATAGAAATAATAACCTTTTGATTGTTTGTAAAACCCATGACATCAAAAATATTATCTAGTGCTTTGATCCACCCTTCAGCTTGAACAGGGTCAGATGATCCTCTGAATGATGGGGGATGTTTCCGCATGAAATGCTCCACTATAGGCATGTTATTATATGGTTGATCTGGTAGATCTCATGCATGTATACTACGACCATTTATTTCCCAATTCAATGGTGCCATTACTATAACAAACTATTCAGTTCTGATTCTAACCATCTCAAGATACTGATTTGGAAGGTTATCCTCCTCTTGGGAAAACCGTTCTGAACCAACATATCTTAGATGAATCAACATGGTAATCTTCAAATGATATATCATTTCAATTTGACCATAATATAAAAATCATTTATGGCTATTCTTTTAAACAAAATTCTAACTCCTAAAGATATCTAAACTAACATTTAATACCAACTATAAGGCCCCAGACATAAAAATTATAGAATCTTGAATTAATTTAATAATTCACATTGAGGATATTTTTAGGTGCATATCTTTATAGAATTAGGTCATAATTTATACATACAACTTGAATATTACATATAGACACTTCTACTCAGTATCCATTTTTTTATAAAATAAAAACTCTTAAAAGAAAAGAAACATGTTTAGTTCCATGTTTTATAAAACATGACATTTCTGTGATCTCATCCTTGAACTTATTCCACTTTAAGTCCAGTGAAAAACATTTCAAAAACATGGTATGAGCATAAGAAGATCAGAAAGGGATACATAAATAATGAAAACTGTTAGTTTTTTAAAACAACAAGTAAACCTGGAATACCTTATCATAAGTAATAAGTTTCACTGTTATGAAGTAGTAAATACTCTTAATTGAATAAAATCTCATTGCTTACCCTTTTGTAACCAAAATATTACTATAAAATCCATAGAAAGCACATATAACATATAAAAGTTAAACTTTGGACATAATCATACTTAAATGGAATAACCATATGGTCGACCTCCACAAATAATTCTTACAAATGTAATAGACATACAGCTAACTTCCATAACCAATGCATTGGAGGTTATAATGTTACCACCCTTCATTTGGTTTATCATGTAACCACCTTTCAAATGCCCAAGTACCATTATATAATCATCAAACATAAATGATTTCAAATATCAACATTTCAATTATAAAAATTTTATTTGTAATCATAAGAAATATTTTCAAGATATTGAAATATTAAATCTACTTTAAAACCCATTTTCAATACCAAAATATGTAAAAAATGGTATATGGTATTTATTTTCCATTTAAAAACATCATGTCTTGTTAAGGAAGCCAAATATCAAATAATAGTGGTGGTGGCAGAAAGGATGTTGTCACCACATACATTAAAAAGAAAGAGTCCCTTTGTCATTTAGTAAAATGATACGTAGTAAAAGATTCCCTTTGAATTAAATTAAAAGGAAAATGGTTTTATACACCATATAAAATCTATTTGTGTATAAATCAATAAATGCCTCAAAGAAAGGATATTGAGACAAAGTCCCTTACCTCGTGTCCGACGTGACTCGTTCATTATTTAATATCCTGAATAATAAACATAAGTTAATTTATACTTGATTTAGAACCCTTTTGAAATTTATTACTCCTTTTATATCACATATTACCATTCTATAACAATTAGTTAATTATTTGAGTTCATATCGGACATTTTGTCGATGTTTGGAACTTGAGTTAATAATGAACTTGTTATAATTATAAATTGTCCATGTGGTCAAAAGTCCATTATCTCTAGAATTATATTCATGATTTAGATATAATATTTATCATATATATCCAGTATATATGTATTTGTAGTATTCCATATTATTTGTATATAATAAATTAAATGCACCGTTCATGGATACAATAAGCCATACGTACGCATGAACGCTGCTTTCATTTATTTTTCATATTTAAAGGAATAAAAAATAAATAAAAATTAGGTTTATTGTAATTTAAGTATAATGTATATGTTATATATTTTACATAATTTCATTAATTCCATCCTTTATACATTCCATGTATATCATGAATGAGTCATATCACTTTGAGGGGTGGTAGTCCGCACTTCCTCAAATGAAAAAATCTTATTTATACAAAATGAAAAGAATAAATTTATGTTCTAAATGAGAATTACAGTATCATAGAGATAAAATAAATATCATAAATATCATATATAATTACAGTTCCAACATAAATGCCACCATAAGAGGTGGTAGGAGAAGATTTAACAATCATCGTTTCGTGATGCAGTAGTTCACCGTCCACAGATACAGTATGTTATATACCCATTAGATGGACGTGTGTGTAAGTGTACTTATAATAATTATCATAAAAACAACCTAGTAAATTGAGAAAACCAGTTCTGTTATGTAAAAAAAATAATAACAATAGCTTATGGAGTGGAGAAGGAAAATTAATGGAAAGGAACTTGAGAGAAGATGTTACCTCAAATCGGGTAACTTCTTTTGATTTGAGCCAAATGGATATCTTGAATTTACTTATTCATAGGGGAAGGCTTATAAGAGGAAGGTTGGGATGTTTGGAGATTATCAGAGCATATTTTGGACTAGAAAAGGGGCTTGAGAGGTGTGAGTAAGGGTTATAGGTGGTGTCCTTTTATAAGAGAAAAGAGGGGCACTTTTGGAAATTTTGAAAGTATTATTTTATTATTAATAGATTTTTAGTTTATAATAACAAAAAAGTGATATATTTAGAATATAAAATGAGGATGGGTCTAAATCCTTTCATCCAATGGGTTTTATACATGTTTAGTTCATACAATTAACTTTATCCTTTAGCATTAACCCTTTGGAAACTTATTTATCTTTTACCATGTCTTCTTGTATATTCATAATATATGGTTACCATAGTTACTAAAAAATGACAAGAGGCCCAAAAATGTATCATTAATGACATTGTTAACATCATATATTTCATTTAGCTGAATCTTTTATTTTTAGAACTACTATATCATTTAATAAAATTTTAATTGATTTAAAAACTCATTTATGTCAATTTTTTTTCTATTCATATCATGACTTTTTAAAAATCCATAAAAACATGGTTTATTAAAAAAAATTAATTAAAATATAAAAAGTCATAATCATCCATAAAATTAGTGTATGACATAAAAAGTTTTAAAAAAATTATTTTAATTTTTATAATCTCATTTATTTAAAACATTCATTAGTACGGTAATCACTACATCACCATTGTGTCATAAATAAATCTATTTATTTTTTGATGTCTAAAAATTACAAATAAAATACCATGATGTAGGAAAGATTTTTAGATTTATAATGAATATTTATAGTCGATGAAAAAACTTTTATAACCCCATATAAAAAATTTTTAGTAAAAGATACACGTTTAGGTTATATTTTCTTTAACTTTAAATTAAAAGTAATTAAATGTAATTTTCACACACAAGTGGCTCCATGGGGTCCTAAAATCGACCCAAGGATGCCCATGGTTGGAAATATCTCATCAAATAGTATTATAACACATGTTAGGGTAATTTAATATTATTATAATATTATTTTTACCCTTATTTATTATATTTACCCTTTAACCATGGTAAATAAAATATTTACTGAAGTTACTATTCATAAGGTCTAAAAATAAAAGTTACCTATTTAAAAAATGTTGACCTCATGATTAAAAATATAAAATCCAATTTTCCAAATTCAAAACACCGAAGTTTTAGTAATTAATTTAAAATAAACTCTCATTGTCAAACAAAAAGCGTGTTTTTAAAAAGTAAAAACTATCAAAAGATTGACAATTGTTTATGTCCAATTTCAAAGTGAAATTACATCCAATGACCAAAATTTTATTAAATTTTAAAAACATAATCTACTTACACTTTAAAAACAACTAAAAGGAAAGTATAATAATATAAATAAATTAGATGAAAAGATATTTTTGTCTTTAAATGCAATATTTTTCACTATTCACTGAAAATGAACTTTATCATAAAAATACCAAAAATTTACCCAATGTAAATTTCAATTTCCTACTTCTAAATAAGAATTCTATTTTGTCAAATGGAACATATATAAGTGAAAAAAAATAATTTTAAAAAGGGTTCTCCATCAAAATGTGGTAAAACTACCTTTTAAAAATATTAGAGTATTTATGCTTAATCTTGGATGCATTCTCATTTTAAGCTTCTAAATTTTATTGGATAAATGTAAATACATTTAACAAACATGTATAATAATAATATGGTTGGTTCTGTTCTTTCCTTATAATAGAATTTCTAGGCATTAACTACCATTTAATATAATAATATTATATTATTATTATTTTTCTCAGTATGACTCGGCCTTGTGTGCAACATAAGATTTCATAAAAACCCATTGTTGCATGTCGAGTATTCCATCGAACCTAGAATCTAGTTTAATGTCTAAATAATATTTAATTCATAAATATTTATAAATATGGAAATGTCATATTCATTATTTACCTGGGATGTTACACTTATGGTGAACCCAAGGTGAATCAGAGGATGTAGGGATATTTATAGTAATCCCAGTGTGGACACATCTCCTGGTGGATACATCCCCTGGAAGGAATAGGGATATAAGGATACATATATTTACCCTAGATTGTAGTTTTTTAGGGATATGTATATATCCCCTGGTCGGGAGTGAGATGGTTGGCATGGTCTAAACAATATACTTAAATACATACCGACACTAGCCAAAGTATGTTTGTACCATTCTCAAGGTGAACCTGCCCCCCCTCCAGGTTGAACGTTTTTTTACATTACAATTTTTAATATTTTAAATGGTTTCATTCATATATTTTAACACTGAAGAACTTCTGTATACACTATTTACAAAAACTAGTTATATTTGAGGATACCATTGGTGGTGGCCTACTGAGTTGTACTTACACCCTACTCAGGTTTCCATTGCACTTGGATACCCAATCATATTTTATATGTTATTACAGACATAGGTAGGATTAAGAACTAGGATTGATTTTTTCATGGTCAAGAGAGAGGAATTAGTTGGGTTCATAAATTAGGATATAGTACATATCAGAGTTATAGGAGATTCTTGTATCATTTTTTTTATTATTATTTTGTCTGTACATGTGATCTCCCTAATGGGTAGTATATTATATTCCATGTGTCATATTTTATTTTTTGTTTATATTGTTCAATTATAATTATTCCTTCTACATAATTTTATGTTCATAAGATTTATTTATTTCTTATATGATTTCGAACTCTAATATATGGGGTATAGTCTCCCTGTAGTACCACCCCTGACCCCCTTTGTTAGTTGGAAGCCTTTAGTGTTTGGGGAAGCATGTCTGAGGTCACACAACATTCCTGTAACGACTAAATTTTTTTCAATCAAAATTACCTTCTTAAAAATATGTCTAATAGAGTTAATATTTTATACATTTTTTTATATGTATTTCAAATATTTAAACCCCCCAAATTCATCAATTTATGTTTAATTACATCATTTTTGGATTTATGGTGTGTTTTGTGTTAAAATCAGAAAGTTTCCAAATTTTGGGAATTTAAAATATTTTATATGTTTTGGAAATTAGACCATATCGTTTATAATATAATACCAATTTATGTGATTCATTTTTTTAGGAAACCTGGATTTGTGGGGTACATCTTTGTCTTTTGGGGTATGATATAATTCGGCCATCAAGGGACCCCAAAAATTAAATTAATGTGGGGAAAGATTCTGAACTACCATGTGGACCCCACATCAGTTAATCCATCATAAATCTGTCATAATAGATCAAATTAAGAAGATTCAAGTTGTAATGGTCAGCCAAGTCAGATATTCATATCTCTCTTGAATATCATGGAGATTGAGAATAATTAAGTCGTATATTGGGTGGGAAACATTGAATGAATATTTTTGGAAATCTCGATGAGAAAAATTCATCCTTAATAAATATTTCATATTTTTTTGTAGTCGTCCAATTAATTTAATATTTGGAGGAAAAAAAGAAAATTTGATTTTGAGAATTCTATAAGAAGGGACCTTTGGGTTATTTGAGAAGAATGGGTGCCAACTAGGAGAAAACTTTTGGAGGATTGAATATGCTGGATAGTTTTTCTTCATTTCCCTTTCTTTCTTTTCTTTTCCATAGTTTTTGTAATGACTTCTTCTTCCCCATTCATCTCAATTACCCTTACCATGGTGGGGTAAAATTTTGAGTGATTGGGTAAGGGTAGGTTTTCTATTTTGTAATGCTTGAGTTCATCCACTTTATTGAATAAAAAACCTATCTCTTTTCTACAATTTTGTTTTCAATTTCATATAGCGGTTTTTATTATCAAGTGTGATCATATTTGATTTTTGATTCTGTTATTTATTTTTGATTTGATAAATGATCATTATATCCCTCTACTAGGTTGTGGTTTATATATGATGTAATAGACCAATGCTTAGTGGTGAAGTACTCGACGATCATCAGTACGTGTGAAAGTGGTGGTGAATGTTTTTGATTGCCTGAGATAAACAAGACCCGATCAGGTATTGCCTAAGTCAATTGAGTATATTTACTACAACTCTCATGCACATGGAAAAAGAGTAAACCAAACTGAGATCTTGGAAAGGAATTCTCTCACCATCACCATTCGACCAAAGGAGTGAGAGGAAAAGATCACAGAATCTCACTTTAAACAATATAGCAGAAGAGGTTAGAATAAAAAAACAAGGATAGAATTAAAATTAGAAAACTGACCCCGACCTAATCACCCTTCTCAAATAATAGTTTTCAATATTTTCTTCTGTTAATTTGTTTCATTCCATTTTTAATTTTCTTTCCAAAACCAATTAAATCTCAGAAACCACCCATTTTTACCCTCATTTAAAAGTGACAAACGTAATTGTTGTTCACTCCTCTCTGGAGACAACTTATGTTAACCACTTTACTACATTTTAACTTAGTTAATATTTGTTTTTGTTACATCCCACGATAGGCACGTTTCAAAACCTGGTGTCGTTTCTAAGGAGTTTGTGCCAACAATACATTTTTAAATATTTGACTCTTTTCAAATTAAAAAAACATTAAAAAATCATTGTCCATGATGTTCCCAAATGATTTTTTCTTTAATTCATAGAAAAATTATCCACGAGTGAAAGAAACAATTATTGACTCACCTTGGTCTACAGAGGATAGTATTTCTCTCTTTGTTAAACAGATTATGGGGGCTCGAATCCCAATCAACATGGAGGATGAATTCAAGGATCTCATTCAAGACCTTAAAGAAAACCTTGAATACTCAGTATTGGATGGATGGTAAGAGAATTAGTTGAAGTCTAGGATTATTTTCAATAATTTGTTCATGAAATGGTCGAGGTGCAACAAGAACAAGAAATTCAAAAAAATATCTGTTTCAAGGACTTCGAGAAGAAATACATGACCTGGAAAGAAAAATGGAATGGTAAATTTAATATGTTCACACATCCCAAGAGAAACCCAAACATAAACTTAATCTATTAGAGGAAGTGGATTCCCCACTAATCCTTGATGTTGAAGAAACTATGGAGATCATGATGGAATTAAAAGATTATCCATTTGTCCCTTATCATCCATTTCTAAAGAATGTTGATGAAGAAGATGTGCCTTATCAAGTAAGTACGAGAGATCAACAAGATTTGGATGGTTTCTGGACGGAGTGTTAGGAAATACTTGATCCCCCTGTTCCCTATAATGTAGAAGATCCAACATCATTGAATGAAGACACCCCCAAAAATGTGAAATTTTAAGAGAATTTTGAGGTGTTTGACTACCTACCTCAAGCTGGTGAAACTCAACTCCAAGAGGAACGTCCCACTGAAGAAGAAGCTGAAGCCCAGAAAACTCAAGGAGATGATAATTTCTTAAATGCATTATCTTCTAATTGTATTGAAACCAAATTGTGTATTATCTCCCCTTGTTTGAATTTTTCAGATTAGGTAAACACTTGTATTTCCTTGGTGAATGAGGAAGAAAAAGATGATGTACCCGAAGAGGAACAGTTGGAGCTCCCCAAACATGTTGATCATTTATTAGAGGGAGTACATGAAATGATTCACATGGCATTTCATGAGCAAAAAGAGATAAAAGATGGTTACTTTGAAAGGGAGGAACTTGATATTGATTCTTCATGCTTTAACTTTGTTCAAATAGAATTACACTCTAACATTCCCTTTGATTATTCAATTGATGCAACATACCATGATAAATCATTATAAAATGAAGAAAAAGTTGTGCAATTAGAAGCCAAGAGAAATGAGGACTCATACATTGTCTTACCCACACCAAGAAAGTTGTATCTTATTATCCTAGGGGTGGATTTGGTGTACTATACTCATGGTTTCCTCAACAAAAAGAATGAAGTGCAATATGTAAAGAAGAAGTTTTTTTTGTTCATCATAAAGAAACACAACCCAACATAATATTGGGGATAACCAACTGAAACTTCCCATCTGGAGGCAATCAAAACCTAGGGCCCACTTGGGGGATTAAACCAAGATCTATCATTCTTTTCTCATCCTATTTCTATTTTTATTTCTTTAAATAAATACCTTATGTTTTATTTTGTTATTTTTCTTTCAGTTTTTCAGTGTTCAACATTTAAGAGCTTAACTCAATGTTTCACTACCAATAAATCATGTCATACCTATCCTCAACACCTAATTGTTGTTGTGATTCATTCTAAATTCTACTTAAATTTTAAATACATTTGAATTCACTGAGTACATTTCAACATTTAAGTGTGGGGGAGGGAACATTTTTAGTTTAGGATTTTAATTTTGTGTTTCTTTTTCATATTTTTTTTTTGTGTTTTCAAATTTTTGTGTGTTTTTTTTCATTTTTTTGTTTTGTTTTTGAAAATTTTGAGCTAAAATGATTATCATTGACATTTTTGAAACCCATGCCACTGAGTGAACCAATTTATTCCCAAAAATTGAGCTTAAATGAATGTTGAAAATGATTTCATTTCAAGTTAAATTCTTTGGGAATTTCATAAAAAGTACTCTGATTTTTGAATCTCATGCTACATTTCACTGCCTATATATTTGAAATCACTTTCCTATGAGGCTTTTGAACCATTTTTTTTCATATTATTTACATTCACCTCATTTCTTGCGAGAACCAGACCATGATTGTTAAAACTAGAATTTGATTTATTTATTTCAAAACTTGAGGGCTTGGGGTACATGTGTTTTAAATGATTGAGTAATTTATTTGGTTTTAAGACCCTTTTTAAGATAATCCATTTAATTCTGGACTAACTTGTAAATTTAATCCTTGTAGCCATTAGAATCCATGAACAACCTGTTAGTTTAGCCACATTCCAAGCAAATTTTTTCTATCCAACCTTCTCTTAAAGTGAAATTTCATGATCTAGTTGAACTTAAGTGTGGGGGAAGCTGTCTTGTACTGTGCTACCTTATTTGGTGAATCTTTGGGTGGAAAATCAATTTTTGAAGAGATGTGTGTGCTGCTGAAAAATCATTCTGTTGAAAGATGTGCCTTTTCGGGAGCTTTCATGATAAGAGAAGCTATGCCTTTTCAGGAGAATCTAATGGAGGAAGGAAGTTGTTCCTTTTCAAGAGCTTTCAAGAAAAATCATGATTGAGAAGACTGAGATTTTTGCAGGTGAAATGCTAAATGGAGTGAACTTTCCTTGAGTTATCATGATGATGGAGTTGATTTTCTACAAATGGGAAGATAAGGAGACCATACTTGAGTGAAAATTATAATCTTACAATTTTGCATCAAAAAGAGCCAAGACATCCTTTTTCAGCCTCAGAATTTTTTTATTCATCTAAATCCTACTAACAGAAAACCACAGAACTAACCTGCAAAGTTCTCATGATAAACATATGTCCTTGACTCACATCGGGTAGAGAAGTATGAGTTTTTCAAACCTATGGTGACCCTTTCATTGGTTTGGTTGAGAAAAACTTTGTTAAAAATTGATATTTGAGAGATGAGAGAAGATTCATGTGAGGTAGTTGTCCTGTGTGCATGGGATGAAGAATGAAGTGGAAATATATTAAATTATATAAATGGAGAGCTTGAAATAAATTTTTATGAGGAATTATATCTTTTCATTTCATGGTGTTGATTTGGTGGATCTCGTGGCTATACATTTTGAATTTTCTTTGATTCTGATATTTACTTGTCTGGGAGTCCAAGTGCTAAGTGTGGAGGAATTGATAGAGTTAATATTTTATACATTTTTATATGTATTTCAAATATTTAAACCCCCCAAATTCATCAATTTTAGTTTAATTACATCATTTTTGGATTTATGGTGTGGTTTGTGTTAAAATTGGAAAATTTCCTAATTTTGGGAATTTAACAGATTTTATATGTTTTGGAAATTAAACCATATCTTTAATAATATAATCCCAATTTATGTGATTATTTTTTGTTGTAAACTAGGATTTTTGGGATATATCTTTTTCTCTTGGGGTATGATATAATTTTCCATCAAGGGACCCTAAAAATTCAATTAATGTGGAGAAAGATTCTGGAAGACCATGTGGACCCCACATCAGCTAATCCATCATAAATCGGTCATAATAGATCCAATTAAGGTGATTAAAATTGGAATGGGGAGCCAAATAAGATATTCATATCTCTGTTGAATATCATGGAGATTGAGATTAATTAAGTCATATATTGGGTGGGAAACATTTAATAAATATTTTTGGAAATATCGCATAGAAAAAGTCATCCTCAATAAATATTTCATATCTTTTTATATAATATTAAAATTAATTTGAGATTTGGAGTAACGAAATGAAATTTTATTTTTATAATTCTATAAGAATGGACCTTTGGGTGATTCGAGAAGGATGGGTGCTAACGAGGAGCAAACTTTCAGAGGATTGAATTTGCTGGATATTTTTTCTTCTTTTCTCTTTCTTTCTTTTCTTTTCCATAGTTTTTGTAATGCCTTCTTCTTCCCCATTAATCTCAATTACCCTTACCATGGTTGGGTAAACATTTGAGTGATTGGGGAAGGGTAGGTTTTCTATTTTGTATTGCTTGAGTTCATGCACTTAATTGAATAAAAATCTTATCTCTTTTCTGCAATGTTGTTTTCAATTTCATATAGCGGTTTTTATTATCAAGTGTGATCATATTTGATTTTTGATTCTGTTATTGATTTTTTATTTGGTCAGTGATCATTATCTCCCTCTACTAGGTTTTGGTTTATATATGATGGAAGAGACCAAGTCTTAGTGGTGAAGTACTCGGCGATCGTCAGTATGTGTGAAAGTGGTAGTGAATGTTTTTTATTGCATGAGATAAACAAGACCCGATCGGGTATCGCCTAAGTCAATTAAGGATATTTACTAAAACTCTTATGCACATGGAAGGAGAGAAGACCAAACTGAGATCTTGGTAAATAATTCTCTCACCATCACCATTCGACTAAAGGAGTGAGAGGAAACGATCTCGAAATCTCACTTTAAACAACATAGCAGAAGAGGTTAGAATAAAACAAAATCAAGGATAGCATTACAATTAGAAAATTGACCCCGGCCTAATCACCCTTCTCATATCATAGTTTTCGATTTTTTCTTCTGTTAATTTTTTTCATTCCATTTTTAATTTTCTTTCCAAAACCAATTAGATTTCAAAAACCACCCATTTTTACCCTCATTTAAAAGTGACAAACGTAATTGTTATGCACTCCTCTCTAGAGACAACTTAGGTTAACCACTTTACTAGATTTTAACTTAGGTAATATTTGTTTTTGTCACACCCCATGATAGGCATGTGTCAATGTCATAAAATCACATGAAAACACAACATAATGAACTACTAAGTGATAAGTGACCTTTAAACATAAGTTTGTCACTTCTGTGTTTGGAATTTCGAAAATATGACATACACAGTTGCAATTAGTAATTTATTTGGATCCCGATAAGAAAAAATAATTTTTGGTGAATAGTAACCTACCCTTATGAATTGTAACATACCCTTATGAATAGTGATATAACCTAATGAATAGTAACATTACCTATGATAGTAAAAAAATAATATTCAAGTTTGAAGTGTGATATACCTATATTTTGGAATAAGTAAATGACTGTTTTAAAACTAGTTTTTGATAATAAATTATTATTTTAATTAAATATTAAAATAATCATATTTAGAAAATTATTTTTGAAAAATGGACTTTATTTTTGGATTCTACACATTGAAAAATGGTTAAGTTGAATTGTTGGAATTTTTTTGAAATACTTGAATTTTTTTATGAATAGAAAAATGTGATAATTTACGATAAATACTAAAGAAGGGATTTATTGAGTCATTGATGATAATCTATTGATGTAGGCCCATTTGGTTCAAAGTCACAAGAATTTTTTACTATTCTTGGTCATGGAATAATTACTATTCCTTTTCTTGTGAGGAAATAATAAACTAATAATTAAAAAAATATGAAAATCCTCCTCCCATCCACTATAACCCCCCCCCCCCCCTCACTCTTTCTTCTCTTCACTACTGTCAAGCCATGTGACTTGCCATTATTCTGCCCAAATCTCTCCCCAATCTCCTTCCCCATTCCCAAAATTTCCTAGCCTCTTCAAAATACCAAAACCTCTCCCCTTAAGAGGTTCTCAAAGGAGTAAGTCTCAAGAGGTAAATTCCTCTTTCCAATTCCTTCATTTCATTTAAGTTCTTTTATTTTTTATTTCTTTCCTCACCTCCCTTAACCCAAATAGTATGATAAATCCAATAACATACATGTACTGGTTTTTTTTATGCTAATGTGATTTTTCATTATCTTCTCTCCTTTCCCCACCTTTTATTTGAAATAAATGAAAGCACTGTTTGAGACGTGCTAATTTAGCACATTCAATGACAACAACTTATCAATTTCAATTATTATCTTTAATTCTGGTCATTAAACCATTTGTGTTGTGGTTGAAATAGATTATAATATAGGTAAAATATCCTATTTTTTTCTGTAATCCTTTTGTACAAATGTTATTAATTTATAAATAAATACATGTTCTTTGTAATCAAACCCACCGATTAACAAAAACGATTGTCACTATGGTTTTATATAATAATTCAACTTCACTATAACAAACCAAAATAAGTTTAAAACCATGTAATCTCATGGTTGTTAAATAATATCATATAACTTCAATTTTGGAAAACCACTTTCATCTTACATGTTTATCCAAACATGAATATAAGTGAATCAGTCATTAAAACCATGTAAACAAACGATCCTGAAAAATGAAATTGAACCTCATAACCAATCAAAATTTTTATATATGAAATTAAATTGATTATATTAAACCAATTAGATATATAATAGGTTATGTAATTATTAATTAATAAACCTAATTTGTTTATTCTGGTCTTTAATAACAAGTGGTGAACACCAACAGATTTAAGGTAAGGGATCCTCTCCTTTTCACTTTTAAATCAAGATTCTCCTCTATGATATAAATTTTTATGTGTAATCCCTAATGATGGGGTATGATTATTTACCTCCCCCATATTGAACTCATGTTTTCTAAGTGATGAGAAACCCCTTTTATCTCGCATCAAGCCATCTTAGGCACACCCGACACCTTGCTGATAAACTGTAACGAATTCTACCCGAACCTTCTTTGTTCTTTCGGGTTGCCTTATCTAACTTTATATTAAAATGTTTTTATATTATATATTTATATAGATATTCTAAATTATGTTTGGTTTTATAAAATTTATTTATGAAGACCCATTCACCACTCTGTTTTGGGGATATACATGTTTTTAAAAGATTCCATTCTTAGAACTTTATGATCAGCAAACATATTTTAGGGGAACTTCCAAAAATTTTACCCAATTTCAAGTGAACTCTATCCTATGATTTAAGACACCATTGTCTTTATAAAATCAGTATTTCTATTATTAAAACCATGTTGGTTAAATTCTAGTTTTATATAAAAGATTGAAATCTTTTCTATTTTAAATGCTCTATAGTATTTTCCTTACCCGAATGGCTCGAAGGCCTTCTTTTTTATTATTGCTTTTTGATAACCCCCCTTTCAAGGGATGAGGGGGAACCCTTACAAGGACCATAGGCTTAGAGATTACATGACCCGTATGCCTTAGTAAATTAGATATAGACTATACTTAGAACTCCTCCACCCTTCTTCCTCATCATGATATGAGCTCTCCACCATCGCAAGGCTGTTTGGCTAGACTTCCCATTAAAGAATAGGCTAGTCTCGATGGCAATGCCATAAACTATCATTCTGATAAACCCTCTTATTTTCTGATCTGGTGAATGTGCCTGCTCTAATCCTCATCTGGAGTTTTCTCTTTGTAGAGTATGCTTGATCATTAAGCACAATTTCTGGTGGCCTGAGGGACTTGAGGTGGCCTGAAGGCCTTGAGGTGGCCCGAAGAACATGAGGTGGCCCAAAAGCCTTACTGTCTCGAAGGTCTTGGGTGGAATGAAGTCCTTAAAGGACCTGAGGCCCAAACTGGTGGCCCGAAAGCACAAACAGATGAATTGTTCTGACAACTACAGTACCAAATAGTTCCTGCTACAGTGCTGTTGTAGTTCCTACTATGGTACCCACGGAAAAATATGCCTCCACCCGGTTTTTAACTCAAGTCTCTTGGATGCACTTGTAGAGTCCTCACCAACTGGGCTGTGGCTCTTGTGTGTATTTTCCATAAAACCACACAAAAATGTTTTAATGTTGATGTTTATCAAATACATTTCTTATATGTTGAAACTTCTAGTTGACACCACCTACCATGTTATATGCTTATTTTACCTTATCAACGTCCATGTATGTTTTAATCCCTTTCTTTCATGGAAACTTTACTGATACGCTCATTGGTTATTCTTTATGTCCTGATTGTGGTACCCAAATCATTTCATGGGTATCTTTATGTTTATTTATAGTTGATTATTTATGATTATTTATGTGGCAATAATATTCATAAAAAAATTGAGATGGGTGCACCTAGATAGCGCTTAAATGTAGTGGGTAAAGTTAATTCCCATGAGATGCGATGTGAAATGGGATTAGTGGTTTTCCTTGACCCATACTAAAATGAGAAACAAGATTAGTGGTTATTCTTGACCCATACTAGAATGGGAAATGGGATTGGTGGTTAGAATTTACTCGTAATAAAGACATGTTTTATGATTCTTCCACATTTATATGATTCCATGCTTATATGATTCCATGCTTATATGATGCTATTTTAAATGTTCCATGCTTTGGATATCATTATGGCATGCCTCCTAACTCATGTGCTTAAGATGTATCCTTATGTTCATTCCCTTATTGGGATTTTCAGCTCATCCCTTTGTTCATGTGTTCACCAGGGTACCCTATGCAGATGTTAAGGCTTAATGGAAGTTAGGATCTCTTTATGGAGATTAAATAATGAAATATTTTTTAGCCCCATGTTTTATGTTTTATGTACCTAGTATTCCAAGACACTAGACTTAACTTTCCTTGGATTGTAATCTGATGTTTAATTATGCTTAAAATAATGTAATGTTATATGTAAAAGTCTTGGGTTGCTATTTTTGGTATCAGATGATGGTCTAGTTATTTTTGGAGATTAGGAATAGAGCCCCTTAGTGAGAACCTTAAGGATGAGACTAAGTATTATAAAATAGTCCTAAATTTTGGTGAGTATTGAGTAATTGGTTTATCAAGAAAATATATCCATGTTTGGATATGAGAAGGTAGAGGCGGATCAGGCACAAATGTATCTAGAAGTGAAAAATCCAACAAGGAGTTTCGGGCTTGACCCGAGGTATCCTGGTACATGACAACAGGCCTTGCTGCACTCTTGGTTACGACACTCTTGGGGGATATGCATTGGTAAATTCATGAGCTTAGTACCAACCATTAATAAAGGACAAAAAATCCCATAATAATATATGTTAAGAAATAGATCAAGCATAACCTATATATAAACCTAAGGAATCACAAGTTAGGATATACTTCTTCTTTATAAGTTTTTCCTTTTATGTTCAAAGTTTCCTTCTTATGCCTAATAGTTAAGTATTCAAGGCCTATAATTATATGTTCTTTTTTTAGTTAATGGTGGGAAATAGAATAATAAGTTCCAACAACCAATGTGATAGGAAATTTGAATATTTCTCTAATGATATGTCTGGTGTGACAAGAAGGGTGATCAGAACATCATGGTAGTAATTGCTCCGCTGGCTCGAGTTATGAATAAAAACTTGAATCATTCAGAATTCCCCCCTCCTCTAAAAAGAGAGCAAGTTATCGTAGAATACTTCACATGAAAAAGTCCTCCCATGTTTAGAGGATCTTCTAATCCCCTCCTCATTGAACAATGGATTAACTCCAATGAAAAGATATTATCCATCCTCCAGTTCTCAAAAGAAGATAAGGTGGTACTGGTGTTCTATCGTTTTAATGGGGAAGCTGATCAGTGGTGGAAACTGATCAAGAATACAAAGTCCCAAGAAGAAATTGATTCCATGGATTGGGAGGAATTCAAGAGGATGTTTTTCAACAAATATTTTCCTTGAACCCTCCATCTCAGGATGGAAGGAGAGTTCCTCAAACTTAATTAGAAGGAATATGAGTCCATAGGGGCATTGCTGACACTACTTAAGAATAAAAAAAATATCATAAGGATCGCTATGGATATTTCAAAATCCCAAGACAATGTTTAAATAGTTCAAGGAAAGTAAAAAACTCCAAAATACTTGTGCCGTAGAGCTACGTCACAGACCTGCGGGGAAGAGCTACGTGACAGACCTGTGTGGCAAAGCTATATGGAAGACCTATGTAGCAGAGCTCCGCGGTAGAAAAATTTATATTCCCTTACATAGAGGACCTACACGGATGACCTACGCGGATGAAACTTCCTTTGAATAGGCCCATCTATGCCTATAAATAGATCCCTTGTTCTCCCCATTTTAGGGACTAAAAAATTTGAAAGACTCTATGAAGCTCCCACTACATAGATCGTTCTCTTAGATCCCTCAAATTGTCTCAAGTAGCTATCTAAAACCTAGGAGAAGAGATAATTAAACAGGATAATCATGTTTTTAAAGTTTTTTACATTTTAAAAATAGTTTTGGATCTCCTATGTGAAACACATTTCTTAGTCATCATTCACATCTATGCGGCATAATAGTGCGCCACAGCTGCTCAACATACCTGCGCAACCAACCTGCTGGTACATCAATGCAGGGTACCTACACGACATACTTGTGTGTGGTACCTATGCGACAGAGCTTGGTATAAATCCTACATACCAACTCAAGTACCCTCCTTAAAATCCATTCATTTAAGGGTATCTCCTTCTTTGGTTCTCAGTTTTGAGGATTAGGGTTTGGGTTCTATCCTCCCCTTTTTTGTATCTAAGAATCGGAACCTCAGGTCACTAGTAAGGAAGGTATAATTCATAGTTTATTTTACATATAAGTAAAGAAGAAGCCTCCTTCCCCTGCTAGGATCAATTTTAGATCAACTATCCTAGAATAAGCCCTTAGCTTTTCTTGCATGAGGTAGAATCAGTGCTCCTCCTTTCTTCTTTGGTGCCAAAGACTAAAGGGGAGATGGTCACAGAGACTCTTGTTACCCTTTCCCCCCCTATTGCACTTTGTCACCATGGAAATCCATTATAGTGTAAGCCCCTATCTTTCATTCTTTCTTCCTTCCATTTGGACCCTTGTCCAATATGAAGAGAATGAAGGGAAGTCTTGTTGCCACACCCTCTTCCCGGGTCGCCTCGCCCTCTTACATGGTTGACATTCCATCTTCCACTAGCGGAGGAGGAGAATTTGGAATGGGTGAATTCCTTTATTGAATCATTGAAATCCTCCTGTTTCTCACAACAAGCATGACTCACGTGGGCATAGATATTTTTCATGATCACAAGATTTTCACAGGTGAAGGAACTATGAGAACTGTGATTCCTGTTCAAACCAATATATGTAGGAAGCCCTTTCAGGGCCCAAGGTCACTGGATATCCTCTTCAAGAATCTAAACCTAATTCCCTTAATCTAGGAATCCTCCTTAGGAATAAGCCCCAAATTAAACCCTCAAATCACCAAGGCATCCTTTTCAAGAATTAAGCCCAAAATCATTTCTCTCAAAGGACTATATTTTCCTATGAGATATAATCAAACTACGTGGGATTTGATTCCCATTTATATGGGATACGTAGAAAGACTCCATGAGGTTCAAACCCTAATACCTTAAATCAACCAAGTTATCTTAGGGCCATATTCCCAACAGGGTTTGATTTTACTTGGAAACCCATATTCTTTCCATGTTCATTGGGCTGCTTCAGTATAATTCCTACACTATGTTTTAACTAAACTCATTCTACTTAGATGTCCATACCACATGACATTAAACTATAAGACTAGGTCCTTATCACATGACATTAAAAGTTATGATGTGTCCCATTTTATGGCACTGAACTATGAGGGTTCTGATTCCTTTTACAAGGATATATAGGTAGCCCATTTTATGGTCACGATCACAAAATCAAACCAAACCTTCATCTCCATGGATTAAAATAAATTCCAAATTTCCCCACTGAGTGAATTAAAAACCAGTATCATCATGACGATGATTAAAAGAATATTTAAATAGTATATTAGAGGGTACTATTGATAGTGAATCTTGAATACATACGGATATATCCATTAATGAAGATCCTTGAATGCAGACTGATGATTATAAATTTTACACATGTTAATAAGTGATTGTAGATTCCAATGGAAACTTATGATATGCTTGGTAAATTAATAAGGATTCATGAAAATATCATAAATTTACAAAGAATGTCCTAGAGTAGACAATAATTCCCCCCAAAAGGGTGTGAAGAGTTCGACCTCGCATCCTCTCGACCAATGTATGTTCCTAAGTATCATGAATTTAAGAAGTAATGAACGCATTCCTTTGGAAAGTAGGTCCCCTTTGGATAAAGAACTATTGGAAGTTTCCAGTTCCATAAATAAATCCAATGGAAACCACCTGGAAGTAGTGATTCCTAAAATTAGAATACATGTTTCAAGGAACTGCGAAAAAATGGTGAACCCAATGTGAATCCTTAATCAAGTTAATAATGTTACCCACCTGTTAGGACCCTATAAATTGATTAATTAAGGCCAGACAAAGGAATAAATCATCCATGTATCCATCTAAAAAGATGTTTCTTTAATGGACTTTGTTGTTGTTTCAAGTTTTTCTCATAATTACCTTCACTCCAAAACGGCTTTCTTCAAGGAAACATCTGTGAACTTTGCGACCGTTTCTCAAGCTGGATCCCCATCCACGGGAAGGACGTCATCACCAACCCAGAGTCTTAAAAGCTAGGTCTCTAATATGATGGTAAAGGAATATCGTTGGCAGAGTACAATCCCAAATTTAGAGGCTTCTTAGGAAGGACCTCCAGGTCAATAACAATCCTCGATTGTCTAACCATCGACGACCAATGATCATGAACCAGATGGTGCCAACCATTGTCTTCAATAGTTTTGGGTTCTTATCCCCAGAACGTAACAATCAATCCCTCTTGTACTATAGTGAGGTGGATCAAGAGGCCCCTCAAGGCCTCAATTAAAAAATGCATGAGTCCTTCCTGAGGACTCCCACCAGTAATTTCCACCAGCAGAATCGTGTGGTAGTGAACCCCCAACATGACGGGGGGTTTTCTCTAGACAATCGGACCAAGTCTCTCAGACACTAGAATGAAAGATGAACTGCTGAGGACAATGTCTGGTCAACAGGGAGAAGTTTCTCACCTTTTCCTCCTCCAGATAATACATTAACTTAACATGATGGAAAACAAAGAATGGGCACATACACCTGTCTGTCCTAATTTCTCTTCTCAACAAACTCGTCTGGAAGCAACCCACCAATCCCACTAGATAAATCTAGTGGATTACCATGAACAGGAACATACACTTTCTTATAATTTATCAACCAGTCATAAGGCTCGTCTAACTACATTTAAGGAAGCTTTTCAATATAATGTGGTGGAAACTGGTAAACAGAAACATAAAACTGTTTACAATCACCAATTCTGTCAGGAGTCTCATCTTGTAGTATTGAAGGAATCCCATAAACCATACTTGAAAGGAAACGGCTAGCAGGCCCATACACTTTCCAATGTTCATCAACTCTATCAGCAGTCTCGTTTGGTAGCACCCTAAGAAGTTAGTCGGAAATCTCTGACAACAAATTCCAGGCCGACCCAACTCTCTGCCCCCATGCATGAGTACTTTCAATACCTATTGAAAGGAAAAGGTGGATAGGAGTAGACACATACACCTAATCCAGATACGGAATGGAAATATATTCCCATTCTAGTCAATGATGTCACCAAACATATCTTATCAATGGTGAAAAAGCATAAACAAATCCCTGCCCATATTCTAGATGCATGACAGGATATTATAACTACTACTTCTGCAGTACTCGAGGAACAAACACATAAATTTATTGCCACACATAGGATGAAAAATCGACATTCCACCCTGAAATAGATACACACCACTGTTCTAGTATAGGACGATCATGGGTTATACTCCCCCCATATCATATGGACAACAAGATCAGGAACATACACACTTTCGAATTGGCGGTAATCGGTTGTTCTAGGAAACAATCCAATGCAGGAAAATACACCTACCCATGATAACCACTTTTCCAAGAAAGTGGTCCCAACTAAGTATAAGAGAACATCCAAAGAGAAGAAACTCCAAGCACTATTGGAAAATCAAGAGTCAAGCTATGATTTGACTCCTTTAATGCGGGAGTTCTTGAAGCCCTTAGACATTTATCTATTGCAGGTCAATATCTCATCCTCTCATTACCAAATTAGGGGAGTGGTAGTAGTAATTATGAATTTTTTTATCGGACACTTAATCATGAAGGCTTGCTTCTTGAAAATTCGGTTAATCCAGAGTTCCTATCTCTAGATGAGAGCCACAAAAACCCTCTATGTGGCTAGAAGACCAAAGAGAAACAAGATTTATCCCTTACTATAATCCACCATGGTTATCCTTCCCATGATGGCATTCTCTATGAAATTCCTCTCTACAATAGTATTTCACATTTCCAAGAAAATTCTATAATTGACAATGTAGTGACAAGAAAGCCCTCCTATCTCGAGGCACTTGCAAACACAATGCTAGTCATGTCTGATGCCTTGTCATTGACAGGTGAAACACTTTCTAAACCAGAATACATATTAATGGAACGGTCATTCACCAAACCTCCCTTGGGTCATTTTTCTTCTAATACAGAGAATCCACTTTGGTCAGATCAAGTGGAAAGATCTCTATTGAAATATGATGAATATGTGTTAAACATAAGGAAACAATTGGATAAGGGAGAAGTACTAGTCATGTTCTAGCCTCTGTAAAGTTCTCAGTATAACCTTCAACAATAGATTGTAGAAGATTGTATTCAAGATATCTGGATAAATTTATGGAAGACTATTTGTCATTTGAGAACCGAAGTATTACCATATGATGAATATAAAAATCATGTAAAGGTAATAGAAGGGTTGCAACGCCAAATTGACTTGGCTAATATCTCAGTTTCGTAAAATCTAAAGGTTTAAAAATAGTACATAATCCTTTAGCGTTCATGCCTCAATGATCTAAAGAGGCTACGCCAGTTAATTTCGGATTCCCCATCTAGTGTTCGTATCAGAGGATGGGGTGAACATGGAGAATTGCATTTCACTACACTCCAAAAACAGCAAAGTCCACCAAAATTGGTCTCATGCAATATTATTTCCCATAGTTATCCACAATAAATAGATTTTTTATGTGATAAAATGTATGCTCAAGAATAGACCTCAACCATCTCTCATCAGAGTTAGGCCCAAAGAAAAGAAGTTGTTGACTTACTTTTACATCAAGCATCTGAGAATCTTGAGAAGAGATCCTGTTTAAAATATATTAGGCGTTAGAGGATGAAAATGTCTGAAATATAAAAGCGATGTCCTAAAATAAGTGATTTTAGTGGTTTTCAGATAGTGCACCCAGCTAATGTCTGAACCAAAATTTGCAAAATCATAAGAGCAGTTGCCTGAATTTCAACCATAGTAGTTCAAGAATCCCCTCATATTGCAAGGATGTGGGCTTATTTAATTCATACTTAAAATTCATTAAACAATGTTTAGATATTTGTAGAATAAGAACAAGAAAAGCCCCAACCTATAGGGATAGGGTCTTTTTCACATCTACAACCCCCTTTTCAACAGAAGTCGGTATTCTCCTGATTAGGGAAGAATCCACAAGGAATGCGTACAACTAAACTATCCAAGGATACCCTTCAGGTTATTGTTTTCTAAACAGTTCCTAATAATTCTTCATATAAGAGAACATGATCTCATTGAAGATATAGAGGGAGAAAATACTACAAAAATACTAACAGAATTCCATCGATTCATTTTGCATCAGTGAATGTCATTAACACCACTAAAGAAGATTTTCCAGAAAATGAGTCCAGTTCAAGGGAATCATAAGATGATGTTCTTGTCCATAATATAGTACACACCGAGGAAAATGAAGAAGGTGTGCATACCAGAAATCATAGGCTTACCTAGAATCTAGGTATGCCTTCAAATAACCAACTCCCACCCCTCTGAAAGGCATCTATGATGGGGAAAGGAAAAAAATCATAATGCATCTCACTTTTACACTGGAGAAGGTCAATCTTTTTAATTTGAAGAGAGATTTTCCCAAAAAGAAGAGGAAATGAAAGAGTTTAAAAGACTCAATACAGAGTAACTTCAAAGTATAATTTTTTCTAGACGTACTCTCCATGAAGGTCCTCAACTTGCAAGTCCTATAAGAGCTCCTTAGCAAAGAGGATTTGTAGTAACTACAGATGTAGATAATGAATTCCCTCCGCTGGTTACAAAATCAAGGTAGGACCATATACATCTTGATAAGACTATTCCCGTGGGTTATCCTAGGAAAATATTAGCACAACCATCAGTGATTTTTCTGGTCATTGTACCAGCTCAAGCTCCAGTTGCTATACCTGCATAGGTTCCAACTCATCCAAATGTTACCCAAATTCTTATGAACACAATTATCGCATTAATGACTCAATTGGAAGCTATGGAGGAATGGTGTGCACCGGGTCAGCCAAGAAAGAGAGCTTACCCTGAATGGGTGGATGCAATTCATCCCCCACTAAATTTTGTGAATACCACATTCCCAATAATTAATGGTTTGGGAGATCCATAACAACACTTAACCCATTTTGTTTCTCGTTATGATACCATTATGTGAACTTCTCAATAACAAGAAGCATTAAATCTTAGTTGTTTTGTGTATTCATTATAGGGAAAAGCTTTTGTCCAGTATACAAGATTACAATCTCAATCAATTTCTGGATGGGAAGATCTCTGTTAGAAATTCCTTCTTCAATTTAGCCCAATGCTTCCAAAGAAGACAGTTTTTGATCTTACTAATTATAAACAAAGGGACAATCAAAGGGTTTCATATTTCATTGAGTGATGGAAATTATTACCATATTATATAAGTCTAGGACTCCCTCAAGAAGAGTTTCAGCCAATTTGTGTGACAAATCCATGTGATGATTTATGCACACCGTTGATCCTTATGAAATACACAGGAGGGTTTTGAGACCTTACTTCAATCACTCAGCAGATAGAAGACTCTATTATAGAAACTAAGGCTAAAACTCATGTAAATCCATTAGCTCTGGGGAGGAGGATAGAAAAGGCATAAGATGCTACAGTTACAATCAATCAAGCAATTGTACCTGCTTCTACTTCAAGGCCCTCATCATACTGAAGGGATCTGCCTCTTGATCATCATCATCAAAGACCACCACATCAAAATGATCAAAGAGATCAAAAGAATAAATAGATTGAGGAATTAGAAAACAAAGTTTATTCTTTCCAGAATGAACAAGTTCTTGGATACTTTATCTCAGCCCTGGAAAACAATTTGGTTCAGTTTTCAAGGCCAAAGAAACCAAATAAATAAGGAGATGAAGATCTTCCAAATTATTTCCCCTTTCACCAGATGTTAGGGAATCCCATTTAGTAATAAGGACCTCATGCAAAATATGGTAGATTCTACACAGGTGAAATTGAAATGTTCATCAGCTCAAGTAGCATGTGTTACTGCTAACGATATAGAGTAAGAAGGTGAATGATAGGAAGTCAAAAGAAAAAATGTGTAGAAATATGATTATTGGATGATCATGAAAATGATTAACCAGACTCATTCCATTTTACAAACATATTTGAAACAAATGATTGTGTCTTCTTCCAATACTAACACAATAAAACCATCTTCACCAAAAGGTCGTTCCTCAAAGAAGAGAAGTGATTATAAAGACAAAGAACCGTTTGAAGAAGATAAGCACATATTAAGGCCACAGTTTTCCTTAACATTGGAAGATTTCATGCCATATATTTCAAAATCACGGGCACCATCCCACCAAAATACACAACTATAATTCACCCATCAAGAAGAATCTCCATTAGATGAATAGTTTATCTTTGGTTCTGTCAACATTATCCACTTAACATATACATATGCCAATAGTGATTCTGATTATAATGAGTAGTAATTCCTTATACCTAATTGGGGAACTAGAAGAAGAGGTCAGGGTCAAGGATACAAGGAAAGACGTGGGTATTCTAGAAACCAACATTTTATCTCTTCCCCTACTCGAACCATATATGTAGCAGAAACTCGTGGAAGAGCCCTTCTGTGGGCTCAACAGGAACTAGGAGTTTCTTCCATGAAATATAGGTTTAGTTTTGACACAATTATCTTGGAAGACCGATTATAAGTCACATTGTCTTCTTATTAGAAAGTTAATAGATCTAGTTAGTCTAATCTACCAAATCTTGGAGTATTTTCAACTTCTTCTCTGACACAGGATACAGCTACATCAGAAGCATCGACTTCCAAAGCACCTGCAAAACTGCATCTCCATACTGGGAAACACAGACCTTTGGACAAAAAGTATGATTTCTTTAAACAATTGTCCCATGTACCATCCAAGTTATCAATTATGGATGCTTTAAACCTGTCAAAAGATCTTTGAGAAGCACTTATTGAAGCTTTGTCGAGTCCTTAATATTTTGAAACCGGTGTTGTTGCTGCTGAGGTTTACTGTATAGATAATGATCCTATAGAATGTCTTGTATTCAAATCTTTTATAGATGAAGATGAAGATGATTTTGTACATGTACATATTATACCCTTGTATTTTTCTAGCAAAGTCAATGATATAGACATCCAACGAGCCTTCATTGATAATTTCTCCAGATTCAACCTCATTCCTATTAGTACACTTCATTGATTGGGTCAAACAGAATCTGATTTATCTCCTTCCAATTTAATGTTGAAAGATTATGATAAGAATGAGACAAATCCTCTGGGAGAAATTACACTCAAAAATCAGTTTGGAGATCTTGTATCAAATTCAGACTTCATGTTTTTTCATCAAGACACAGATTTCAATATTCTTCTTGGAAGGCTTTGGCTACATCAGCATGCAGCCATACCTTCATCACACCACCAATGTCTTAAGTAATATTTCAATGGTCAAATCGAGACATTGTATGGTGACAAGGCTCCATTAAAAATGTGTGAATCTCAATACATTGAGGCAGAGTTTTATAACACAAAAGGAATGAAGTCCATGACAAAAGAAATAACTGGAGTTAATGATCTGAATAGATTGGAAAAGATTACAGCAAATCCATTCATACATTTGAGTATAGATTATGTGTTACATATTAATCAATTGAAAAGGTAAACCTAAATCTAGGACCTCGTCCAATAACTTCTATAATGTCAATTAAAGCAATTGAGCCTGACAATAGGGAAGAAACTATTGATCCATGAAGCAATGATGAAAGCCTAAATGGAGATTTTTTTCATTTCATCTGTTGAGCTACAACAAGCCTCTACCTTTTCAATAATATTATAATATATTGTAGAAATTATAAAGGAATAAAAAGATTTTTATTCTCAATCAATCATCTCCCCTTTATTAGCACAGAAATACCCTTCGTCATCAGTGAGGTTAGATATGATGGCTTCTTCTTCTGGATGTTCAAATACTAACTTCCCCTCTAACTTTGGGAGTTATTCCTTGTAATATACTACGAAAGTGTAAACAGAAGAGGTAATGCGTAATGAAGAAGAAGAGGAAGATCTTGGGGTTTCTCCTCTAGCATTCGAGGAAGGTGTCTCTACCACTATGGATGATCTCACATAAATAAATCTGGGTATAGAATAAGATCTACACCCCACTTTAATTAGTGCAGCCATGGCCTCTAAAGAGAAAGTTCTTTATACTTCATTTATAAACAAATGTAGAGATATATTTGATTGGAATTATACAGAAATTTCTGGTTTTAATTCTGATGAAGCCACCCATCATTTGGGTTTTCCAGAAGAACATCGTGGATTCAAGAAAGCAGCAAGAAGAACACACCCAACTCATGCCACTTAAACTAAAGCTGAAGTTGATAAGATTAAAAAGGATAAATTGGTCAGGGTGGTTCAATATCCCAAATGGTTGGCCAATATTGTCCCATTTAAAAATAATAATGGACAAATTAGAGTGTGAATTGATTTCAAAGATCTTAATCAGCATTGTCTTAAAGATTATTTTCTAGTTCCGATTAAAGAGATTTTAATTGATGAAACGGCTAGATATGAATCTATTTACTTCATGGATGGCTACTCTAGGTATAATCAAATCCATATGGCCCCATAGGATGAATAATCTATAGCCTTCATATCCCCTCATGGTTTGTTTTTCTATCGGGTAATTCCCTTTGTCTTAAAGAATGAAAGCGCAACATACCAACGTTCCATGCACCATATCTTCAAACCCTTCTTAAGGAAATTTATTGAATGTCATGTGGATGATTTGGTGGTCAAATCCAAAAAACGTTCCGATCACTTGGTTGATTTGGAGACCATATTCCATAAACATCGGCAACACAGTTTTAAGATGAACCCCTTAAAATGTGCTTTTGGGGTAACCGTAGGAAAGTTCCTTGGATTCGTTGTATGACATCGTGGTATTGAAGTTGATCCTGAGAAAAAAAATCAATCCTTGGTATGTAACCTCCTAAAATTTTGAAATAATGAAGAGGACTACAAGGAAACTTGGCCTAAAGTCAGTGCTTTATCATCAATTTATAAGGAAAGTGTTTTTCCTTCACTAGAAAAATGAAGAAGGGAGTCACCTATCAATGGACTGAAGACTGCCAAGAAGTATTTGATACACTCAAGAAATATCTCTTTATTCCACTAATATTAATGCCAATTGTTTAAGTAAGAACACTTATCATCTATGTGACAGCTTTAGAGCAATCAATGGGTGCCTTCCTTGCTCAAATGAATAATGATGAAAATGAAAACAACCTTTATTATCTCAGTTGAACTATGATTGAAGCAGAAACATGATATTAAAGTATTGAAAAGTGATATCTAGCATTAATATTTGTAGTTAATAAATTTAGGTACTACCTACAACATCATTAGGCTCAATTGGTATCTCACAATAACTAGCACAAATTTATCCTCAATTTTACTATGCTTACAGGTCAGCTGGCATAGTGGGCAGTTATTTTGCAATAGTTTGATATTCTGTTTGTACCTAAAAAGACAATAAAAGGCCATGATTTTTCTGAATTCCTTTCTGATCATCCATCTATAGAAGATACATCATTAAATACTAAACTCCTTGATGAAGAGGTCTTCTCTGTTTAGGATAACTCCCAAACATGGGAAATGTACTTTGATTGTTCTTCTTGAAGTCTAACAGGGAAGAAAATGGAAAACCCTAAACTCAACAAAGTGGGGTTAGGAATTGTCTTTATTTTCCCAAAAAAGGAAGTTTTGTCTTATTCTTTCCTATTGTCGAAAGGTGGAACCAACAATGAGAAGGAGTATCAAGTTCTCATCACAGGTTTGGAATTAACACTTCAGGTGAAAGTGAATCACTAAAAAGTGAAAGGTGATTCAGAATTGGAAATCAAGAAAATCAATGGAGAGTATTCTATCAGAAAGGAAGAATTAATTCCTTTTTTGTTATTACATTAGAGGGTTAATGGTAGAATTTTCCTCAGAGACAACATTTTCTTATGTCCCGCGATCATAAAATGCTCAAGTAGATGCACTGGATAATGTAGCCATAGCCTTGGCAGATTCAAATCAGGATGAGGCAGTCATTAGCATAGCCCAATGTCTTGTGGTCTTACCTTTTTTTCAAACCAGAATAGAGGAAATTAATGAAATTAGCCCTATTTCTGAGCCATATGGTCATAACACAGAATAGAGAACACTCCTCACGTAATATCTTTAAAATAGAGTACTTCCGCTAAATAGGGATGAAAAAGAACAGATTCTATGACGGGCGACTAATTTTACTCTTTATGATAGTCTAGACCACCAAAATATCCTCTACAAGCAAGGCTTTGATGGAATTTTATTCCTATGTATTGATGGAGGAGAGACTACAATTGTCATGAAAGAAGTATATTCAGGAGCTTGTGGTGCCCACCAGTCTGGGCACAGACTCTCTGATCAGATCTGAAGGTTTGGATACTTTTGGCCTTTAATAACACATGATTGCATATATTTCTCTAAGAAATTTCATCCTTTACAAGTGCATGCCAACTTCATTCATCAATCCCTAGAGTTACTACATACAGCTAAATACTCCTGTCTATTTGCAACATGGGGAATGGATGTAGTAGGGCCTTATCCTCCATCCATTTATAAGTAGTTCAAGTATATTCTTACTGCTACTAACTTATTCTCTAAATGGGCTGAGAAAATACCTCTCAAAGATGTCAGATCCAAAGTCATTCTTAGTTTTTTCAAAACTAAGATCTTCACCAGATTTGGTGTCCCTCGTACTATTTTGATAGACAATGGCATAAATTTTTGTTCTGTTGAGGTAAAAATGTTATGTAGGGAACATAATATCAAATCTAACCATTTATCTCGCTATGATGCAACGGCCAATGGATAGATAGACGCCTTCAACAATACCCTATCAAATATTCTCCAGAATATGGTGGATAAAAGATAATAAATCATGTCCTGATAAACTTATGAATGTTTTATGGGATTATCATACCACTACCTATACTGCCACCCAAGAAACTCTTTATTCATTGGTATATGGAACCGAAGCAGTTTTTCCAATTGGAATGAAATTGCCTTCACTCAGAGTTGCAATCTATGATCAGTTTTCTATAGATGAGAGGTCTCAAAAACGGTTCCATGAGTTGGAATGATTAGACGAGAAAATATTGCATACTTTGCATCATTTAGAAGTCTATCAGGATAGAATAGCATGATCTTTTAACAAGAAAGTTCATCTCCATTCATTTATTCAAGGATAATTAGTATTGGTCTTTAGGACTCCAATGATACCAGGGAAGAAACCTCCAAAGCTTGAGCCAAAGTGGGAAGGACCATATTCCATACATAATTTCTATTGAAATAGAGATTATTCCTTAATCTCAATGGATGGAGAGATTATTACAAATCTAACCAATGTGAGATTCTTGAATAAATACTTTGTGTAGTTGTACAATGTCCTCATTGTAAGACTAAAAACTGCATAGCCCCCATGTCCTTTTTGTAAGACATAAAACTGCATAGTATAATGTCCTAGTTGCAAGACATTAAAATTCATAACAACCATAAGTGTCCTTGCTGCATAATGTTAAAATGTGTAGTATCTTCGTCCTTATCTCATGACGTTAAAGTGCATGACATCATTTTTCCTCATTGCATGACATTAAACTGTGTGACTAACATTTTCTCTATTTGGTGTTAAAATTTTCCATAAGCAACCATCGTTGAAATCACCTCTACTCCTTAGTAGCACATGAGTCCCTATCTTTTATATGTCTGAGTCAGATCTTTATAGAGGCCTTATTTCAAGAAATACATATGGATTGATTCTCATTTTCCAATGAGATGCGTAAAGACGACTAAATCTCTCATTTTGGGCCCCACCACAATAAAAAAATCTTCTTGTTTTCTTTTTTCCTCCAGTATATGAATTAGATATATGCAAAGTGTTTCATTAAGATATATGATTTGGTCCTTATAATATTTTATGTCTTAAGATTTACCGTTCTCTTAGAACGTGTTAAAATCCCCCATTCTTCATATCAAAATCGATTAGCATGAGAAATGATTATTTCAAGAACTACATATGGTTTGATTATCATTTTCAATTACATACATAAAGACGCCAAGATCTCCAATCTTGGGCCAAGCCACAAAAAAACCATTTATTCCTTGTATAAGAATCAAACCTGCATAGGGAATGTTTTATAAACTATATATGACATTATTTTTGTCCCAGCAAGGCATGTAGTGACAATTGGGTTTTATCCCTTAATCCAGTTACAATATGTCTTCCTTTTTACATTGGCACATCTTTGTCCTTTCCACGTGACATTAAACTGCTTGGAAATCTAGTACCCCATTCTTCACCTCTGTCACCTTTATATTATAGAAGAAACCTTTACTACTCTTTATTTCTCACAATGAGCATAGATCAAGTGGGCTTAGGAATTGGGTAAAAGGATTATTTATATAAATAAGGTGTCTCAATTTATTATGGGGTTATTAATGTCCTTACTACATGACTTAAAACTGCACAATATAATTTCCTCATTTCAGGACTTTAAACTTCACATCATAATATTAATTCATAGGAAACATAGAAAGTATACATTTTACAAACGTGTCAGATTTATGTAAAAGGACATCAAAATCATGGCCAATATTGGTTAAAACATTCTCATATACATTGGGCACAAACTGCTTCTATATTTCACACTCTTAATCTTGAATATTTATATATATTAATAATCTTTCATACAGTTTCTGGTGACATAGTTTCTAATATTTAAGAACTCTTTTTCCTAACTATGCAGCACGTTCCCTTAGGTGGCCTAGCATAAGTTTCCTATATAATAGGCCTTCCAGTCAAAAGATTCTATTATTTGGTTATGCAGAATATGCCTCAGTTAACCCTACATAACATAACCCCCATAACAGGTTTTTTAAATAATGGTAACTTCATTCTTGGTTATAGTATATTTTTCCCCTTAAAACTTTGATAACAATATATAAGAATCAGTATTTTAAAAAGTCATTCAAGTATACTTTCTCCATTATCTTTCTCTCGATCTGAAAGTCTTCAAGTCTATGGTTTACACATTTTTCTCTTTATATGTTCAAATGCAATATGAAATAACCTCGGAACCACTTGGCCACATACCACATATTGTTTCCATTTCTAGTCCATGTTGAATGACCTAAAACTACAGACACCGCACCTCCTACATTTGGGTCATACCTTTGTAGAAGTACTATACCACTGATTCTTTGGAAATCCTGGTTTTAAATACCCTTTCCATATTCACATACCTTTCTCCATAAACCAAACTCCGCACTTTGGGAAATATAAATCTCCATAATCTTTATTTGACTTTTAGTAGTAGAATGTCTGATTTTTGTGATCTCTTTTTACTGACTATGCAGCACATGCCCTTAGGTGGTCTTGTATCAGTTACCTACATAACAAGTCTGTTAGTAAAAATATGCCACTATTTTTCTATACAGCATATTCCCTAGTTGGCCCTGCATAATACAGCCCCCATAACAAGTTTGTCAAATAATGGTAACTTCATTCTTGGAAAAAACTTTATCTAATGCTTTTAGACCTTTTCCCATATCATTCCTCTATTCTAGAAATTCCCAAATCACAGTTTAAATTTTTTCCCTTCCATACATGAATATGATAGTATGTTTCCAAAAAAATTATCAAGAAATTGACAGAGTATCATACCTTTGGTCAAGGCTAAATAAATTAAATTAAAGCCACAAAATGTCCTCACTACATGACTTAAAATATCACAATACCAATTTACTCACTGTATGCCTTAAAACTATATAGTATTAATGTCCTCACTGCAAGACATTAAAACTACACAGTACCAATTTCCTCACTGCATGACTTAAAACATCACAATATGATATCATAAATTCTCCTTTCTGATAAATTTTAACCATTCTTCATACACTAAATATTTATAGAAGTGGTTTTCTTATTCATGACATATGTCAGCATAAAATAGATCTTTATTATTAAAATTACTTTCCTTGGAAAAACCAACCACTGTGGTCCTGAGTCACCCAAATTTTTCCCCCTATCTATCAGTAGTAAAATTTTAAACATAAAAGTGCCCTTTTTATTGACTATGTAGTACATGTCCTTAGGGGGCCTTGCATAAGTTGCCTACATAATAGGCCTATCATCCAAATGATGTCATTAATTTTCTACGAAACAAATGCCCCAGTTGTCCATGCATAACATAACCCCCATAATGGGTTAGTCAAATAATGGTAACTTGGTTCTTGGAAGAGAATCCTCTTATATTCATGTAGGTTTTAAATTTGATGGCCATAAAAATCATGGCTCAATATTTCCCTTGGAATTATTTAAATAATATCAAAGTAATTCTTAGCCACATATTCTTGTTTAGGAACTAATTTAAAATTTTATGGTCAAATATATTCAACCCTAAATATTATCCCTTTATAGTCCAACATGCATGACTCTAAACTTCCAACAACAAAAGACTTGGTACTCACTAGATTGAGAACCTTCAAAGGGAAATCTAGACAAAATTTGAGTCCCAACTCACCAAATGTACTTTTTTTGTATGATTTACGAAATATTGAGAAATAATAAAAAAATCAAAAGATATAAAATTTGTGGGGTTGTCCATATAACCCTAGAAAAAATTAAATTATGCTCATTTAGGTCCATTGGCTTAATAAAAAAATTCTGAGCACTCTATTCTTATCATTGTAATCATAGTTGTCTAACATAAAGATTTAATGATTAAAAAAGAGAGGTAATCATCATTATTACATTTAATATTTCAATTATGGAAAATAGGAATTGGAGACACGAAATACTTTTCATTTTTATGGAATCATAGGGACATCCACAAAACAAAGCCTCTCTATCATGCGTCAAAATAAACTCTCAATATGACTCTTGATTTGTTGAACAGCTTCATAAGCCTTATCAGATGTTTGTTAAAGTTGATATAGATTAGCAACTCTAGTCTCCTCAACCTAACGAAGTGCTTCCTTAGTTTTTGAAATGGTGTTTATCCCTTCTAATTGGGTTTCTCCCAATTTCTGATTTAATTGATCAAGTTTTTTATGAACAACATCCAATTTTTGTTGAAGATATAACAACTCCTACAGGGATTCTATGATTTTTTGGCTAATTTCAACAGATTTCGTCTTTTGATTTGCCTCTGCCTCAGCTATTGTAGCTTTAAAGCCCTCAATATTGATAAGTCATTTAGCCTCTTCAAAATCTGTTCACAACTTATTCTCCTGCTCATGTCAGCGAATTATTTCTTTTATAGCATAATGGACTAGTAGATAATTAAACCCACCAAATCCAAATACACAGAATAATTCTAGGAGTTTGAAAAAATGGGACAGTAGTTCATATAAAGGATTCTCATCAATTATGCTCTAGATATGCTTCCATGTCTTCTTATGTGCCATGACAAGAGCATATTGCATCTCTAAGTTTTAATATGAGTCACTACTATGAGGTAAAATGTACTCCGGGAATAGATCACTAAAAGAGATTCCTTGTTCTACTTCTCTCGGAATAGTAGAAGCTTCACCTTCTGATCTGGGAGCTGATAAACCTAAAATGTTAAATCAAGGTCATTTTAATTTTCAAATGGAAGAAACAGACATGATTCAGAGGGTGATTATATTTACCAAATAATATGTTAGCTAATTTATTGGATTCATCAACTGTATTCTCAGCTTCAGTGATTTGAGAATATGTTTCTAGAGAAGGGGTATTTCCCGAAGTTTTCTCAGTTATTATATTTGAAGGCTCTAGAGCATCTCTTGATGGAGCATCCTCTATAGGTATTTCTCTAGCTCTAGCATAAGGATAGAGTGAAATACCATGTTCCTGAAGAGTCTTTGAAACATTTTTTACAGATAAAGCAGTATAAGGTGAACTTTGATGTAAATAATCAAGTAAATAAGAACACTTGTGTGTGTAAAATGAAATAATAAGTACTAAAGTCCTAGAAATTCCTCATGAAAATTCCCAAACTCTATGATGGAACATGGAATGCCAATATTTGGATTAAGGGCTTTCATCATTTTAGTGTATGTGACTTGGAATGTTATAGCATCCTCACCATTTAAGTTATCCAACAAACATTGGTTGATGTCCAAATTGGCTTCGCTGACATTTTATTCCCTTGGATCTTCAATTGGTACAACAACATCAGGTCTTTCTAGTTTTGGGACAATATCATTATTTATCTCAGATTTCCCAAGATCCTCATTCTTTTCTTCTAGAGCAATAGGAATATCATTATTGATTATTTTAGGATCCACTAACGAAAGAAACTGGGGAATGTGTTTAATCTTACTGTGTCTTTCCACTCTCTCAGTATATCCCAGAGTGGGTAAATCTGAATCTTTTGATGATTTATCTAATAAGATATCAGATTCATCATCATGAACTTGGGTTTCTCCTGGGGTTTCCTTTTCTGGTCTAAAATAATCAACTCTTAGTCCCTTGAGATAAGAGAGTGACACAGATTCTGTAAGAGGAAACATGATTACCAAAGTGTGTTGAGAAAAATACATTCCCTATGGATAGTATAAATACTTACTCCTTCGAAAAACACTTCGAATCTCTCTCATTGCTCTTTGGCATTACTTTTTGAAAACATGGGGAGAAATTGAAACACTCCTCTTGGCAGGAGAAACTTGAGGTAATGGTTGAGGATTATCTGTCGCCATTACCCTAGTCATAATTCTCGCTCCTGGAGAAAGTTATGAAGACTTAGGAAGATCATTCATTACATCAATGAGAGAGCCTACAGAACCATACTTTGGTAATTCGAGAACTGGTTCAGATCTTCCTTCCCTACATTCAAGCTGCACAAATACATTTTGAGCAAGATTAATGGTGATGAATGGTAAAGTATAGTTGAGACAAAAGAAAAGGAAAATACATTCTCAGTATTAACATAAATATCCCACTCCTCCTCAGAGTCAATAATTACCCCTTCATGTACTCCTAAGTCCGTCATAATAGATACTCATATAGAGGCTGGGATTTGTTCGTCAATTGCATATATAAAAGACTCCAACATTGTAATATACTTCTATACATAAACCAAGTTATTATCAAGATTTTAATCAGAAGGTTCCTTAATGTCACCAATATCTGTTATTCGAATGCCATGCTAGAGGAATGCCCATGAATCCTGAAGATCATAGTTCACACTCTCCCAGTGAAGAATGGTTGAAAGTCACACATAATTCAATCTTTTATGGTTAATTGTGGAGGAGATTCAACACCTTCTGGCTGGTAAGACTTTTCATGCCTCCTTTCTTCTTCAGTATGTTCAACATATAGAATAGAAACCTCTGTTTGATGGTGGATACTAGATCACCTTGGCATTGGAGGTATTGCGTCTCTAGCCCAGGTCTTCCTGATATACCAATGGAAAAGATGTTTTGAGGGCTCTGAAACCTCTGAAACTTCCGTATCATCTCTAGCCTTGGACTTCTTACCATGATTTCCATGTGCAGCAGTTTTTATAGCTGCCACTCGATATATTCCTTTTGTCAAATCCCCTTGAGGATATGAAAGAGCCCAATCTTTGGCATATCCAGCTTCCAATCCAATTGATGCATCTGATGGAGGCAATGTAATTGACAATTTGGATGCCTCTAAAGACACTAGAATCCATAATTTTCTCAGTACCATTGGGTGCTTATCATGTCTAACATACGTAGGTGAAAAAGTGTTTGATTGTTGAAAACATCTGAACTGATGAGCAAACCAGTAAGGAATGTAAGCCTCATAGATAATTTCACCATCAATTCTAGTCGATAATACACCATCCTTGAATTCCATCATATAATATCGTAGCTCATAATTATTTTCATTTCCATCATCAATAAATGTTCCAATTGGTGGGTTACCAAATGAAAAGAAGTTGAATTCTCCTGAGACATTCATTGCCTTTAGCACCACATCAGGTCTCATGTTTAGAGGCTGAATACCAGAAACTTTATGTAAAAATGGGGTGAATCGACCATTGGGAACTCTAACAAAATTCAACACTGGGTATGAAGAAAATGTGCTGCAATCCATCCCCACAACACTTGGAATGGCCCTGAAACTCTATATAGTGCCTTACCATTGTATAAATGTAGCATAAGATGGTAATTTTTTGCCAATATAGGGGTTCCTAACCCAATATAATTCCCTTCTACCAATTTAGCTGCAATGAAAAAAGTCTCTGATCTTACACCACCTTCGGATTCATGGACTAGAAGCAAATAAACACTTAGCCACATAGCAAGGACGGAAGCTAAGTGTACCTTTTCATCTATATCAGGTTTTACTGTATATCACCAGTGATTATAGTCACCTCTTTCCAGTGTAGGCCAATATGTGCTTGAACTACCTTGGTTATCTACAGAAGGACAAATAGTAGGACATCCATAGGTTGGACCTTTCTCTATTGTTGGTTCTAAGAAGGCTTCCATCCACACTTTGGCATTAATATATTTCTTATCTTTGTGTAAATTAATCACTATTTTAAATAATTTGTGGGCCAGTGGTGGTGTTATGGTAGCATCACACCATGCTGTAGTAGGTGGAATAAAGTAATTATACATTTCCCCAAGAATGGGAATTCAACTATTTGGTAAATATCCTAGAGACCAATACCAAATTCACCATGCGTAAAATGGAAGGAATTCATTTATAGACACCATCAACTCAGTAATTCAGGAATGAAATCATTTTTATAAACATAGGTTTTCCCCATTAAAATTGCTTCATAGATATGAACGTTTGATAACTCTTTCCAGAATTCTACACAAGTCTGACGCACCTAGAATGCCCACATCCACTCGGGTTTAACACCTCCTCTAGAAAAAAGATCCCAATCTTCCTTCCAATCATTTTATTGATCTGTTTGAGAATCCTGAAAAGTGGAATCATAGCAATACGGTCTTGGCTCTACAACGTGATCCTTCATATCGAGAGTGAAACCACTATGATGAAGGTTGAAACTAATAGGGACTGTTTCTTCATGTACTGGAAACCTCCTTGCACTAACATTCATGCAGTTACATTTGGATTATTGAAGAAAAAAAATTATTTGGAAATTAATTCGTAATTGATTGAACATGGGAATCTTGAAAAATATGATGCCTTCATAGGGGTAAGTAAGGACTTTGTGGATAATCATACCGGTACATAATTAAACCCTTCCATAGCTTAGGAAGATTACTTTCAACAACATCATAATAGTCCGGTTTGATAATCTTCACCATTTCATTTTGACGAGCCTTAGCTTCTACAATATGGTTCATCAAATGAATAATTTTTCTTTCAATATAATTACCAAACTTTCCCTATTATGTTGGATTTTTTAAGAGGAAGATCAAAAAAATTGGCAAAGGACACTGTTCACATAGGTCCTTAGACTAGGTCCATCACATAGGTCCTTTGATGAGGTCTGTTGTGTAGGTACTTAGAAAAGGATCCTAGCGCAACTCCTTCAATGAATTCCTTTGGCATAGCTCCATCTCTTAAATAATTTTACCTTGAATAAATTTCAAGGGAATTATTCGAGTGTACAATGTGATGGGGCTAGGAGAATGAGCTACGCAACGAGTGTTGTAAAATTTTGAAGGCACAGGTGAAGAAAACTGTTGAGGATCAAACCTATTTATATCCCTCTAAAGATCTATGCAACTTACATATGTGAAATACCTATGCGACATCACTCCACACCATACCTCCATGTCATACCTTCGTGAAATAGCTTCATGGAAAACCTACGCTATTCAGCAATGTACTCATGGTCTTTTCCTCCCAAGACTACCTCCGGACTTGACCCTCTTTCTAACAGGATCCAATCCTGAGGGGGGGATTTTGTTGACACTACATAATAATACAAAAAGATCATGGAGATAATTGTGGATATCTTAAAATCCTAATACAAGGTTTGAAGAGTTCAAGAAAAGTCAAAAAATCTAAAAGACCTGCGCGGCAGAGCTACGTGACAGACCAGCGCAGCAAACCTGTGCAGAAGAGCTGTGTGGAAGAATACTTTCTATACCCCTACACAGAGGACATGTGCAAAGGACCTATGTGGATGGAACTTCCTTTGACCAGGCCCATCTATGCCTACAAATAGAGCCCTTAGGCTCTCCATTTTAGGGATTGAAAAAGTTGAAAGACTCTCTGACGCTCCCATTTCATAGCTCTTTCGCTTAGATTCCTCAAATTGTCTCAGGTAGCTCTCTAAAACCTGAGAGAAGAGATAATTAAATGGGATAAGAATGTTTTGAAAGTTTTATACATTTTTTACAGAGGATTGGTTCTCCTATGTGAAACACATTTCTCAGTCATCATTCAAATCTGTGCGGCATACCTGCGTGCCACTACTACGCGGCATACCTGCGTGCCACTGCTGCGTGGCATACTTAGGTGGTACATTAACATGGGGTACCTACACGGCATACTTGTGTGAGGTACATACGTGGAAGAGCTTAGTATAAATCCTATATACCAACTCAATTACCCTCTTTAAAATCCATTCATGGTAGGTTATCTCTTTCCTCGGTTCCCTTATATGAAAGGGACTAAGTTGAAGCCACCAGCAAAACCTCCTAACTTATCAAACCTTTGGAAAAGGCACATCAGTGTGTCTCCTATTTTGGGTTTGTATTTCCATAGTCATAGATTTCCAATATTTGTTTTATAAGGGATTTAGGATACATTGAGGGTTTTTGGGTTTGTATATCCACAGTCACATGGACTGTTTTCCCAAAAATGGTGTTGGGAAGTGCCCAGTTTGGAGGATTAGGGTTTGGGTTCTATCCTTCCCTTTTCGTCTCTGAGACTCAAAACCTCAGGTCACTGGTAGGGAAGGTATGATTCACACTTGATTTTCCATGAAAGTAAAGGAGAATTATCCTTCCACAACTAGGATCAATTTTAGGGAAACAATCTTGGAATAAGCCTCTATATTTTCTTGCATGAGGTAGCATCAATGCTCCTCCATTCTTCTTCAGTGCCAAAGACCAAAGGGAAGATGCGCATAGAGACTCAGGTTACCCTTTACATCCCCTATTGCACTTTTTCACCATGGGAATATATCCTGGTGTAATACCTTAACTGTCATTCTTTCTTCCTTCTATTTGGACCCTTTTCCAATATGAAGATAATAGAGGGATGACTTGTCGACTTTCCCTCTTAACGGGTCACCTCGCCCTCTTCCACCAGTGGTGGAGGAAAAATTTGAAAGTGTGGATGCCTTTGTTGAATCTCTAACATCCTCTTATTTCTCACACCGAGCATGACTCACGTGGGATTAAATATTTTTCATGGTCACAACATTTGCACAAGTGAAGGATGTACAAGAAATCTGATTCCTGTTCAAACCAGGATACGTAGGAAGCCCTATTAGGGCCCAAGCTCACTGGATATCCTCTTCAAGAATCTAACCCTAATTTCCTTAATCTGGGCATCCTCCTTAGTAATAATCCCCAAAGTAAACCCTCAAATCACCAAGGCATACTTTTTAGGAAGTAATCCCAAACTCATTTTTCTCAAAGGACTATACTCTCCTATGAGATCTAATCAAACTATGTAGGCTTTGATTCCCATTTATATGAGATACATAGGAAGCCTCCTTGAGGTTCAAACCCCAGTACCTTAAATAAACCATGTTCTACTTGGGACATATTCCCAACAGGTTCTGATCCTACTTGGAAACCCATATTCATTCCAAGTTCATTGGGGTGCTTTAGTATAAGTCTCACACTATGTTTAGACTAATCTTCTTTTGCTTAGATGTTCATAACACATTAAATTAAACTGTATGACTAGGTCCTTATCACTTGACATTAAAATGTATGATGTGTCCCATTCAGTGGCACTGAACTATGAATGTTCTGATTCTTTTTAAAAGGATATATAGGTAGCCAATTTTATGGGCACAATCCCAAAATAAAACCCAGCCTTCATCTCCCTAGATGACAATAAATTCCAGAGTGCCCCAATGAGTGGCTTAAAAATCAGTATCATCATAACAATGATTAAAATAATCTTGAAATAGTATATTATAGGATACTATTGATGGTGAATCTTTAATACATATAGATATATCCATTAATGATGAACCTTGAATGCATACCGATGATTCTAAATTATACACATGTTAATAAGTGATTGTAAATTCCAAGGGAAACTTATGTTATTCTTGTTGAATTAATAAGGATCCATGAAAATATCTTAAATTTACAAAGAGAGTCCTGAATGAGACAATAATTTCCCCCAAAAGGGTGTGATGTGTTTGACCTCCCATCCTCTAGACCAATATACATTCCTATGTATCGTGAAGTTCAAACTTAACGAACGCTTGACTTTGGAAAGTAGGTCCCCATTGGATAAACAACTATTGGAAGTTTTTGGTTCCATAAATAAATCTAATAGAAACCACCTAGAAGCAGTGATTCTTAAAACTGGAATACATGTTTCAAGGAACTACCAAACAGGCATATGAATTAAACTTCATATGGCCTGTAAGGGACGCCTCTAGATATTTCATGAACACTGAAAGCAAGGTGGATCGCTTCTTTAGTGGACTAAAACTGAGTCTATGAAAATCATTAGTGATTCGAGCCGTCGAGAGTTATAAAAAGATTTCCCACTGTTCCCTCAAGGTTAAGATGGAAATTGAAGACTCTCAGTTGTTTTAGGGGCCCAGTGACAAGAAGAATAAAATGGATAATAACATGGGTGGTTCATCAAACGAATCCCATGATGGAAAGAATCTTGACCTTTCCCCTTGTAAAATTTTTGGGAAGAAGTATTCTGGTAACTGTTTGAAGGGATCCAAGAATTGAATCAAATGTGGGAAGTTTGGTCATCTGGCCAAGAACTACCAAAGGGATATGAAAAATCCAACTAATGTGGAAGAAGAAAGGAAGATTTATAGAAACACTCATCCTTATGTGTAGTTTTACAATTTCGAGGAGCATGGAAATTATGAAAACAATTTCCCTCAGATGAGGTTTGTTGAAGGAAATCAACAAAAACCTCCAAGGCAACAAGGAAGGGCTTATGCTATCACTACTGCTGAGATGGAGCCAAACAACTATGTGGTAATAGGTATGCTAGTTATTCATTCAATAATGGGGAATATATTATTTGATTATGGTTCTATTTATTCTTTCATATATTGCAAGTTTAGTAGAACTATTCAAAAACCACCTCAAAATTTGGAGGAAAAGTTATTCGTGAGAACATACAATGGGGAAAGTATTGTGTCCATGGTTTATAACTCCTCCCCGGTTAACATTTTTTGGACTGAAACTCCTAGAAAATCTCTTCATAATTTTTTTAGTGGAGTTCAACAGTATCTTGGGCATGGATTGAATATATTTATACAAATCCATATTTAACTTTCGGGAAAGGGAGATCACTTTTTTACATCCCAAAGCTTCCTCCGATTCATTACATGTGTAATGAAGAAGATGAATCTTTTTTAGAATCGTCATATCAAGTGTGGATATTTCTGCCTTGTGAGAATGCATATCTAGCTCAAATGATTAATACAAATGAGAGAATAATGATTGAAGACATGCCTATTGTGAGGGATTACATTGATGTATTCCTTGAAGAGTTTCCTAGTCTTCCTCCTAACTGAGTGGTTGAGTTCTCAATTGAACTTATCCCAATATCTCTGCCTATTTCAAAGACACCTTATAGAATGGTCATTATAGAGATAGAAGATCTGAATTAACAGTTATAGGAGAATATGGAGAAGGGTTTTAAATGCCCGAGTGATTTAATGCGGGGTGCACTAGTTCTCTTCATCAAGAAGAAGGACAGATCAATGAACCTCTGTATTGATTATCGTGTGATCAATAAAATCATGATAAAGAATAAGTATCCACTTCTACAGATAAATGACTTGTTCGACCAGCTTCACGGGGCTAGTTATTTCTCTAAGGTGGACCTTCAGTTGGGATATCAAAAATTAAAGGTGAGGAAGGAAGATATTCCCAATACTGCCTTTCAAACGTGGTATGGAAACTATGAGTTCATAGTGATTCCCTTCGGAATCACTAATTATTCAGAAATTTTTATGGATTTATGGAATTGAGTCTTTAGAGATTACCTCAAGAAATTTGTGGTAGTCTTTATTGATGATATTCTGATATACTCCAAGAGCAAGAAGGAACATGAGGAGCATTTGAATACTCTGTTAAAGGCATTGGAAAGGGAGAAGTTGTATGAAAAGTATAGTAAATGTGATTTCTCGATGGAGGAAGTATCATTATTGGGGTATGTTATCACCAACAAAGGGATATCTATAGACCCTTCCAAGACAAAGGCAATTGAAGAGTGTCCCATGACAACATATGTAATAGACATCCATAGATTTTTGGGTCTAGCTGGGTATTATAGATGATTTTTGAAGAACTTTTCATGATTTTCAAACCCAATAACCAAGATGATATGTAAGGGATTAATGTTTTTCTGGACTCAAGAATGTGAAGACTGTTTCAAGGAGTTGAAAAAGAGGCTTATCATTACGCCAGTACTCACACTCCCAACAAGTGGAGAACTCTTTGTTGTGTATATTATTGCTTCAAAGAAGGGATTAGGTTGTGTGATAATTAAAAATGATAAAGTGATATCCTACGCCTCAAGTCATCTCAAAATCCATGGGAAAAACTATCCCACGCATGATCTGGAGTTGGCGGCTGTGATGTTTGTGTTGAAAATCTGGTGGCATTATCTCTATGGGGAGAAGTGTGAGATATATACTGACTAAAAGATTCTAAAATATATATTCACATAGAAAGATCTTAATATACGCCAGTAAATATGGATAAAACTCATCAAGGATTATGAATTCTCAATCCACTACCATCCCAGTAAGGCAAACAAGGTGGAAGATGATCTAAGTAGAAAGGATCATGCATCTTTATCAACGATGAAATTTGAAAAGGATCTAATCTTCTTAGATTTTCAAAGGATGGACATGGGAATCATTAAGGGAGGAACATCATAAATTATTTCTCAAATTTTTTCTCAAGCATCCCTCTTGGATAAAATAAAGGATGCTCAAAGAAAAGATGTGGAAATTCAGAAATTGGTGGAAGCTATCAGAAATAGGAAATCCTCCAACATCAAAATTATTGAGGAAGGAGTTGTAAGATTTGGGACACGACTATGTGTACCATCCAATATAGAGATATAGAAGGATATATTGAATTATTCACATACCATGACCTTCTCTATCTAGCTAGGGAACATAAAGATGTATCGATATCTCTACGAAAACATTTGGTGGGGCAATATGAAAAGGGAGATTGCTGAATATACATCAAAGTGACTTGTCTATCAGAAATTGAAGGTTGAGAGGAAAAAATATAATTGGATGATGCAACCAATAACCATTCCAACATGGAAGTGGGAGAACATTACCATGGACATTGTCACTAGACTTCCAAGGACATCTAGAGAAAACAATACTGTATGGGCTGTAGTGGATTGTCTTACAAAGATAGCTCACTTTATCATGATTTGAGAGGACTTCTCATTGGATCAACTTGCACGGATTTACATCACAGAAGTTGTAAGGCTACATGGATGACCACAATCTTTTGTATCTGATCATGATCCAATATTCACCTTGAAGTTCTGGAAAAGTCTCTAACGTGCTCTAAGCACTGAACTGAACATCAGTATGGCCTATCATCCTCAAACTGATGGACAATCTGAGAAAAATATTATAACACTAGCAGAAATGTTGAGAGCGTGTTCTATGGAATTCAAAGGAGGATGGGACCAACATCTTCCACTGGTTGAATTCTCTTAAAACAACAGTTTCCACTCGAGTATCCAAATGGAACCATATGAAGCCCTTTTTGGGAAAAGGTGTAGAACACCGGCGTGTTGGGATCAAGTCGATGAGAATAAGCTCCTAGGACCTAAAATGGTCAAAGAAATGGTGGAGAAGCTGAAAACCATTTATCAGCATATCAAGGAAGCCCAAATTTGATAGAAGAGTTATGCAGATAACCGTCAACGAGACCTTGAGTTCAAAGTTGGAGACATGATATTTCTATGCAGATATCCATGGAAGAAGGTTATGGGGATTGGGAAGAAAGGGAAGTTAAGTCCCAGGTACATTAGCCCTTTCGATATCCTTGATCGAGTCAGAGTTGGGGCCTATCGACTGGAACTTACACCTACCATGTCGAAAGTACATGATGTCTTTCATGTATCCCTCTTAAGAAATTATATACCATACCCTTCACATGTACTCTCTTCATAGGTGGTACAGTTGAAGGATGATCTTTCTTATATGAAGTAGTCAGTGAAGATCTTTGATCATAGAGAAAAATTTCTATGCAACAAGACTACTCGTCTGGTCAAGGTACTATGGAGAAACCATAAGTACAAAGAGGCAACATGGGAACTGGAAGAAGCAATGAAGGAAAAGTACTCCCACCTGTTTTTGGCTTAGAATGTAAATCAAAAAATCAAGGGCGAAATTTCATAAGGGGGGAAGAATGTAACGACCCAATGTTTTTCAATAGAAATTCCATTCTTATAAATATGTCATAAAATCACATGAAAACACAACATAATAAACTACTACGTGATAAGTGACCTTTAAATATGATTTTGTCACTTCTGTGTCTGGAATTTCAAAAATTTGTCCTACACGGCTACAATCAGTAAATTATTTGGAGTCCGATAAGAAAAAATTAATTTATGGTGAATGGTAACCTACCCTTATGAATAGTAACATACCCTTATGAATAGTGACATAACCTAATGAATAGTGACCTTACCTATGATAATATAAAAATAATATTCAAGTTGAAAGTGTGATATACCAATATTTTAGAATAAGTAAATGAATGTTTTAAAACTAGTTTTTGATAATAAATTATGATTTTAATTAAATATTAAAATAATAATATATAGAAAATTATTTTAAAAAAATGGACTTCGTTTTTGGTTTCTAAACATCGAAAAATGGTTAGGGTGAATTTTTGGGATTTTTCTGAAATACATGAATTTTTGATGAATAGTAAAATGTGATAATTTACGATAAATGCTAAATAAGGGATTTATTGAGTAATTAATGATGATCTGGTGATGTAATCCCATTTGGTTCGAATTAACATGCATTTTTTACTATTCTTGGTCATGTAATACTTACTATTCATTGTCTTGTGAAGAAATAATAAACTAATGATTAAAAATTTATTAAAACTCCCCTCCCCTCCACTATAAAAACCCCCCTCACTCCCTCTTCTCTACACTACTCTCAAGCCTAGTTCCTTGCCAATATTCTGACCAAATCTCTCTGTAATCTCCTTCCCCATGCCCAAAACCTCCTAGCCTCTTCAAAATACCAAAACCTCTCATGTTAAGAGGTTCTCAAAGGAGGAAGTCTCAAGAGGTAAATTCCTCTTTCCAATTCCTTCATTTCTTTAAAGTTCTTTTCTTTTTGGTTTCTTTCCTCACCTACCTTCACCCAAATATCATGATAACTCCAGTAACATACATGTACTAGAATTTTTTATGATAATGAAATATTTCATTGTCTTGTATCTTTTCCCCACCTTTTATTTGAATGAAATGAAAGCACCGTTTGAGATGTGCTAATTTAGCACATTCAAGGACAATAGTTTATCAATTTCTATTATTATCTATAATTCTGGTCATGAAACCATTTTTGTTATAGTTGAACCACATTATAATAGAAGTAATATATCCTATTTTTTCTGTAATCCTTTTGTACAAATGGTATTAATTTATAATGTCAAACATGTTCTTTGTAATCAAACCCACCGATTAACAAAAACGGTTGTCACTATGGTTTTATATAATAATTCGACTTCACTCTAAGTAACCAAATTAAATTTAAAACCATGTAATCTCTTATATGTTAAATAATATCATATAACTTCAATTCTGGACAACCACATTAATCTTACATGTTTATCCAAACATGAATATAACCAAACTAGTCATTAAAACCAAGTAAAAAAACGAGCCCAAACAATGAAATTGAACCTCATAACCAATAAAAATGGCTATAAATGAACTTAAAATTATTATAAAAACCAATTAAATATATAATAGGTTTTTTAATTATTAATTAATAAACCTAATTTGTTTATTCAGGTCTTTAATAACAAATGGAGAACACAAATAGATTTAAGGTAAGGGATCCTCTCCTTTTTACTATTAAATCAAGATTATCCTCTATGATATGACTTTTTATGTGTAATTAATAATGATGGGGTATGATTATGCATCTCCCCCATACATCCCTAATGTTTTCTATGTGATTATAAACCCCTTTTATCTCTCATCAATCCCTCTTAGGTACACCTGATACTATGCCGATAAACCGTAACGAATTCAACCTGAACCTTCATTGTTATTTCGAGTTTCCTTATACATATTTATATCAAAATGGTATTATATAATTTTTTATATAAATATTCTAAATTCTGTTTAGTTTTAAAAAATTCATTTATGAAGACCCCTTCATCACTCTCTTTCGGGGATATACATGTTTTTAAATGATTCCCTCCTTAGAACTTTCCGATAAGAAAAACTATTTTAGGGGAACTTCCCAAATTTTTACCCAATTTCAAGTGAACTATATCCTATGTTTTAAGACACAATTGTCTTTATAAAATAATCCTTTTTTATAAAAACATTTTTGGTTAAATTCTGGTTTTATATAAAATATTTTCTTCATTTCTATTTTAAAAGCTCTATAGTATTTTCCTTAAAACCGCAGAAAAATGTTTTAATGATAATGTTTCTCAAATACATTTCTTATATGTTGTCACTTATAGTTGACACCACATACCATGTTATATTAATATTTAACCTTATTAATTTCCATATATGTTCTAGTCTCCTTATTTCATGGACACTTTCGTGATACGCTCATTGGTTATGCTTTATGTCATGATTGTGGTACCCAATTCTTTCCATCGGTATCCTTATGTTTATGTATATTTTATTATGTATTATTATTTATGTGGAAAGAATATTCATGAAAATTTTGAGATGGTTTCACCCATATAGAGCTTCAATTCATTGGGTAAAGTTAAGTCTCATGAGATGCGATGCGAAACGGGATTGGCGGTTAGCCTTAACCCATACTAAAATGGGAAACAAGATTGGTAGTTAGCCTTGACCCATACTAGAATGGGAAATGGGATTGGCGGTTAGCCTTGACCCATACTAAATACATGTTGTATGATTCTTCCTCATTTATATGATTCTATGTTTATATGATTCCATGCTTATATGATGGGATTTTAAATGTTCCATGCTTTGGATATCATTATGTCATGTCTCCTAACTCATGTGCTTAAGATGTATCCTTATGTTCATTCCCATACTGGGATTTTCAGCTCATCCCTTTGTTCATGTGTTCCCCAGGGTACCCTATACAGATGTAAGGGATCAAAGGATGTTAGGATCTATTTATGGAGATTATATAAAGAAATGTTTTTTAGCCCCCTATTTTATGTTTTATGTACCTAGCCTTCCAAGACACTAGACTTAATGATCATTGGATTCTACTCTAATGTATAATTATGCTTAAAATAGTGTAATTTTATATTTAAAAGGCTTGGTTCAATATAATTCCTGCCCAGTAACTATTCAAAGTGAGTTGGTCCAGGACATTACAAAGTGGTATCAGAGCTATTTTATTTTGTTTTACTATTTTTGGGAGTTAGTAGATAGGATACATAGGATTGTGTTGGAGCTTATAGTAGAACTCAGACTAGTGTGTTTCAAAAACTCTTTCCAATATAATTTCAGGTCACCATGGGTATGATATTGATGTTTTTGGATTGAAATTCTATAGTTTTTGAGATTTTCACCTTGGGTGACACACATATGATTTGGGATTTATAGTTTATGTGTTATTGGTTTTCAGCTCATGGACCATTTGTAAGAGGTAAAGTTTTGAGTTTGACTCTTTATATATTGAGAGGAAACATGAATCTCAAACATCATGTTAGTCATATAGGATTCACAATATATAGGCTTACTAGTGATATTGTTTTAATGAATATTCAGGCTCGACTATTTAAAGTTTCAATAACTTCTTATATAGTGTTTTTTTATATAAGTACTTGCTTGTATTCTAGTCAGTTGGTCTGACTTATAAATGTAAGTTTTATTCTGGTGGAAGGTCTTATAGATTCTATATTGATGAAGGTGGTATAATCCCTTCATCAATGGATGTGTATAAACCCCAAGAGTTTAGTAATTTGAGTTCAACTTCCCAAGGAAGAACCCCTTGAGAGTGATTTTGTCTTCGATTTTGGTTATATAAAATTCCAATAATGACATATATAGTGTTTTCCTGAATAGCCTGGAATGATACTCTACTAATACAAACCATTAGACTATGTTTTTATGGAATTTTTCATATATAATGACCCTTATGGTTATGGACCTCATGATGGGATTTTTGTGATTCTCAAAGGATAAGTATCGTAAGAGGATTCTTGGAGAGGATTGGTACCTTGTGAGTAGACAATTTTCCATGAGATTCCTGATAATTGTGTTGCAAGACCCTTTAGTGGGTGGTTTGAATAGTGACACATGATGTTTTATATGGGTCCCATGAGTTGCTGGCTTGTCACATTATTTACTATAGTTTGATCAAAAAAATATAATGTAGTATGTCTCTTGTTTGTTACCCTATATTGGGTTATTTGACATGTGGTGAGTGTTTTTTAGATGAGAACCTTGTGGTGTTGTCATGGGTTATGGCCTTAGGCAAGGTTGTCTAACCTAGTGAACCTGATGTGGGAATCATAACTTTGGACTAAGATGGATACTTGGAGACCATATACATGTCTTGGAACTTAGAGGGTTTTTTTAGGTTTCTTGGGAGGGAAACGCATTAGAGGATTAAAATAGGGGTAATGTTTTTCATTAATTAAGAGAATCATTACAAGGTGCTTAGAGTGTGTGGCTGGTGCATGGGAGGTACATCCATGTTTGAATCGTGTGAATAATGATTCCATAGTGGTACTTGAATGTGGGGTCACTTTGAGTACTACTGTTGTGGTATCAAAATTTTATTATAAGGGTAAGACCATTCGAGTGCCTTACCCTATGGTTTTAGGTGAATTTATTAAGTGGTGAGAGCATGGGTGAATGCTCTTGGATTTGGTATGGTGATGGGTGGCATAAAACCATGTAGATAAGATTGATACACCTTTGCGAATGGGTGGATTCCAATGTTTTAGGAATGACACTTTTCTAGTGAGTAATCATGAGTCAGGTTATGACATCAGTGAAGTTTCATTTTTGAAGAGGAGTACCAAAACAATCCTTGTTAACTGGAGATAACATGTCAAAATGGGAATAATTAATGTTCAGGGATGGTGAGCCTTAACATAATTATTATTTTATGCTCATTTTGGAAAAGAGAACTTGTGACGCCTTGGGTTTCAAGGAGTTTACATGAAAGAGGCATGGCCTACTATTGAATTAGTCTTGTGGGCCTTGTTTGGTTGTAATGTGACTAACATAATTATGAGTGAAGTTCCAAGGTTTTGGTGTTATAGGGCCATAAAACCATTTAATTTGGAAGTAATTTTAATTATAACATAATGGTCATGCATTGAGCCTATTTAATTCAATCAGTGATGATCATGAGACTGATGAGAATCGATGGAAATTTTGGATGAATGATTGCAGGAGAGGTGACCCAAAACATTAAATGAAATAGAGGAAGTGACATGTCAAAATTGGATACTTGTAAATGGATTGGATGTGGTGACACAATTTATATTGGAGAAAGTAAGGAAATGTGATACAGGTGATGCAATGAGCATGGCTTGGGGGAATCAACATGTGTGTTTGGATGTGGACCTTTGTAGTAGCACTTAAGGAGTGGTTTTACTTAAATCCATGTGGTGTAAAGTTCACCAGTGGCCAGTAAGGGTAGTTACTCTCATTTTGGTTTGAAATTGCAGAGGGATCCAAGAATTATGTGCTTCTGCATTAGAAATAGGTGATCATCTATGTATTTACTTGGTACTTGCAAATGCACAGGTTTGGCCTTTTCCATTCATCACATTTGGGGATAGATATGATGTGGTTTGTGGTGATCTAGTTTCGATCCAGTGAGGTGATAAGAAGGGTGATCCTATGGTGGGGGTTGTGGTGTTGGTTGCATGAAACATGACCCCATGAGTGTATGATCATGGTTTAAGGTGAATGGATGGTAGACAGTTCTGATGGAAATTCGGAGCCAACAACCAAGTGAGTGCCTAATTTGAGTTAGGTCTTCTTTATGTCCAGAGTCCAAGTGTGGGTGTCAAAATCGCTATGAAGATAGAATGATACAAGGTTTTTCATATCATAAAATGGTTGATTCTCATGGATATCCTGATGTGGGTTCGGTCAACAAATGACCCAAATGAGGGAATCACACTGAGTGTCAGGCGTAGTGTGGTTGGGATGATCTAGATCCATTGGATAGAGGTCATGTCAAAATTGGTTGCTGGGACCAACAATAATGTAAAGGGTGGAGTTTCTAACCTAGGAAATTCACCATGTTTCGGGAATGGAATTCGATGATCTAGTATGGATGATCAAGGGGTGTCTCATGTAGTATGGGGACTATAGTTGAGTGTTTTGGAGATGAATTTATAGTAGGAGTCTTAGCATCAACATCGAGATTAGGGTGACTTGAGATGAACCAAACATGATCACGATGGAGAGCATCAGTTCTTGTAGTAGAGCATGATGGCAAGTGTAGACGATTGGGAATTTAAACTTGGAGTTGCACTGTGAGTTAGGCATAAAACCCAATGAATGTGTTTGAATAGTTTCAAGGTTCCTCTAATGTTATGAACCATGGTTGGGTGTTTTGGGGAATTTATCAGCGGGTCGCGTTGAGGATATTTGAGTAAAAGTCATCCAAGGGTGGTTCATATTGATTTTTCCCATACATTTGTATATGGTATGTTATAAACCCTATCAAGCACATCATATGGGATGCAACAAGAGTGTCCTAGGCATTTGATGGGGATTTTGAGTAAAATTTGGGATCCAAAATGGATGATGGGTATGCATTAATATTGATTTAGTATCAGGGGAATCAAGTTTTATTAGTTATAGAATGGTTTCTATGCTCATGATTAGGCATGGTATGTTGCAATCTAGGCTAAGAGTGTTGTGTCAATTAAAAGAAAATGTGGATATATTTTGGGATGGTTGGTCTCAGGAATGTTCCTACCTAATGTTTATGATCATACTTAGTAGTGTTGTCTCATGCCTCAATAGATTAAGGACCATAAAATAGAGGTTGCACCATTAAATTGCAATTAACCTTTCAAGTTGGAGTGTGAAAATTTAAATAGAGTTTTATGATGGGAATAGATTATGAGGTTCAAGAGAAGACCACTGAGACATTTCAAGGATGAGAAGTTTTATGGTGGGGGGTTTTTAATGACTCAAATCCATATATGGATGTTTTTTAATTCAAGGGAATTTGTGTTTTTAAATTATGTATGGTAAATTTTTTTGAAAAAGGTTCAACAGATTTTTATGATGGTTTAGACACCTCAAAAGGGTTTTTTTGGATGAGGTTTTGGGGCATTAAGACTCTGTATGCACCTATTTCATTGGTGATTTGATAAGGTATGCCATTTTTTTGGTTTATTTTGAGTTTTTTTCAAATTCTAATTAAATTAATTGTGTAATTTGTGTTATTAGTTGGGTATTTGGCTCTATGTAGGTTCAAGATTGTCTCGAGGGTGGCTGAAGCCTCATTTCTTAAAGAACCGATGATGGTTGGATGCCTGATGAGTTTTTCAACTATATAATAACTTGGTTTTGGTTTAATTAATTAATTATAAATGTTATAATTAATTATTTAGTGATATTTGGATTGGGACAGGATCACAAGTGGTTGGAATGGGTTTCTGTAGGCTTGGATGTGGCTCAGTATTCCTTGTCATAACTACTGACTCATGGTAATTTTAATAAAAAAATCTTCATATAATGTAGGTGGTTCTTAGGCTTTATCCATAGTCTTTAATGATTCCAATTTCATTGTGTTGCGGGGTAATGTTGGATTCATCTAGCATTGAATTTTTTCATTTAGAAATTAAAATTCATGGAGTGTCTTTTTCCCGAGTCAAAAACTATAGACATGATGTATTAAAGTGATACAATGTCTTGGTTTTTTTTGAAACAGTCCTTGGATTTTATAATTAAAATTATTTTTTTTAAATTGAAATATGGGTTTCCTTTTGATATAGAAATTTCAAATTGTATTTTGGAAGAAAAGGTAAAATAAATGTAAATGGGTTTTGATTTGATATGAAAATGGTAAATGTCCTTCATGGTGTGTGTCCTTGGAATTTTAAATTTTTCTGAAATTATATTTGAAAATTTCATTAGAATTAAAATTTGGTAATGAGTTTTTATTGGTTTTTATACTTGAAATGAAATTAGTTTTTGTAATGGATTGGGAAATGGAAAGTGGTTTGAATTTGAATCATGCATGTTAAATGATTTATATTTCTTGCTTATTTATTATTGTGATATAGAGATGATATATGATTGCTTGCTCTATATGGTTACCCTAGGGTTAACACAACCCCTGGAGGATGCTTGGTATGTTATGGTTAACCCGAGGGTGAAATCACCCCCTGAGGGATGTGGTGAAATTATAGTTAACCAAGGTTAAACATATCCCCTGAGGGATGTAGGGATACTTATGGTAAACTCAAGGTGATCATGACCTCCAAGGGGTGTAGGGATACTTATTGTTAAACTAGGGTTAACATACCCCCCAGGGGGTGTAGGGATTCAGGGATGGGTCTATTTTCCCTAAATACTGGTTTAGACTAGAGATAGGTATATTTCACATGTTCAGGGGTGAGATGAATTCCACGATCTTTGAGACATGCTTAGAGGCATCCCAAAACTAGATAAAATAGATTTTTTACTATTCCCAAGGTGAAACTAGGCCCCATGTTAGATGTTTGTTTGTGTTTTAGTTTTAAAGGTTTAAAATGTTTTAAATCATTGTAATCATATCTATTTACCATGCAGTAATTCTTTGTGCACTGTTTATTTAGACTAGTTATATTTAAGGACATCATTTGTGGTTACCTACTAGTTATACTCAAACCCTACCTGGAATTCCATTGAACGTGGGCAGTTAATAAACTTTCACATGTTATTGTAGGCACAAGTAGGGATGAGGAATGGAAGTGGGTTTTTCATGGTTGACTGGTATGGCTTGATTAGGTTTGGAGATGAGGATATAGTATGACTCGAAGTTATATGAGATCCTTGTATCTTTTATTTATTATTCTTTATTTTGGTATTTACATGTGACTAGTTGAGTGAGTGGTATATTGTATTCTATATATTATCTTTTTTTAGCTTATTTAGTTTATTTATTCATTTTATATACTCTAAAGTTGATGATAATTATTTATTTCTACTATGATTTGGCACTCTGATAAATGAGGTATAGTATCCCCATAATACCACCCTAGACCCCTACTACTAGTCGACATCCTCTAGTGTATGGGGAGGCACACCTGAGGCCATGTAACATTATTGTATAGTTATTTTATAGAGTGATTTGGGATAGGATGTTACATGGAACAACTATATCTTGTAAATATACAAATCAAATTTTCATTTTAATCCCTATTGATGATTATTTGATCTATGATGTATGACTAATTTGGGTTTTTATAGACCCCTTCCTCTACATTTTTGATAAAAAAAATACCTCTTCATATACCGAAATCCTCCACACTAGAAATAGTAATCATAAAAATAATTCCTATATTATTAAAATCTACCGAATGACATTATTTAATGTGTTCCATTTGATAAATTTTGGCTAGAGAAATTATATTTTGAGAACGTTCCACCTTTCCACAATGATAGAACATGATACAATGTGCATTATTGTGTGTCATTTCTGCAGTATTGACTATCGTCTAGTTTTGTTGATTTCTCTTATCCTGAGTTCTACCTAAATCAACCTTCATATTTAAAGTGGGTGCTATTTTCTTTGTGTCAAACACCACTAATTTCTATTTTCTGATCAATAACCTTACAATATTTATCACCCAAATCTATATTTTTCTTTCAAAAATTCCTTGTTGGGCCTCCAAACTTATCTTTTATCTTTTCTATCACCTATTTAACCTGATTTCATAATGCCATACTAAGAGTAAAGAGTGTTTCTTAATCTTATATTTTTCACCATAGTTTTATAACTTCCACTTCAAGATCGTTGATTTTTTAGAATTGATATTTTATCAAGTTATTCAAACCATTTATAACCTTGTCATATTAATAAATTTTGAGTTTGTACTCAACAACATTTTATGAGCCTTCTTGATTATCATATTTGAGATTTTAAAATTATATACTCAACACAAAATTATAATATACTTATTAATGAATATATATTTTTCTATCATGAACCACTCTATTGGATTTCTTCAACTTATCTCTCCAAAATCTATCTCTTAAATAATAGGCTTTGATTATATTCATTGATTGAATATTCCTTCTACTTATCTTTAATCTTCTTAAATCTCTTCCCTTTTATGGAAGCTTATCAACAATAAAAAATTATTTGTGTTCTATGTAGTCCTCAATTTCTTCCACCTCAGTTTCATATAAACTATTTTCTTCTCATGAAATAGGGTTCTTCTTCTTAAAGAATTCGTGCTTTATGCTTCTCATAACCTTTATATTAGATGAGGATTTCATCATGGGAACTTCATCATCCCTAGTATCATCTTGAAACTTATTATTAATGTTTTCCAAAAGGTTCCCAAAATTTCCACATTGAAAGTACACCAGTGGAAGTTTCCCTTTAAACATTATTTTTCCCTTTACATATTTGAGTATAGGAATGACATGATTTCATAAACCTATATTTCTTACTAATCATCCTCTATGGTAAGATTCTTCAATTATTTTAATTCTAACTCCTTTGAATACTCATTTTCCAAAACCTCATTATCATCATTCCTCATTTTATATTTAACAAGAGTACTCATAAGAATACCCAATATATGTATATTTGAACTTCCCAAGACAAAACCTCTTTTTTATGTAGTTTTTTCACTTTTATTTTTCTTTTAGAGGGTATACAATGAAATAAAATGGAAAACATCTTCCCTTACATGTCTCCTTAAAAAATAACATCCAATTACACCATGGGAAACATCTTCCCCACACTTATTTGACTGTAGATCATGAAAAATACCAATATTGGGGTAGGAAGGATAATATAATCTTGTAATATGGATTTTCCTATCAAGGTTATTTATGGATTCTACGGGATTTAAATAATGATTAAATTTCAAGGTGGGTCTTGAGGATAAGGGTTAATATAAACATTCCTCAATAATATTAATGTGAATTTTTTCTTTTTTAGCTTTGAAATTATACCATGAAAGTTATAGTTGGTGTAAATGTCTCAATTACCTCTCAATAAATTTTTATAACAAATAATATGAAAAAATGTAGCTTATAATCTACCCGGGAATGAGTAAAATGAAATTGGGATAACTCCTCATAAAATTCATATTAATAACATATAATAAACATAAATTTCAAAAAATAAAATCATGGTAATTTTTAAAAGGATTTTCACCTATATAAATCAACTTGTACTAAAAATATTGATTCATTAAATAATTTCTATAATGATTATCTATACTCATTAATTCCCCATTTTACTCATTTAATTTTATTAAAAATGTTATATAAAACATGTAATGATGATATTCCTCTGTATTTTTTGTATCCTAGATCAAAAATAAAACAAGGAATCTATGTTTCAATTGATAATTCCACTAGAAATCCAAAATTTAAAAAATAGTGATGTAACAGAGTAAAAATAAAGTCTAAATTCAAAAGCAGTACTCCCCTTTCTACATTAATCTCTTTAATTTATTCTCATTATTCTTTTTATTTTCATCATCAAGGTCTTAAAAATTAAAAAAACAAATGAAAACACAAGTTCCATACTCAATTAATATCAAAAAGAAAAAAGGGAATGAAACTATATTAAAAAATTCTTAAACCAAGTCCTATAAAATAATTCCTAAGAAAGAATAAAAAAACTCTAGTTTCCTCTTTAAAATTTATTTTTTTAAGATCTTTATGATATACCTAAATTATTATATCATGTTATAGGAGTGTGTAATAATGTTACCCAATCCGCCTCAATACAAGACTGATGTTGATTCCCATCTAGTGTAGTTCATTTTCACTCCTCCATGAAATCACCTTTGATGTTTGTTGAAGATAAAACCATAAACATAGAGATTGTAGATTTATTTCATGTTCTATCTAAACCTGATAATACTCCTATTTTTATCCCTATTATTATTAATTTTCTTCTTAAAAATATCTATTTTAATTTTCAGTTTCAACTTTAATAATACCCTCCTCTTTTTTTTCTTATTCTCTAAAAGAGTCTTATTTTTCTTTATTTATCTTCTAAATATAAGTAAAGAAGGTGTCTTACAAAGTTTTAAATACATATTCATCCTTGAAAGTATCCTTATAATTATCATTGAATTTTCCTTACTCTTTGGATACCTCATAGAATTACTCATCCTCATTGTCCATCCTATACAAGTCTTAATATTATTCTTTGAAAATAAACTATGGGCTATAGAGTTGTGACCCATTATCACTATGGTATGGTAGTGGGATGAATCTTCAATATTTTTTGATATTTTCCTTTAATTTATTAATTTTATGAATAATATATTCCACATAATTGATTAAGTGGAGGTTCCCAGCCAATATACAATCTGAACCTATCACCACAATACAAAAATACACAACATGTAAAAAATCAAAAAAAAAATATAAAATCAAAAAACAGAAATAAAAGTTGGGGGGGGTCTTATCCTGACTATTTTTTTCTAAACCCAGTTCCTAAAAATGATACCAAAATCTTGACCTAGTCACAAGTCATCATTATATCCCTATGACCTAACCAATTTTGAACTTGTAAATAGAGACCACTAAAAACACTAAACTACTAAAATGAAATATAATAAATTCAAGACCTGGGGTTGAACACATAGATATGAGGTGAAACAAATACTATAACTCAACAATTAAGATTACTAACTATGATTAAAAGGAAACTGCTTATACTTCTATTTTATAAGATCAAATAAATATAAAAAGTATCAGGTTGTTGAAATTCAAGTTTCATGAAGTAAAAAAACATAAAATAACGAATTAATAGCCACAAATTTTCTAAACTAAGTTTAAGTGAATCCCTTGATCTAGTTAAACCCTCTCTATCTCCAAAATTAACATTTTCCATGTTTAGTTACTTGGGTTTGTTAAGGATAAAGGTGACCTGAAACCATGTTTAAATATAGACTACATCCAACCCAATGGTCATGGGGAAATATACAATTTGTTAAATGTACTAAAGATCTCTATATTACTCAAAGTCAATGTCTATACTCAAATTAATGAAAGTTATGCATAATAAAAAAGGAGAGTATCAAAACCCAATGTGAATTTCCATTAAAAATATAAATACCTCAAAATATTTTGTTCCCCTTTATTACAAACCCCATAATACAAAGATTACCACCTCATGCTAGCTATGGGAGGGTAGAAAAATAAAATTCCTAAATTGATAAGAAGAAATAGCTCCAGTTAATCCAAAAGATGTTATGTAGACTCATGGGAATATCACCAATCTATGAGAAGGATTCATTTATTTATAATCAATAGTTTTCCAATTTTAGTAATCATTCATTCTGAAATATCCCTTTTTAAGTCACACATGAAATATGGAAGTCAACTAGGTCTAAATCCTTAAAAATATATGGTATGATCATATTTTAAAAACTATTTATTTTGAATAGTGTGGAATGTATGGAGTAGTCGCAGCCATAAGCTAGAACTTTTCACAAACCATCCTACATGGGAATGGTTATATGGGAAAATGGTGGTTTCATCTTTATGGTTCAAAATTATTTACACTCCCACTACCTTTTATTCTTCAGAAATGGTGTGGTGTAATGAATTCATGCATGATGTATGGAAGCCTCATCTTTATCCTCATTTCCCCATAAATTATGGCTCATACTTGCATACTTTTGACCCATTCCAAGCCAATAATTCATCTTCTTTAAAGTCATGCAAAGTGATTGAGTTCATGAGATACTTTACGATAGTTGGATTGATCTCTTATGGTGACAACTAGGATGGATATATTTTTCTAATCTTCAACTTCTTAAATTTTATTTTAAAAAACTATATTTATTCCACCATACTGAAAGTATTATTTGACTTAAAATTTCCCCATTTATCACCAAATTTCTCCAAAATCAATTCCTTCTAAAAATATATTAAGAAATATATAAATTTAGGGAAAATAATTAATTAAATAAATAATATTTAATGAATTCAAAATATAAAATATATGTATAAAATATAACTATAAATGCAGAAATAATAAACGATGTTTGCGTTATCTAATATGATGGACCATAAATAGAGGGAATGAATCATACTCTAAACTACTATAATTGACACCTAGAGATAACCATCCATCACAAACATCTTCTAACAGGTATTTTTATTAGCACTCTATACTCAATAGGAACTAACGAAAATTTGTGATAATGGGAGAGGATCATAGCACCACTTATATCCACCTACTCCTACACCACTGAAACTTCCACTGAATAAATCCCTTATAGGAAATTGAGCACATAAAAAGTATGTCCATAGTATTAGATTTACCTTAAGAGTGGATTTCTATCAATTGAACCACTATAGGTATAAATTTATGAAACACTAGCCTACTATTAAATCCATAGTGCATCCATTACAAAAATTATTTGTCCACCAATGCTCACTTAGGGGGTCTTTGGCATAGGTGGTGTTATATGGAAACATAACTACAACTTGATAACTTTTTCTCAATATTATTTGTCTTAAATACTGATCTTGAAAATTTCAACTATAAACATGTCCAAAAATCACCTCATAGGTTTGGTGGTACTTGAAGCATACTCAAACATGGTCGTAATACCCTATAGAAAGTCCAATATCCTTATATAAGACCCCTATCCTGGAATGGGTCTCAAACTCAAACAATGGTACAATAGTCCTATTGTGAGTTCTTGAAAACACCATCCACTATTGGATCACTATTCTATATAGGGATATCAATTAAATAACTACCATCTAGTTAGTCAAAATTTTTAACCTGCTGAAAACATGAGTCTTAGACTCCAGCTATTTCATTGTCACATAAGAAACAATCTCTCCTTGATCATTAGAACACACAAAACATATCTAACCATGTGTATTTTTTCCCACATTGTAGAAACTACCATATCCTATATAAATAATAATATTATAATAACTAAATGTATATAAACTTCCATAGATCTTAGGGAAAGGTTACCTCTCAACATATTTTACAAAACAACACCTCATCTCTCACCAATTGGTGGTGAAAAGGACCAACTATCAACATGAGCTCTTCACAACCCCACCTCTACCCATAAGCTAGATATCAATAGGTATCACCCTATATTTTTTATGATAAAACCTATAAGGTTTAAAGAATATCAATATGAGATATCATAGGAGAGACATTAATGATCATAACTAAACATGATATGATGCATGTGTCAACTTTACTGTACCCTGAAACAAAGTATTAGATCACTAGGTTTACTAATAGGTTATTAGAGTCTGAAAAAAGGAAACATCATCCACTACACCTATACTGGTCTCTCAAGTAGGATAACCAAACTAAAGACCCCCTTAACACCACTACTAAAAATTCATAAGCCAATCCTCACATGCAAATAACTCCAAATTCCATCCCTAGGACTCAAAAACTCTAATACCACTCTCACATGACCTAACCTCCTAAGGTCCTACCCAGTATAATTATAATCCATGAGTTCCACCCCAATATCATATCCAATAGTCTAGGTGCTAGTGACTATCACTAAGTAGGAATATCACACAACATGGGAGACGTTCCCCTATATTAACCTACAATAGACACATAGCTAAAATGAAAAAAAATAACTAGCAATAATATTAGGATATATATATATATAAAAACTGCAAACAACACATTAATGAGACATTAAGTATGAGCACAATTCTATAGAGGAAAATACCTAAGGAACTATACATCAGCCAAGCCTTTGATTGTAATAGATACAAGACATTAAAATATCGTCCATGTTACATGTACTCCTAGATCAATATCAATATAAAATAGTCACTTACACATTCATGAACCACCGTGTTCTCACCAAGAATCACTATGAATCACTAAGCATGAACTCTTAATAAGAAACATAAGCTCCATGTCCACTAAGACCACCATCAAACTCTGTATCAACTTCATAGACACAACATGTGTGGGTACAACATTGATGCACCCAATTTTTTTATATTGTATGGTGTTTCTTATTGATTAAAATTTTAAATAATACTAATTACATTTTCTCATAAGTATCATGTACTTAATTTATATTTTTTCGTTATATTTTAGGTTTTCATAGTTAAATGACCACTTTAGGAAAAATCTTGAGAAAAATAAAAATATACACATCATGTATTTTAAAATTATACACCATTTACTATTACAGAACACCCAGATTAGATTTATAGAGTATATAACCAAGTTCCTATTTAAATAGGAAATGACATATTGAAAAATATACATGCCATGTATCCCCATTCTTTAAATATTACACATTGTGTGATTTAACCTACTGATAGTTTATCACAAAAAAATCAATGAAGTGTCTGAATATTGTACTAAACATGTGGAAAACATTGAAAAAATAACTATATAACATGTATTTTTGTATACACCATGTAATTTAAAAAATCTATAATAGTGCAGCTAAGGCAGATCTTAAAAAAGTTTAATTGGGGGGAATGGTTCTACCACTTTAGAGAGTGTGAAAATGATTATCCACCCATCACATAGATTCCTCCCCTATCAAGGATTTATATGTTCCATATGATTAATTATAGAAGAATTTTATGTACATTCTGAGTTTCATGTTTTTAATAAATGTATGATCATTTTTATTCCATGTGTATATTTTTTTCCTCATCTCCTCTTATTATTTTATTTGAGTTTTGTATTGGTATATCATGATTGCACTCAAATAATAATGTTTAGGGTTACTCACTCATGTGATATTTCTCATTTCATTAAACCATTCCTTCCCTCTTTTCTATTATTATATTTTGGGGTTCATATTAGAAGATAGAACTCTCAATATCACTTCTAATTCCATGCCCATTTTTTCATCATAACTCACAAAAATAGAATACAAACCTAGAAAACACATTGACTTATCCATGTGTTTACTTGGTGAGTTTTAGTTGTGATTTTAGATGTAAATCACATCATTAGTGGTAGTTGTTGATTCAATTTTCATTTTCAACCAAACCCTAGGAGGTATCCCAATAGAACTCATATACCATTTGGGTCCAAGTATTATAAAATAATTATTTAAAAGATTAAAACCCATTATTTGAAATAATTATGGATGTGTAACAAGGGTTTACATCAAGTTTATAATGTATGATCAAACTTTCAATTCCTACATTATTTTGTTTCTTTTATTTTTATATACTTTCCTTGTTAATTCAAAACCCCATCCTGTTTTCAATTCTCTCTTTATCTTTTTAAATTTTAATCAAAAAATAAAATCAAAATTTAATCACTCAATGATACATAGATATATAACATAGGTTCCAATTGTCATTTATAATTTTTAGATACTTAATATTTAATTTCACACATTTGATAATGTGTATCAAATTGTGTCACTTTTTCTAAGGAGAATTAAGGGATAAAAAAATTCCATTTTTGGTTTTTTTTGTAAATGCTTGGTTTCATTTTACTTATTTTTTATTTTTTATATAATATTTTCTTCTAACTTGTAACTATATAATAATTTTTTGGATACTTGATAGAGAATGATGGAAACCTAATCCAAACCAGGAACTATTTCTATTTCATTTTCTATATCTCTATTTTTCTTCTCTTTTACCATTTCTTATTTTTTACTTCACTAATAAACACATTAAAAATAAATAATAAAAAAACATAATAAAATAAAAAAAATGTCAAACTTATTTATTAATTGACACTTTTTTAAATTTATACTATTTATTAACTAACATTGAATCTTCCCAGACTGTAATATCTAAACCATTATTTAAGGATGATTCCCTTGGGAAGATAAATGAGTTCATATACCCCCTTAGTTTCTTTTCCCTTTAATCCAAAACACCTCTCTCAAGGGTTTAGATAATTTTCCACTCATTTTTTCTACTCCCCCCATTAAAGCATTACTTCGGATTAACTCACCTTGTATGGGATTTTGAAGAACCATTGAGATGGGAATTCATTTAAATTATCTGTTTTCGAACAACAAAAAATAATCCATTTATTTTTAATTATTGAGGATAAAAAAGAGAGAAAAACACCCCCTTCAAAAATATTCCATTATAAATATTTTTTAGTTAATTAAATAAGTTAATAATTACAAGGTGTGTACTAGGATTTCATGATACCAATTAATAATATATACTTAAATATATATATATATATATAATATATACATATTTTATATAAAAATAAAGTGATTGTATCACACATATGCATATATATAAAAAATTTATTTATATTTTTTAAAAAAATATTCTAATATATATATAATTGGGAAAAAATTATCCATGAATGAAGCATGATACAATGGTTACACAACTCTATGGAAAGTAACCATTTTCTGGTTGAAATCCTTGATCAATTTTCAGTCCATGATTTATTCATTTCCATTTTTTATGTCCCATCAAGTCTACCAATTCACATAGTTTGAAAATTTTCTCAAAATTTAAATAAAAATATAAAATAGCACAACATGGGAATGAATGGGGCTTCACAAGTTATGGTTATTTCCTGGAATTAAACGAGTCATAGGTTTTAATCCCACCCAAACTATGGGAATCACATCCATTCCATTTCTCTTTATTTAAATAAATACACATTGTGAATACCCATGCATGTTGTTTATCATGCATTTATGATATTTTAATAAATATTTAAACATTAAAAACAAATATAAGTCAAGTGATGAGGTTGGACCGACTAAAATGGTCTATACTTGGGTGTTAAAGGACATAAGTTCGATTCCTCCTGGCGGAATCAATCCCATCCTTTTTCTCAGAAAGTAAAACCATAATTCAGGTATATTCTCACATGTTTCATTTTGTGTTGTTTTTTTAGAAGAAAAATCCATATATAATTTAAAATATAATAAAATACCAGTGGTACCAACTTTTCACCAATGGTTGGGGTAACCCATGGGATCAATCCTTCATTGTTTCAAACCCTAACATAGGAATTAGGGAAAAGTTTTTTTTATCATTTTTTAATTAAAATATTACACATTGTGAATTTCTTTTTACACTTCATGTATGTATATATATGTACGTATATTTTTATATTATAAAAAATATAATAATAATGATAATAAAAGCATAAAAAATTAAATATGCATAAAATAAATAAATAAAATATTACATGGTATCATGTGACTTACCCATCTTCTTGTGTCGTGTCCTGGAATCCACAATGACTATCCCTTGAATCCATCAATCCAATATTTGTTCATACTTATTATTTACTCTATTTAGTTCCTTGATCCAATTATGTGATTTTAGAACCCTTATTTTATTTATTCTATAGATTTTTAATTAATTTGGGAATTTGGATGGGATTCATCCAAAACATAATAGTACACCTTCATGAATGATGAACACATGAAATTTAATTTTTTACATTGGTAGATAGTTCAATAAATAGAATTTGAATCACAAAAAACATGTGTGTTTAGGACACAATGTGTACATTCAATCCCTGTGTAGCTGAAAACAGCTCAAACATTCATAGTGAATGACTTGAGTATCCAAATAATAACCCATGGTTTGTATGTTTGATATATGTCATGTATCTTCACTACCCAACTGAGTTATCCACTTTCCATGTAATCTCACCACATGGCTTAAGATATAAATACCAATACATGATTTGTTCACATTATACACATATGTTGTACTATGACACCATACTTATACAAAGAGATCATGGTGTGTAACAGTAACACATAGGTTTGAGTCACATAATTTATTCACACAGTATACTCTAGAACTACATGTCCTATAGTTTTAAATATTTATTTCTCTATTTTATTTTTCCTTTTCTTATTATTGGGTATTTTCATTTAATTTTAGAATTTTTGTGGTAAGGAATTCTATAAATATTCTAATAAGTTCCCTTCTAATTCACCTACTAAAGAGAATTCCATTCCACATAGAGTACACATAGAGGTGGTAGGGGAGAAGCTAGTGGAAAACCCCTAAATTCCATAGTTGAGAAAACCTATTGTAGTTACTCATTAGATAACATCATCAACCCTTCCATTGAAATCAATAATAAAAAATATTCCAATAGATTAAATTTCATCAGATCCATACACTTTTATAGTTGGGGAAATATATCAACCACAGCTAGTATATCAGGTCCATCAACCCAAAATGTGCCTTATCTCCTATTCCTGAAGCCCAACCAACAACTAACAAAATAAATTTTCTCATCACACCATCCATATTTACATAAGGTTTCTTCAAAAAATTACCCCATAGTGGATGGGTCTCTTAGAGGAGATATAAGATCTCTTGAAAAAAACATACATTCTTAACATCTTTTAGGCCAACACTCATACTTTTTGAGATTTTTTTTGGAGTTCATATCCATGTTTGAGTTTGATATACTATCATATTGAGAGGAGTTGAGTGACATAAATTGATTAATATATTTTTGCCTTTTGGGTATAAATTTTCACGCATTGTGGTAGAACTTGGATAAGAGTACAAATTCTACCCTTATCCCATAATCCCACACACTATTTTCACCCAGACCCGCCTTGAGAGATAAAATCTTTTCACCCTATGGTGGGAGATTGTAGAAACTAATGTCTTTTATACTTCTACCTCATAGAAGATCAACCCAATCATCTCCAAAAAATTATACCTCCTCCACTAATGATTCAACATGATTTTTTTCTCATATACAATGGGGTCATGTCTATGAGGGATATGGAGTTCCTTATATGCATTTTCTAGCATGACTACCAAAACCTATCCTTCTTTTTCACCTCCTATTTATATATAGTGTTCACTACCCATCAGAGTAACCCGAATGATGGTTTCTATACCACTTGTTTAGCACACTACATAGGGGGTTTTGAGACACTCACTATATGAGATCTCCTGAGTCCCCCTTGTGTGATGGATTATATCATGATTATTCATATAGGGAAAGTTTAAAGGTGAGGTATCACCTATGTTCTCATACAAGAGTTCCCCACACCTACTGCAGTGGTTGAGAATCCTGAGGCCCCTAGGGTAAAACTAATTTGGTACCTCCACCTACTGACCTGGTACCTCCACCACCACCTCCACCCACTACCACTTTGGTATCTGGTCCATCCACAACCCACCACCACCCATACCCATATTTGAGTCATTAGTCCTCTCTATGATATATTTTGTGAATCACAAATTGTGATGATGATTATATTAAATAAATCATTACATGTTATAGATTCAGATGAGTATGATAATTTTTTCTATAATTTATGCCTTTCATTTATTCCCACTTCAATCCTTATACCCAAAAACTAAACATATACCACCTAGAAAACTACCTAATATACTATAGATGAGGGTTTTAATTTCAAACTAGAGATGTTTGGTGATGATTTTTTCCACGTTCCTCACAACTCACAATGATCCTAGTATTAGACTACTAATCCATCAGATGCAACTACATCAAACACAAGTCATTATATTCACGATCCAAAATAGCATGATATTGCCTCTTCTAAGTCACCACACTAGATATTTATGACACTTATTATTATTATATATATATATTTTATCTTGATGAAATTCTTGGATTTCCTGGTAATTTCTTTTACTTTTCATTGACTACAACTATTTCTATGGGAACCATTACACACCATCATTCCTAATACACGAGGGCATGTCCACCTTATTATTTACAACTTTTGAGATATCTTCCACCCATGGGAGTATTATATATATATATATAAATATATATTTCATATATTTCTTAATTAAATTATTTAATTACTTCATTGGTATTTTCATCATGTCATATGGCATCTCATCTCTCCTACTTAGTGTTTCACATGGGGAATATTCTAATACTAAGTGTGGGAGAGAGTATCTCTATGGGACACTATTTGTTACCCTTTGACCAATCTAGGATACATTATTACCTAGAAAAATTAATTTTACATATTAGAAAATTTTAATTAAATATTATTTTAAATAATGAAGATATAGGTTGAAATTTTGAAATTCACATGCTCTTTCTAGTTTCAGAGTTACTTTAAAATGATTGTTGATATAATCCTAAATCTAAATTTTTAATCTTATGAAATTTTCAATTATTATACCAATTATTTTTATTCTTTTCATGAATTGATTGACTAATATATTTTTATTACCCATCTTGAGAGGTTATCTAAAAAATTATAATCGTCCTAATAGCCACTTTTCTTCAGCGAACCCATATTGTTTTAGTTAGCTATAACTTATTTTTATCCTTTATCAAAACCTTTGATAACAAGAAACTGTAATAGAATTATTGAGGTATTTATTTGATATTTATCCATATTTATTTTCCATTTTTGACACAACCACTTGACTTTTCCATTACAATACTCTAGTAGACATGAAAGACATTTTAGGTAGCCACATTAAAAGACCATTTTCCTAACTTAATTTCACTATTGTATACATTTCATGATTATAGTTCATTTTGAATGTGGGGAAATCAGGTTTATTATATATGTTATCTTGGGGATGAGTTACATGTATGTAAATTTGGGGTGATGTTTTCATTTAATGGAAGATCCAAAATCTATGTATAATTCACTATAATTAATTTGATTCCCCCTTAAAAAATAATGTATATAATTCTTTTTACAAAAATGAAAAAATAAGAGGAAGATTAATTTATTATACTTTAAATTATATGTCTTGTTTCCTACCTTGAAAAATGGTAATTGTTTTTCGTGATTCTTATTTGGGTAATTTAAGAGATTAATACTCATTATTTTTGAATTATTAATCATGCATTATATTCAAAGAAAAAACCACCCATTCATAAAATTAATTTTTAACTGCTTACCAAGAAAACCTAATCCTCTATGAACACTATTTAAAATAATCATGATTAGAACATGATTTTATTTTCATCTTTTGTGTATAGTTAGGATTTAACCAAGCCTATAGTATGGTTTTTATGATTTTGATTTGTATAAAACTTTACATAAATTTCACACTTGAGAGAGGAATGTCATAAAATTTAGGAAATTTAGATAAGAAGTGTCATGTATATTATTTAAAGGCTGAATTATGTGAATTAAAGATAAATAATATATTGAATTGAAGTAAAATATAATGCATGATTGAGATACATTGAATTGGATGATTTTTGTGTCATTAAAACTTTCATTTATGGATTTAGGTTAATAAGTATAATTAATTTAATGTTTCCCTTATTAAAGTGTAGATTATTTTTGAGTTGATGTTGATAATATTATTGAGGGAAATAAAATTAGTAAAGGTAGAGGAAATTGATTCACCAAATTTGTGCATATTATTTTAGTGTGTTTCTTTGAGTAAAAAGATAGATAATACTGGTTATATATTCTTATAAAGACCAAATAATTTATTTCAATGTCTTTTGATTCCTTTCATATTTTCATGGATAAATGAACACTATAGGATAAATTTTGAGAAAAATGAAAACATACATACTATGTACTTTAAAAGTACAGGTTATGTACTATTGAAGAATGCAAGGAGAAAATTTATGGAGTACATAGTCAGGTTCACAAGAAAATATAACACATAACACTAACCAATATAAATATAATGTATACCCATTATAGAAGAATTTGGTCAGTAAATGTGACAATACATTCCATGTATAAAGTTGCTACATGTTTTGTTCCATAACTTACTGATATTTGACCACTAAAGATCAATGTGGAGATTGACTTTTATACCAAACATGTGGAAAACATTGAAAAAGGGAACTACACACCATATAGTTCCAAAAATATATAAAATACTGGCTTGGGAAAATATTAGAAAAGTTTAATTGAGGCAGAATAGTTCTACTATATTGGATAGTTATCATAAAATCATTCACCCATCATATGGTGTTATCTCCAACCATGGAGTTTTAAGTTTTGTGTGATCACTTGAGGAGGAACTTGATGAGGATACTAAGTTTTATGTTTGTAATAAATGTCTGATCATTTTAATCCCAAGTATATATTTATATCTACCTCCTCTTCTTGTTTTATTTGAGTTGCATATTGGCGTGTCACACTCACACTCAAATGATCATATTTAGAGGTACCTACTCATGTTAGGTTTCACATTTCATTCAAACCCTATTTCAAACATTTCAATCATAGTCTTTATATGGTTTATATATGTATATTGAACTCATAAGACCATCATCATGTCCATGAAAATTTATTTCATAGTAACACACTGAAATAACATACAATCCTAAACAACAAAATGAGTTCTTCATGCGTTTCCATGGTGAGTTTTGGTTATGATGTTGAGAATAAATCACATCATTGGTGATTTTTAGTGAATCAATTTTTGTTTCCAAACAAACCCTAGGTGTTAACCTAGTAAAACTCATATACCATTTTGGGACTAGGTTGTATAAACCAAGGATTTAAAATATTTAAACTCTTTCTTTGAAATAATAAAATACTAGACTTAAGGTATTTCACCTGGATACTCAAGTTGGAACACAAATTTAATTCATATATTATTTTCTTAATTCTTTTATATATCTACCTCTTTTATTAAAATCCCACATATTTTTAATTTTTACTTTTTCTTTAAAAAATTTAATAGAAATTAATATTTCGTTTTACTCCCTTAATGCACTTATAATAGATGACTTGGGGTTCTTATTGTCCTATAGAGTTTCTAAAAAATTGACATCTAATTTGATGTGTTCGACAGAGCACATGAAACACCTGTACAAGGGTGAGTATAAACATATTTAATAGGATTCCTTGAAACCCTAAAACAAATACAAAGAAATTTGTAAACTCAAAACCCATGCTATGAGATAGCAATAATGAGTATTAAAAAAATGTTTTATATATATACTCAAACAATAGAAGTCATAGGGATAAAAATAATTCCTTATAATCTCAGCTTCATTCCTTAAAGTTTGTGCCTCATGTGAAACTATGAATACTCAGATTACTAAAAAGGCCACATAGTGTAATGTTGATAGTCAATCATATGTATCATATTGATGGAAACCAATAGGTTACCTAAATAGTTACAAGACTCAAATAATATAATATTATTAACTTCTCCAACCTCTGTATCACCACCGGAAACTATAAAGGAGGGAATGATCCTCGATGAAGTTGATGTAGAGTTGAGTGGGTATCACACGTCACTATCAAACATCACTGATTCACCATTCTAAATGCCTTTTGGAGAACTTGAACCTTAACCAAGTTTAAATTAATATTAGGGGATTACTAACCCCTACAACAATAACAATAAAGGCTATAAGAAAAACCACATTTCATCATAGAAACCATAGTTGGTGACCCACCCATCATCAAGGTAATAATATCAATCAAGGGAGGAATTAACCCTAATATAAGGGTTGCACCCCAAGGATCGCACAATAGATGGGGGGACCTGACATCATAGATGGAGGACCCAAGTCTCATCAATAATCATACAGAAGATGATAGTATCACAAAGAGAATAAAATAGCACATGACCAGTGGGAGTAGTACACAATAGATGAAATTATCACACAACAAATTATATTATCACACAATAGACATAATATTGTGGTACTTAACCCACTTTTACCATTACACCTGATCTCAGTCATCAACCCTATAGAGATAAATCATAGAACTACCCATATCAACTCAAAAATAGTATAAGATGATAAAAAAATTCACTATTATTTGTATGGAAAAGAACTTTGAATGGTCTACTCACGTGCCTAAATTTGAGTCTCTATCAAGGAGAAACTAATGTACCTCGATCAGTTAGTACCCCACTAACATGGGGAGAATCAGTAGTGGTTTTTTTAAAAAAATATTTTGTTAAGAATTAAACCCTTGTAACCTATTAGATTTAGGATCAAATATTAAAATATTTTAATCACTCATATGAAATATTAATAAGAATCATCTAGTGCACAAGGATTTTTATAAGGTTCGAAGTAAATATGAGACCCTAGTTCTTTCCAGGTTTGTTTTAGGTTATAATAATTGGATTATACTAAATTATATAGTTATGAAAATATAGGGTTAATGTATATCCTTGACTCTTAAAAGTAGATTAAAAGGTTAGTACAATGTGAGTGTATGTGATATCCTTGAACTTATCTTGAAATAGAAAATTAATGAAGTTATTTATCCTCATACCATTGACCTTCAAATATTTCCTTCTGGTTGTTTATTTAATCAAATATTTAGAAAATAATTGGTTTATTCAACAAAAAATAATTGATCTTCTTTATGAGATAATTATACTGGGGCATTAATATAAATACAACATCACTAGATCAACCACCTTCTTACTAATTCAGAATGAACAACTCATGCATGAGATCATGAACACATAACATGATCTTCTTCCTTATCAGTAGTAATCACCATTATCAATGGTTGTAAAATCAACTTACCTTGACATATTTTGAAATAATAGTGAAACATAAGTCAATTTTTTTCAAATTATCTATCTCTTCGATACAAAAAAAATATGTTCTTCACTGAAAATTATCAAACACCTTCATTCTCTTCATTTATTCCTTTTGAATTTTATAGTACATTTCCAAATACAATTTTCATAATTGTTATTATAATATCCAATGATGTATGAGTGTAATAAATCCACGAGACAATAGCACTGATTTTCCTTCATAAAGAATCAGAGAATAATTATTTCTAGTATTCAAACTTTAAATAACCAAGAATATTGAACTGTCATTCCTATTTAATCATGGTTAAAAACTCATATAAGATCACTAGGAACCTCATAACATAGATCACCTTCAAATATTCCATGAAAGTTTCTTCATTAAACCTCCATAATGACCAAATAAACCTCTGATAATTCACTACAATGCATTCCAACTCATAATTTTTTTACATGGGATCTTCTCACACAAAACATTTAGTTCTATGGTGTGGTGGTCACATTCTTCCAATTTTCTATAAACCAAAACCTTCACTATGGACTTTATTTTATCATATTCCCTTTTAATTATCTCTAGGTTTTCACTACACTATAGTGTGAATCTATTATGATCATGAAGAACATTCCATAAAACATAATCTGATTCAATTCCACTTTTCTTATGAATTCAAAATTTTGGATACTCTTCATTTTAAGTTTATCATATGTATTTAAAATATAAATGATCTTATGAATTCATATGATCAACCTATGGGTTATTATTCTTTATATTACTTTAAAATCATAATATTCCCTCGAATATATGTAATTAGATCAAAGTATTATGGTGAAGTTATATGTTCTAGACAAGTCATATTTTGAAGACTTATGATAAAGTATGATGCTCTATCTGAAGTCATATGTTCATGCCATTAATATTTCCCTACCTCTGCTTAAAGTCATATGATAAAAAAAGTATTTTAAAGTCTTAGGTTCTAGATAAAGTCATACAATCACCCATGTAGACTTTTTATAATGTCTTATGGTAAATTATTATTGTCTATACAAAGTCATATGATGAGTTAAAGTATTTTGATCAGTTGTAAAATCCATAGGAAAAATGGATTTTCAATTTTTCTAGCATTATCACTAAAATTATACACTTATTCAAATGAATTTATAACTTCCTCAAACTAACTAAAAGAATTTTAAATCTTCCTAAACAAAACTTCTAAAAATCATGAAATATTTCTCATATAGTATTAACAAAAAATACAATTTTTTCAACAAATCTATGGCATCTTCAATCTTCCATTTATTATTTTTTTCATCACAAGAAACTATTTCTCACTATCACAAAAAAATAATCTTATAATTAAATAAACACCAAATCATTTAATTTTTCAAAAGGCAAAAATTTTAACACCAAACCATAGGTTAGAACAATGTTTTTTAGGAAACTCCATCTATCGATAACAAGTAATATTTTTTTCAAATAAAAAAGTGATATCTCCCTAAATTAATGAACTCACCTATTCAATAAAACTCCCCCTTTTCACAATAAACACATGCAATGAAATATATGTATAGAAATGAACACAAACCATATTTCAAGAAAATAGTTTTGAACTTACTTATCCTCCTTTGAAAATATAATCCATGGATTAGTGGGGGAACCCTCCAAAATATTCTTAATGAAGTGGGAGGTAATGGACACCAATTTTTAGCCTGGTGTTCTCAAATATTTCCCTATAGATAGACTAGGTGAATATATTAGCCAACTAGTTTTCAAATGAAACATAATTTCAATGTTCTTGGACTTCGAGTGTTGCAATGTATTTGTACAAATATCAAAATTAAATTGATTATGATAATAAATTCTAAGAGTTATTTTAACTTTGAACCACAAATCATACAAATAATCTTAAATCTAAGTCACTTGAGTGAATAAATTGGTAAAGAATTTATTTGGACTTTATAGTACTTAGTGTGAAAGAGTTCTATTTCTTATAGTGACAACTCACACAATTATATCTCAAGAGAAATATTCAACCTATAGTGGACCTTCAATCATCACAATTGCATGTAAAATAAGAATATATATACTAAAAAATATTTAAATCAGTTCCCTTAATATAAATTATCCCATAACTCATAGTTCAATTGATATATTTCAAAAATATTTTGGAAGCCCTAATATTTGACTTTTTTAGGTCATTATGATATCTAGAATAGTGACTCATAGTATATACAATATCTGATCAATAATTTGTGAGATAAATTAGATGAAAAATTATTATTTTGAATTTTATTTGATTTACCCTTGAACATTTAACAAATTTAGTAAATTTAATTCCCACTTTAATGGGTTTATACAATGGATTTGACTCTTGAGTTTCAAAATTCTTAAACAATTCCCTATAATACTTCTCTTAAGAAAGAAAAAAATAATTTACTTTTTTACATCACTTATAATCCCAAGAAGTCGCTAATCTCACCAAGCATGGACATCTCAAATTTTTTACAACATTTAATTTATAAAATGGTGACTATAATTCTCATTATCACCTATATAAATGATATCATCAACTTATATAATTATAATAAGTGTACATGTATTTATTTATTTGATATGAAGGTTTTTGTACAATTTACCTTAGATGAATTTTAACTCTTTAAAGTAACCAACATTGAAAACTAGTCCCATGGGGACTCTTTTAATACATAAAGATCCTTCTTCAACTTGGTAGTCTCCTGCCATCATTTTCAAGCACAAACCTATCAGGTTTCTCAATATACACTTCTTATTCAAGCTCTCTATTTAAAAAAGTAGATTTTAAATCCATTTAAAAAAAATTATATTTCCTTGAAGCTTACATAATAAGTAACATCCTAATTGATTCAATCATTGTAAATGGAGAAAATATTTTTCCAAAATTCACTCCCTCAACTTGAGAGTAACCTTTACACACAAGTATATCCTTATTTCTGACAACATTTACTTAGTTATTCAGGTTACTTATAAATACACACTTTATTTAAATGCCATTATTATTTTCAGGTATTGGAATAATATCCAATTTATCATTAATTACAATATTATTTATCTTATTATCCATATCTTCAATTCATTATTTAAATTAAAAGGATTTGGCTATTGATTGTGGCTTAATGTTTGAGATTATGTTTGTTTAGTTTTCAAACTGCGTCATTTTTCTAGTTTTTAATGGAGTTGAACGGTTTATAATGATTTTATACATGTAAAAATGTTTTTTCAACTTATGATACATATATTTATCCTTATAACCATCCTGTTCCTCATCACTTTTCATATCTAAATCAACTTCAATAACATGTGGTTCAGATTATTCTTGTAAAACACCTTCTTCTTCAGAATTATGTTTAATGGTTTCATTTGAATCAAAAAATAAATATTTCATCTAGATAATTAGATATATGATTATTCTAAATAATTTTCATATAATAACATTAAAAACATTTTTTCATCCCTCTCTTCTAGTGTCTGTAGCCTTTCCAACTTCAAAGAGAACCCAATAACATTCTCTATGTATCCTTTTCATCAATCTTGTCTAGTTTTGAGTTTTAATTTTTTTATAAGGTAGGAACTACCACTCATTATGAATTAGTACATAGTGGGACTCCTTTATTACCCCATCTCATAGGATATCGTGTTAGATTCAAGCCTTTGTAAAAAAAATTATTAACATCAGTAGTTATGTAGATATATTATCTCTAGTAGAACTTTGATAAACCATATTCATTTAACATTGTTCTTCCCATCTCTACTAGGCTTCTATTATTTCTCTCATAAACCCCATATTATTAGTGTGTATATGAAGCATGGTACTAGTTATTTATCCCATGTTTTTAATATATTATTAAAGCACTCTTCCTATGAACTCTTTAGCATTATCATATCTAAATTTCTTGATGTAAATTCCCATATTTTTATAAACAGTGCTTCAAAATGTTTTAAACACACCCACTTCCTCAGATTTGGGTTTTATAAAAATAAAATTAGTTGTTATAGTGTATTAATTTGTAAATTTTGTGAAATAAAATTACCTTGAGTGGAATTATTTCACATAGCTCCACAAAAATTAGAGTGTATCAACTCAAAAGGATTTGTTGTATGAATTTCCAAATATTTTTCCTTCGCTAATTGATTTTACATTTCTATAATTTCTCATAACTCTATTACCTTTTTATTTTTAGTTGATACATTTTCTTCACTACATCACCCTTGAAATATTTTTCAAAATATTTTTATAAATATGACCTAACCTTCTATGCCAAAATTTATTTTCATATATTGAACTCAATTAGTGTGAATATTTTGAGTCTCTAATCTAAAAAATATTTCCACTAGTTCTTTCACATGAAGTGATAATATTCCCATATTTTATTATTTTCATAAGACAATATTTTATTATAAAAATATCATCATTACCATCATCACACAGGTGACTCACATTTAATAGGTTATGTTTGATCCCATAAACAAATAATACATCTTTTTATTTCAACTTGTGAGATTCAATTTTAGTTGTTTCTACACCCATGTTCTTTAAAGAGTTTTTATTTCCAAAAGTTACTCAACCAACATCATTTTGTTTTATATTTCTTTGAATCCTTATATCCCTAATAAGGAATGATAATTATCCACTATCTAGTATCTAATTCTTTCTCTTTATTACTTTCTTGGAGAGACACCTTAATAATAAGTGTCCTATCACTCTTGATTTTATAAAACATCCCCCTTTCCTAAATCATATATTGTTTTTAAACTATAATCATGGTTATTTATTATTTTGAAAGGTGACCTTACTGGTCACATCTTCCATACGTCTCCTTAAGCAATTGAAACCTCTTTTGGATATGTATCATTTATGTGTTCTAATTTCCTGTTTTTCTTTTCATTGATCTATTTCTTCTACCATCTAAGTATATTATCATAAAATTTTCACATATTTTATTCCCAAAAATAGTAATTTGTCACCAAGAAACATTATATTTATGTTTTTAAAATCTACTACAACAAAAAAAATATCCCCTAAAATCGGATCTACTATAAAAATAATGAGTTTTTATAGGATATTATTGAAATATAGATATAATATTATCTTTTATTTGCATTATTTTTAAAGAAATTTTTTTGTTTTAATCATTTTACATTACCTTAGTTGACTTAGAATTTATATGGGGGTTTCTCTCAACCCATGTTTTCTCTTTTTGGAATTTAGGACTTATGCTATTTGATGAAATATGTATGATATTTTTAGAAATTATAAAAGAATATTTTAATTGATTTTATGCACTTGAGTTCTTATTTCATTGGGATGGATTAACCTTTACTTCTAAAAAATTCTCTAAATTAGTATTAATTTTTCAAAAAATCTTTTCAGTCTTAATACACATTTATTTAGCTTGACTACGCTCTTCATCTCATTCAGTCAGCTTATTCACAAGATAATTAATGATTTTCTCCTACTCATCCACTTTCACTTTGAGGTCTTTTATCTCTTAGGTGGGATCATTTTCTCTACCATGAAATTCATCTCCATTATTCTTCTATCTATCAAATTCATTCATAAAAGTGTTAACTTACTTCTTTATCTCAGTTATCATTTCAAGGAAGGAATCATGTTCTATTCTCAGCCTGTGAATCATATTTTCTTTATTTTCTTCCACTTATTATTTATTTATAGAGATATCACCTCAAATTTCAACATGTTTCATAAAGTTAGATTCTCTTATAGGATATTCTGCATCTAATTCACTTCTTGATAAAGATTTGTCTTCTTACACCTCACCTAAAATTCTTATTTTGTTTTTATTTGAGATATCTTTTATCCATTCATTATATTTATTATATCCTCCACCATATTTTCTTTTATACTAACTTTTTAAATTATTCATTATCTTATTCATCCTTAGGTTTTATGTTTTTCTTATTTATTGAAAAATATGAAACGAAATATTCTAATTCCTCTACATCCAAAGAATTTAAGTGGAAGTATTCCTTAATATTTTCTTTTTTCTTTCTTGATATTTTTAGATATAAGATCCATTGGTTTATTATTATTCTCATCACTATCATTATTTTCATATTTTTCACTTGAGAGCTTATCTCCCTTCACTTTGATTTTCAATTTATTCATGGTTTTAAAATCCATCTCCTTTTTGGAATTTTTCTTAAAGATGGGGTGTTTTTATCATTTCATAATTCAAGAGAGTGTTATAAAACTGATCAATAGAAATATCTACCCTAAAATTAATGGTAGAAATATTCAGATCAAATCTATCTATAAAATTCATAATTAATTTTTATCCATAGTATAATCTTATAGTTTGTCTCAAAATCCTTTGATATGAACAGTAATTTCATTGACCCTGGTATAATAGTTATCAATATTTTCATCCTTATACATCCTAACATCTTTAAACTTTTCTCTCTAAAGATATGATCTTGATATTTCTTTCATACATGTGCTCAATATTGTCCCACATCTCTTTATATGTCTACAATCCCAAAAATTTGGTGATTTTTTTTCTAAAAAGATGATAATATAGTATCTATACACTTAACATATATCTTAGGATTTATTTTTCTATAAAATTACATTTAACAATCTCTTGAAATTATTAGAAATCCCATAATGATAGTGTCACTCACTTCAAATCATTTTGATAATATATATGAAAATAATTGACTCTTCCATTCATTAAATTTATATACATTGAAAAAGGTAACATCAATGTTATTCACCAATTTTTAACCTTCCATAACTGACATTAGAAATATTAGGATCTCAAGGGGGCCCCATGGTTTGGATACCACTTGAAGTACCTAGATCAATTAGTATGCCACTAGGGAGTTAATTTGTGGTTGTTATTTTTAAAAATTCTATTTCTTTTAGGAATAAACTTTTTTCCCTTATTAGATTCACAATACACTCCTAAAAAAATTTCCTCATACATATAAAAGAATAATAAGAATCAAGTAGCACATATGAATTTTTACAGGTTTCGGTCTCAATATGAGAGTCTAATCCTTTCTAAGTTTGGTTTGGGTTTCAATACCCAGATTATCACTATTATAACATTGATTAAAATAGAGGGGTAGTGCATATCCTTTACTCTTGAAAAGAAATAAAAAAATAGTGAAATGTACGGGTAGGTGAAATCCTTGAATTTGAATTGTAATAGAAAATGAATGGTGTTCTTTATCATGGTACCACTAGACCTTGAATAGTTTCTTTCTTCTATTGACCAAATCTATTATTTTGAATAGGATAGGATGAATTAGTATTAAAAATTAATATTCTTTAGGAGAAACATTGAATTCTTCATTAATATGAATAAAAAAAATCAGATCTATCCCCTATCATGAGTTTATAATGAATAACTCGTTTATCAAATCATTCACACATGAGATGATATTATTCATTCTCAGTAGAAAACATCTATATCGATGGAAGTATAATTATATTACTTCAACCACTTCAAAACCAAGAATGTAACATAGATCAATGTTCCTAAAATTCTCTCTCTCTTTGATATAGTATCATATCAACCTCTATCTAAATTTTCAAACACCTTCATTCTCTTAATTTATCCCTTTTATAATCCACTATAAAAGTACAAATATTATTTTCTTAATTATTATGGAAATATCCCATGATGTTTAGTTGAAATGAATCCAATGATCAATATACTCAATTTTCCTTCCTAAAGAATAAGAGAATAATGATTTAAACAATTCATGTTTTAAATCACTAAGAATATCACATGGTCCTTATGATTTAATCCTAGTTTAAAAAATATTTATAAGTGATAAGAATCATAGAAAAAAATACACATCAATCATTCCTTGAAATTTGATTAATTTTCCTCTATGATAACCAAAACTTCGGCAGATAAATAAATGTGATATGGTATAACTCTTCATTTCCACATGGGATATTCTCATACAAAATATTCCATGCTATGGTGTGGTACTCGTAGTCTGTCTTTTTTCCATGCACCATGACATTCACTCTAGTGTGGACTCTCCCACCTTCCTATTTTAGCATCTCTAGTATTGTACTATGTTGTTGTGTAGATCTCTTCTGATCATGAAGAATATTTCACAAAACATCAACTGGTTTACTTTCCCTTTTCTTATGAATTATGAATTATAGAAACTCAAATTTTTTTAGTTTATCATATAACTTTGAAATTCAAACATTTTATTGAATTAATACACTCATATTATGATTAATATGGTTCTTATAACATTAAATTCATATGTTCTCCAAGTAATACGTTAGATCAAAGTTATATGTTCATGAAAAAATCATTATATGAAGTCACATGATGCCCTCAAAGTCATATGATAGACTCAATGTCTTATGATGAAGTTATATGATAAATATAAGTCATATGATGAAGTCTTAAGATGATGTATAATGCTCCATCCTAAATTCATACAATCATGCCATTTCTATTTTTATGTCTCATCCTAAATTTATACACTAATTGAAATATATATGATGATGTCTTATAGTCTAGATAAACTCATGAAATCCCCCAAGAATACTTATGATGAAATTTTAGGGTAAATTATTATGGTCCATCTTTTCACACCCCAACCATGGTTCTTCCTTTATTTTATTCTTTTCATGTATTTAGATCTTTTTGTTATGGTTTGGGTCGAGTTAATAATGTTTTTTTAAGTTTTGGATATTTTGGGTGAGTTTTGGACCTGTGCATAGTTTGTGTGCACATTTTGGAGGTACACCATATGGACTATTGAGGATGAGGGTGTTTTCAATTCAATTCCTTATTGCTCAATTTTCCTAGAATGGTTTGAGCATGGTTTGGTCCCAAACATGTAAGGACAATTAGTAACCATGTGGCATGTTTTTGGTGTCAAGGGAATGGAGCATTTCTTTTACCCAGTTAGTGGAAACTTCATGCAAAGTGTTCAAGCGGTTCTTTAATCTTTTATAGAACCATGGAACACAATTGTCACATGGTTTGTCAAACTATGTTGCCAAACCATGATGGTTTTCTAGGTTATTAAAAAATTGGAAATTCCTCTTTTCCCCCTCTCTCCTTATAACCCATTTCGGGTTTCTTCCTCCTTGGTTAGTTTTAGTGCATGAAGGGGTCTCCTAAACCTCTCTCCCTTGGCTCCTCTTTCTCCATGGAATTTCCCACATTCTTTCTAGGTGAGTTTCTTTGAGTCTTTGGGCCATCTTATCCTCGTATTCTTCTCCTATCTTTATTTGTTGGTTTTCCTTTGGTGGGTTCTCTCTTGTCCAAACCCTAGAAGATAAGGTTGATGTTTATCTTGTGTTCCTTTGATTCTAAGGTGTGTGGAATATCTCTTACAGTGTATTATTCCCTATCACAGAGTTTTGTTGCATCCATATGATGTTGAGGTATGTTTTTCTATTATTTTCTTTTCATAATCAATCCATGTGATGCTTGAGTATCTTTAACTAGCTTATAAATTTTATAATCAAGTTTGTGGGGTGTTATCTAAAATATTTTTGGTGTTTTCATGATGGAAAATTGATGTATATTGGTTTTCAAATGGTTTTATTAAATAAGAATATATAAATATATATGTAAAGAATTTGATAAAACACTATTTTAACCTTAATAATGAAATTGGGTTATTTGAGTTTTTTTATCCTCGATTTTGTTTTGGTAGCTTGGTTTATTGGTAAATTGGATTTTTTGTGTGGATTTGGGTGACATATATGGTTTAGCGTGTATTTATAGTCCCCTATAATGGTTTTTTATATTCTTGTTCATTTTAAATCAATAACTTTGGTATTTCATGACTTTTAATAGGTGTGTTATTGGACTTAGAGATATTTATATGTGTATGGGGTGCACATATGGATAAGCACAAAAATGATAATGGCCCTTTAACATAAAGATCATTAAAACATAGGTTTTCAAAATACCTCCCCCATTATTCCTTCTCTTCCATAGACCGGTTCTTTACAAAAGGTTCTACTAAAATCTCTAGTGTTTTTTAAATAGATTTTTGGTTCCAAAATGATTTCAAACATAGATTAAAAATGTGTTTTCAAAGTCATGGCCCATTTAGAATCTTGGGATATAAATTGGTAACTAGAAGGTATAAAGGACCATTTGGAACCTTATAAACATGTTGAATGTTTTCATATCGGTTTTGTAAATAGTATTCTAAATTGATTTGAATTATAAGTGTGAATCCCAATTGGTACCATGTGTTGTTTCGATAAATTGGTTTCAAAGTAACATAATGCATTGGTCCTATTGGAACCTTAAATGATTTTTTTCAGATGGGAACCTATATGGTGGACCCTCTGAGGAGAGGGTTATCAAATAGGTGGTGTCGGTGTTTGTTCTAGGAAATAACAGTGGCTATGGATTTCAGTTTGAGCCATGCATGTGAGGACCACCCCACTCACTATGTATTATCATCAAGTGATTTTTGTGAATCATCTAAAGGATCAAATAATAGTCTCTTATTGACCCGATTAGATATGTTGGTACCCATTGATTTTCTAAGAGGACATGTGGTCTAAGCCACTATATTGGATAGTTTAGAGTGTCCAGTTGGTTATTGTCTATGGAGCTACACCATACACCTAAAGGTGATTTCAAACCGAGTGCTTTTAGGTATTTTTCAAGATATGTTTAGGAAATTCTCATGATTATCTATTTGAATTTCCTATTTGATTTTTTGAACCTTATTTATTATCCCTGTTGGATTCTACCTTCATTTTCTATTTCATTCACTTTCATCATATCCCCATTTTTTATCTAGTGTGGGAGCTTATAATGGTTTTGTTTTTGTGAATTGGGTTTTGAAATGGAATTTTTTTTAAAAGGAAAGTGGTGTGCTTTTTATAAAGGTGTGATTTTCTAGAAATTTTGTTTGGATTTGAAATGATAAAACCTGATTTTTTATATATATTTCAAAATAGTTTTTTTGGACTATTTTAGGAAAGGAAATTCATGGAATCCATGGTGCATACCTACTAGGTTGTTTATTCTCACACCCAATTTGTGATACCCATCATCATTAGACCCAAGCTATTTCAATGGTTTAAGGTTATGGTTTAGGTTTGCCTATGGATCAAGCTAGTTTATTTATGGTGGGGACTAGAAGGTCCCATGATGATCATTTCTGTTCTTGTTTGGTTTTAGTTTTCTTTTATAGTTTCTATCTTGTCAGTTTTCATTGTATCTAGATCTAGTTTTTTTATTTATCGACATTAAATATTTTTGTATTGTGTGATCCAGTTTGGATACTTGAACCAAGTTGTTTATTGGGTGAAATCATTCCCACTATTCTATATTTTATGTTCGACACTTTTTTCCAGACCGGGAGGACTGTGAAATCCTCTCGAGCCTTATCTCAGACTAGTTTGGGTGTTGGTTGGATGGAAGCCTGACCAAGTTTCTGAAAAAATGGTATTAGAGCATCCATTTGTTATTTGAATAATTAGGTAGTTGCAGAATAAGACTATAAAAACATGGGAGTTAGGTATGGGAGTATCATCACAAACTCTTACTTGTATTGAGCCTTGATTTACCAAGGGTAGTCTAGGACTTCATTATTTGTTTTAGTTTTTGTGTGTGTGGATGAGGAATGCAAATGAAGGTGAACCAATGATTTGAGGTGGACTTATGTGGAGTAGTGACCCATGTGGAGCCTGGGTGCATGGTTTAAAGTTATCTAAGTGGTTGGTTCTTTCATGGGGCATGTCTCACTAACCATGTTGCTGGGTTTTGAATCTTCACTCATGTCCCATTATGAGGGTTTATTGTGAGTTGTGATTTGGTTTTATTTTTTATAGTGTGGGTTGATTTTTAAAAGAAAAATGTTTTTTGGAAGTTGGTTTTGTTTTAAAGGTGGGTTTTGGTGTTTGAGTTTTGGATTTGAAAGATGAGTTGGGTATTTTAAAAATAGACTTTGGGATGAGATGGTTTTGTCTTTGAAATAGAAATGGTAGTTTTGAGAGAGAGTATTTTAGTTATGTTATAAATTGTTGGATTAAGATCAGGTTTTTTTCCAATGATGAATTTTTCAGTTGAGTTTTGGTTTAATGTTGATTTGGTTTTGTGTTTTTTGTTTTTAGATTATGTTTCCCAGAAAGGTCCTAAATGTTTTCAATAAGTTCTATTTTGTTGTTGTCCCTACCCAAACTCATAACGAAGTGGAAGAGTTGTGCTTTTCTCAGTTGTTTCTCATTTTTTGTGGTGATCTAGGTCTATTAGAAGTTACAGTGTGGCTTAAATAAGTTGAAGATATCTTCATGTTTCTAGGAACTCTCAAGGTCGTGAGAGTGCATGCTATTTTGAATTCATTTGAAGGTATGAGTTTGGAGTAGTGAAAGGTGATTGTCCCTCCGTATTTTCAATTTGGTATGACATGGGAAGTGTTTAGGAACACTTTTATATGGTGGTACATACCTTAGGATGTGAAGGAAAAGAATGTAGAGGAGCTTTTGGGTGTTCAGCAAGGCCGATGTGTGGTGAATTCCTATGTTATCATATTTTAAAGAGATGGATTCTTTATCTCTAGAGATAACATTGAAAAAATAGATTAAATATACTCTTTTTATTAGGGTTCTTCACCCATATATTAAAGAGAGGGTTCCTTTATTTTGGGAGGTTCTATTTTAGAAGTTAGTGGTTGAAGAATTTCTTGCTGAGGTGGTTCCTAGAGTATTTGCAGTGGATATTTGAAAACCAGATTCTCGTAGTGCCCTTGAAGGTTTCCCATCTTGTGAGGAGTGAGTGCTATAGGAACCCATTCCTAATGAGTCTCCTTCATTGGTTCTATATTATCATTAATAAAACCATTCTCTTGTCTGATTCATGTTTGGTCAGTTTGGGAATTTGAATCCATCCTGTCAAAAAAAATTCAAAGATTTCCATCAATGTGGTCACTTGGGTTATCTGGAGAAGTTTCGTAAGAAGCATCGTTGGAGGAGGAAGTCCCAGTTGGAGGAGGTCAGCCCCTAACTATAAGGGATTGGATGATTCAGACTTCATGGCTCTAGTAATATTCCTTTGAGTTAATCATCTCACATATTCAAGAACCGCTAGGGGTGTGAAGAACCTTGGACTAGTTTTTGTCCCCAGTGTTTAAGTAGAGACCTTTCTAATCCTCCTTTTGTATTTCACATTGTTTTTATGTTTTCCTTTTTATTGTGAAATTCTTATCGGCCTCACCATATTGTTCTAAGATTTTTATTTTTGGAATGTTTTTGATGGTTTAGTGCTCTTAAAGATTTGGTAGTGGTGTTCTGTGGATGTGAATCTTGAGTTGATTGAATCTCTTTTGTGGTTATCCCTTTTTTGGATCAGATTGAGATATATGTTGTGTTTGTTTTGAAGATTCATGTGACTTGTGAAATTTATGAATTTTTTTCCCAAAGGTATTGGTTTTGGGTTCCTCTTGTTGGGTTTCCCATTATGTTAGGGTTTTTTTGTTCAAGTGGGAGTTCCCGATAGTTGTGTTGGTTTGTTTATGTGGGATGTTATTGGGTTTCTTTGTTTTGGGTTATCCTTGTGAGTGTCCTGGTTCAAGCTTGTTTCTTATAGTGGGGAGAAAACTCCTCCATTTTCAAGGGATATTTTCATGTTGGTTTCTCTTGGATCTGGTTGGGTGTGACTTGTGGAGTAAAATATCACCCCAAATTTCATGGTTCTGTTTAATTCCCTTCTATTTCAAGTTTGAGCTTTGGTTCTAATTCAGTTGGGTGACATTCATGGGGTAGAAAGTGTTTGTTTTGGAGATAATTTCCACACCCCAAAAATAGTATTTTATTTACTTTATTATTTTATTAGGTTTGGATATTTTGGTTGAGGTTAAGGTCGATTTTCCCAGTGAAATTTTTTGAGTTTCGAATGTTTTGCGAGAGTTTTGGTCCTATGTATGGTTTAGAGGTAATATGTGTTGCATGTTGAGCCTTAGGGTATTTTAAATTCAATTCCATCTTTAATGGTTTCCATGGTATGGTTTGATCATGGTTTGGTCCAAACTGTGCAAGTCCAATGATTAATTTTGTGACTTGTTTTTGGTGTCAAGGGCATGGCGCACGATTAGTACATAGTTAGAGGAAACTATGTGGAAAGCATGTGAGGGGTTCTTAAATTTTCAATAGAACTATGGTGGACAGTTGGTGAATGGTTTCTTAAAAAATTCAATAAAACCATGTAAGTACCCATAATCTCTAGTAGGGTGCACACGGTTGGCATACAGTTTATCAAACCATGTGGACAAACCGCGCGAGTTGTCCAAGTCATTAAAAAATAGGAAATTTTTATTTTTCACCTCCCTCCTTTAAACCCATTTTGGGTTTCTTCTTACTTGGTCAGTTTTGGTGCATGAAGGGGGATCCTGGACCCCTATACCATAGGTCATCTTCCTCCATTTAAGCTCCCTCAATCTTTCTAGGTGAGTTTCTTTGATTTTTTTGGAAACTTTTCTCCTCCTCTTCATCTCTTATCTGGAATTATTTGTTTTAATTTGCTGGGTTCTCTCTTTGACAAACCCTATATACTAGGTTTGATATTTATCTTGTGTTCCTTTGATTATAGGGTATCCAAATTGTATCTCGGGGTGCATTATTCCATATCATAGAGTTTCATTGTATCTTCATGACGTTGAGGTAGGTGTTTCCATTATTTCCCTTTGTAAACCATTACATGTTATGTTTGAGCATCATTAACTGGTTTTTAAATGTGAAAATCATGTTTTTTATTTGTTATATTAAATGTTTTTTTGTTTTAATGATGTAAAATTGAATTGAATTGGTTTTAAAAGAATTTTATTAAATATGAATATGTATACATGTGTGTAAAGTGTTTCATAAAATGTTGTTTAGACCTTATTGATGAAATTGGGTGCTTTGAGTTGTGTTTATCCACACTTATGTTTTGATAGCATGGTTTTTTGGTAAATTGGATTCATTGTGTGTATTTTTATGACATATATGGGTTGGTGAGTATGTATGGTCCCTTTTAATGGGTTGTTAAGCTCTTTATGACATTAAAATTAAGACCTTAGGTATTTCATGGAATTTAATTGGTGTTCCATTGAATTTGGGCATATGTATACGTGTATGGGGTGAATATATGGATAAGAACACAAATGATAATGCCTCCTTAATATGAATATTTTTTAAACATTGGTTTCCGAAATAGATTTCTCTTTCTTCCTTATCTTTCATGGTCCTCTTCTATCTAATGGTTCTTCTTAAATTACTAGTGTTTTCTATATATATTCTTGGTTTCTAAATGATTTTAAACGTGGTTTCCAAATATGTTTTCCAATTCATGGAATTTTTTTAATATTAGGATATGAATTGGTTACTAGAAGGTATAAAGGCACATTTTACACCTTATGAACTTGTTATATGTTTTCATCTTGGTTTTGGAAATGGTATTAAAAATTGACTTGAAATGTAATTGTGGGACCTAATTAGTACCTTATGGTATTTCAATAAATTTTTTAAAGTGGAAAAATATGTAGGTATGGTTAGAACCTCGGATGATTTTTTGTGTCACAGGAACCTCTATGGAGGACCCTCTAAGGAGAGGGTTATCACATAGGTGGTGTTAGTGATTGGTCTAGGTAAGAATGATGGTTATGGATTTCCATTTGATCTATGAATGTGAGGGCCTTACCACTCACCATATATTATTATCATGGGATTACTAGGCATCAACAAGAGGATCGAGTGACACTTTCTTATCGACCTCGATTATATGGGTTGGTACCCTATGGATTTTCTAAGAGTCCGGGTGGGATGTGTTATTAGATTGGATAGTTTAGAGAATCTAGTTGGTTATTGAACATTTAGCTGCACCACACAATGACAGGTGAGTTCTAACTGAGTATTTGATTCACGCTCAAATTTACCCAAGAGAAGAATGTAGGACTGTCCTTGTAGTCTAGCTTGGGTTGTCGAATCCTCCAAGACCTAAGAAGTACCTACAGACATGTACATTCTATGGATTGATTTTGGATATAAAGTGGCCAACTTGGGTTGATTTAAGATGGTTTTAAAGTATCACTAACATATTTAAGTTAATTCAAATTAATGTAATGATTTGATCCTAGGTTATTGCTCGGGGTGGATTGGATGAATTCCTTTTTTAATGATTTCAATTTCTTATATTTGAGATGGGTTAATTTTATAAGATCAAACACAATCATCACTTACTGGTTTAATTACTAAACACACTAATACTAATCACCTATACACTTGAAGGATCAATGTTTTGAGCACTCCAAGGTAAAGATTCATATTACCACTTGAAATGTGTGACCTTAAATTGAATAATGATGAAGAGGTTTTAAAATCATCAAATAAAAATATCATTTAAAAGAAGTGATTAGCCATTAATGGAGTGAGAAATATCAACCAATCCTGACCCTTGATACTCCCTTGGATCAACCCATAAAATATTTATCCCTCCATTGATGACATGTCTTCAACGGAAGTGGGAAGTAGACTTATGAGGGTGGAATTGATGAAGTAAAAACAACAACAAAAATCGATCACTCCAACGTTGTGTGATAAATATCACAATGTATGGTGTGAATAAATTCACACCTTGAACCAATGGTATCAACGTGATATGTATAAGAACATAATATGAGTAATGTAAGAACTTTTATTAAGATACTAATGTGAATTAAACAACTTACATGAGAAAGAAATGTGTTTACAAACACAAAGCGGCAACATAACACTACAATGAAACCAAGAACCAAAGATCCTAAAATACTCCACCACCACTGCCTTAAATAGTAATTTTGGGAGCCTTGGGTTGAGATCCCAACAGTACAAAATATTCCACTTGAGTATGGTAGGCCTAGGGTGGTGGAAAGTAAGGGAGAGGAGACTTTTCCACCCTTGACCTGAGGTGGCAGCCAGCTTTCTTCCACCGAATAGATGCATCTGAATTTACTTCTATATGGCCTAATTGGAGTGTTACATAAAATAATAAAATGAATATCCAGATTTACCCTATCTTTATGTAAATTTTCAGTCCAAAATAGGTTATGGTTTACAAGATATGTGTAAAATGGTGGGATATTTTTTTGGGCCTCAGATTCTGGCCTAGAATTTTTCTCTAAATTGGGATGACTTACTAACCACAATGGAGGCCAAATTGGCACTATATTATGGAGACTTATTTGTTACCATATATGTATTCTAGAATCCCACGAAATTTGGGCTTTATTGGGCTTGTATGTGGGGCCCCACATTCTCATCAGTGGGCTGGTGTCCAATCTGCCTTCTCCAGAATTGTTTGCATGAAATCCCATTTTGGTGGTCTTCTAATGTGAATATTCCAACACTCCACAATTATGAATTGTTCCCAATACAATTATAAACCTGAAAATTAAATATTAAAATAAAATCAAGATCATTGGGTACTTTAAATGATGTTAAAAAATTTAACACATAATAGTGCATTTTAAGAAGGAATTACAAACATAATGTGAAATGATGTTCAAAGTGTAAAATGAACTAAAATGGTGTTTATGAATAATAAATCACATGAATATTATATATATTAACAATGAATATTATGCTTATTTAGTGGCTAATCACACCCCCCAACTTGAGTTTTTCTCATCCCGAGAAAAATATATCTCAACAATATGAAATTTGAATTCCCTTTTCCAAAAATATTTTAATACACAATGATCACCAAAAACCCTTATACCAAAAAATCATGAATCCCATCAAAATATTTTATTAAATGATAGTTTCATAATCAAATCCCAATCTCAATCCCATTACTTTGTTCAAATCCATCACCATATTTCATCCAATATCAATTAATAGTGATGATGTGTTGTGCATCGCATTAGACATGGTCGTTCATCTTTATTCAAGAGGGAAATGATGGAAGCACTGGGTGGAATCACATTTCAATATTAAGATGAGTATTCAATTTTTTTTTATTGTATTGTTTTTTTCTTGTTTTTTTTCAATTTTTCCATGGTAATTTAAATTGCACTCAAAAGAGTCAACCCCTGTAGCGAGACTTTACCGGTGACTCTCAGGCTGAAAGACCTTAAGGCACCATGTAAAGCCCACATACTCGGGCGTCATCTCAAGTTAACTCAATAATAAACAAAATCAAATTACCCAAAATAGAGATAAAATTACTAACTCTGGGCCATAAAACTATGGAGTCACGATCCCCAAGTGCCGAAAGCCATGCATTAGGTCATTTCATTGCTCTACATGAAAGTTTATTGTTTTTTTTAAAAAAAATTATTAAATACTCATATTAAAACTAAAATTAGTACAAAACCTATGCTATTTATTTGGGTGACCCAATGAACTCAAACTAAAATCCCACTATCCAAAAGATGTGCATTGTGATCTTTTTTTATTTGGATGAAAATATAAACGATGAAATATCACATTGGACAACCACACTTTCCAAAATCTATGATCATGAAATTATACAAGGATTAAAATCAAAATCAGGTCATGCTAAATTATTTGACATTTAGTTTCAAAGTGTGCAATGTCTATTACCATGTTCAAGTTTAAATAAAATTTTCCTTTCATTAAGGTACACTTTTTTTTTCAAATAATTCATTTTTTTTACACTAATGCATTTTTTTATTTTATCTATCCACCAACGTAAAATAAAACTATCCCCAGTGTTAAAAGAAAATACAATTGATAAGGGTGTAGAGATAGAGGAGATGAGTTCTAAAAGTAATTTGAAATAATAAACATGGAACAAAGTCACCTGGTGGTTGAAGTTGAAATTATTCCTGCTCCCTTTTAATCTCTTGATCTCGATGTCACTTTGAGAGTTACCTAGTGGAAAAAAAGAAAAAACAAACAAAAAACCTATATATATATATATTTATATAATAAAGAAAGTAAAATATAAGTATATATATAAAAATTATAGAATAAGGAAGCACAAAAAGTCATAGTTCAGGGGTAAGCGCACGCCCTTGTCTCCCTTTGGTCCCGGGTTCGAGTCCCCGTGGCTTCGCCAGTTGTGACAGGGTTTTCCCCACGACCTATGATGTGGACTTTTTTATTATTATTATATTCTTATTTATTTTTCTTATTTTTTTAACCTACAAACACATAAAAAAAGAAAATAAACTGATGATACATTGTCTTCTTTTGAAATTTCTAGGTAAGGTATTTCTCAAGGATCACACCACGTGACACAGATGAATATGGCACTCCCCTTTCGTACCCATCCATACTCATAATAGAAGAACAGGTCAAAAATATATTTTTTATTATAAAAATTATTCATTAATCCTATTTAAAATATAAAGTTGATTAAAACAACAAAATGATTGGAAACAAAAAAACCATGGGTTGCCTCCCATGCAGCACTTTGTTTAACATCGTTAACCCAACATAGACCCTCTATTTGATTAATTATTTTCGTCATCTAAGGTAGGTTCACACAATTCTTCCTCAACTTCATGTTTTTGGAATGGTTCTATGAATGGTTTGACTCTGTGACCATTAACTATAAAGGTTTGACCATTGGTGGGATCTTGAATTTCTACAGCCCCATGGGGGTACACTTTATGCATTATGTATGTACCTGACCATCTAGACCTCAACTTTCTGGGGTGTAAATGAAGTTTAAAACTATAAAGGAGAATAGGTTTACCCAGTACAATGTGTTTGGTTTTAAGATTTCGAGACTGGTAGGCTTGTACTTTAGCTTTATTGATCCTTGAATTTTCATAAGCCTCCATCCTAAGTTCCTCAAGTTCATTGAGATCTAATTTTCTTTTTGTTTCGGCCAATGAGAGGTCGTAATTCATTTTTTTAATTTCCCAAAAAGCTTTATGTTCATTCTCCACTGAAAAATGGAATGCTATACTATAAACCAACCTATATGGGGACATTCATAAAATGGTTTTATATGCAGTTTGATAGGCCCAAAGAGAATCTAAGAGTTTTCTTGACCAATATTTCCAAGATGGATTAATAGTTCTCTCAACAATTTTTTTGATTTCTCGATTGGTTAACTTAGCTTGGCCATTGGTCTTTGGGTGGTAAGCAGTGGAAACTTTGTGAGAAATTCCATATTTTCCCATGAGTGATGAGAATGGACGATTGAAAAAATGAGTTCCGCGATAACTAATGATAGACCTAGGAATTCCAAATCTAGAGAAGATGTTTTCCTTGAGAAATCTAATCATAGTTTGATGATCTTTGGATTTTGTAGGAATGTCCTCAACCCATTTGGAGACATAATCGATAGCTAAAAGAATGTAAATATATCCCATAGAGTTTGGAAAGGGACCTATGAAATCAATTCCCCAACAATCAAAGATTTCAACCACTAAGATGGGAGTGAGTGGAATTTGATTCCTTTTTGTGATGGACCCTACTTGTTGACACTTAGTACATCTTTGAAAAAATGTGTAGGAGTCCCTTGAGAGGGTGGTCCAGAAGAGACCACACTAAAGAACCTTAGAAGAAGTTTTCTTAGAGGAAAAGTGACCTCCACATGCCTCACTATGACAGAATTTAAGGATGGACTCTTGTTCAGATTTTGGGACACACCTCCTAATGACTTGGTCAGGGCAGAACTTATAGAGGTATGGATAATCAAACACATAGTTCCAAACATCATAAAGAAATTTCCTTCGATCTTGAGCCACTGAGAATTTTGGAATGACTCCTGTAACTAAGAAATTGGCTATGTCGGCATACCAAGGGCAGTCACTCACAGAGTATAGGTGTTCATCAGGAAATGAATCAGACACAAAAAGGTGATTTTAGTTGTCTTTTATTTCTATCTTAGAGAGGTGATCATCTAAAACATTTTAAACACCCATTTTATCCTTGATTGTGAGGTCAAATTCTTATAAGAGAAGGACCCACCTAATCAGTCTAGCCTTTGAATCTTGTTTTTGGAAGAGGTATTTTAGTGTAGAATGGTCAGTGAACACAGTGATGGGTGATCCTAAGAGGTAGGACCTAAACTTCTCTAAGGAAAAAACAATATCAAGTAACTCTTTTTAAGTAGTGGTGTAGTTGATTTGGGCATCATTTAAGTATTTTCTTTCATAAGAAATGGCATAAGGAGTTTTATCACAATGTTGTCCTAATACAGCTCCTATAGAAAACTCACTAGCATCACACATAAGTTCAAAAAGGAAGGTTCCAATTTGGATATTTCATAATGGGATGAGAGGTGAGAGAGGATTTGAGGGTTAATAATGAACCCTCATAGCTTTCTATCCAAAAAAATGGAGCATCCTTTACTAGGAGAGCACAAAGGGGATGGGGGATTGAACTAATGTCCTTGATGAATCTTCTATAGAAACCAACATGTCATAAGAAAGACCTCACTTCCTTGATATTTTTGGGTGATGGAAGGTGATGAATGATGTCAACCTTGGATTTATCAACTTCAATCCCCCTACCTGAGACCAGATTTCCTAGAACTAGTCCCTCTTTAACCATGAAATGGGATTTTTCCCTGTTTAGGACCAGATTATTTTCTTCACATCTTGACAGGACTCTCTCCACATTCCTTATAAATCCATCAAATATATCCCAAAACATGGAGAAGTCATCCATAAAGACCTCAAGAAAATACCCTACCATGTCTGAGAATATTCCCATCATGCACCACTGGAAGGTTCCAGAGGAATTGCATAACCCAAAGGGCATGCGTTTGAAAGCAAATGTGTCGAATGGACATGTAAATCTAGTCTTCCCTTGATCCTCTAGGGAGACCTCAATTTTATTATACCCCAAGTACCCATCTAAGAAACAGTATAAGGCATGACCTTCCACTCTTTCAAGGACGCGGTCAATGAATAGTAAGGGGAAATGGTCCTTCTTGGTGAATGAGTTTAAATTCCTATAGTCAATAAAGACCCTCCATCCACTACTCACCCTGGTTAGAAGAATCTCTCCATCCTTATTGGTTATCACGATGATTCCTACCTTCTTGAGAACCACATGGATTGGGCTGACCCACTCACTCTCTGCTATGGGATATATGATACTATCTTTTAACAATTTCAAAAGTTATTTTCTCACTACTTCCATGAGATTAGTATTGATTCACTATCGAGGTTGATGACATAGCTTTGAATTATATTCGGGAACAATCCTATGAGTCCCGATAAGTGGGATAATCCCAGGAATATCGAACAGGGTCCAACAAATGGCTTTCTTATGTTTCTTAAGGACATCTAGAAGCATCCTCTCATGATTGGATTCTATAGAAGAAGAAATGATAGTAGGATGTGTTTGATTGTCCCCTAGGAAAGAATACTTGAGTGCAGCAAGATGTTCCTTCAATTCAACATCAATTTGGTTCAAAATTTCAACAGAAGATTGAGACATTAGATCCAGATCAATTTTATTTCCTAGAGTTTTAGATAGTATTGATTCCCCACATGTAGAAGTTTCAGCTACTAGATTGGCTTGATCATATTTAGGGAAGGAAGTTGGAGTGGTCTCCATGAAATTGGTTTCCTGAATGGTTTCACTGATTGTTGGACCTAAGACATCATCATAAGAGAAATTTGAAAATGATTCAAGGTAAGGAGATAAACTTCCTTCATGTAAACAAAGGAAATCAATCTCATATTGAATTAAACATCCATAAAATATTCCTTGATGTTATATGGATTCATTATCAATGCTTCATATCATGCTTACTTCATGAATTTCCTTGTCATGCCCTATTTGTGAGCTTTAATTATAGATGTTCAAGTCTAGATTCATGTTCCAAAAGGTGATGGTCATGTTCCCATTTCGGACTCAGATAATAGAGTTTATTGTTGCAAGGAAGGGGTGACCATGGATAATTGGGGTTTGTTCCTTATTTCCTATGTTTGGATGGTTGTTAAGGACAATGAAGTCAGTTGGGTAGATGAAGTTTTCAACCTTTACTATAACGTCCTTTAAATTCCCCTTTAGAACCTTAATGCTACGATCAGCAAGATGAAGTGTGAAAGATGTGGGTTGGAGCACTTCTAGGCCTGACTAGAAGTACACAGCATAGGGGATGACATTGACACTAGCACATAGGTCACACAAGGCCTTGACAACTTTGCTCTCTCCTAGTTCAACATTGATTTAAGGGCAACTCAGGTCTTTCAACTTAGGAGGAATGGTCCCTTGAATGGTGGTACTCACATTAGTAGCCAAAAGGATTTGGTTTTTATGTGAAATTTTTATTTTAAAAGTGCAGAAGTCCTTAAGGTACTTTGATTAGGCAGGTATGGTTTGGATTGCATCGAGAAGGGGAATGTTCAACTTGAATTGTGAGAAGATTTTCCTCAATGTTTCACTCCATTAGGGCTTGTTTTTTCCCCTCATGCATTTAGGAAATGGTGCAGGTTGTGGGGTTGTATGTTGTAGAGTTTTTTCTTTCACATTTTTATCAGTTACTTCAGTTTGATCTTGTGGCTCATTTGAATTTTCATTAGAGTTTGAAGCTTCACATGGTTTCTGACTTATTTAAACAGGCTTATCAATTGATTTCCCACTTCTTAAAATAGTCACATCCTTTAGTTGTTCATGAGTTGTTTGAGTGAAAATTAACTCTACCCTTGAAGTTGGAGATGTTACCACCTGAGTAGGCATGGGTGCCTTTCCAATTTTGATGGTTTGAAGTTCTTATTTTAGGGAAGATACTTTCGAGTTCATCCTTTCCATTTTTTGCAGAGTTGTTCTAGTAGGCTCTGTGGAACAGTTTGGGTTGGTGCTTGAAAAGATTGTTTTATCCAAGGGGGATATTTTGGAGGTGGGATAGTTTGTTGAAAATGGACTGGTGGCTGTTGGTATTGGATAGGTTGGGTTTGGAACTGGTTATGGGTTTGGTAGTTATAATGGGGGTAAGGATTTTGTCCCTATGGTTGGATAGGTTATTGGTTATCTTTCCAATGGAAGCCTGGGAGGTCATTATACCTTAAGTTGAAGTTGTTATGGTATAAAGGCTTTTCAATGTTCAAAGCATTTACTTCCACTGGGTATCCTCTTAAAATAACATCCTTGATGGATGGAATGGTTGGGCAGTTGTCGGTCTTATGGTCATTTTTTTCATAAATTGTGAAAACAGGGTCTACAGTCTGGATTTCATGGAATTTCCTAAGGTCGATCTCTTCAACCTTCCTAGAGAGTGTTGTGAGTTTAGCCCAAAGGCTTTCTTCTTCTCTAAGGGTATGAATTCTAGTTGTTCTTTGTGGATTTTTAGAATAAGGTGAAGTTCCCCATGTTTGGTTTTGTTTAGCAAGACTTTCCATATACTCATAAGCATCATTTGGGGCTTTGTTTTTAAAGGTTCCATTACACATCATGTCAATGAATTGTTTGTTCCCCGAACACAAACCTTCATAGAAAATTCTCACTTTTTCAGGAATATAAAAACCATGGTGTGGAACCATGTTTAGAATGTCCTTGAACCTCTCCCATGTTTCATAGAATGACTCTCCCTCTTTTTCAAAAAAAAATTGGATAATATTTTTAAGTGAAATTATTTTGTGGTGGAGAAAGTATTTTTTTGTAGAATTCTCTTTGTAATTGGTCCCAAGAGTTTATGGATGATAGTCTAAAATTTTTTAGAAAATTTTTAGCTCGATCTTTTAGAGAAAAAGAAAATAGCCTCATCTTAATTGATTCTAGTTGATGTGGGGGACACATGGTTTCAACAATGTCATTGAACTCCTTAATGTGAAGGTAAGGCATCTCGGACTCCATTCCATGGAATGTGGGAAGGTGGTTTAAGACATGGGGTTTAAAGATGTAGTGTGCATATCCTAGGGAATTGTGTCTAATGCATGAGGGGGCATTGGTCCAGGCATGTGTGAGGTAGTCATTCATGGTTTGATCTACTGCATTCCATAAGTTTGGGGTTGCTTCATTTGGGTTTCCATTTTGGTTCCCACCCGGGTTTATGAGTTGGTTTCTTTGAATACCTTTAATTGAAATATGCTCAATTTTTGACTCTGAAGTATTAGGAAGATTATGATTTAATGTAAATAGTTCCCTTGGTGTACTTGACTCCCCAACTCTAGGACTATCCACCCTAACTAGACGGTTTGATTGATCGCGGGTGTAGGTGGACATGCGCCAAAAGAAAAAAATGAGAAAGGGACAAGATAAGAGAATTTGGAAGAGAAAATAAGAAATGGGGTAGAATATAATGGGTTTTTATATGACTTACTTGGGTCCCCCAAAATGGCACCAAAATTTGATTCACACTCAAATTTACCCAAGAGAAAAAGGTTTGATGGTCCTTGTAGTCTAGTTTGAGTTATCGAATCCTCAGATACATAAGAAGTACCTATAGACACGTACATTCTATGGATTTTTTTTGGCTATGAAGTGGAAAACTTGGGTTGATTTAATATGGTTTTAAAAGATCACTAACAGATTTAATTTAATTCAAGTTAAGGTAATGAGTCGATCCTAGGTTATCGCTCGGGGTGGATTGGATGAATTCCTTTTTTAATGATTTCAATTTCTTATATTTGAGATGGGTTCATTTTAGAAGATCAAAAAAAATCATCACTTACTATTTTAAGGCCTAAACACCCTAATACTAATCACCTATACACTTTAAGGATCAAAGTTTTGAGCACTCTAAGTTAAATATTCGTATTAGCACTTGAAATGTGTGACCTTAAATGCAATAAGGATGAAGAGGTTTTAAAATCATCAAATAAAAAAAACATTTAAAAGAAGTTATTAGAAATTAATGGAGTGAGAAATAACATCCCAAACATCCACTTTCTACTCACTTGTATCAACCTGGAAAATAGTTAGCCCTCCATTGATGACATGTCTTAAACTAAAGCGAGAAGTAGACTTACAGGGGTGGAATTGAAGAAGTAAAAACAACAACAAAAATTGATCACTCCACCATTGTGTGATAAATATCACAAAGTATGGTGTGAATAAATTCACACCTTGAACCAAAGGTATCAATTTGATATGTATAATAACATAATAAGAGTAAAGGAAGAACTTTTATTAAGAGACTAAGGTGAATTAAACAACTTGCATGAGAAAGAAATGTGATTACAAACACAAAGCGGCAACATAACACTACAATGAAACCAAGCACCAAATATCCTCAAATACTCCACCACCACTACCTTAAATAGTAATTTTGGGAGCCTTGGGTCAAGATCCAAATAGTACAAAAGATTCCACTTGAGTATGTTAGGCCTAGGGTGGTGGAAAGTAAGGGAGGGGAGACTTTTCCACCCTTGACCCGAGGTGGCATCTAGCTTGGTTCTGCCGACAAGATGTGTTTGAATGGCCTTCTATATGGCCTAATTGGAGTGGGGAATAGAATAATAAAATGAATCTCCAGATGTCCCCTAACCGTATGTAATTTTTTAGACCAAAATAGTTTATGGTTTACAAGATATGTGTACAATGGTGGTCTGTTTTTTTGGGCCTCAAATTCTAGCCCAGAATTTTATCGCTAAATTGGGCTGCCTTAATAACCACAATGGAGGCCAAATTAGCACCGGATTCTACATAACTATTTGTTCATATATATTTCTTCTATCATCCCACGAACTTTGGGCTTCATTGGGTCTATATGTTGGGCCCCACATTCTCATTAGTGGGATGGTGTCCAATCTGCCTTCTCCAGAATTGTTTGCATGAAATCCCGTTTTGGTGGTCTTCAAATGTGAATATTCCAACACTCCACAAGTATTAATTGTTCCTAATATAATTATAAACCTGAAAATTAAATATTAAAATAAAATCAAGATCATTGTGTACTTTAAATAATGTTAAAAAATGTACCACATAATAGTGAATTTTAAGAAGGAATTACAAACATAATGTGAAACGATGTTCAAAGTGTAAAATGCACTAAAATGGTGTTTATCAATAATAAAGCACATGAATATTATATATATTAAAAATTAATATTATCCTCATTTAGTGGCTAATTAGTATGTCTAGGTATTTCTTCTATAGATGTTTATGAAATTCTCATGATTATCTATTTATATGTACAATTTGATTTATTTAACCTTTTTTATTATCCATGTTGGGTTTTTCTTACTTGATATGTTTCATTCACTTTTATCATAGACCAATTTTATTATCTTGTGTGGGGCCAAATTTTGGTTTTGGTTTTGTGAACTGGATTTTGAAAAGGAATGTTTTTTTAAAGGAAAGTTGTGTGTTGTTTCTAAATGTGGGGTTTATTTCTAGAAATATGTGTTTGGATTTGAAATGATAAAACCATATTTTCTATATGTATTTAAAAATATTGTTTTTTGACTATTTATATAAAGGAAATGCATGGACTATGTGGTACTTACATACTGAACTATTTATGCTCACACCCTACTTGTGCCACTTAGTGTTGGTAGACCCAGGCTATTTTGTAGCTTTAGGGTTCTGGTTTAGGCTTGCCTGTGGAGCGGACTGTTTTATGGATGTTGGTAACTAAGAGGTCACGTATATATTGTTTTAGTTGCATTTTGGTTTTAGTTTTATTTTTTAATTTATGTGTTGTTATTTTTTGTTGTATCTGGATATGGTTTTGTATTTTTTAATGTTTAATATTATTGTTTTCCTACTGCATTATTTGTTTTGGTTATTTGATCCTAGTTTTTAATTGGGAGAAATCATTCCCACTATGTTATCTTTGAGTCCCAATGCTATTCTATAGTCTAGGTGGATTAGAAATGCCTCTTGGGACTTGTCTCGAATTGGGTTGGGTTTTTTCAGACAGTAGCTCAACCTTATTCATGACATAACCAAAGTCATATGATGACTCAAAGTCTTACAATTAGTAGGAAAATTCATATGAACAAGGGATTTTCCATTTTTCTAGTTTTATCTCTATAATTTGAGGCATACTCAAATGAAATTTGGAAATCCTCAAATAAACTCCATGTAATCTCAATCTCTTTAAACTACTTCCAGTGAAACTCAACATATTTATCATATAGGGCTGATAATAATGAAAAACTTCTCAAAAAATCTAAGGGCACTTCAGCAATGAAAAGCCATAGAGGATAGGGAAATTACAAGACATGTCACACTGTGTAGTTCCCAATGAAGAACTTGACATGTACTACCAGTTCACTGAGTAGTGTGTCCCCAAAATACCTGGTGTTTTCTATCATAAAAATTTCATATTATACATGATTCCACCCTAGGAATATATTTCTACTTAGGCCTTGTTGTTTTAGGTTATATATAGTATATATCTTATTAATGATTCATGAATTTGGGTGTGTGATCAATCAAAATTCATGACATGTAAATAAAAAATACATGAAATATGATATTTATAATCACCTGGAATAATAAATAAGAATTTAGGGTGTACATGATGTTTGTTCATCTGAACTACATGTTGTGTAGTTGGGATCGTCACAGTAATATCTAGAATCTCCCATTTTCTCACTACCACTGCTCAAAATAACCACCAATCATGTATTAACACTATTATCTATCACAAAAGACTATCGTGGTTCCTTTTTGAAATTTGATCCATCATCACACTCAAATTTATAGTGGATTCTGTTTGATTCTGTTGCACCTGGACGCTTCCATTCAATTCAAGGTTCATCCATTGTCACTATTATTTCCAGATCAAGTGATATCACAAAAAAACATCATCACCATGCCCTTATGATTTTATAATAGTAAAAACACCCATCCAAGTGAATTATAGTGGTGATAGTTCACTGTAAAATGAAGGTGAAATATATAATAGTGGTTAGTGTGTATACTGACAACTCAATAATCCAAAACACAATGTGTGTTATGAAGAATGTAAGAAATGATAGGTCACATAGGGTATAATCATAATAAAAAAGAAAAGTATTCCATTATAGAGAATCATCACACCACAGAAAATCTAGTTTCATAAGATTAGATTCTAAAGGTTGATTGCAACAACACAAAATTATAAGAAACTTCCTAATGATAAAAAGGGCAGCGAAAAATAATCATAGGAGATTTCTAACAATAAATTAAAATGAAGAATGAGGTAGGAATATAATAAAATAATCCATAACTCATAGAAAAATTTCATTCCCTTCAATCCATTATTTAATCTACGTCCTTATTCATCATTACAACACAATCTAGTGTTATCCTTCGATCACATGTTATTTCCACACAAAATATAGTCTCTCCATCTCTACCTCTCTCTAGAGTTCATGTCAATGATAAATATATAACCACATAGATAAAGAATAATAGTAATTAGATATATAGACTTATAAGGTTTTCTATTCTTTAATTAATTAATTATTAATCTCATTAAATGAATAATCCATGATGGTATATCCTGGGGCCTGAAATGTGAGTGGAGATTACATCACCCCAACGGTAAATCCCCTATTTTGGACATATTTGAAAGCTTGGATTTACTATAAAAGGATTTTTTAAATTAAAAACACAATTTTTATGAGTGAAAATGTATAGGATAAGAATAATATATTATACATGACATATTTTTCTCTGTGACCAGTAACACATGCAACTCCATGCCAGTCAGGTCGGGGGTAAACACCAAACTCCGGGATCAAAGGAAACTTTAGAAAAACTTTTTAAGGTCATATGGTAGGGTAAATTTATCATTTTATTCCATTGTATATCCTATTAATATAAACATCAAATTTTAGTTAAGTTATGACCCAAAAAGGCTAAGTTTCTACATCTTGGGAAAAGTGTTACACATCACCACATGTCCATGCATTAGAATTACCATGAACCAGTTAACCTTTAACCTTTTCCATGGTACCATGATAATGTTTTAGTAATGATATCTAACATAGAAGGAGTAATAGTAAAACCTATCCAAGATCAAAATAATAAAATTAAAAACAAATTAATTAAACAGTAAAATTAAAATACCTTTTTAAAAAGGTTTGAACAGTTTGATCAAACATGGATTAATGAATTCAAGACTCCTTTAGAATCCACCAATAATGTTGACCATAAAATATATTGTGGGATCCTCTACTTAAGCAATTAGTTAGAGTTAGTACTCAATGGTAATGCATTGAATAATATAAGGGAAAGACATTAGAGAATTTATTTGTTGAGAAAAGCTAAGGAAATACCTTGGAAAATGAAAACTAAAAGACTTTCCTCAAGGTGAGGAAATTATAGAACTCTAAGAACCACATTCTCATTACCTCTAATAGGATGAATAATTCACCCATATTAAATTATATGTCTAGAAATATGGAAATTTAGTAGCCTTAAATGAATAAAAAATCATGTGAAACTAAATAAGGTGCAATAAATAAATCTCAATGGTAATCTGGATCATTAAATAATATCTAAAAGTGAATTAAGTCACAAAACAATTTGGGAGGTGAATTAATAATACTTTTAATGAATTAAAACTATTAATTTAGGTGCTTAAATGAACTCTTTAATAATACCAAAGAATTTTTCCCATGTAATAGGTCTTGAAAGACCATTACTCCAAGCCTAAGCCCAAATCCCATTCAGGCATTGAAATTTCTTCACATTTATGTTTTAATAATATAAAAACTCAATATTTATATAATAACACCAGATTAATTGTCTAATTACATAAATATTATTTAATTAAACATTTAAAATACACAAAAAATATTATTTATGATTATAATGAACATAAAAATATTTACATATAAACTAATCACATATTTCCAAAAAAAAACCCAATTAGGGTAATCTTATGTGAGACATCAAGGGCCTTTGTAAAGTTTTAAATGATCATAAATATCATTCTTAATCATAAAATAATTGTGGTATCTAAAAACAAATCATTACTACCCAAATTAATTTTTTTGGTGTGATCTAATCCTCCACATGTGTATTTCACAAATTCTTTTTTCCTTGATATACACCAAATCTCTGTTTATTTTATTAACGAGAAAGAATGAATTGGAATAGTAAAAAAATAATGAATTTCACTATTGGGGTCTAAAATAGTGTATACTAAGGGCATCCCCTTCGACTAAGTAAACTCCCAAAAATAAAGATTAATCACAAGACTTGGATAATGTCAATCCAGTATAGCTTATATCATTTTTCTAATTATTCAGTTGAATATAGATTTTATAATTAAATTAAAAGTAATTATTATAGATTGATAATATATTTTATTAGTTAAAACTCAATTGAGGGCCTTAAAATCACAACCTATTATATGTAATGACACATCCTATCATTGTCAATCAAATCACTCCACTTAACTAGTTTCATATGAAATTACTATTCATTAATCAAAGCCATAAAATTAATTTATTTAGTTAGAAATGTATGAAACTTCAAAATTATGGAACTGATGTTCAAATACCATGTTCAAGGGTCCACACACCAAATAGAAATTTTTAAAACCCATGGAATAAAACCCTATGGATGACTTGGATCATATCTTAGGAAGATTTCATATACTCACTAACCTACTTAAATTATTTATATTTTTGGATTTTCTATTTAAATTAGAAACATGGGAAATGGAAGAGGGTTTTTTGTGTGATGTATATAAAATAAACAAAGTGAATAATATATAAAAAATAAAATTAATACTATCAAGAAAATAACTAAACCTCAGGGGAGATATTACTATTCCTTCATTATTTACATTTGTCACCTAAATTATTATTATTAACCAACTAAACATAATTAATTTATCAACCTCCAATAAATATGTTCTGGAAACTCAATAGACTTTAAATATAATCAAATTCCATGAATACCACACTCCTCTTTTGTAAAAAATGACAAGAACACCTCAATCAATTATGTGATACTATCCCAAACCCATCTCCATTGTACAATTTTTCATCGCATAACCCATCCAACTCCATCATATTTTATGTGATATAAGAGAAGGGATAAAGAGTAAAGTTAATTATAAAAGATATTAAGATGAGTATTTATGAGAATAAAGAATCAATCACCATCCCATATCAACACACCTTTGTACCCACGATGAATTAAAATAAAAACAATTAGGAAAGAAACTGAAGAAAAACAAAGAACATTATAGGCTCCAGCAAAATCAACTCTATGGGTTAGTAATATAATATATTATAGATATAGAAGTGGAATAGTGGGAGAACATAAATGTAAGAGATAAAAATAATTGAAATAATCTATTGTAATTAAAAATATTGAAAATAAAATAAAGAAAAATTAAACACCGTGTTATTGCATTGCACTAAATATGAATTGTAACATCTAGGAAAATCATGGAATATTTTAAAAGTACTCTCTCCACTAATTTTATTGAAATTTGGAATAGTTTTCTGATATCCTCTCTTCATGTGATCACTCTACATACATTGTCTGAGTTAGAGGATGCCTTCACATATGATACAAGGACCCGGCCTTAAAACATTACTTAATCTTGAATTTTAAACAAGAACATACATTAATACACATTGAGGATATTTTAGGGTTTATAGTTTTAAAGAATTAGGATAAATTACATGCATAACATACCACATTCATAAAAGGGGACATTATTAATGACAGTTTCCATTTTTTTCAAAATATATGACATTAAAACAAAAGGCATGATTTCTTTGAAAACACTCCATATCAAACATAATGAATCCCTTATTTCCTTTACCCATCCTTATATCCTATGAAAAACATTTTAAAAAATGGTATGATTATTAAACTCTATAAGTTAAATAAATATAGAAAGACTTAGTCTAGTGATAACATAAAAAACAATAAAACTCATATCCTAAAAACTTGAATGCATAGTAAACTCATGTTGTTTCCTTGGGACATATTTACTATAACACTCTTACATTAACCCTTATATATGGAATACCATTTTGTTTAACTTCCATCTATGGAGTAACCAATTAATTAGAGAGATATAATGGGGCTCACCCATCATATCTTGAGATATAATGGGCTCAACCCAACATATTTGAGCTATAAAGGGCTCAACACAACATATCTTGATCTATAATGGGCTCAACCCAAAATAAATAATTTTCAAGGAATAGATAATGGTAATGTAGTATCTTGAAATCAAGACAAAACATTCATTATTTATAAATATAAAAATAAAATCCCTTTAAAATTTATTAAAGAGACTTTTAAAATGATTTTGAAAGGAAATTCCTTTAAAAATATAATTGAGGTGAAAATTAATAGAATGGAATATACATGTGTATACAATATAAATACACATAATAAAATATAATAAATACAAAAATAAATCATGTAAATAATCTTAATAACATATAATTAATAAATAATAAGGTCAACCCAAAGAATGGAAATTGGGTTAAGAATTCCCTTACCTCAGGTTCTTATTACTTCAAATGTGTTTAAACTTCCTTTTAGAGTAACTCCTTGAACACAAAGGTTGGGACCTTGGGGGTTGAGGAAAACTTAGTAGGACTACTAGGGAGTTAAGGAGGATAGAACTTTGTTGAGGAATAAATTGGAATGAACTTAATGAAGGAATGGGTTGGTATTTATAGCAAAAGTGAGGGAATATTTTAATAATTTCCAAGGGACACCTCATTAGTGGTCTTTGCAAAACCATGGGCTTGCTCATGTTATTTTCTCAAGGTATTAGCCACATGGGACACCTCACATCTTATTTTACTGTGCAAAAGTTTACCAGATTTATTACATCATTATTACATCATTAATGATGTCATTAACACACCGAAATTCAAAACTATATTTTTTACTATTCACCGAAAAAACTACTATTTCAGAAAAATCCAAAAAAAATCATCGTTACTGTTTTTTAATGTGTAGAATTAAAAAATGAAATGCATTTTTTGAAAATAATTTTATAAATATTATTAATTTAATTTTTAAATAAAATCCTACTTAATTCAAAAAATAACAAATTTAAAACTATAACCTATTTTATATCATATTGACAAATTAACCAATATGTTATTATCTTAAATAATTAATAAAATAAAATAATAATATAATTTACTATTAATTAGGTTCATATTACTATTCATAAGGGTATGTTACTATGCACCAAAAAAAATATGTTGGTTCCATCAGACTCTAAATAACCTACGGAATAAAATTGTAGATGACTGTTTTTATAAATTCAAAACATTGAAGCTGAAAAATTATATTTAAAGTCTAGTTATAAATATATACTTAAAACAAAGTTTCATCAATTTCATTTTTTAAACCTTGGGGTGTTACATTATCCCCACCTTCTAGAAATTGTGTCCTTGCATTTTTATTTACTCATTAAACAAGTGAGGGAAACTTTCCCTCATATCATTTTTGGATTCCCATGTTGCTTCTTCATCCATGTGGTTTCTCCACAAAACCTTTACCTGGTAGATTACCTTATTCCGAAATACATTTTCCTTTCTATCAATAATCTGTAATGGTTTCTCATCATAAGAATGGTTATTTTCTAGTTGAACTGCTTCTAGACTCAATACATGTGATGAATCTGAAACATACTTTCTCAATATCGAAACATGAAAAACATTATGTACCTGAGAAAAACTCGGATGCAAAGATACTCGATTTGAAACTAGTCCAACATTGTCTAGTATTTAAAAAGGATAGATGAATCATGGACTTATCTTTTGTTTCTTACCAAAACGCATTACACTTTTCCAAGGAGGGATTTTAAGGAAAACATGGTCACTTACCTCGAAAGAGAAGTCTTTCCTTCTATTATATGCATAACTTTTCTGCCTGCTCTGAGATATCCTCATGTGTTATTGAATCATCTTTACATTCTTAGCCACTTCTTCTACTAATTATGGCCCATCAACTTTCTTTCAATGAATTCATCTCAAAACACTGGAGTCCAACACCACTTCCCATACAAAGCCTCCAAAGGTGACATCTGTATACTAGAATGAAAAATGTTATTATAAGAAAACTCAACTAAAGAAATATTTTTATCCCAAATTCTCTGATAGTCCATTGAACAAGCTCAAAGAATATCCTCTAAGGTATGAATCGTTCATTCTGACTGCCCATCTGATTGAGGATGAAAAGTTGTACTGAAATTTAACTTTGTGCCCAACGATTTTGAAGTCCCTTCCAAAAGTTAGAAGTGAATCTGGGATCCTGGTCAGATATAATGGAAAGAGGAAATCTATGTATCCTGACAATCTCATAGCAGTACAGTTGAGAAAGCTGATCCAAATACATTGTATACCAAATAGAAACAAAATATATAGATTTTGTCAGCCGATCAAAAATAACCCAAATCGCATTGTTACCTTGAGAAGTATTTGGTAGTCCCTCCATGAAGTCCATGGATATATTCTCCCATTTCCACTCTGTAACTGGAAAATGTTGAAGCATCCTCTTCGGTAACTACTGCTCTAATTTAACCTGTTGACATGTCAAACATTTCACAGTAAAATCAGTAATATCCCTTTTAATTCCATCCCACTAGTGAAACTCCTAGAGGTCTCTTTACATCTTAGTACTTCCAGGATGAACTGAAAATGGAGAGCTATGAGCTTCACACAACAAATCTTTCTTCAACTGGGAATCACAAGGCATAAACAACCTTTTATCAAATCTTAAAACACAATCATTATCAAGGATAAATTATGGTAGTTTACCCATTTTAACCAATTCTAACTTTTTTTATAACTTATGGTCTTCCTTCTGTGCTCGCTTAATTCTGTCTGGTAATGATGATTACACTAAAACCTGAAGCAAAATACATGTATTCCCTACACCAAAAACTTCTAAGCCAAAATTCATCAAATAATTAATAAAGGTATCATGTTCCAAACATATCATGGTTAATGATGAATGATGTTTTCAACTCAAGGCATCTGCCACTTTGTTTGCTTTTCCTGGATGATAATTGATTGTGCAATCATAATCCTTTATCAGTCCAATCCATCTTCTCTGCCTCATGTTTAATTTTTTCTGAGTGCATATATACTTCATATTTATATGGCCAATATATATTTGAAATTTTTCTTCATATAAATGATGTCTCCAAATTTTTAAAGGATAAAACCATAGCTAAAAATTCCAAATCATGTGTGGGATAATTTAACTCATGAGGTCTAAGTTTTATTGAAGCATAAGTAATTACCTGATCATTCTGAATCCAAACACAACCAAGTCCCTTCAAAAAATCATCATTATAGATGATAAAGTCACCATTTCGGGATGGCAAGGCCAAAACAAGAGAATTTGCCAATCTCTTCTTCAATTCCTAAAAGCAAACATCGCATTATTCTTTCTAAACAAACTTAACCCATTTTCATGTTAACTTAGTTTGCAGGCTAGATAAACGTGAAAAGTTTTTAACAAACCTTCAGTAATAACCTGCTAATCCAAGAAAACTACAAATCTCTGTAACATTTCTAGATCTTCTCCATTAATTAACCACTTTTTTTGCTGGATCAACTATTATTCCATACTTAATTACAATGTTCCCAAGAAAAGAAATATGTTGAAAACAAATATCAAACTTGATGAATTTTTCATATAGTTTATTTTCTTTTAAGGTTTGGAAAACAACACTTAAATGTTTTCCATGCTCCTCTTTACTTCTAGAATATACCATAATTTCATCAATAAATACAACAGAAAACTTATCCAAAAACTCATGAAATATTCTATTCATAAGATCCATGAATAACACAGGTGCATTAGTTTACCCAAAAGGAATAACTATAAATTTATAATGACCATATCTAGTATGAAACATAGTCTTTGGGATGTATTCATCCTTTACTTTCAACTGATGGTACCCTGACCTCAGGTAAACCATTGAAAAATACTGCACTCCCTAGAGCTGATCAAACAAATCATCAAAATGAGGCAAATGATAATTTTTTTAATAATAATGTTATTCAAGGCTCTATAATTGATGCAAAGTCTCATTGAACTATCTTTTTTCTTAACAAACAAGACAGGAGCTCCCCATGGTGATGTTCTTGGTCGGATGAAGCCTTTATCTAATAATTCTTTCAAATGATTTTCTATTTATAGAAGTTCCATTTGGGTCATTCAATAAGGAGGTTTTGAAATTGGATTAGAATTAGGAACTAAGTCAATAGTAAACATAACCTCTCGATTAGGAATAACACCAGGAAATTCATTGGAAAAAACATATAGGTATTCATTTACCATTGTTACATCATTAATCTAAATATTTCCAATATATTGAAAATATGAGAAAGATAACATTAATTTCCATTACTTACCACTTTCTTAGCTTCCAGATATCTTATTAATGGTATTGGTACATTCTTGTACACAAACTAAAATTATCTATGAAAAAAACTTTTTTTCTCTACAATCTATCTTAGCATGATAAAAAGAAAGCCATTTCATACCTAGAAAACATCCAACTCTATAAGAGAAAAAAAAGGTTTTTAGGTATACTTTTCCACATATAAGGATAGGAAGATTCTTATAATTTCCTTTTTCCACAATATTTCCTACAATTGTTTTCACTATGAGATCTAGTTTCATTTCATGAGGTTAAATTCCCTATTTTTCAAAAAAAATCAGAAATAAAAAAACGTGTAGACCCAGAATCAAACAACACATTTTAGAAATCTGTAAAAACAAGTATTGTACCTGAGACCACCTTATTTGACGGCTCAACATCTGCTGAAGTTATTGAAAATGCCAAACCCTTCTATTTCCTATCATGCTGATTCCCTGCTTGAGTAACTAGATTCGTAAAAACATTAGAAAAATGACCCAATTACTTATAGGTAAAGAATCTCACCATAGACTTCTCATTAGTTTTCGGATCATTTTCTTTACACTCATGAGACATTTGTCCAGACTTTCCACATCGATATCATTTCCCATAATTTAAAATACATTTGTCAAGATGCCTTTTACCACACTTTTCAGAAGAAGGGAAATTTATTTTCTTACCTTTAGACTTCTTTGACGAGTTATTGCCCATTTCTTGCCAACCTGATCACTTCTTATTCTTATCATCATGACACACATATGTTTCAGAAAAATCCATCTCAACTTTTTCATCACAACAAACAAGCTTCTCATAGCTTTTAAACTCTCGTGAATCCAATTCTCATCACAAAAATAGTTTCAAACCATAGTAAAATCTATTAATTTTACTTTCAAAATCCCAAGTAATATTAGATACATACCTAGATAGTCTTGTAAAATTGGCTTCATATGCTGGCACAGAATCATTATCTTTCTCCTTCAGTTCCAAGAACTGTTTCTCCATTCTATGTTAAATATTTTTGGGAAAATATTTTTCCAAAAAAAAGACTCTTAAAATCATCCCATTTCAAACTGTCAAGATCATCTATTTCTCTCATATTCTTAAATAGAGACCACCATTGTTTAGATTTAACTTCCAAACAATAAATGACTAGTATTAAATTTTGACATTCCAAACATCCTAGGACATCAAATATCTTTTCTAGAGCGTTGATCCATCCTTCGGCTATCACTGGATCTGCGGTTCCACTGAATGGTGGAGGATGTGGCCTCATAAAATGATCAAAAAAAGACATATTTCTTCATGGTTGATCATGTTCCTATATAGAATGGATAACACCCCCATTTAATTCTTGATTCAAATGAGAAATTTCTATCACAAACAAAATCTGTTCTGATTCCCACCATTTTGGGCTACAAATTCGATCAGACATTAGTCGCTTGGTGCCTTCCTACTTCAGCTTCCCTGTTTATTTTGTGGACAAACATTCTGAACAATAATAACTTATATGAAGAAATATAGTAATCTTTAAATTCTACAACATTTAAATTAATCATAGTGTAAAAATAGATTATGGTATTCTTTTAACATTATCCTATCCCCTAAAGTTATCTAAACCATTCTCTGATACCAACTACAAGGGCCCGGCCTTAAAACGTTACTTAATCTTGAATTTTAAACAAGAACATACATCAATAAACATTGAGGATATTTTTAGGTTTAGATTTTTAAAGAATTAAGATAACTTACATACATAACATACCACATTCATACAAAGAGGAAACTATTAAAAACAATTTCCATTTTTTTCAAAATATAAGGCATTAAAACATAATGCATGATTTCTTTGACAACACTCCATATCAAACGTCACGAATACCTTATTTATGTTAAACATCCTTATTTCCTATGAAAATAATTGTAAAAACACGGGATTAGTATAAAACTCAGTAATGGATATAAAGATAGAAAGTGTTAGTCCAGTGATAACATAAAAACCAATAAAACCCATATCATAAAAACTCTAAAGCATAGTATAATCATGTTTTTGACTTGAGAAATATTTACCATATCACTCTTAAATTAACCCTTATATGTGAAGTAACATTTTGGTAAACTTCTATCTCCAGATTACCCAATGCATTAGAGAGCTATAATGGGGCTCACCAGTCATATCATGAGCTATGATGGGATAAACCCAACATATCTTGAGCTATAATGGTCTCAACCCAACATATCATGAGCTATAATCGGATCAAACCCTCATAAAAAATTCCAATAAACATATCATGGTAATAAAGTATCTTAAAATCAGAAGAAATCACTCATTCCATATACATATAAAAAGAAAATCCCTTTGAAATTTATTAAAGATATTTTTAAAAGGATTTTAAAAGGAAATTCTCTTAAAAATATAATTGAGGTGAGAATTAATAGAATGGAATGTACATGTGTATAAAATGTATATACACATAATACAACATAATAAATACAAAAAATCATCACGCTAATAATATTAATACCATATAATGAATAAAGAACAAGGTCAACCCAAATAATGGAAATTGGGTTAAGAATTCCCTTACCTCAGGTTCTTCTTACTTCAAATGTGCTTATACTTCCTTGTAGCGTAACTCCTAGAAAATAAAGGTTGGGACCATGGGGTATTGAAGAAACCTTGGGAGGACTACTAGGGAGGTAAATAGTAAATATATTTATTGAGGAAGAAATTGTAATGAAGCTAATGAAGGAATGGGTTGGTATTTATAGCAAAAGTGAGGGAATATTTTAATAATTTCCAAGGGACACCTCATTAGTGGTATTTGAAAAACCATGGGCTTACCCATGGTATTTGACAAAGGTTGTCACGACCCGTCCTCGGGGCCCGTGCCGTGACTACCCCAAGCCCGCCTTCCATAGGCCAGGGGCTGGCGACTAGCACCAAAGGCGTAAAATCCCAATAACTGGGAAGGCATTGCCTTTATAAAAGAAAACAAGCACCACAGAGTACAAGCGGAAGTAAACACTAAGTACAAAAAGAAGAGCTGAAAAGTAAAAAGGGGCCGGAAATACAAGCCCAACTGTAAAGTACAACTCGAAAGGGAAAACAGCGACTGAAAAGTAAAGCTGCTACGCTGAGATGTCCACTGGAAATCCCACCTGAAGGGTGGGTACAGATAGCTCTTCTGCTCCTCGGGTCCCGCCGTCTGCTCCGAGTATGTCCCGCCCAGTGGTCTGCCTCTGGGTACCGCCTCGTCGTATAGTCCACCTCCAGGTACCGTCCAGTCCTCGAACACTCGGCCTCTGCCAGCACTGTCCGTCGTCTGCAACCAACACAACGAGGTGCGGGCATAGCCCGTGCAGGGGTGAGTATAACGATACTCAGTAGGGACCCCGAGACCCTCAAGGTCTCACTAAAACCAACAAGGATAAACACAAGAAGATCTCAACAGATAAACTCTACTTAGGTGTATGCCCATACATATACCTAAGTTATCAAGTAACCCATCTCAATCATGAGGAAACACAAGGATTGTGAAAACGACGGATAACCACTACCCGGGTATATGCCCATACATATACCAAAGTTAGCAAGTGACCCATCTCAATCATGAAGTAAACACAAGGTCAAAAGTCTCAGCTCAAACCAGGATTTTCATTATCGAAACCGTAACTGCTGAAGAGCTCCGTCTCTAGAGTGTACAGTGGTCCTGTCACGACTCCGAGGCTGCCGCTCACTAACCTAGGACTGCTGAAGTACTCCTCCTGTCGAGTACTGCGGGTCTGCTGCCAACTACTAGGCGCTCCGTCCGCTGAGGGTCTGTCGCCAAATACCGGGCGCTACCCAGATAGCCTGCTGAGGTACTCCTCCTGTCGAGTACCGCGGGTCTGCTGCCAACTACCAGGCGCTCCGTCCGCCGTGGGTCTGCCGCCAAATACCGGGCGCTCCATCCACTGGGCTAGTCGACTCACTCCAAGTCGAGTCGGTCAAGCAGTCGTCAGGTCTCAGCCGGCTACACGGTCTCCGTACTCCGCACGCTCGTCTCCACCGTCGCGGGTCTGTCGCTACAACCAAGCGCACACACTCCGTAGAGTATCGCGGGTCCGCCGCTACAACCAAGCGCTCCACCGCCAAGGGTCTGCTGCTGCATCCAAGCGCACCACCACTGTCAAGTACCACGGGTCCGCTCCACGAGCTACAGGTCGATACTCCAAGTATCACAAGGTCCCGCGAAGAAGTGTCTCAAAGGTCCGTCTCGTCACAGGGGTCTCAACGCAACAGACGGCGCGTCGATCGAACGCCCGGTCTGTGAGTTATTAGCCTTTTCGTCCCAGGGGCCCGGTTGGTTTCGAGTGCGAACCAATCCCGGCCATATCTCAACTGTACCCCGAACTCTCATAGGGTATACTCATAGGGACCGTTTCTCATCGTGATCATCAACGCCGCTGACGGTTCGTCAGACGGACGTCCTGTCTGAAAGGTATCATCTTTTCCGTTCCAGGGGCCCGGTTGGATTTCGGTGCGATCCAACCCGGCCACTATCCAACTGCATCCAAAACTCGGGCGGAGGATGCCAAAAGTTCCGTATCGTCAACAGGAAGTCAAAGCAACAGACGGCGCGTCGATCGGACGCCCGGTCTGAGAGTTATTGGCATTTTCGTCTCCGGGGCCCGGTTGGTTTTTAAGGTAAAACCAACCCGACCGTACTCCACTTGCGTCCAAACCTCGGGCGGAGTATGCCAAAAGATCCGTCTCACTAAGAGGATCACAACGCGACTGACGGTGCGTCAATCGGACGTTCGTAGCTCAAGATATGAGCGTTTCCGCTCCGAAGGCCCGGTTGGTTTCGTGAACGAACCAACCCGGCCGAACTCAAAGTAGTCCGAAACCTTGAGTGCGATATACCGAAACGACCGTCTCGATCCAAGGATCGCGTTGCCGCAGACGGTTCGTCGTTCGGAGGTCCGAGGCTCAAGATAAGGCCAAGAGACCGAAACTGGTCCGAAACGGGGGGTCCGGGTCCGGACCGACCCGGCCCGACCCCCCCTCAGGTCGGCCCGACCCGGGTCGACCCGACCCGGGTCCGACAGAACCGGGTCGGACCGACCCGGTCCGCTGGACCCGGCCCGGCCGGTGGCGGCGCGGCCGGCCAGCGGCGGCGCGGTCCGGCCAGCGGCGGCGGCGCGGTCAACGCGCCGCGCATGTGTCGCATGCGGGGGGGTGTAACCCCCCCTTTTTCCGGATCTCGGCCGGCCCTTTGGCCGGCCGTTTCTTTACACACGCGGGACCCACCCGCGGGTCCCGCCTCCTGTCCAAGCGGCGGCCGGCGCGGCCGGCCGCCTTCTCTTCTCCGCCGCGGCCGTAGCCGCGGCTCCTCCTCGGTCTCCGGCGGCCGGCGAGGCCGGCCGCCCCTGGTTATTCCGCCGCGGCCGTAGGGCCGCGGCCCACCCGATCTCCGGCGCCGGCAAGGCCGGCGCCCATGGCTGCTCCGCCGCGGCCCTTCCTGATTCCCGGCGGCCGGCGAGGCCGGCCGCCCCTTGCTCCTCCGCCGCGGCCATAGGGCTGCGGCTGTTCTGATCTCCGGCGGCCGGCGTGGCCGGCCGCCTCTTGGTGTCTTGCCGTGGCCGTCCAGCCGCGGTTCTTCTTTTTCCGCCGGTGGCCGGTTTTCTGGCCGCCCTTCTTGTTCGGTCCTTGTAATATTTTCGTAGCGTATCGACGTCGCGCCCCACCGCCATGGCCCGACTCCGGCCGCGGTCTCATCCGTTCTCAAAGGCGTGGCATTATAGCGTCGCGGTTCTTCGCCGTGACCCAAACCGGCCTTTATCCTTTTTGTTCCTGCACGGTGCGACGACACCGCGACGTCTCTGCTAAAACAACACGAAAGCTTAGAAGGGGGAGGAGAATCGGCCGTGTTCGTGCGGTCCGATCTCCTCCCGTTATAACGATATCAGTTGGTCAATCGAGTATACACAACAATGAACGTTTCACAAATTTTAATAAAATTTGGAACTATGCCCAACGGATTTTCTTTCATGCTCGAGGGAAAGAAAACACATAATTTAAATAAGACAAACCCCTACCTCGATAGTCGCACGTTGACGCACGGTGTCGACGTCGGAGGAAGAGTCGTTGTCGATGGCGTTCGTCGCGGAAAACCGTCGCGGAAGAGATGACGTGGAAGAAGTTCTTCGTTGAAGAACGGCGTTCTTCGCGTTCTTCGTTGAGGTTTGAAGAAGAAGAGAAAGCTCTCAAATCCTCTCAAGAAATAAAGGAACTAACCAAAAACAATAAATTAAGCTCACTTAATTTATTAACACAACACAAACCTTTGAAATTCAAGAGTTTGAATTTCAAAACATTAATTAAACTCACTTATTAATGACATAAGTTATAACTTATGTTTACAACATTAATTGTGAGTTGGGGAGGGTTAGAGAATATGAAGGGGTGGGGTTCGTGGAGAGAATTTGAAAAGAAAAAGGGGTTCGTGTGGGCCCCACCACACTTAATCCTCCCAAGGGAGGTTAAGTGGGTGTGGGTCCCACTTCCAACCACCTTTGATAGGTTTTTAAATAAGTTAAAAATAAAATTTGTATTACACAAATTTTATTTAACTTAACTGAAAAACCCCAAAACGTAACTCTCAACCCGCAACAAACGCAACTCCCGAAAAGGTCTCATTAAGCGAATATCGGCGTTGCGAGTTCATCGGTGCCCTCGGATTTCAATTCCGAGCACCGGATCAAAAGTTAGGAATTCCCGCTCGTTCGTTCACTGAACGTACCCGAGCCAAACTTCGGAAATTAATTCCGGGCACTCCGGGCCTCGGAATCAGGTGCCGTCTGAAACCGCGCTCTTGTAAAATTCTAAAGAAAATTAAGAAAAAATTTTCCTTGAATTTTACGGGTCTTTACATTACTCCCACCTCAGGGCTTTACGTCCCCGTAAAGCTACAACAAAAACTAGGGAAACAAAAAGAGGATACTAAGCACGCATCTGAGCCTCCGGCTCCCATGTGCTCTCCTGGAGATTCCCGTGCCGCCATCTGTTGCGCACAAGAGGAATCGATCGTCCATGTAGGACCCGCTCCTGGATGACATGGACCTCTTTTGACGTGGCCCTGACCATCTCTGGTCCCACAAGAGCTGCAAGATTTCTCCTTTGCCGAAAAGAGAAACCTGGTCTCATCCCCTGGATGAACCACATTCTTTGCCTAAAACAGTCAATCCTAACATGGATGATACTAATCCATACCAAGGATGACGTCGTAAGGCCTCGACGCTACTACTAAGAGATCCAACCGTTACTCTCGCCTCCAAGGGTTGAGTCACACTGTCGGCATCAGTGTGTAGTAACTGGTCTCCTCCAGTAGATGTCTCACAAGTGAGGGTCAAGTCAACAGTCAACTGGAACCTCTTAGTAACATCACAAAAGAGGACAGGAAAGAAACATCACAAAGGTATGCGTCTTTTATTATTGCAGCTCATAATACAAGACGCTACACAAAAGCAACAAAGAACCAGAAGTACTAAGGACGTATCCACTAGTTCTGCTCCTGTCCATCGGCTCCCAGAGCTCCATGATCGAAGGCCTCGGCTGCCTGAAGCTGAGCTCTCCCTTACGGTCGGGGTGGTCCTCCTGGTGGTGGTGGTGGAAGAGCCTCAAAGCGTCGCCCACCACCAGCTGCTCGTCCAGCTCCTCTGCCTCGTCCGCCTCCTCCCTGCGGACCGCCACGGTCGAACCTCTGCCTCTGCCTGGGAGGTTCTTCACTTAACTGCTGATCATCAGCATGGCGGGTCGGACAGTCACGAGCCATGTGACCAATCCCGCCACAGGAGTAACACTGCCCACTCTCGGCACGCCTGGCTCTGACTCCACCCCGGCTTCCCCGTACAACTGAGCCTGAGTCGTGCAGTCGGCCACCGGTAGGTCTGGTCTGCCTGGAACCCTGAGTCATCTGTCGGCTACCTGCTGCAGATGACTCTGCCACATGCCGCCCTGCGGTGAGTTGCTGTGCTGGTGAAGACTCAGCAAGGAAACTCTCGATCAGAAGTGCCCGCTCCAGTACTCCTGTCTGAGTCGGTATGCTGAGGGAGATCAGCGATGCCCTGATCTCGTGTCTCAAACCCTGCTCGAAGGTCCGGGCCCTGAAGAATGGGTCCCGTACCATGTCGGTCGAGTAGCGCGAGAGATCGGTGAACCTCGCCGCGTACTGAGCGACCGTCATGCTGCTCTGCCGCAGCTGTAGAAGCTCCTGGATGCGCACCGCTCGGAGGGTGGCCGGGACGAACTCAGAGCGGAAGAGGCTCTCGAAGTCCGTCCAGAGAAGAGACGCCTCATCGTGCACCTGGAGCATCAGGCTCCACCATCGTCCTGCTGCTGCGTGTAGTAGGCTCGCAGCGAGGATCACCATGAGGTCTGCTGGTGTCCTCACTAGCCTAAACACTCGTACTACTGCCTCCAGCCAGTCCTCTGCAGCCTGGGGATCCGTCTCCCCGCGAAACCTGGGAGGTCGCTGGCGCTGAAACTCATGCAGTGCGCTGAGGCGACGTGCATCGTCAGCGGCTGCTGCTGGAAGCATCGGGGGCTCGACGGGTAGAGCTACCGCCGGTGCCACTGCTGACAAAGGGCCCTGCACCGAAGCCTCGGCGCTCGGTGGGCTGTCGTCACGCTCGATTCTCGGAACCCTAGCTGGCTGCCGTCGTGGGGCCATCCTGAAAGAAACAACGTAACACAATCAAACGATTATACCTGGTGAGCTGACCTGGTTTGAGCTGTTTTAAGGGGAAAAACTTTTGTAAACACACACGCAATCAGCGTTTTCGTGCACAAAGTCGGAAATCAGTTGTCAGGGTCCTGGTGTATGGATACGTCGGCCGCCCGCACCAACACTGGACTCCCTGAACTAAAAACCACACTCGGTACCCTTAACACTATTGCTTCATAGAAAGAAAGATCAGAGTCTGCGGTAGAACCGACCACCTCTGATACCAATTTGTCACGACCCGTCCTCGGGGCCCGTGCCGTGACTACCCCAAGCCCGCCTTCCATAGGCCAGGGGCTGGCGACTAGCACCAAAGGCGTAAAATCCCAATAACTGGGAAGGCATTGCCTTTATAAAAGAAAACAAGCACCACAGAGTACAAGCGGAAGTAAACACTAAGTACAAAAAGAAGAGCTGAAAAGTAAAAAGGGGCCGGAAATACAAGCCCAACTGTAAAGTACAACTCGAAAGGGAAAACAGCGACTGAAAAGTAAAGCTGCTACGCTGAGATGTCCACTGGAAATCCCACCTGAAGGGTGGGTACAGATAGCTCTTCTGCTCCTCGGGTCCCGCCGTCTGCTCCGAGTATGTCCCGCCCAGTGGTCTGCCTCTGGGTACCGCCTCGTCGTATAGTCCACCTCCAGGTACCGTCCAGTCCTCGAACACTCGGCCTCTGCCAGCACTGTCCGTCGTCTGCAACCAACACAACGAGGTGCGGGCATAGCCCGTGCAGGGGTGAGTATAACGATACTCAGTAGGGACCCCGAGACCCTCAAGGTCTCACTAAAACCAACAAGGATAAACACAAGAAGATCTCAACAGATAAACTCTACTTAGGTGTATGCCCATACATATACCTAAGTTATCAAGTAACCCATCTCAATCATGAGGAAACACAAGGATTGTGAAAACGACGGATAACCACTACCCGGGTATATGCCCATACATATACCAAAGTTAGCAAGTGACCCATCTCAATCATGAAGTAAACACAAGGTCAAAAGTCTCAGCTCAAACCAGGATTTTCATTATCGAAACCGTAACTGCTGAAGAGCTCCGTCTCTAGAGTGTACAGTGGTCCTGTCACGACTCCGAGGCTGCCGCTCACTAACCTAGGACTGCTGAAGTACTCCTCCTGTCGAGTACTGCGGGTCTGCTGCCAACTACTAGGCGCTCCGTCCGCTGAGGGTCTGTCGCCAAATACCGGGCGCTACCCAGATAGCCTGCTGAGGTACTCCTCCTGTCGAGTACCGCGGGTCTGCTGCCAACTACCAGGCGCTCCGTCCGCCGTGGGTCTGCCGCCAAATACCGGGCGCTCCATCCACTGGGCTAGTCGACTCACTCCAAGTCGAGTCGGTCAAGCAGTCGTCAGGTCTCAGCCGGCTACACGGTCTCCGTACTCCGCACGCTCGTCTCCACCGTCGCGGGTCTGTCGCTACAACCAAGCGCACACACTCCGTAGAGTATCGCGGGTCCGCCGCTACAACCAAGCGCTCCACCGCCAAGGGTCTGCTGCTGCATCCAAGCGCACCACCACTGTCAAGTACCACGGGTCCGCTCCACGAGCTACAGGTCGATACTCCAAGTATCACAAGGTCCCGCGAAGAAGTGTCTCAAAGGTCCGTCTCGTCACAGGGGTCTCAACGCAACAGACGGCGCGTCGATCGAACGCCCGGTCTGTGAGTTATTAGCCTTTTCGTCCCAGGGGCCCGGTTGGTTTCGAGTGCGAACCAATCCCGGCCATATCTCAACTGTACCCCGAACTCTCATAGGGTATACTCATAGGGACCGTTTCTCATCGTGATCATCAACGCCGCTGACGGTTCGTCAGACGGACGTCCTGTCTGAAAGGTATCATCTTTTCCGTTCCAGGGGCCCGGTTGGATTTCGGTGCGATCCAACCCGGCCACTATCCAACTGCATCCAAAACTCGGGCGGAGGATGCCAAAAGTTCCGTATCGTCAACAGGAAGTCAAAGCAACAGACGGCGCGTCGATCGGACGCCCGGTCTGAGAGTTATTGGCATTTTCGTCTCCGGGGCCCGGTTGGTTTTTAAGGTAAAACCAACCCGACCGTACTCCACTTGCGTCCAAACCTCGGGCGGAGTATGCCAAAAGATCCGTCTCACTAAGAGGATCACAACGCGACTGACGGTGCGTCAATCGGACGTTCGTAGCTCAAGATATGAGCGTTTCCGCTCCGAAGGCCCGGTTGGTTTCGTGAACGAACCAACCCGGCCGAACTCAAAGTAGTCCGAAACCTTGAGTGCGATATACCGAAACGACCGTCTCGATCCAAGGATCGCGTTGCCGCAGACGGTTCGTCGTTCGGAGGTCCGAGGCTCAAGATAAGGCCAAGAGACCGAAACTGGTCCGAAACGGGGGGTCCGGGTCCGGACCGACCCGGCCCGACCCCCCCTCAGGTCGGCCCGACCCGGGTCGACCCGACCCGGGTCCGACAGAACCGGGTCGGACCGACCCGGTCCGCTGGACCCGGCCCGGCCGGTGGCGGCGCGGCCGGCCAGCGGCGGCGCGGTCCGGCCAGCGGCGGCGGCGCGGTCAACGCGCCGCGCATGTGTCGCATGCGGGGGGGTGTAACCCCCCCTTTTTCCGGATCTCGGCCGGCCCTTTGGCCGGCCGTTTCTTTACACACGCGGGACCCACCCGCGGGTCCCGCCTCCTGTCCAAGCGGCGGCCGGCGCGGCCGGCCGCCTTCTCTTCTCCGCCGCGGCCGTAGCCGCGGCTCCTCCTCGGTCTCCGGCGGCCGGCGAGGCCGGCCGCCCCTGGTTATTCCGCCGCGGCCGTAGGGCCGCGGCCCACCCGATCTCCGGCGCCGGCAAGGCCGGCGCCCATGGCTGCTCCGCCGCGGCCATAGGGCCGCGGCCCTTCCTGATTCCCGGCGGCCGGCGAGGCCGGCCGCCCCTTGCTCCTCCGCCGCGGCCATAGGGCTGCGGCTGTTCTGATCTCCGGCGGCCGGCGTGGCCGGCCGCCTCTTGGTGTCTTGCCGTGGCCGTCCAGCCGCGGTTCTTCTTTTTCCGCCGGTGGCCGGTTTTCTGGCCGCCCTTCTTGTTCGGTCCTTGTAATATTTTCGTAGCGTATCGACGTCGCGCCCCACCGCCATGGCCCGACTCCGGCCGCGGTCTCATCCGTTCTCAAAGGCGTGGCATTATAGCGTCGCGGTTCTTCGCCGTGACCCAAACCGGCCTTTATCCTTTTTGTTCCTGCACGGTGCGACGACACCGCGACGTCTCTGCTAAAACAACACGAAAGCTTAGAAGGGGGAGGAGAATCGGCCGTGTTCGTGCGGTCCGATCTCCTCCCGTTATAACGATATCAGTTGGTCAATCGAGTATACACAACAATGAACGTTTCACAAATTTTAATAAAATTTGGAACTATGCCCAACGGATTTTCTTTCATGCTCGAGGGAAAGAAAACACATAATTTAAATAAGACAAACCCCTACCTCGATAGTCGCACGTTGACGCACGGTGTCGACGTCGGAGGAAGAGTCGTTGTCGATGGCGTTCGTCGCGGAAAACCGTCGCGGAAGAGATGACGTGGAAGAAGTTCTTCGTTGAAGAACGGCGTTCTTCGCGTTCTTCGTTGAGGTTTGAAGAAGAAGAGAAAGCTCTCAAATCCTCTCAAGAAATAAAGGAACTAACCAAAAACAATAAATTAAGCTCACTTAATTTATTAACACAACACAAACCTTTGAAATTCAAGAGTTTGAATTTCAAAACATTAATTAAACTCACTTATTAATGACATAAGTTATAACTTATGTTTACAACATTAATTGTGAGTTGGGGAGGGTTAGAGAATATGAAGGGGTGGGGTTCGTGGAGAGAATTTGAAAAGAAAAAGGGGTTCGTGTGGGCCCCACCACACTTAATCCTCCCAAGGGAGGTTAAGTGGGTGTGGGTCCCACTTCCAACCACCTTTGATAGGTTTTTAAATAAGTTAAAAATAAAATTTGTATTACACAAATTTTATTTAACTTAACTGAAAAACCCCAAAACGTAACTCTCAACCCGCAACAAACGCAACTCCCGAAAAGGTCTCATTAAGCGAATATCGGCGTTGCGAGTTCATCGGTGCCCTCGGATTTCAATTCCGAGCACCGGATCAAAAGTTAGGAATTCCCGCTCGTTCGTTCACTGAACGTACCCGAGCCAAACTTCGGAAATTAATTCCGGGCACTCCGGGCCTCGGAATCAGGTGCCGTCTGAAACCGCGCTCTTGTAAAATTCTAAAGAAAATTAAGAAAAAATTTTCCTTGAATTTTACGGGTCTTTACAAAGGTATTAGCAAATTGGGACACCTCACATCTTAGTTTACTATACAAAAGTAGACCAGATTTATTACATCATTATTACATAAATAATGATGTCATTAACACAGCGAAACTCAAAACTGTATTTTTTTCTATTCGCTGAAAAATCACCTGTTTCAGAAAAATCTTAAAAATTCACCCTAACCATTTTTAGATATTTAGAATTAAAAACTGAAATCCATTTTATGAAAATAATTTTCTAAATAATATTAATTTAATTTTTAAATAAAATCATACTTAATTCAAAAATTATCAATTTTAAAACTATAGCTGATTTTATATCACATTGAAAAATTAACCAAGATGTTATTATCTTAAATTCTTAATAAAATAAAATAATAATACAATTTAATATTCATTTGGGTAATATCACTATTCATATTACTATTCATAAAGGTATGTTACTATTCACCAAAAAACAAGTTGGTTCCATCAGACTATAAATAACCTACTGAACAAAATTTTAGATGACTGTTTTTTGAAATTCCAAAGATAGAAGATAAAAAATTATGATTAAAGGCTAGTTATAAATATCTACTTAAAATAAGATTCATGCATTTCATTTTTTTTAAACCTTGGGGTGTTACATATGAACTTCTCAATCTTTATCTTACCTTATTTCTTCTTCATAACTACCCCATTATATTTGTCTTTATATTTTTTGGGGGGGGAAATCACATTGAAATTTGGTTTGATCATTTTTTAATTTGGCCAAATAAAACATACATAATATGATTTTTGGAAGGGGGTCTCTTACATATAAAGCATGTGGCATGGGAAACAATCCAATAACCTTATTTAATATTTTTGGATTTTCTTGAGCCCTACAAAATTATAAAAAGTTTTTGTATATGTTTTGGGTGGTTTTTTATTTAAGAAAGAGTTGTAGGTGGTAACTCTCTATGAATTATGGATTTTAGGATGTATCTAAGGTGGTTTTTTTCATGCATTAGGTTCTAAGGATGCACTAGAGTGATCTTGAGCATACGTTGATTTTTTTCAAGGATTATGGGGAGGATAATAATGTATAGAGGTAATATTTAATTCATTAAATGAATAAGATGATAAAAAATGTTGATAACATATTCATTTCAGGCTATATTAAATTATACATTTATCCCACATTCAAAATGAGTTTGGGAAGGACACTAGTTTATAATTTGGGGCATGTGGTTTAATATCTCCACTAATTTTATCCTAAACATCCTAGGTGTTTCCTTTAGGTAGAGCATACCAACTCTCAACCTGTGAATCCACTTACCCATTCTATGCACACATAAGTTATACCTTTACCCATGGGTTTTTGAACCTTCTCCAATAACATATCTTAGAGATTGCATTAACTTTCCCTTTTTAGGATGCCCACTGATCTAGGATATTATTTTATGGATTATAAAAACTCTTATAAGGAGAATATATTATTTTATAATTTGAATAAGTTTAAGGTGACAAAACATATCCTCTCCATATATTTATTATTCATTTGTATGATTTATATTTACCATTTTATTCATACATGATCTAGTATTCTCACGTATGAATCAATCATTTACCTATAAAAAAATTAATAACAAATTTAAAATTTTGGTCATAGAAATTTAATTTATAATATCGATTTAATCATTAAAATATCAATATTATTCTATATTTAAAACTGTATCTAAAATATCTTGACATAATAAAACTAAGATTACTTCCCATGTATTATAAAAAAAGGTGAAAATGATAATTAATTTCCATGAAAATATATATGTTTTATCACCCCCACACTTATCCTTTTTCCTATAAGAATAAATATATATCCAAACTAATGTCCACAAAAGAATAAAGAGTGAGATTATTTTCAAATATTCTATTTAAAATGAAATATATCATGCCTTAATTAAGAAATAATTATTTTTATATTATCTCACTTTCAAATTCATTGAAATTAATTTACTCTCCCATGAAACATTTCATAAACTAATTATTAATGAATTTTATGTCACTTAACTCTCAAGTGTAAAATATAAACATATTTGTGCTCAATATAAAAATAATGAATGTTATACCATAATCTTGGTTAAATCATAACCTCTCCACTTAATAAGTGGAGAATCATGTTCCAATAATATGGATATAAAATAGTGTGCATTGAGGATTAGGGTCAATGGGTTCATTATTAAAAACATAAGTTCTCAAATATAAGGTTTTTATCTTAAAATACTATGTATGATCCATTATTCAAATAATAATTAAGATTACTCAATAAATTTTCCCCTCTATTTTTTCACTCAACCCCATTCCCATTTTTCAAAGATAAACCACAACTCATAATAATCAAAGTAAAATGAAAGGTTATCCATCTTATTTTTTCATATATTTTTTCATTTATATACTTTTTTAACTTTAAATTTTTTATTATATAATGGGAAGAAAAATAAATACATTTAATGAATTATTAATCCTTCACTTTTATTTTTTATAAAGTCCATGAGTCATAAAAATGAGTATGATGAAATATCCAATCCCCATTCTGTATTTTTTATTTTTATATATTTATTTTTTTCGTTTTTATTAGGAGGAATCAGATTAATTTATAATAAAAAACACAAATTGTGGTCTTTATCTAAAATGATAACTCCTCCCAAAATTCGAATATAATGTTTCTAATCCATAAGATAACACCTGAAGTAACATGATTATCCCACACCCATTTTAAAAAAATAATCTTACAATGTAAATAATAGTGAGGGTAGGTATATAAAATGTTCTTATAGTGAATATAACCTATAAGTTCTTTCATATATAAAAGGGAATTAGCGAGGGATAATGAATTATAGGTTGAAAAGTTAATAAACAAGGTGTTGTTTCCAAATAAGTACCCTAATTGTACAAGCACGTTTATTTGTTATCAAAAGATTTGATGAAGGATAAAATCATGTTTTATATGTTAAAACAAAATATGAGTTCACTAAACAATGGAATGTAATATAATGAATATAAAAAAATTAGTTTACTATACCCATAAAGTTGATAAAAAATAATATTGTATAGTCTCTAATGAGATATAAGTTTCAAAATTAAATTAAAAGCCTAAGAATGTTTTTAAATAAAGTCCAAAAAAATCATACTGACACTCATTTAAAATAATTTTTCAAAAATCATGGAATATTTCTCAAAAATCAAATCAATTGGGAAAAATGATTATGGATCTTTTTTAATCTCAGAATATACTCTAAAGAAATAAAAATGAAGAGAAATAAATAAAAATGGAAACAAAACTCCAAAAAATACATTCAATTACCCCATACTTAAATTTCAATATCCTCCCATGAATTGCACACACTTAAAGTATAGTGAATGAGAAGTGAGTTTTATGGGGAAAACCAGTTATTATTTCCAATGGTCTTGAGTTAGGATCCTTTATCACTAGTTATTTTATTGAATAAATCAAGGGAAAATAAAATTGATCATTTATTAAAATTAAAATAATTTAAATGAAATAGATTAAGGGAAATAATCTTGGGTAATCCCTTAATATTTCCCATGTTTTTACTTCCTACAACAAGTCTTTTCTACCAGTCATCCCAATCCAAAGGTTGATAGGATTTATGTGATAAAAACTACCACATGTGACTCTTCCCAATTTTAATAAGTGGAAACTAAGATTGTAGGACAACAATGTAAATGAAATCACATCATCCCCTAAGATGAAAAGAGAATAAAAAAGTAACATGGGGGATAGAAAGTAAGGGGGCCACTCATTTATTATAACTCCTCCATGTAATATTCATCCAAGTGGTGGGAAGGTAGTTGCTTCACTCTAGGACCTAAGGTATTTTAGAGTTACAAAGGAGGAATATGGGATAATATAAAGGGAATAGGAAAAATAGAATTGAAATAATCTACTATAATTAAAAATATTGAAAATATAAAAAAGTAAAATTAAACCACATGTTACTGCATTACACTGAATTAAAATATTGATATCTAGAACCATCAGAGAATCTTGTAAAAGGACTCTCTCCACTAATTTTATAGGCATTAGAAATAGGTACTTGAGCTAACCTATTCATGGGATCACTCTACATGCATGGTTCAGGTTATAGGCTTCCTCAATGTAGGAACTTATCAATATTTCTCTTACCTTATTTAATCATCAAAACTACCCCATTATAATTGTCTAAAAATTTATCTGGGTTGAAATCACATAAAAATGACAAATAATCATTTCATAATTTGTCTAAAACAAATACATAGAATATTATTTTTGGAAGGGGGTCTTTTACATATCAAGAAAATGGAATAGGGATTAATCTAAAAGGATTATTTGATATTTTAGGATATTCTTAAGCTTTACTTGATGATAGAAAGTTCTTTTATATGGTTTGGGTGATGTTGTGATGTAATATTGTGTTATAGGTGGTAAATCTCAGTGAATTAGGGGTTTTTTGAATCATTAAAGGTGGTTCATTACATGCATTAAGTGATAAGGATACATTTGAGTGCTCTTAAGTATACATTGGATGTTTTCCTGATTTGTAGGGAATATCATCATGTGTGGAGGTACTAATTCATGTATTAAATGAAGAATATGATCAATTTTTTTTAACCAATGCATTTCATGCTACATAAATTGATTCTTTTATCCCACATTAGAAATGAGTTTAAGAGGGGCGCTGGTTATAAGTTGGGGCATGTTCTTTAGTAGCTCGACTAATTTTATCAAGAAATTCCTAGTTGTTAACTTCACACAGTTCCTACCAATGCTCTACTTATGAATCATCTTACCCATATTGTGGGAACATAAACAATGGATTTACCCTTGGTACTTCGAACATTCTCTCATAACATGTCTTTGAGATTGCATTGACTTTCCCTTTTTAGGGAGTCCACTAATCTTGGATCAACTATTGCGGGTTTAATAAATTTATAAAGATAATATATTATTTCACAAGTCGAATAAGTTCAGGTTGACCCCACATATTCTATCAATATTTTTCTTTAATCATATTTATTCTTTATATTTACCCTTTTATTCTAACATCGCTAGTATTCTCAGGTATGAATAAATTTTATTACCTATAAAATTATTTGAAGACAATTTTAAAGGCATGATCATAGAAATTTAATTTATACACTCAATTTAATCACAAATATTTCAATATTAGTCTATATTTAAAACTATCTCTAAAATATCCTAACCTAAAATAAAATATGACTATTTCCAATATATTATCAAAATAATGGTAAAAAATTAATTAATTGTCATGAAAAATATGTGAAAAAATATGTTTTATCACTCACCCTCACTTGTCCTTTTTTAGTCAGGGAAAATATATATATCCAAACAAATTACTAAACTAGAATCAAAAGTGATATAATTTTCCATTTTTTCATTCAAAATGAAATTCATCATGGATTAATTAAAAAAATTCTTATTTTATTACTCATCTCCCACTTTCAAATTCATTCAATTTCATTTATTCTCCCATGAATCATTTCACCTTCTTCTCAATGAAGTTTATGTCCCTAAACTCTCAAGTATAAAATTTATACACAGTTATGATCAATCTATAAATCATGAAATTTATACCATAATATTAGTTAAATACTAACCCCTAATCATAATAAGGGGAGAATCATGTTCCAATAATGAGGATTTACAATAACTTGCATTGAGTCTTATGGTTAGTGGGTTCATTATTAATAACATAAGTTCTCAAAGAGATAGTTTTTCTCTTAAAATACTATATATGATTCATTATAAAAATTATAATGAAGATTACTCACTCAAAGATCCCCTCTAAAGATTCACCCAACCCATTCCATTTTTTCAAAGATAATTAACAAGTCATTAAAATTAAAGTAAAATGAATGGACATCCATACTATTTTTTTATATTTTTTCATTTATATGAATTTTGTTTATTTTCCATTTTTTTTATTTAATGGAAATAAAAATAAATACATTGAATGAACTATGAATCCTTTAATTTTCTTTTTTTATGGATTCCATGAGTCATAAAAAATAATATGATAAAATATTCAATCCCTTTTCTCTATTTTATATTTTATATATTTATTTTTTCCTTTTTCATAGGAGGAAAAAAAATTAATTTATAATAAAAACATAACTTTTTGTCTTTCCCTAAGACGATACCTCCCCTAATATTCCTATACAATGTATCTAATCTATAGGATAACATATTAAGTAACTAAAGTCACCCACACTCATTTTGAACAATAATCATGCAATGTAAAAAGGAGTGTGGTTAGGTAGGAAAAATGAGCTTATAATGAAGATAACTGGTAAGGTTTTCCATGGAAAGAGGGGGATTAATGAGAGATAATTTGAGTGTAGGTTGAAAATTTAATAAATAAGGAGGTGTCTCCAAATAATTACCCCAATTATACTATCACATTTCTTTGTTCTCAAAATAATTGATGATGGATAAAACCATGTTCTAGATGTAAAAAATATGAGTTCATTGAAGAATAGAAGGTGTTATGAAGAATATAAAAAATTTGGATTACTATACCTAAAGAGTTAATGAAAAATAATTATGTATAGTATCTAATTAGGAATAAGTTTAAAAATTACATTAAACTCATAAGAATTTTTGGAAAATAAAAATTATAAAAAAAATTATATCAATACTCATCTAAAAATATTTTAAAAAAATCACATAATATTTCTCAAAATCAACTCAAATTTGAAAAATTATTGTGGATCATTTTTTAATCAAAAAATTTACTCTAAAGACACAAAAAAGGAAATAAAAATTGAATCAAAAATATTAAAAATAGATAAAATTAATCCATACATAAATACCTTTATCCCTCCATGAATCACACATAATTTATGTATAGTGAATAAAAAGTGTGTTTTATTAATAAAAACTAGTTATTATTTCCAATGGGATTAATTTAAGCTCCTTAATCACTGGTTCTTATATATAATAAACGAATACAAATGAAAATTTAAAATTTATTTAAAGTTAAATAATAAAAATTAAAGAGATTAAGGGAAAGAATATTGGATAATCCCTTATGTGGTGTTGGGTTTATTCTTCCCACAATCACTATGTTCTCATAGTCACCCAAATCCAAAGTTGGACGAGGCTTATGTGATGAAAACCACCACATGTTTGTCTTACCAATGTCCATAAGTGAACACCGAAAGTGTAAGTCCTCAAAATAAAATAAAATAACCACATCACCTGAGATGAAAATAGAATAAAAATGTAATGGGGGAAGATAAATTTAGGGGGATCATTTTCTATGGTAACTTCTCCAGGTGATATTCATACAAGTGTTCAAGATATTATATATTCAATCTAGGCCCCAAAATATTTTTTTATTCAAACTCTCATAATCTTATCCTCAATGGTGGTCACTTCCTTATCATCAACTAGGTCTATAAATGGCACAGGTAAATCAAAAATATAAAAAAATAGAGTTCTAAGGTAATTCTAGTAATGATAAATAAGACAAAAGGGAATCTATGGAAAATTATTCTCCTTTAAATGGGTTTTTAAAGAGATGTCGTTATGTATAAAATTAATTTAGAACTAAAGTATAATTTTTGGGAATTGGATAGTCTTTGAGTACCTCCTTAACCTCTAGTATAGCTTCATTGAAAATGATGTGGAAACGTAGTGGCTATTATCGGTTCTTTTACACATGTGGTTGAAATTATTGAATGTAATCAAACGTTTCACTGAGTTCCTTTAATAATGATTCCAAAAAAGTTTTATTAGGGTCCTTATTAATATCCTTGATGAGTTCTATGAAACCCCCTCCCTTTTATTAGATTATTAAACACGTCGAGTCTTCCTTAAATGTAATTAAATTTTTTAATTCATGGTGGGGGAGAGTTCAAAATAGATACTATATTTTATATTTTTGAATCTTTACTAAAAAATTATAAACAGAAAAGAATCGAAAGTTGGATGGTTTGGTTCTCAAAATACAATATCAAATTTTACATGTTAATTCCTTTTTTAAGGGTCTATTCATCAAATAAGAATTTATAGAGTTCCTGGAATGTAGCCAAGTGGCTAACTGGGGTCATCTTTAAGGAACCTTTCCCATAATCACTAATTCAATTCACCTATTTATATTTTTGGTGTTTTTTATTTATAATGAAATCTTGGGAAATATAATGGGTTTTGTTTTGTGGTATAAAAAAGTTAAATAAAGTAAATAAAGATAAAGGTATAAAATGAATATTATAAAGAAAATAATTAAACTCTATAGGTGAATTTGGTATTCCTTCAATGTTTATATTTAAAAAAATATTTTTATTATCCAATTAAATAACATTCATTAGAAAAACTCAACTATTTATTTGTTTTAAAATTAAATAGACTTTAAATATCTTAAAATATATTTAATACCTTAATCCTCTATCATAAATAATGACAAGAACACCTCAATTGAGTATATGGTACCTTCCTAAACCCAAAAATATCCTATATATATTTTTCTCCTAACCCATCCAATTCCATCATATATTAGATAAAATAGAAGAATATGTGATAATAAAGTTTATGGTAGAATAGATAAATCCAAGGGTATGAGATAATAGGGTATGCATCTCCATCCCAAACCTACACACCTTTATACTCATCATGAAATAGAATAAAAATAAGTAAGAAATAATGTAATTAAACATAAGAACACTACAGAATCCCCTAAGATTAACTCAATGAGTTAGTATTCCTCCATCATAGAGTTAGATGATAGGTATGGAGATAGAGCACAAAGTGAGAAGAAGTAAGTGAAATTCAATACTAAAATTATAAATGTAGAAAATATAAGAATGTAAAATTAAACCCCATACTACTGCATGGAAGTGTATGGGAATGGTAACATCTAGAATAATTTTGTGTAACCTTGGAAAAACAATATATCCACACATTTCATAGGCATTGTAAGTATGTATTTGAGATCCTCCCTTCATGGGATTGATCCACATACTACTTCTATGTTTGAACTTTTTAATAATTTTTCCTCCTTTATTTATTTTTAAAAACCACTGATATGATTCTTATATTCCTCTTTTTTAGGAAAAAATCATATGTAAAGGCCATTCTATTATTTAATAACCTTCTCAAATAAGAGATATGATTTTTTTAAATGATGGTGTATTTCATGATGATCACTTTGAAAAGGGATCAATAAAATGTCATTTTTTGATCTTATATGGTGTTCATAATCCTTTATTGATGATCCTAAGTGGTAAAACATTGTTTGGATGATGTTATATTATGAGGAAATGTTTCAAGAGGTAGATATATGCACATAATGATTTTTAGGCATTGTAAAATGTTGTTTACATTATATATTAAATTTTAAGGATTCATTAGATTGTTGTCAAGCCAAAGTTGGAAATTTTTACGGATTTTTTTGGTAGATAAAATCATGTAGAGTAATTGGTTAATTTTTTAAATAGAATAGATCATTAACAACACTCTTTCCCATTGCGTTTTATACTCATGTAAATGATTCTTTCATCCCAAATTGTAAATGAAGTTTTTTAAGGTCACTAGTTTATATTCTAGGCCATGTACTTTACCATCTCTAGTTATTATACCCTAAACATCTTGGTTGATTCCATCAAGTTACGCTTGCCATCATTACAACCGTATTTCATCTTGCCCATATTTTTCATATATGATCCATTAATTTACTTTCACATACAAGGGTTGAAACATTTACTTTATACGAATATTATATTTTTATAATAGGAATAGGTTTAGGTTGATCATACATAGCTCAAACACATTGTTATTTAATCATAGTGAGCTTTATGGGCCTCAAAATATCATGTAGGTGTCTAATAAGTTGTTTTGTGGTCCTCAAAACATCATTTAGACTTGTCCGTCCATGGTTTCTAGTAAGTTGGGATATAATTTTGGGATGCATTTTTTTAAAGTGAATATTTTTTTATAGGAAGAATAAATTTAGGTTGATCATATATAACTCATCCATATTTTTATTTAATCACATTTGATCTTTTTATTTCCCATTTTATTCTAATATAATATTGTATTCTCATATATGAAACATTATTCCATCAAAAAATGATTAAAACGAAAATATAAATACATATTCACAGTAAAATAATTCAAAATATCAATTTAATAATGAAAATCTCAATATTATGACATATTTATAACTAACTTCCAAATATACTAATATAATAAAAAAGTTTTTATTTCCTATATATTATCAAAACTGAGGGGAAAGTATCTATGAATAAACATAAAAATTTTATGAAAATATATGTTCAATAATAAACCTATTTAAAAATATTGAGTATAAGGACCCATAACTATTGTTTAGTTATGTAACACTACTAAGACATTTATGAAAATCCATATAGTGTACTATAAGAGAGTCAATATGAATAAAAGTTATAGATACCCTACCCCGGATAGCAGAGATCTATTCTATTATACTAATTACATTTGCATGATTAAAATTAGTCAATCCCCAAAGGACTGGTCAGTTTATTAGTCTTAATAAACCATATACATAAATGAGTATTGTATTACAAATGACAACACTAATTGAAACATAACTTTTTTTTATTTCTAAATAAGTAACTTTGATAATAACTTTATTCCATCTAGCGTATCCTTGGATATATTTCACAATACTCTTCTTAGATTCATGGGGAAAGAAACATAATAATGGTGAGATCGAATTCTTAGTAAGGTAAAAATATTGTGGAAATAATAATGAATCACTAAGAACAGTCTATATGGAAAGTTAAATAACTGACCACACATTCCATATAATAAATAAACTTAATGGAAGTGCGTAAAAAATATGGAAAGGTAATAACTAGAAAGACATGCAATTAAAATAACTAGATATGGTAAAAACAAATATAGAAAGGTAATAAATTGAAACACATGTCATTTAATCAATGAATTGAAAATGAACTGTGTCTATAGATATATTGATGAAAAATATCATGGATGAATAATAACTGAAACTAAATGACGGAAATGATTTTTTAATGTTTTTTGTGAAGGTTGAGGTCGAAGCCTCATTTTATTATTAAAGAAAAGGAAAGACCTCTTTTAACTGGGCAGAGGGAGACCCATTAAATAGCCTGAAGGCCCAGTGGGAATCTATCCCATTACATATCCCATTGGCCCAAATTTTTTGCCTATGGCCCATTCTGTGAATAGTAACCTGGCTACTACAGTACCCGCCGCTGCTACAGTGCCCTGCCACCGCTATAGTGCCTGTAGATCTATAAATATATCGATGAAAAATATCATGGATGAATAATAACTGAAAATAAATGAGGGAAATTCTTTTTTAATGGTTGTCATGTCAAAGTCACATGAAAACCTATAACATAAATACCTTTCACAAGATGGTTTAAAACTACAAATAAGGACCTGTTTAATTTGTGCAACTAGTTTTTCTCAGGAGAACATATAGATGCATCGAGGATCTCTATAAAGTTTGGGATCTTCCCATCATTACTAGTCCAAAGCATTACACATATCAAATAATGAAAGTAAATAATATGCCTTATCGAATACCCATATAGAATAAAGAATAAAGAATTATCAATATTTCCCCAAATAATCAAACAAATGTCAAAGTAGACACTGTATGTAAAATGGTATATGGGTTAAGAAATAATAATAAACATTGTAAATGAAATGGATAATTAGGGTTAAATTCAATGTTTAATGATCATAGGAGACTGAATATTTTATAGGGAATAACAAATGATTCAATGAAGTGAATTTTAATTATATCCTTATGAAAATTAATAATAAACCATCTAGAGGAATAATAAGGATGGTAAAAATATAAAAAATCCAAAGTAGAGTAAAAATAAATGGTTATTGTTGTTGATGAATAGAAATACCATAATAATATCTTTTAAAAGGATTTTTTAGGAAAATAACCTTTTGTTTAGTAAAACCATTGGAAAAAACATTTCATTGAAAATCTATTTTGAAAAAAAGTTCTTTAAAAATTAACCTACTACATGTAAATGAATATTTCAAATAAATGATGGTAGGTAAATATTTATAATACATACGAGGTAAAAATAACATTCCTTTTTCATAGTTTAAGGTTAGAAAAAATCCTTGTTTTAAAATCGACTAGAATATTCCTTTGAAGAAATTGGTAAAAGAGAAAAAGGGTAAATAAGTATTTACCAAATAATTTTTAAATAATTTTTTTTAATAAATCATGGTTTTTAGAGAAAAAAACGTTTCTCCAACTAAAGATATAAATAATGTTAGGTTTTTTTAAATTAATTTTCTAAAACATTGTGAGTACCAAAGAGTAGAAAAATGATATTAATACTTGAAAATGGTCATGAATAAATAGATAGGGTAAAATTAAAGTTTTTAATGAATAATGGTTATATAATTTCCTTTATTTTAAATACCATTGAAATATCATTAAATTTATTATTGGGGAAAATATTTTTTAAACATTCCAAAGTGCCCCATACAGCCTTGAAACATTTTAAATCATAATCTTTATGAAGGAATAACATTAAATGAATGTTTAAAATACAATTAATATAAAATGATTTATGATATAATATAAAAAAGGGGACTTAGATACACCACGCAAACTATGTAAGTGGTTAACAAGGTATTTATCTCAGCCATGTAAAAAGTGAGATGAAAATCCCTTACCTTGTTTTTCCTTTCAGGTGAATATCCTTTAACCTTTTGTATAAGGAGATTAAATATGTTACTAACTTATAAAATAAATATATTAAAATTTATGTTATCATATATGATCCTATTATAAAATCTTATTACCCTTTTATTGATAACCATTCATTATTTTAAATATTTCAGGTGTTAATTACCTAGTTTGAGGAGTATGTTTTAAATTGTTATTTGTTGTTCTGGTTAAATATATTATAGTTTAATCATATGTAGAATTTAAACCAGGATTTTAATATCATATATATCTAGTAAATTTTTATCTAGAATAATCTATAATTTTTGGATATAATAAATGAAATGCACCGTTCATGTAGACGGTAGTCCGTACATATGCATAGACGTTACCTTCAATTCATTATTGTATTTTAAAAGAATGAAATATAAATGATATGTACATAAATGTAAATTATAAATAAATTAACATGTTTTTTAATATATTTTTTATATGTTTATTAAAATTATCCTTATCACATTCCATGTTTATTGTGAATGAATCACTTCTCTTTGAGGGGTCGGTAGTCCACACTTTCTCAAACAGTGTTATCATATTAATGCAAAATGGAAAGTATTAAAGGTATATGTTATAAAAGAATTAAATAAGTATATATACATAATAAATATCATATATAACATATATAAACATTGTTTCCATCATAATTCCCATCAATTAAATTTGGTGAAGGAAAAAATGAACATTCATTGTTCTATGAGGGAGTAGTTCGCCAAACACAGAAACAATATGTCAGTTACCCATTAGATGTAAGTTTGTGTTAGTGTAGGTGTAATACTTAATAAATAAATCATAGTATATTTATGATACTGGTGTTAGTATATTAAGATGGAAGAATTGTATTTTATGTGGTGGAAAATTAAATGAAAAAAGAAATAGTTGGAAAGCATTACCTTAAAAATTGGGTAACTCCTTTTGGTTTATACCAAAGGTATTCCTTTGAAAGATTCCTTCCCAAAGGGAGGATTAAAGGTTGAGTGTATGTATTTTGGGAATATATTTTGGAAGATCTTGTCAGAACCAAAGTTTCATTAGATGTGTTTGTAATGGGGAGAAGTGGTGGCCTTTTATAGTGGAGGAGGAGTGAAACTCTTGTAATATTTTGGAAAAGGAATTCAATACTCATTTTTTATGTTGCAAGTGGATTAAATATTATACCCAATTATATAAAATAGAGTATAGAGTCAATATATGGCAAGAAAATCATTCTTTGAAAATTTTAGAGTTCGTTTTGGGCCTTATAGTTAAGGTTCAGTCCTTAGTTAACCTTTATTATACCTTAATCGATGTAATTAATTTTAATTAATTTCACTAATATTTTTTGTCAAAAAATAATTTTAAATTATTATAAATTATAAAATATTTTTATTAAAAATATTTAATACATTTTTCTAAATTTAAATCATATAAGTGGGAGAAATTAATTTTAAATTCATCCCACAAGTGGGACGACAATACATTTTCTTAAAGTAAAAACGTCTAAAAGGTTGCTATGTTTTTATAATAAATTTCAAAGTAAAATTGATTTGAATGAAATAAATTTTATTAAATGATAAAAATATAATCTAATTAGACATTAAAACCAATTAAAATTATAATTTACCCTAATAAATAAATTAGATGAAAATGCAGTTTTGAACTAAAATTCATTATTTTTAACAATTCATTAAAAAATGATATATTTCCGAAAAATATAAACAATTATCCCTAACCTAATTTCTATGTTTCTATTTAAAATATATATATTATTATGACATACTAAATAAATAAAAATTTAAAAATTCATATTTAAAATTTCTTATCCATTAAAAGGCGGTAAAATTTCCTTTATAAAAATATAGGTTTTTATATGTAAAATAAGTTTTGTTCTTATCTTATTCATATAAAACCTAATGGATTAATATTAAAAATATTTTACAAAATATATAAAATATATATTTAATTAAAATATTTAAATAATTGTAATTAATTATGTTTATTAAGACAAAACTTCTTTGGAAGCATAAAAATAATAATATTTCCTTTTATATCCAATTGGTTCTTATTTTCATTTCTTATTAATTTTTAACCCAGGAATAAAGTTTATATTTATTTAAACCATATATTTGTATAATTTAGTTAATAATATTCATAACTTCTAACATAATGACTAGTTTATATCATATTATATTAAATATTAACATTTTAATAATACATTCTTATTTTTTGAAACTCATTCTTGCGTGTAATGTAAGCTATCAAGGATGGTATCTCTTTTATGTAATGAAAGATAACTCTGTGATGCATGTATTAAAATATATAGAATATATTTCAAATATTAAATATACTATAAATTATCCAAATAATATATTCCCTTACACTTTTGGTGTTGCGAGTCATACATGTTATCGAATACAAGGTTCTTACTTTAGAATTTCAGGGTGTTACACAAGTTTACCAACTTATATCTCATAATTTATCAATTATATATCTATTAAATATTTATAAATCAATTTGGTCTTAATATATCTTTAAAACACAATAAAATAATCATTAATCAAGGATAACCTAGTAATACATATATTCTAAGGGTTTTATCATATAATATCCCATTTTCATTACTACAAAGATAAATGAATGAAAAAAAAATCACATTAATATATATTACATGATATATAATTCCACTAATACTATAATAATTAACTGAATTTTGTGAATAAACACTAATGAAATCCTTATAGGTATATGGGGGATCATGGGAGATGTGCATTGGGTGTTGACTCATTGGGTGATGGTTAGCACATGAGGATCATGACCTACAAGGTTGCCTTATTTTATGTTTAATGTGTCATATTATTATTTAGTAATGGGATTATTTTTGGGACTAGATAAGAATATTTTATCCCATTGTAGAAATGTGTAAAATCCATGGGAGATGGATGGACTAAGGATAACACCCCACTGCAGTTTAATAGATTCACAATGGGAATTTGGGGGGTTGTTCTATATGTGATAATAAGTGATGTACTTATTTTAGGTTAGGGATTGATTAAAAAAAACTCTTGGATTACCATGTATGAAATGATTTTGTTTCTTAGGGGTCCCATTGAGAGTGTTTATAGTAAAAGGATAATTTTTATATATGTATTGACATTAGGGTGAACTGAATATGAATCTAGTCTGTTTTGTTTTGGTTTTCCTTTATTATGAGTATTTTTGTTTTATTGGTTAGTTTATTTATTGTTAGATGTTATTCCAGAAAAGGAATAATTCTTATGGAAGCTTCAGAAATGGTTGTCTCAAGTTTGTAAATGGAATAAGATTCATGAATCTAATGTATTCACTATATATATGTGGATTTATAAGAAAAATAAGATAATTTCTTTTGTAATTATGAGTGAGTGTGTTAGAATTTTTATGTTGGAATTGAAACAACATTCATGGTGGACTTTCATTGGGTTATTAGGATATATAATTTTTGTATTATACATTACATGTTTTGGGATCATTACTGGTATATCAAAATAATGGGGATTTAATAATTTTTCAAATATGAGATATGGATACTTTTTTGTTTTTGTAGTGGGAGAAAATGAAAGAATAATTGGATTATAGGTAATGCATCAATGATTAATGAATCTTATCATAGTTTCAACCTTATCTTAGATTATTTTTTTGGGTTCCTTTTTTGAAAATACATGTGGTGTACTATAAGAGGGTCAATCGAAATATAATTTCACCAATATATATTATATAATTTAACAATTATATCTCTATAAAAGTTATCCCACTAATTCTAGTCTTAATACATATTCACAACCAAATACTATGATCATTAATTAAGGATAATCTAGTAACACGTATATTCCAAGTGTTGTTATCATATAATCTCCCATGTTATACACTATAAGGATAAATGAATAATAAAGTATTACCAATAACATATATTGTGTAATATAGAATGTCCCTAACCCTATAAGACTTAACTAACTTTAGGGAACAAACAATAATAGTAACCTTATAGGTAGATGGGGGTTCAAATGATATTTTTATTTGATTTGGACTCATTAGTTGATGCCTCAATTTAAGTTTAATGTTTCATCTTACTATATAGAAATGTTCTTGGTAATGGAACTTGGTAAGTTCAGCTCAACCCACTATAGTAATGTGCTTAATCCATGGGATATGGATGAGTTTTGAAGACATATTAGGACAAATATGAGTGGGATAACTTACATAAAGATACAACTTATCACTCATGGGATATAAATTAGTGAACTTGTATTCAGATTGACCCACTTATAGTACACAATAATTATAATTAATCAAGGATAACCTAGGAATACATATATTCAAAGGGTTGTTATCATATTATATCCTATGTTCTAAGATATAAGGATAAATTAATGGCAAATTATCACCATTAGTATACATTAAATGATATATAATATCCCTAATCCTATAATACTTCTTTTAATTTAGAAAAAAACCAATAATAACCATATATGTATATTAGGGGTTAATCGAGATGTGTACTGCATGCCAACTCAGTGGGTGATGGTTAGAAAATGAGGGTCATGACATATGAGGTTACCCTAGTTTAAGTTCAATATGTCATCTTACTATTTAGGAATGAGATTGGTTTTCACATTAAGTAATAGCATCTCATCCCACTATAGTAATGTGGTAAATCTATGGGAGATGGATGGTATACATATATGACCCCACTATAGTAGTATGGTTTCTCTATGAAATTTATAAGGGTTATTTAATATGTGATAATAAGTTATGACTCATGTTTTGGTTATGTATTAATTAGAAAAAGCTTGTGGTCCATTATGGATGAAAGGATATTGTTTCTTAGGGATCCCAATGGGTGTGGTTATGGTAAAAGAATAATTTTGACATATGAATTTAATATTGGATGAAATGGATAGAAATATGGGTTGTTTTTTTAATATTCATTTATTATTAGTATTTTTTATGTATTTTTATGTCGATTTTCTATTAGATTTCATTTCAACAAAGGAATAATTTTTTGGAATATTAAAAATTGGTTATTTTTAGTGGGGAGATGAAATAGGAATCATGAATCTAATGGATTCATTGTATACATGTGTATATATAACAAAAATAGGATAATTTTTGTTAGAACAATAAGGGAGTGTTTTAATATGAGGGTTTTTGTAGAGAAATAACATTAATGGTGGAATACATTAGGTTTAGAGCTTATATGATGGTTAGCTTGAGTACATCATGTTTTGGGATCACTGGAAATATAAAATAATAAAGGGGATTTCATGATTTTTTGAAGATGGTCAATGAATAATTGATTTATTTTTATAATGGGATTAAATGGAAGAATACTTAGTGAATAAGTAATAGTTCAAATAGTAATGAACCTTTTAATTGTTTCAACCTTACCTTAGTTTATATTTAATTGGTTTCTATTTATGAAAACATAGGTGGGGTACAAGTGATACCACTCATACTATTCTTATTATATCTTCAAAACTCAATATGATGAACATTAATCAAGGATAACCCAGTAATATGTATATTCCAAGGGTTTTCATCACATCATCACCCATGATCTATGATTAAAATAAAAATGAATGATAATATATTACCATTAATATACATTACTTGATGCCTATTTTCTATAAGCCTATACGACTTAACCGACTTTAAGGAAAAAACACTAATGGTAACCCTATAGGTAAATTGGGGTTCATGTGAGACATGAATTGGGTGATGAATTAGTGTCTAATTATTTTAACATGAGGATAATGACTTACAATGTCTCATTAGTTAAATTTAAATGTTTTATATTACTATTTAGGAATGTGATCGGTTATAAGACTCAGTAAGAGAGTCTCAACTCATTATAGTAATATGGTAAATTCATGGGATATGTAAGGTTATGAAAATATATTAAGACCAATACGAGTGGGATCACTTTATATAGACATAACATATCACTCATGGGATATAAATTGGGGAACTTGTATTATGATTAACCCACTTATAATACAAAAAAATGATTATTAATCAAGGATAAGGTAGTAATACCAATATTCCAGGGGTTTTTGTCATATCATCTATAATTTTCTATGATATAATGGTAAATAAATTATTATGTATTAAAATTAATATACAATTCATGATATAAAGTATCCATAATAATTTATGAATCAATTGAATTTATGAAAAAACACTAATAGTGACCCTATAGGTAGATGGGGGAGGGGGGATAAACCAGATGTGCATTGGGTTATGACTTAGTGGGTTATGGTTAGCACACGAGGATTATGAACTATGAAGTTAGATACATTTAAGTTTAATGTGGAATCTTATGATTTATGAATGTTATTAGTCGTTGTACTATGTAATAGAAGATCATCACGATGTATTAATATGGTAATTTTATGGGATAGGTGGTCTAGGGACATGAACTCACTATATTAGTATACGTTACTTATGTGGATTTTAGAGGTTGTTAAAAATGTGATAATATGTGATGAACTAAGTTTGGGTTACTGGTCTATTGGAAATATCCATTGGCTTATCAAAAATTAAAGGATATTGTTTCTTAGGGGTCCCTTAAAGGGTGTTTGTGTCAAAAGACTAATTTTTAAGTATGAATTGTTAGTTTGGTGAAATAGATGTGAATATGGATTATTTTTTTATTTTACCATTATTATGAGTATTTTTTATGTATTGGTTTGTTTCCTTGTTGTTTTATATCATTCTAGTTAATTCATAATTTTTTGGAAGCTTTCAGTGTGGTTGTATTCAGTGGGGTGATGGAATAAGATTCAATAATCCAATGGATTCATTGTAAATATGTGGATGCATATAAAAAATGGGATAATTTCTGTTGTAACTATAAGTGAGTGTCTCAATACGAGGATGTTGGGATAAAAACAACATTCACGGGGGGATTTCAATAGGTTTAATGCATATATGACATTTTTATTTTCTATGAAAAGTTTTGGGAACATTGGTGGTATATATGGATAAATTTTATTTATTTATTTTATAAAAATCAGGAATATTTGGACTAGTTTTATAGTAGGGGTAAATGAAAGTATATTTGGAGTATGGGTAATGGTTTAGGTAATATTGAACATTATCTTAGTTTTAACTTTTTTATTTTGAAAGCATAATTGAGGATATAAAAATTATATGATTCAAGAACCAAATATTTTTTCATTATATAAATTGGTTTTAAACTCACATTTTTATTTTTAAATAGTGGAAAATTCATGATTAAATACATTATTTGGTCAAAGAATATACAAAAAATATACATTATAAAAAAATTATATTTCAATACACCTTTAGATTTTTTAAAATCTCCTAAGATAATTTGGGTTATTAAATTTCTATAAAATCATATAATTTACATGTAATATAAGTGTTTGAAATAATAATGGTTTAGTATAGTTGTGATGAATCAATGCTTTTGAGATAAATGCTTTTCAAGTGAAGCAATTTTATATTTTTCCAATAGGGTTTTGATTCTCATTTCAAATTCCCACTTTGAATCACTTTCACAATTGATTTAAAATATTGGTTAAAATTGATCCCATGGTGTGGTATGAATTATTAGTTCCTTTTCATATATATGGTAGAAAAACTGAGGCATCTTAACACTATTATATACTATATAGTAGTGATTGGGGATACAAAATAGTGGGGATTGTATAGAAAATTTTTATTCCAATGGTATGATAATATTTGGATCAAATATCATGATAGATTTTTAGTGGTAAAAAGAATTGTGGTTGGGAGATTGTTCTTACCACTTTATTGGTGATTGTTTGAAGGGTAAAATTATAGCTAGTTTTTTAGTAAGATCATAATTATAGGTTGTAAAATTATATGATCTTTCTTTTTGAGTTGAAGAAAAATATTTGGTTTTTCTTGGGATAAATAGTTTTTTGATGATTTATGGTGTTCAAGAAGGTTATTTTGATTCTAAAGGGATGTGTTGAGTGAAGATAGTGTCTATTTAGTGAATTTGTTAGGATATATATCCAATTTTAGGAAGGGTTTATGTTCAACAACTATTATAATTTTTCTGAGTCATCCTAAAAGTGTGTTTGGGTAGGATATGTCATAGAAATCCTAAAAATATTTTTTTTAATAGTGGGGAGGTATTTGGTGATGTTTAGAGGTAAATATATGTTAAATGAAAACCAGTGGAAAATACATGTGTAGCTATACATTATTTGGGACTGTGCATTTTGGTCGTTCATTTTTATTTTAAGGTACTAAAATTCAAGGGAAGCTTCATAGTCTATATGATCATGAATTCTATCTATTTATTTTTTAAATGACCTAAAAAGTGATTTTTAACTCTAATAACCCTCTTATTAACCATGTTCTCACCCCAACTCAAGAGAAAGTCTTCTTGGGTGTTTGGGGTGGTGGGGGTAGTATTCCCTCCGTATTAATGTGTATTTATTTTATTATTGGTAGGTGAAGCTTAAAATTAAAGGCAAGATAACCTCTAGTTCTCAAATCCCTTCTCATCTTTTCACTTCTAGGAACTATTACCAAGGGGGTATTGGTATAAAAGATCAAAGTGTTATCTAAAAAAATGTAATTTTTTTATTATATTAATGGTAGTGGAAGGCTAGATTTTTATTATAATGTTTGACTTTACACTAAAAAAGTGAGTGGGAATTCAGATTCCATTATATGATATTATATAAAAATTGTTATAACATTCAAGTTGATTTTTAAATTAAATATATTAAAAAAAATTCCAATGACTTATGATGGTTGATTTATGCATTGCAGTGTTTTTTTGCCATGAAAAAAATTTAAAGGAAATAAAATGTTTATTTTTAGGAGTGTGCGTGTTTTATTGAAAAATATGATTTTTGGGGGAGTTTAATAATGATTTGGTCTATTTTTTGGTTATAACATTGTGTATAATAGTGTGATTAATTATTGGTGTAATATTTTAGTTTTTTGAAGTGGAGTTTTTTTTAGTTTGAACAATGATTTGGGGATCTTTTTAGACTATGAGATGTTCTGGGAGATTTCTGAGCCCATGAGTAAAGAAGGAAAATTCATTTAAATTAAAATAATAATCCTCTAAAAATTGGTATTTTTTCTAAATAAGAATAATGGGTGAGGAAGAATTGGTTGTGGTTCTTGTGTTGTCTTTTGTTTCAACACAAAAATCATATTCAAACTCATATTAAATGACGTTTATTATGTAAGATAAAGGTTTTTTGGGAGTTTTTAAGTTTTTTTAAGTGATTTATATTTGTTTGGAAGTATTCTAGAGGTATTTTTGAGTTAAGTAGAATTCGGTTGGAAATATGGAAAATTATATAATGTGTATGGTTTTTATATAGAAATTCAAAAAATATAAAAAATAGAATAACCTAATATATACATAAGGTTTTTTACTCTGAATAGATCAATAAAAATATAAATAAGTTCGTATATGTATAGGATTTTTATAGGAAATATGTAACATATTTTATTATGATTAAAAAAATAGAAAATTATATGGGAGCTTCATGTAGGGATAGGTAATATTATTCAGAAACCCAAAATGTGGTAAAGTAGAAGTCTCCTTAAGATAGATAATATATTGGTTGATATGTATGTTTTTTGTTTGTGAGCATAAAATTGTAAAATTTCCCATAAACATGATTGTTATGTGATATTTTATTAATATTATGGGATATTTAATTTATTGGTTTATACAAAATTATTTTTTCTGTGAGTAGAAATAAAGAAATTCTCCAAACACAAGGATAGAAAATAATATTTAAAAAATTGTGATATGTAATAAATTATATTATATGAATGATTTTTTTCTATGAGAATAAAATTGAAAAATTCTTCAGATATAGGTTTGGTATGTAATATATATGAGAATGCATATTTTTTTGTTTTAGGATGTGGGATATTTTTCTCCCATGTGTTTGATATTTTACTTGTAAAAAATGTGAAGTTTTCAGAAGCTAATGGGAGAATTTATTAAAATTAAAAGAGTTTTTTAGAAAAATTATTTCTAAAACATTAGGAGATTTTTGATGATAAATATAAGGATGATAAATATTTTCATTTATATATTAAATATAATAGAGGGAATTCATGATGATTTCAATGAATAATTATAGATATGACATGAAGATAATTGTCATATAGTGTTCATCTTGACTTGGAGTTAAAAAAATTTCTGGTTATCTTTATCTGTCTAGGTAATGTCATAGTGAAGAGCATGGTATGGTGGGAAAATGTGGAGTTATATTCCCTCACACATGTTGTGGAGTGAGTGAAAGGTTTTTATCTAAAAATAAAGGGTTAACACATCATTCTGAAATAATTTGATGTCATGGTGAACACACAGTCTCATTGTGACTTGAATAACCAGAGGAATATAGGAAGAGCCCACATTATAAAAAAATGTTATCATATTGTGAATGAATGAGAAGTAGGTGGAATTATATTATCTTATTGGTACCTACACAGTCACAACGTTATTTCCTCAATAGTTCAAAAAAAATAAAAAAAAAATATGAGAAGTTGAGAAGATAAGTTTGAATTAGTTAAATTAATTTTTTTTTGTTTGAATTTGAATTTGAGAGTCAAATTAAAATGTGAGGAGTGATACTGGTATGAAAGATAGAAATGAATAGGTTCATGAATGAATGTGTAGTGTGAAGCACTTTATATTGTACAAAAAAAGATATTGTAGTATGGAAGAGAAGTGTGTTCAATGTAGTTCACACGAAAATATGAGAGAAGTAAAAGAGAATACATTTAGTATTTAAATTAAAAGAATAATAAGATAAATAGCACATTGGATTGTGTGTAGTAATCATAATAATATCATGTGTCGAGGAATAAGAAGTAACACCCCTTCTATATAGTAAAAAAGTGTGGTTTCACTATAATATTTTTTGGAAACAATTATCAGAGGTGAAAGATAATCCTTACCCTAGTAGAATACAAGGTAGTGGTGTAATTCGTTGGGAGAAGTTTTGGGAGACTGCACTATTGTATTCTTGTATGATGAGTAAATGATATTCCCTACTCACTTGAATCTATTATGGTCATTTTAGTGGATCATATACTCATGGGTGAGTTTGGATCATGACAAGGATTTTTCACTCATTTTGGGTAGTAAACCTTATACATCGAGTGTCCTTTATTTTCTTATTTTCATTGTATGTGTGAGTTAAGTAGTGATATCACTCACTCTAACAAGTGATAGAGGTTTACTTCATATGAAATCTTAAAATTAAAGAAATAGATAATTGTTCCCTCATTCACCCCAATGAATGTCACTGTGCCCACTGCCACCACAATTAGTATCAGAGAAATCATGCTTTTTTATAAATAATACAAAGCTTAGAATTTATTAAATTTGAAGTTTTTGAACTTATTTTTTATTTTATTTATTTATATAAATTATCTACCATTAGTTAAAGATTTGGTCTCTTTTTTTTAAAAAAATAGACAACTTGAATTTAGTGAAAATAAGGGGATTCTAACTTTTTATAGGAAAAATTATTATATATGAAAAGATTATATGCTACCATATATTTTTTCTATTAGTTTGTATGTACTAGAGGATACCATTAATGGGTTTATTCCTCATACTGATGGTACTTATATGATAGTATTATAAAGTAAGATGTTGAATAATGATATTTATGCTCAGAATTCCATTTTTTATCTATTTTAGAGATAGAATTTATCAAAGTAAAAGGGTTAAGGAAAGCACACTGTATTTTGGATAAATTAGAAACCATTTATGAAGGAAATGTGAATGTCAAAGAAAATATAAGCTACAATTTTATAGATTGATATATGAATATCTCAAGATAAATGATGAAAAAAGTGGAAAACATATTCACTATAGTGAATGAAATTATGAACACTATTATAGGTTTTGGTGAGAATTTAGAAGATACTATAGTTTTCAGAAAGATAATACATATCTTTCTAGATAGATTTGGTAAAAATGTTTCATATCTTAAAGAATATGATCCAAGTACACTTCCATTGGATGATCTCTATAACATTCTTATAGTTATTAAATGAGGAATATAAGTGAATTCAATATGAATATGAAGTTTAATAGAGAAATATAATTAATAGATTTGAATAAATGGAATAGTAGAAAAGAGAATGATGTTGATAAAGAATATTCACATAAAGATGTAGATGTGATGTTTGATAAACACATCCCACTTATCTCAAAATGTTTTTAAAAATTAACAGTTAAATTTCATGTTAAGTTTCCTATATAGTGTTTCATTCGTGGGGTTATAGTAAATTTAACCACAAATTGTCTAATGATAAAAGAAAATGAAGTTAGTGATAATGATGTTAGAACCTGGATCTTCATTTCAGGTATGAATAATTATTTTGGGTAATTTTTGAAGAAAAAGAAAGAAATGATAAATTTTATAAGTACACGCCGTGTACTTTTGAGTGAATGTTTTGTACCCGTTTTCTGCTTGTAGTTTTGTACTGGCAGTCTAACAGCCAAGTACATGGTCGTGTAGGTGACCTGAAATACCACCTAAAGTGAGGGACAATTGAGGTTAGTACACAGTGTGTATATTAAATGAAATTTTGTGTAGTTTTCTTTTTAATTTTTGAATCAGATCAGGGTCACATCTATCTTGAGAACAAACTTATTCTCCCCTTGGTTCGTACAGGAGAGCGACGAACGACCGAAGAACTTTGAGATCCTCCCGGTTCTCTGTCCGAGCTTGGATTGAGACGTCGTCAGGTGCATTAGATTCCTACTGATGAGTTCTCTCTTTTCCTATATCCACTCTTCCTGATTCCTCTTCTATCGCTGGTTATTAAAGGTTGATAGTTTTTACCCTTTTGTAGATCTACGTCGTTCTAGGCCGATTCAAGGGCCAATGTTTGAGAGTGTTCATCATACAACATCAAGGTAGGTGTTTTGTGCCTTTCATTGATTTTCTTTGAACTATATATGCTTAAATTTCGGAATACCCATGTTGGGATATTGCGTCTTTTATAATTTGACCTTGCTTAATACCTACTATGGTTTTTTATTAAGAAAGATTGATTTCTTATTCATAATGTTTATACCTTGTTACAGGACACCCCATGGGTGCATTTCCCTAGTATGACTGTTTATGGTCATTTAGCCTAGGTTGCCAATGAGGAGTACATTGATTCCATGCCTTGAGTTTTTTAGGATGGATTTTGATGGATTAGGTGAATTGCATGTGTTGTGGATGTGAATATTAGCCATGTAGTAGTTATAGAATACATGTGATTCCTTGTTATGATATGCGCGTTGTTTTCCCAATGGACCATGAGAGCCTTAGAAGAGGATAACTGTGGGGGTATCCATGTTTATTACACATGACTGTGAGATCCTTGGTGTAGATTTTTATCAAAGGGTATTGACCATGAAATCTACCTAGGAGGTCGTTTATGATTTATTTATGCTATGTTGACCTAGGGGATATTGAGAGTGAGAGAAACCTAGAGGTCATGTATAAAATTATTGATTCCTTGTGAACCTAGGGGTATTGACCATGAGAGCTTCCTGGGTAGTCATTTGAAATTGATTAGTTCTACGTTAAACCAAAGGGGTTAGACCATGAGAGCATTCCCATAAGGTTTTTGTGAATAATTTAATGATTGTGATGAGTCTGCCAATCCAAAGAAAAATCTTGGAGTCGGTCTTACTAGATTGTTATATGGTCTTCTGTGGCATTTTTTTGCTATTACACAGGTGATACAGAGCATTGTTTGAATCCCGAGATTTCATTATTCAATGGTTTGAATAATTAATAAATGTAAATGATTGTAATTGAAAACATTAGAATTGTTTACTTTTGACTACTTCCTAGTTTATTTCTTAATTCTACATATTTCCTACTATATATATTTTCACTGATAGTTAGGAATAGATATTTTGGTGGTTTCCTACTAGGATTCATCTCAAACCCAATTTAGGTTATGATTTTGGACCCAAAAAGATTATATGGTAGCAGGTATATATAAGGGAAAGCTCCCTTCTTCATTAGGTACTTGATTGGTGTTGGGGGTGGAGATCAAGGGACTTAGATGAGGCTTGTGATGTTGTTAGAGTATAATTATTTTCTGTACTTTGTATTTAGTACTGTATTTAAAGCATTGTGACTTGTTTGGATGCTTTCCAAGGAACTTATGACTTGCATCATTTATATATGCTCCAGTTGTTATATTATTATCAATCTTCCACTGTTTAATTTTGTTGTATGGTATTAGTGCTTCCGCTATTGTTTGCTATTTGTTTCAACTATGTTACTCTGCCAATGAGGTCATAGTTTCCTCATTATCACATTGTGGACCTCGTTTCTAGTCGACATCCATTGGATTTTATAGAAATGTTCTTGAGGTTATGTGACCAATTGGTTTTGGGACACCTTTAGGCAGTACCTCAAACCAAGATGCTACAAAGTGGTATCAGAGGAGTTTCATTTCTCCTTTGTTTTACTATTTGGTTCTATATATAGGGATAATAAGGAATAGGTATTCGGTAATAAGTTGTGCCCGGGAGTAGCTAACCCATGTACAAGGAAAATCCAATTTACCTCTAATATTGCATTTTTTTCAATTGTTATAGTTGATTTGATTTCACTGTTGGGTGATTCTCTTGTTTTGTGATGTTATTATTGATATCATTGTCGTTATATTTATTTTGAAACCCAATTAGATGAGTTAATGACATCTCATTCATCGTATAGGCACTTTCTGGAGATCACATGCCATGCCATTTAGCATACATTTCTAATTTCATGATGTTGTGATAGATGATGTGCTAGATACGCATGCTATTGTGATAGATGCATTGATATAATACTAGCTATTTTTATAGGGTATTGGAAATTTTAATGTTTAATTTGGATGGACGCCAAACTTTGGTCTCTGAGGTGTTATGGTCCCTCTTGTCTCGTAATTTGGTGGATCATTTTTGAACTTTAATCGAATTTTTCAAGTTACAATGTGAAAAATGATACCAAAATCTAATTCGTGGGGAGTATGGGCTCTCATGGGTCAAAATTTGTCATTAATTGAAAAAAAATTAAGTTTTAAGGGTTCCGAAGAAGTTTCAGAGGCTTACTATCAGAAACACATACAACACAGTGTGTGGTGTTATGAACACATTCCATGTCCTATTCTATTTTGTAAGAAATAAATTTTATTAAGTACATGTTGTGTACCATATATACACATCATGTAGTTCTTGACCATGTGACTCACTGTGTGATTAGAGACACAAGGTTGGAAAAATATTGGTATAACACACGATGTCTAGATTGTACACGCCATATTGTAAAGAACCTTGTATCTGTTTGTATGACCAATGACACGGGTGGAAGAAACTTAGGTTGTACACATCATGTCTAGGATGAACAGGCCGTTTATTGTTTCCCAGGAGAGAACCATGTAGTTATAGCCATGTATAAGTACTTGGGTAGGAGAGAAAATTCAATTACACACTGTGTCTCAGGAGAAACACACCCTGTGTAAGGGGTGTTACACAACCAGGATGGGTAGAGGTACACAACATGTTAAGGCTTAAAAGGTAACATTTCATGTGGTGATTAAAAATTCCATGTAAACTTGTTTTTGTAAAACTTGAATTCTTTCCTTATAATGTTCCATTCTTTCACTTCTATATTTTTTCCTTGATAATATTAATCTGAGGTGTGTTCTTGACCTTGTAGAGTCATGCCACTAAGACATCCTCCGATTGTATACTAGGTATAGGGTGATGATCAGACACAAGAAGGTAGATCAGGGAATACCAACAGATCCTTCTATCATGTTCTTCCTAGCATGAGCTATTATAATAGAAGAAGGTGTTGATGCATAGTTTCGTGAGGGCTTTATGCAGATGATGCAGACTTTTTAGGGAGCACCACGTCCTGCCCTAACTATAGAGGAGTTGACGAAGGTATTCCAACTGTAGCATACTCCCACCTTTTTAGATGATGGAGGGCCATGGTCTATAGAGTCTTGGTTGGAGGCCATTATTTCCATCTTTGAGCATATGAACACACCTCTGAAGAAGAGAGTGAATCTCGTGATGTACATGCTAAGTGATTCCACCAAGAGATGGTGGGATGTTATCTCATAGGCGGGACGTCATCAGGATATAACTTAGGAAGAGTTTTAGAGTAATTTTTATGATTACTTCTATCCAGATATGTTGAGAGTCGATCAAGCTCAAGATTTCATGCATTTGGAGCAGGGCACTTTTTTAGTGATGGATTACTCATATCATTTCACAAAGCTTCAGCGCTTCGCACCTGTTTTGGGAGGTGACAAGTTATCACTAGCTAAGTGTTTTGAGGATGGTCTATGGTGTGACATCTGATTGTAGGTGAATGTTTTTAAGCTGACTTTGGTGATGACTATAGTTAATCAGGCACTAATTACTAAGTGAAATCTATCGGAGTTGGGAGCTACAAGACAGGGAAATTCAGCATCCAGGGCTAGTACTCATTCATTTGATATAAGGAAGTACCGCAGGGATCCTTTGCATTGTGATTCCAATAGAAGGTATGTATCTTCAGGTATCCAAGTAAGGTGATACCAGTGTGGGAAGAGTGGGAACAAGAGATCTCAATTCTTGTGAGACCCAGTTGAGTGTTGATTTTATGATAAGATGGGTCATCTTCGACATTTTTTCGGTTTTTATCACCATCATCTGGTGACCGAGGATCTTTTATGAGTCCACTTTCAGAAACAAGACCACCGGTTTCTCTTCAGTCAAGGAACTAGAGTTCTTCAGTCCATTCAGGCAGAGGAGGTGGTCATGGATGGGGTAGCCAGATGACAAGTTTTCAGCGACAGTAGGGTAGACTAGCTCAGGGTAGTCAGGCAGGGTCATAGGGTTGCAGTATAGGTCACACTTTTGCTATATAGCAGACCTCACAGGAGCGGGATCCAAGACCCTCTACGGTTAGAGTTAGAATTATAGTTTCTTCAGTTTTAGCTTCTACTCTTTTCTATATTGGGGATTCCAATAGTATTATATCCATTATCTTTGTGGAGGTAATTGGGTTCTATATATTTACTTATGAGGATATTATGATGCTAGATACTCTGTTAGGGATTAGGAATACTAGTGTACATTAGTGAAAGGAGTGATCTATTGAGGTTAGCGGGTGTCACTTCTTATGGGACCTCTATGTCTTAGATATGACAGGCTTTGATGTCATTTTTAGAATAGACCGGTTAGTCTCCTTTCAGGCCTTTGTTGATTCATATTTCCATAGGGTGAGTTTCACATCACCAGAGCGCAGGTCTTTTCTACACAATGGTGAATGGGATGTCTAGGTGATCAGTGTTGGACCCGAGCATCATGGGTTGAGAGGAATTATATCCCAAATTGCTAGTTTATATCTGTATGACCAGGGGAAGTAATGGAGGGACTTTCCTTTAGTGGTGTATCGTTTTAGATATGTATTTAAAGATGAATTTTCAGGTTTACCACTGGATATAGAGGTGGATTTCTCTATAGATCTTGTTCCAGGAGTGGCGTCGATGTCCATTCCTCTTTATAGGATTGCTACACTATAGATAAAAGAGCTCAAAAATCAGTTGGATGAGTTTTGGGAAAAGGGTTTCATCTGACCCAGTACTTCTCCTTAGGTTTAACCCATCCTATTTGCGAGGAAGGCGGATGATACCCTCAAACATTGTGTAGATTATTTTAATTCGAACATGTTGACGGTTAAGAACTGATTTCCATTGCTAAGGATTGATGATATCTTTGATCATATTCGACGATCCCGGGTGTTCTCAAAGATCGACTTGAGATCCGATTATCATCAGTTGTGCGTTATACCATCTAATATACCTCTTATAGCCTTTTAGAGCAGGTATGGTCTATACGAGTGTTTTTTTATGTTGTTCAGTCTCATGAATGTGCCAACAGTTTTTAAGGAACTGATGAACTGAGTGTTCCATCCTTTCTTGGATTCTTTTGTGGTAATCTTTGTGGATGATATCTTGGTGTAATCTTACACTCGACATGACCATGCCCCCATATTGATATCATATAGAGTACATTGAGGGAGCATTATTTATATGCCAAGATCTTAAAATACCACTTTTGGATGGACCATATTCACTTCTTGGGTCATGCCATCTCAAAGATAGGAGGATCAGTAGACCCAGAGAAACTAAGAGTAATAGTTTCCTGGGAGAAACCAAAGAACTTCTTTGAGGTACAAAGTTTTCTAGGGATAGATGGTTACTATAGGAAATTTATTTCGGACTTTTCATGATTAGTAGTGCCACCGACAGACCTGACTAAGAAGGGTATGAATTAATTGTGGACAGATTCTTACAATTCAGCCTTTCAGAAGCTGAAAGGGAGATTGACTTTAGCACTGATACTGATTTTTCTAGTGCTGGGAAAGAGTTAAACTATTTACTATAATGCATCAGGCATCGGGCAGGGAGAAGTTCCTATACAGGGGGAAGGAGTCATTTTGTACGAGTCTCGACAATTGAGGCCACATGAGAGAAATTATCCGATGAACGATCTCGAGTTGGATAGAGTTGTACATGATTTAACCTGTTGGAGACACTATCTTTTGGGAGAGAATTTTGTGGTATACACTGACCACAAAAGTCTCAAGTATATCTTTACTCATCATGATCTAAATTTGAGATAGCGAAGGTGGGTTGAGTACCTTTATTCCTTTGATATTGAGATTGCCTATATGCTTAAGAAAGGAAATGCAGTGGCTTATTCGTTGAGCTATAGGACACAGATACTAAAATTTCATAAGGCCAACAGTGAGTGGAAGCTTATGGATATGTTCTCTAAGAAGTATTTGGAGGTGCGTGACAGGTATGGGAGAGGTTTTTTTTTCTTCTATAGTTGTTACCTCCACTCTACTAGATTGAGTGAAATGAGGCAGTTATCAGATTCCAAAGGTCTGCTCTTATAGGATAGTGTGTCATGAAAGGACCCTACTCCTAGGTATACCATAGATAAGGATGAGGTTTTTTATTTCCATGGGAATTTATGGGTGTCAAGAGACATACGTGAGGAGATTTTTTGAGATTTACATGCCTCAGCAAGGGATGTTCATCCTGGTTTCACCAGGATGTATCGAGATCTACGTCTTCAGTATTGGTGGCCAGGTATAAAGAGGAATGTTATTGGTTTTTTATTAGATGTTCCACCTATCAGCTAGTGAAGGCAGAGTACCAGCGACCAATAAGGATTTTACAGTAGTTACCCATTCTCGAGTGGAAGTGGAATAATGTCACGATAGACTTTGTGATGGGTTTACCGAGGTCTCTTCGAGATAATTGTGAGGTTCGGGTTGTTGTTGAAAGACTCATGAAGGTTTCACATTTCATTCAGATTAAGGAAACCATTAGTGTTTCTGATCTTGGAAGGTTTTATATCCAAGGTATTGTACATTTACATTGGGTTCAACACTCTATCGTTGCAGACAGGGACTGTCGGTTTACTTCTCGTGTCTAACAAGGACTACAGAAGGCTTTTGGTACATAGGTACTTCTGAGAACAACCTACCATTCCCAGACAGATTTCTAGTCCAAGTGAAAAATTCAGGTTTTAGAGGACATGCTTTGTGCATGCGTACTAGATTTTGGGGGTTCTTTAGAGAGACATGTACCCCTAGTAGAGTTTTCCTATAATAACAGTTTTCAGGCGATGATTCAGATGGAACCTTAAGAGGTTTTGTATAGTGGGTCATGCTGATCACCCCTATGTTGTCTGGAGGCAGGAGAGGCAGCTATTCTGGGACCTCATATTTTCTAGGAGACCACTGAGTAGGTGAAGTTGATTCAGAAAAGGATGGCTATTACAAAATATCGCCAAAAATATTATATTGATCGATGGAGATGACCTCTATATTTAAAGGATGGTGATCAGGTTTCCTTACGTGTCACACTAAGGATGGGACACAAGAGGATTAGTAGATAGAAGAAGCTTTCATAGAGATTTTTTGAACCATTTGAGGTTTTGGAGAGAGTCAATAAGTTTTCTAATCGGTTTTAGTTACCTCATAGGTACTGGGATTTGCACAATGTCTTCTTTGTTTCTCATCTATGGAAAAAAAAAATTAGACTCGTCTCAGATTTTCCAACATAAGGAGGCTATGTTTAAGGTGGATGCATCCTTCAAGAAGCACCCTATTTAGATTGTTGATCACCAAATAAAGGTTTTATGTGGCCCGTCTATTCTACTAGTATGGTTGTTATAGCAGCACAAGCGAGTACAAGACAATTCTTAGGAGGGGGAGACCGATTTATGATCACAGTGGAAAAGTTGTTTGAAGCTTCTTCTTAACCACCCTTTCAAGGGAAATTTGGGGAATAATTTCTTTAAGGGGGGAAGTTTGTAATAACTCAGATCTTCATTTCAGGTATGGATTGTTATTTTAGGGTTTTTTTTGCGGAAAAAGGAAGAAATGATAAATTTTATAACTACACACCATGTACTTTTGAGTACATGACATGTACCCGGTTGCTTCATGTAGCCATGTACTGGATGTGTAATGGCTGAGTACATGATCATGTAGGTGACCTAGAAGACTTCCTAAAGTGGGGTCCATTTGAGGCTAGTACATGATGTGTACATTAATTGAACACGCCATGTACTTTTCTTTTTAATTGATGAATCGGAGTGGGGTCGCGTCTCATCTCTAGAACACACTTATTCTCTACTTGGTTTGTACAGGAGAGCAATGAATGGCCAAATAACTTCAAGCTCCTCCTGGTTCTCCATATGAGCTTTGATTGAGACATCGCTAGGTGCATGGGATTCTCACTGATGATTTCTCTCTTTTCATGGAGCCTCTCTTCCCAGTTTCTATTCTCTCGTGGGTTATTCATGGTTGATCATTTTTTCCCTTTTGTATATTTACGTCGTTCTAGGATGATTCAAGGGCCAGTGTTCGAGAGTGTTCATTGTACAACATCAATGTAGGTGGTTTGTGCCTTTTTTTGATTTTTTGGACTATAAATGCTTAAAGTTATGAATACCCATGTCTGGGTATTGCGTATTTTGGAATTTGACACTATTTAATACCTGTTACGGTTTTTTTGATTAAGAAAGGGTGATTTCTTGTCCATAAGGTTTTATACCTTATTACAGGACACCCCATGGGTGTGTTTCTCTAGTTTGACTGTTTATGGCCATTTGGCCTAGGTTACCTATGAGGTGTACCCTATTTCCATACCTTGAGTTATTTAGGATGGAGTTTGTTGGATTATGAAAATTCAATGTGTTATTCTTGTGAATGTTATCCATGTAGTACTTATATATTACACATGATTCCTTGTTATGACATGTGCATTGTTTTTTCAATGTACCATGAGAGCCTTGGAAAGGGAAAATTGTGGGGGTTTCCATGTTTATTACACAGGGCCATGAGAGCCTTGGTGTAGACTTTGACCCAGGGGTATTGACCATGAGTGCTACCCAGGATATCATTTATGATATGTTGACCCAGGGGTATTGACCATGAGAGCTACCCGGAGGTCATGTATAAAATTATTGATTCCATGTGGACCCAGGGTTATTGACTGTGAGAGCTTCCCAGGTGTTCATTTTCAATTGATTAGTTACATGTTAAACCAAAGGGGTTAGACTGTGAGAGATTTCTCAAATGGTTCTTGTGAATAATTTAATGATTATGATGAGTCTTACAAGCCAAAGAAAAATCTTAGACTCGGTCTTACTAGATTGTTAGATGGTCTTCTGAGACACATGTTTTGCTATTACATAGAGGATACAGAGCTTAGGATAGATCTTGGGATTTCATTATTCAATGGTTTTAATAATTAATAAATTTCAATTAATTTAATTGAAAACTTTAGGATTTTTTACTTTTGAGTACTTCTTAGTTTATTTCTTGATTTTTCATATTGCCTACTATATATAATTTCACTGATAGTTAGGCACAGATCTGTTAGTGGTTGCCTCCTGGGATTTATCTCACATCCTATTTGGGTCATGCTTATGGACCCAAACAGACTATATGGTTACAGGTACAGATAAGTTCATGCTACCTTCTTTATCAGGTATTTTATTGTTTTTGGAGTTGGAGGGCATGAGACTAAGCCAAGGCTTGCGATGATTTTGGAGTTTACTGATTTTCTATACATTGTTTTTAGTATTGTATTTCTAGCATTGTGACTTGTTTGGATGCTTTCTGAGACACATGTGGCATGCATCATTTATATATGCTTCATTTGTTATATTACTATCAGTTTTCTACTGTTTACTTTTGTTGTATGGTTTTACTAATTCCGCTATTGTTTACTATTTGTTTCTATTGTGTTACTCTGTAAATAAGGGAATAGTTTCTCCATTATCACACCATGGCCCTCATTGCTAATCTTCAGTATCTGGAATTTGGAGAAATGTGCTTGAGTTCATGTTACCAATCGATTTTAGGGAACCTTTGGGTGGCACCTGGAACTAAGATGTTACAAATGAAGATGATAATACAAAATGTTCCTAAAATATTAAAACATAAAAATATTTTTCTAATAGAAAAGGTAAGAATTTATCAAAATTTAGGAATATAAATGTCTTATTTAATTATGAATATAGTAATTTTAGTAAAGATTATGAATAGTTATAATCATCTAGTTAAGATGGTTAAAGAATTTTAATTTCAAAGGTGAATGAGGAAGTATTCCCAAGTGATGAGAACAACAATGATGAAATTAAGTAAAAGTGATAAATGGAGTTTATGATAAAGAGTTAGCTCAGAGATTGTATCTTTAATATTTCTCAATTGAAAAACTAGAACAATATTTTGAATAAGGTTAGTCAATTATCAGTCAATAATAAATTCTTACATGCTAAGAAAGAATTAATGTTGACTAGTTGAATAAGTTTCTTGATGAAGAGAAGAAAATTAATATTAGTATGGAATTAAAGGTTTGTGAAAATGATAATTTTCTTGATATTTTATAATAAAAACTCATTGACACATAAAAAATTAAAATGGAATAATCTAGATTTCAAAACACTACTCAAGAAGGTAGAGGAATATCAAAAAAGAAGATTTTGAAAGAATTTTAAATCTCATAGAATTAAGATATTCAAGTAGGATAAAAATATAAAATTACTAGGTTATTAAAGTCCATATAAGTGTTAGTTAAGATCTTGATTCATGATCACAATTTAAGAAAATAATATTAATGGAAAATAAGATGATTATCAGAAATCTAGAAAATATGGTAACCTATAATTTAATAATTAAACTGATATAAATAGTTATTAAAAACATGATGAAAATAAGTATAGTATGAATAGGAAAGTTTTAGGTGTATACCATTATTTTTTTTTCTAAAACGTGTCCAAGTTTTATTGTCAAAAGGTGAAATAATAACATGTGTCAACATCTGGACAAAAGCTATTTTCAGAGGAAAGTATGAGTTTTATAGATATTTTTGGAATTATAGAGGCTTTAAGAAATTGTAAAAGAGATATTGGTTTAATTACCAATATTATAATGATATTAAAGGTTATTAAAGAAAACTATTAAGTGGTATTCATTCCACTTAAAGAATAAAAATTCATAAGCAATGTGAAAAATATGAACTGAATCATGAGATCAAATTTTGACCATAAGAAGAGTCTTGTGGAAGATATGACCAACATGGTGACCTTAATAAATAACATCCCACAATTTTACCTACCTAGTTGAATATAAATTATAATACTTAATATTTTCAAAATAAAAAAAAGTGAAATTAAAGGAGAAGGTATTGAATAATGAAGTTTCTAAAAAGTATTGAATGATTATATAAATCAGTAGAAGTGGGTTAATTGGTGATTATAATTATATTTTATAAACCTATAAAAATTATTCTTATTTATTAGTTTTCTTATCAAAAAAAAGATATATAAAATGAAAATCATATAATTTTTGTCAATAGGGGTTTCCTCCCTAAGGATGACTATGCCTCCAATGCATTGTGGGTTTTAGCCTACTCACACACAACTATTCTTTAATTATAAATAGATATATATATTTAAGTGTATATCCTAGAACTTACTAAAATATACTGGCACAAAAAGAAAATTATATATAGTCACTTTTTGAATATAAATAACATTATATATTCTAATATAGACCTTGGTAGAAATATCAGGCTCTAGTGAGGAAAAAAATAATATCTTCTTCTCACCATATCAATACATGAATCTTGTCTACACTCAAAATATTTTTACACACTAATATATCAATTTATGAACATCTAGACCACTCTTTATTCTCTTCCCTTCCTTATATAATCCCCAAAATTTATGAACATTATATCTATAATTATGGTTACTTCAATTCTCCGCAAGTCTTCCTATAGACTTGGTCTCACAACTTCTACACAATATCCAAAAAATCATCCAATGATTACCATTTATCATGAATTTAAATAATTTTAACTACACATAGATATACAATAAACCTACTATGATCATGGATCCTTAATGTTTCATCTTAATGTTCATTATAACTTACTCCAAAATTATTCCATAAATCTAAAGTAACAAACTCTTGATATTTCAAGATTTGAATAATTAACATATCTGGAATCATCAGATATAATTATTCAATATTAAAAATATTTTAATTATAAAACTATAAAATTATTAGTTTTCACAAATTCATTTACCTTAATATGTCCATTTAGAAACCTTTTAAAGTTCTTATAATCCCTATGATGGTTTATATTAACCATACAAGGTATTTTATCAACCTTATGAATCCACTGTTAGAACCTTATGATCAACTTTTTCAACCTTACAAGTATCTTATCTCATCTTTAAAATGGCTTGAATTATCTTTAGAAAGACTTGAGACACTTTTCTCAACATTATAATGATTTTGTTTTAACTATATGTTGATGATTGTCTCAAACTTATGAAGATACTGTATCAACCATATGATGTCCATACCCCTTACTTTCCTTGGATAGACTTATTATAGCCTTTTCCACTTTCTTTAATAGTTTTATTATCTAGTATGAAATCCAATTCCATATCATCCTTTATTAAACTGTAATAATTATCCAAAGCTTCATGGATGGATCTTTCATACCTAAATAAAATTCTCCTTCTATATACAAGTGAATCTTCAAGTGCTTCACTAATAGTCAACCTTCAACTTTCATCAAATGATTTAGATGGAACTTTAAAATTCCTTATCTATGTATTAGTATGAAGTTAAAATCACCAAAAACCATAATATATAATAAATCCTCAACTAATTTCAATTTTAAACAGCATTTCATAAAATAAAATGTAGTAATAGAAATCTTTGCATGAAGCTGATCATTAGATTAACCAATACTCACACACCCACCAAAGAAAACTTTTTTCTAAAATAGATGTTCATATTCACCAATTCTCACATGGAAATAAATAATAGGGATCACATAAAAAGAATGGATAAAAATACAACATCATCCTTAAAAGGGTTCAATAATCTCCCCCTTTCAATTTATTATTATCACTTCTCATTCCTAACCAACTTATTAATAATAAAAACCAAATATAACAATTGAAAATGATCAAATTAATATTATAAAATATAATAGTCATGAAATAGTAAACTCTGTGTCTATGTGTGGTAGATTAGTGTAGAAAATGATTGTAGCGGTACTGTAGCGGTATTATAGAAGGTATTGTAGTAGGCACTATAGCATGAAATGTTTTGCATTGTAGCATCTGAGAATATTCCCCCTATTTGGGCCTCCGGGATATCGATTTGGTTCTCAAGTCCTTGAAGGCCTTCGAGCCACCTAGGCCTTCGGGTCAGTAAGGCCTTCGGGCCACCTTAAGTTCAAATGCAAACCAGACAACCTACAAGGAACAAGCTCCAGGAGGAGGATGAGCAAGGAGCTTTCACCATAGCAGAAGATAAATGGATTGCAAGAATGAGATGGTATGACACCTATCATCAGGACAATCATGTGCATGCATGGGAAAGCCTAGCTGAATAGCCATGTGAAGGTGGAGAGATGATTTCACGATGAGGATGCTGGGGAAGAGTAGTTTCAAGTAGTTAGTCTGGGTTGTAAGAAATGTTTGAAGCCTATGGGAAAATAATTCCTCTAAGTCCTACGGGCGATGTAATACTTACACCTAAAGTCCTTGTAAGGGTTCCACCTCACCCCTTGAAAGGTGGATTATCAAAATCAATAAAAATGAAGGCCTTCGGGCCATTGGAAGATATTTAAAAATTTCTATCCTCCACCACTTAATGCACACATAAATAATAATTCTCAATTATGATGAATAAATTTATCCCCCAACATATAACATCAATTAAAAAAACTTCTATGATAAGATAGATGAGTAAAGTCCAGAATTTTTATAACTCAGTTTTGGAAATTTTTCTGCACTTCCATGTATGGACTCAACATCTAAAATATTTTATTTCTGAGAGGCTCGGTTCTGATATCAATAAAAATTTACATGGAATGAACAAAATATATCTCCAATGTATCATATATTACATTATCCTTTAGAAAATGATATTTAATATTTTTGTGTTTTGATAGAGAATTATGCCCTATATTTTTCGACAAATTAATGTCATTTTGACCATCGTTATTAATAATTAGTGGGTATCTAGATTGAATATTAATATCCTCAAGATGAGTGTTCATCCAAATAGTTTGATTATATAATTTTTATGTGTCCACATATTCTTCCCCAATTATACTCAAAGTAGTTGAAGTGTGTTTCATTGAGTATCATACAATGCACTTGTCACCAACCAAAAATACTCCACCTAATGTTGAATTTTTTTATACACATATCCTACCCAATCAACATCTAAAAACCTTTAAAATTCATCTACCCATAATTATTTTATAACATTACAAAGTTATAAGTATTATTAGTATATATGAGAATTATTTTGGCTAAAATTACGTCAAATTCATTTGTATTAGACTGAAATATAGCACAAAGTGGAATTGATAACTCTATGTATATTCCAAATATTGAAAAGTATAAAATATAAAGAATAAACTATCTAAATTTATTTTCATTAATTGATTTCCCTTCATCATATTTACTCATATTTGTCCCCACATTTATAGGTGTAAATATTCTTATTTATTCCACCATTCCAAACATTTTCAAAGTATCTTAGGATTAAATTTCTAGAGAGATGAAAACATGACCTATATCACAGGTTATTTACCAACTTAAGAAGAATTTCCTTGCACCAAGAATTGAAATATCAAAATTTATCTTTATTTGTCCTGAAAAATTTTCAAAAACCTTTTCTTCATCACTATAATATATGATATCATCATAAAAAACAATCACAATAAGTGATTTAATGTTTTTCTCCTTTACATACAAATTGTTTTCAACTTGTCCCTTTTATAAGTGCATGATTTTTAAGTGCTCATACAGTTTGTAGTATAAATATTTAATAGATTTCATTAATCCATAAATATCCATATTTAATTTAAAAACATCCCTTCTATCACCATCAAATAAAAATTTCTTTGGTTTTTTCATATAGACTTCCTCATTGATTTCACCATTATGAAATATCAACTTTACACCCATATGAAATATTTTTGAAATTTATTTGAGAATAAATTGAGAGAAATATTTTGATAGTTTAATGATCGGAAAATAGAGTAAATTTCTAATCAAAACTAAAACCCTCTATTTATGAATATCACTTACATACAAGTATGGATTTATTTTTTGAAAAAATTCCATCCTCATATTTCTTGTTCCTGAATACCCATTTTGTTCTAGTGATATTTTTATATATATGTCTTGCAATAAGTTCAAATGTCTAATTTTTATTTATATGATGCAAATTTTAATTCATATCTATGATCAATTCATTATGTTCAAAAGTTTATTCAACATTGTTGGTTATATCTTGGAAAGTAGGATAGTGTGACAGGTATGTACAACTCTTCTTTGGGCACAAACACACAGATTTTGGTCATCAACTATATTTCCAATATCCACATGCCTCCTCTATCATGATCCTACACCTATAAGATTATTCTTTCTTTCATCATAATTGGTATATGTAGAATCTATATTATTTTCCTAAATCTATGCAATTTCTTATTTTATTTCTTTTGATCCAATATCAACAACATCATCCTAACATCATATTAAAATAAAATTCATCACATCCTCTCTATTTTAAAATACTATTACATCATCATATCCAACAATTTTATTTAAAATTTTAACATATATGGGAACTTCTATTTGGTTTATAACCAGGAAATATTCCTTCATATACATTCTCATCAAACTTTATTCTAGTTCTTACCTTCCTTTTAATCAAGCATGAAATCCAAAATACTCTAAAATTTTGCATACTTGGATTCTTCTTAAACTACATTTAATATGGTGAAATTTAATAGTTCAACCTCAAGAATCATATATTTTGAATAATTCTAGTTTTGATAGCTTATAACTAGAATGTTATTCATGTTTCATGCTCTTTAAACATATATCTGGCCATATCAAAAAGGATTCTTTTATTCCATTTAGCTACCCTTTTTTAGGAGTGTATAGGGAAATGAACTCATGTTTTATTCAATTCATTTCTTGATACTATAAAAATTTTATATTAGAATATTTTACACCATTTTATGATCTCAATATTATAAAAGGAAAAAAAATTTCTTAGTCATCCTACTAATTATTTTGAATCTATCAAGGGATATTTACTTATGTAACATAAACATAATACATTTAATTATTTTAAATCAATAAATTAAAGTGATTTAATATTCATCTCCAGTTGGTAAAATCTTTTTTATTGGCTCATACACATCATAGTGTATCAACTCCAATGGTTTATTTTTTTGAATATCAACTATTGTATGGATTTTTCTCATAAATTTTCTTTTCATTAAATTCTTGAAAATTTTAGTTTTATAATCCTTCAAGATAGAATGTTTCTCACTACTTAATCTTTGATCAACTTAATTATTTTCTTTTTCCCATTGTGGAACATCCTTTTGTACCACTAACAATTGTCAACTTGAAAACACTGATAATAGTTTGATTTGGATTTTCCAACATGAAACAAGTATTCTTAAGTTATTAATCCATTTTAAATAACAGCTCCATATATTATCCTCTTTATAAAACATCAATTTTTTGAATATAACATTATTAACATCATCACAAAAATCTTGATACGCTCATAAGGTTTTGATTTAATCTATCATAAAATAAGATATTACTTGGATTAATATGGTTTTTATAAAGTCTATTAGTTCCAAAACATTTTACTTTTAAAGAGATCTAAGTACCAAAATAATGATCCCCATCCTAATATTTCTCCACATCATTAGGTTTTTTTGATCTCCAATCATATGTTAAGGGTAACCACTATCTATAATCCATGAATTTTGAATTTTTATTACTTTTAAGGAAACACATATAATAAGCCTTTTATCAAGTGCATTATCAACCATGGAATCCAATTCCATCACTTAATTTCTTATACTCCAATTATCATCTAAATTTTTGTGGATATATCATTTTTTTACTTTAGATAGATTCTTATTCTAAGAAAAAGTTATTATTCAAGTTCTTCACTAACTGAAAATCATAAAGATCTATCAAATGGTGTAGATACTACTTGCACACTTAGTACTTGTCTATTAACATGGATATGGGATCACAAAGAAATCACATATAATAACTCAATGAAGTCATCTCAATTTTTGACATCATTTCACATGATGAATGTTACCTATACAAAGATTTATATGAAACTAATGAACATATTTTCCAATACTTGCACACCCACCATAGAAAATTTTACATGAAAATAATGGAAAAATTCACCAATGATCGCACACTCATAAACATAAGGGTTTACATAATAATTATTGACGATAAATAAAACATCGTCCTTAAGATGATATAACATTTTAACATAAAACATCATAAATGAATCATCCATAGATTTTAAGTAATTGATTCTCCTAAAATTTGATAGAATATTTGATGGTCTTGTAGTATGTTAATAATTTAAAGAAACCTATTATGACCTTTAATAATGGTGGGTTAATCAAAATTAAATGAATTAGTTAAAAAAATCATTATAGGAGATAAGCTGGAATTAAAGAACATATTATTTATTGATGTGTTGAAACAAAATTAAATAAGCGTGTCTCAAATCTATGATGAATACCATTAAATTTTATTTTATAAGAATGGACGAGTTCTAACTAAATTAAAACATAGGTGTGTTTTGATGAGAGGAAAATGTACCCAATGAAACTTATTTTATGTTTTTGAAGCTATAAAGAAATAAATTTCTTTTATAAAAAATAATAAAGAAGTTCTGAAGACAATAAGAAATTTTAGTCCAAAAAGGGTGAGATAAAAGTTTACCCAAGAAAAATGATAAATATGTGATCTCAGGAAGAGTGTATATGGCATCCCACCTTTTTATTACAATACTTTTTATTACATTTTACATACATAGGATCTTTAAAGTCTAGTGTCTTGGAAATCAGGAACAATAAAACATGAATAAAACATAAAATATTATTCTAAACCACTTGTAAGGCTTAATTATAGGTTAATACTATGTAAAATTACTACATCTCATATCCTGGAGACATACATAAAATGAAAGGGTGAGAAAAAGGTTCAGTAAGGAAAACAAGTGAAATAGTTGACATGTGATCTTGAGCAATATTAATAAGAACATGATAAAAGTCATAATGGAATGACCAGTGGAAGAATAGGAATATCATAAAAAAAAGAACATTAATAATAACTTGAATTATTGGCTACAACATTTCATTTATACATTCATGAACATATCACCAAGGTTTAACCCTGAGGTGTCATAAAAATTACCAAGGTTATTTACCAAGGTATCGTGAAACTTGTCATCTCTAGAGATTAATTCTTTACCCAATGCATTAGAGCGCTATCAGAGCGCACCCTTAATATGTATTTACTTTCATGTGATCCACATAGATCATAATCAAACATTTCATAAACAACCTATAGAGAATAAAAGAAATGGGTTTCATTTCAAAATCGTGACGTTTTAAAAGTTCATAAAAATAAGATCATTATATCATTTATAACCCATGGAAAGGGAGTGAGGGTTATATGTATGTCCATTCCAGAATAAAATATATCCCTTTTATATATTTATGAACATACATAGATAAAAAATAGGTCTGGGTATTCACATAAATAAACAAGATAATTTCTTGAGAGAAAGAGATATAAATTTTGAGACGAAATTTCTGCAGCATAACGTCTATATAACATGGTTTTAGAAAATAATAAAAAGAGAGGGGAAAAGGGTCACCCACTCATAGATAATTCATAATACAGTATAAATTAATAATAACATGGACATAAGAACATGGTATGGAAATATTAATGACATACCACATGAAAAGAAAACATGAAAGAAAAGAGAAGATGTGATTCCTTTTACGAAACATTTGGCAGCCTAACGACGTCACTTAAAAATTAAGAAAACAAATTGATGAGATCAAGTAGGGTCTCTTAACAATTAGATATAAAATAAACAGTAAATAGAACATATAGGAACATACCCTGAACATAAAAAGATGGAAACGAGAAGACACAACATAAGGAAGTCATGGCTTAAAAAGAGGAGGGTGAAAGGATCCCTTACGTTGAAGAGTAACTTTGAAAGATTGAAGGTAGGGACCTTGGGATGATTAAGGGAACCTTGGGAGGACTCCTTGGGAGGTAAGGAGACCATAAAATCATTAGGATGATTTTTTGAATGAAATGAATTAGGGAAATGGCTTGGTATTTATAGGAAAAGTGAGTGAATAAATTATTAATTTCTAAGGGACACCTCATCAGTGGTATTTGCAAAACCATGGGCTTGCCCATGGTATTTGCCCATGGTATTGGCCACTTGGGAAACCTCATAGCATATCTCACTATTCATAAGTCTACCAGAAAGCATACATCATTATTACATCATTAATGATGTCATTAAACACCTGAAACTCAAAACTGCATTTTTACTATTCACCGAAAATTCAACTGTTTCAGAAAAATCCCTAAAATTCACCCGAACCAAATATCGATGCTCTGAATTAAAAAATTAATTTCATTTTATGAAAATAATTTTCTAAATATTTTTAATTTAATTTTTAAATAAAATCATTATTTATCCCAAAAATACAACTTTAAAACAATAACTCATTTTGTAACACCTTAAAAGAGTAATCTAGGTCCCATAAAATTATCGAATAACTATAAGACAATAAAGTAACTATTTATGATTAAATTTTATGAAAATGAATTTCCATTTTAAATTATTAAATTAATTATAAAATTTTAAATAAAATATTTATGGCGTACAAAAATACCGAAACTTAAACTATGATCATTTTTTCACTTTTAAGATGTCTAAAATGTATTTATACATTCATGGGTGAAGTTTCTATTTTTTTGGTCAAATTACTATTCATTACTATTCATATGGGTGTGTTACTATTCTTAATTTACTATTCACTAAAAACCAAGTTGATCTTATTAGACTCTAAATTTCTCACTGATCACAACTGTAGAAGACCATTTTTTTGAAAATCGTTTGACATTATTAATTATTTAATGAATAAAAAAATATTTTAAAATACCCTTTTTCCCTAAATTCATCAATAATACACATACTATATTTATCCGGATATTTGAAATTCACAAACTTTTCCATAATAAGAAATAACAATTTTATTTATAAAAAAAGATTACCCACAGTAGCTAAGGTCTCGTTATATAGCCCCTTATTACACCAGCATAGGACCTTAGTGTTACGTTTTCTATGGTGATAGAATATTGGGGTGGCTCGGACAACATTGCCTGAGTGGTGATTTCAATCAGCTTGAACATCTCCCTTATGGGATTCAGTTCAAGCTTCATACGTTGAAGTTCGGCTTGGGCTTGGTCCAGAGCAAAGCCTAGTGATGATACCTCTTTCCCAAGCTCTGACATATGGGCTTCATATGGCTCGAGTCTACTAGATGAGGCCATTCAATCTTCTTTCTATATTAATTAACCAAGATAATTGTATTTATAAAAACACAATGTTAAGATTATATTTTCCAATGGTCATATTGACCAACGATCATATTAACCAATGGTCATATAACAGTTGAAACCCAACTGTCTCATTTTAATTATTCCCACTTTATTAATTAAAGGTTATAGTTTTATTGAGGATAAAATAAAATAATACACAAAATTAGAAAACAAATATAATTAAAAAGTTAGGGTCGTTACATTCTTCCCCCATTAAGAAATTGTGTCCCTAAAATTATATCTCATACCCTCTGATGGGAAAAGGTGTGGGTACTTCTGTCTCATAGACTCCTCTGGTTCCCACGTGTCTTCTTCATATTTTCGGTTCCTCCACAACACCTTAAAAAATTGGGTAGTCTTGTTGCGTAGAACCTTGTCTCTACGATCCAAGATCTCCATCGATTGCTCCTCATAAGAGAGGTCATGTTCTAGTTGTACCACCTATAGATTTAGTACATGTGAAGGGTCAGGTATGTACTTCCTCAAGAGGGACATGTGGAAGACATAATGAACTTAGGCTAGATTTGGAGGAAGTGCAAGCTGATAGGACACTCCTCCCACGCAATCAAGGATTTAATAGGGGCCAATGTATCAGGGGTTGAGATTACCTTTCTTCCCAAACCTCATGACTCTCTTCTAAGGTGAAATCCACAGAAATACTTTTTCACCAACATCAAACTCCAAGTCCCATCGACGGTGTTCGACATAACTCTTTTGCCGACTCTGAGCATCCTTAATGTGTTGTTGGATGACATGGACCTTTTCTGTCATCTCTTTCCCAAGATCAGGCCCAAGAAGATTTCTCTCACTAGATTCATCCCAAAAATTAGGGGTTCTACATCGCTTCCCATATAGAGATTCATAGGGTTCCATTTGAATGCTTGAGTGGAAACTATTGTTGTAAGAGAACTCAACTAAAGAGATATGTTGATCTCATCCACCTTTAAATTCCACTGATCAAGTTCTCAGCATGTCCTTGAGTGTTTGAATAGTCCTTTCAGATTGGCCATCATTTTGGGGGTGATAGGCCATACTGAAATTCAATTCAGTGCTCAGATCTTGTTGAATACTTATCTAGAATTTTGATTTGAATCTTGGATCATGATCAAATACGATAGAAAGTGGAACTCCATACATCCTTACAACTTTATTCACATAAATCATAGCACGTTGATCAAGAGAGAATTCTTCTCGAATGGAGATAAAATGGGCAGTCTTGGTGAGACAGTCCACAATAACCCATATCGCATTATTTCCTTTGGAAGTTCTTAGGAGATCAGTGAAAAAGTCCATAGTTATATTGTCCCACTTCCATGCTGCTATGGGTAGTGGTTTCAATACCCCTTTGGGAAGTTGTCACTCCGCCTTCACTTTCTGACATACCAGGAACCTTGACGTGTAGTCACCAATATCCCTTTTCATATTATCCCACCAATAATGATCACAAAGGTCCCTATACATTTTTGTACTACCAGGATGTATAGAGAAAGTAGAGCTTTGAGCATCATCCATTAGCTCATTTATTTCCGGAATAGATGGAACACATAGTCTTATATGAAATTTCAGTACACCTTCTTGATCAGTATTGAACTCAGGAAGCTTCCCATCCTTCACAGCCTCAAACTTATTCTATAACAAATGATCTTCTTTCTGATCTTTTTTGGAATTCTCTAGTAATGATGGTTGAGAAATAATTTGGTTTGGGGTTGATGATGTCCCTTCCCTTATAATTCCCATGTATAGATTTACTTGGTCATTGATAAAAGGATCTTTTTGAATCCTCATCATGGAAAGAACAACTGGGTCTTTCCTTCTTAATGCATTAGCGACTTTGTTTTCTATTTCGGGATGATAGTTAATTGAACAATCATAGTCTTTAAGAAGTTCCAACCATCTCCTTTGTCTCGTGTTCAATTCCTTTTTTGTGAAAATATACTTCAAACTTTGATGGTCTGTGTATATATCACATTTCTCCCCATAAAGATAGTGCCTCTATATCTTTAGAGAAAAAATTACCGCAACCGGCTCCAGATCATGCATAGGATAGTTCTACTCATGAGTCTTTAACTTTCGAGATGCATAAGAAATAACCTATTCATTTTGCATGAGGATGCACACAATCCCTTTTAGAGATGCATCGCTAAAAATAAAGAATCCTTATCCACTTGAGGGAAGAGTTAACACAGGTGTAGTCACTAATCTCTTCTTCAGCTCTTGGAAACATTCCTCACACTCCTTTATCTAGATGAACTTGACCCCTTTTCAAGTTAACTTGGTTAATGGATTAGAAAGTCCTGAAAAGTTTTTCACAAACCTCCTATAATATCCCACTAATCCAAGGAAACTTCGAATCTCCATTATTGTTATAGGCTAAGGCCAATCCTCTACAAATTTTTTCTTTGCAGGGTCAACTGTGATTCCTTCATTGGTAAAAATGTTCCCCAAGAAAGTAGCTTGTTGTAACTAGAATTCACATTTACTAAACTTTACAAAAAGCCTCTCCTTTTGTAGAGTTTTCAAAATAACCCTTATATTATCATCATGAGCCTCATGAATTTTGGAATATATCAGAATATCATCAATAAAAACTACCACAAATTTATCAAGGTAGTATTTAAAGATTCTATTCATCAAATCTATAAAAATAGCAGGTGCATTTTTCAGTATAAAATGCATAACAAAAAACTCATAATGCCCATTTCTTGATCCGAAGGCAGTTTTTGGAATATCTTCTTTCTTCACCATCAATTGACGATAACCAGATCGAAGATCAATCTTAGAGAATAATTGATCCCCTCAAAGTTGGTAAAATAAGTCATCAATTCTTGGAAGAGCGTATTTGTTCTTTACTGTGATCCCATTCAGTTCTCTATAATCAATGCATAGCCTCATCTATCCATCCTTCTTCTTCAAAAAGAGAACAGGTGCTCCCTAAGGAGACACACTTGGGAGGATAAACCCCTTCTCCAAATGATCTTGTATTTGTCTCTTTAATTCCTCCAGCTCCACATTTTCCATCCTATACGGGGTTTTTGATATCGGGTGAGATCCAGGTATGAGTTCAATGGAGAACTCTACCTCTCTTTCTAGGGGAGGTCCAAGAAACTCCTCCAGAAATACATCAACATATTCATGGATGATGGGGACATTTTCTATCCTCAAACTCTCATTTCATTCTTCTTCTTCACCGATCAATTCTATAAAGAAGGATATAGGAGGTTCTTCTAGACAAAGATCAGGTTGATATATATCTCCTTGGAAGGTATCTGTAGGTTTTCCATTTAAGACTACTGAGAATTCCTTACTTCTAAATTTGATCTTAGCGTTATACTTTGAGAGCCATTCCATCCTTAATATAATGTCAAATTCCAGAATGGGAATGACTACTAGATTTTTGATAAGATTGTGCTCACCAAAGTAAATACTAAAGTTTCTTAACACTGATGATGCTTGGATAACCCTACCAGGAGTCTTGACTGATAAATCTACTTTTAGAAAACTGAGGGGTTGATTATAAATTCTTTGCAAACCTGGATGAAATAAAGGAATGTGTAGAACCAGAATCAAACAAAGTACTTGATAACTTTGAGAGAACAACAAGAGTACCTACTACCACGTCATTTTGAGCTTCCACTTCAGTTTTTGTGATAGAAAAAGTGTAACATCCCAAGTAAGTAATGAATAATAGATATTTTTATAAATGTCTATTTATTAATTAGATAGTGTTTAGGGGCCTAAAATGAGAATAATTCCAATCTTAAGCATGGAATACACTAATATTTTTAAAAGTTTGTTTTACTGCCTTTTGATGTCAAACCATTTTTAAATCTATATTTTGACAATTCTATAATCTCTATTTGTCAAAATAAACTTATTATTTATGATTGGGACATTGAAATTTACATAGGATAATTTTTTTGGTATTTTTCTGACAATGTTCATTTTTTAATGAATAGTGAAAATACTGCATTTTACATCAAAACTGATTTTTCATCTAATGTAATTATATGGTTATATTATCTTTTTAATTGGTCTTAAAGTGTAATTTGAATATATTTTTACCATTTAATCCAATGGTGGTCATTAGGATTAATTTCACTTTGGAATTGGGCATAAACTAATGCCAAACATTTCATAGATATTGTTTCAAAAAAACCCGCTATTTGTTTTGACAATGGGGATTATTTTTAAATTAATTATTGCAATTTATATGTTTGGAATTTGGTAAAATGGATTCCATATTTGGAATCAGAAGGTCCAAATTATGTAATTATGACTCTTTTGTTCTTGGACATTATGAATAGTAACGACGGTAATTATCTTTAATTATCTTGATTAATTAGTAATCGGGTAGTTAAGGATAATAAAATAATATCATAAAACAAAAAATGACCCCAACATGTGTCCTAATGCTACTGGTTGTCTCCTGGCCGACCATGGGATTCCTTGTGCCAATCTTGGGGATCCCATGGAATCACTTTTGCGGGAAAGTGACTTTTTATCTTTTTATTATTAAAGAAAGTAAATATAACAAAGAATGTATCACCTGAGTAAAACATTTTTAATTTTGTCTACATAGATGATATTTTAGACTATAAATATACATTGGAAAGGTAAAAATATTTACTACATCATAGTATTTTTACATAATTTTTATAAATTAAATAAATTAAATTATTTATGACATCATGATGATCCAGTGATTATCTAATTATTTAACGATTTAAATAAAATAAAAAGATAATGTAAAATATAATACCTAAACTTGGAAAAGACCAATTTTATGAGTATATTTATATCCCTTATCACCTTATCCTCAAAATACATCAATTTGGGACCTTTAAAATCCGAAACCCATTTGAAAATAAAGTAACATTTTGTAACTTTCCAAGAGTGTCCCTCCTCTCCTCTTATAAAAGGCCCCCACCTCTACCTCCTTACCCACACCTCTCAAGCCTTTGTCTCGGCCAAAACCTTCTCATTTTGTCTCTCAAAATCCATATATTACTCCTTGAAGCCTCACTTTGGGCAGAAGTCTTCCCAAGGAAGCCTTTGAGCTCAAATCAAAAAGGGTTACCCGTTTTTAAGGTAATGTCTTCACTTGTGTTCTTTTGTTTTATTTTGCTTCTCCAACCTCCTAAACTCTTTTTATTCATTTATTTTGTAACAAAACCAGTATCTTCCATATACTAGTATGTTGTTATAATAAGTATTTGAGCTACACTTACACACACCTACATGTAATGGTTAAAGAACATACTGTTTCCGTGGATGGCGAATTTCTGCCTCACAAAACGATGATTGTTCAATATTCTTCTAACACCTTCAAAGGTAGCCATTAAGATGTCACTATATTTATATATGATATATAATATGTTTATGTTTTCCTTAAGCTTCTGTATTTTTCATTTATGTCATACCTTTATGGCTTCCATTATGGGTATACGCGATATCTTCATTTTAGGAAGTGCGGAATACTGCCCCCTCAAAGTGATTTGATTCGTTAATACCATATGTGGTACATATAAAGGATATATTTAATGATATTATATATGATACCATACTGGAATTAAAATACTATTATGTATCATTATGTTTTAATTCCATTAAAAATGAAATAGAAATGGAAGTAGCGTTTATGTGTACGTACGGCTTACCGTCTCCATGAACGGTGCATTTCATTTCTTACCTCTAAATGTTATGTAATATTATAAATACATGCATATACTGGATATATATTATATATATGATATCTACATCATGAATACAATTCTGGATATAATGGATATTTTACCACATGAACAACTTGTAATTATAAAGAGTTTATTTTTTACTCAAGTACCAATGATCGTTAAAACGACCGTTATTAACTTAAATAATAACATAGTGTTAATGACATGGTTATAAGTGATATAAAAGGAATAATGAACTTGAAAAAGGTTCTTTAAGAAAACAGAAATTAACTCAAGTTTATTATTCAGGAGATTAAAGAACGATCAAGTCATGTCGGACCCGGGGTAAGGGACTTCGTCTCAATCTCCATTCATTGAGGAATATTTTGTTTTATACACAAGCTTCTTTTATACGGTGTATAAACCCCTTTTACTTTTACGTTTATCCAAAAGGAATATTTTTTATATGAATTGTTTTACTAAATGACAAAAGGGAATGTTTTTTTCATACGTATGCGGCGACAACGACTTCTCCGTCGCCGTGACCATTATTTGAGTTTCGGCTTCCTCTACAAGCCATACCTTTTTTTTAAAGAAAAATAAATACCATGTTTTACTTTTCTTTTATTTTGGTATTGAAAATGGTTTTCATAATGTTTTTACATCAATGTGTTGTATTGATATCTTGTGATTGAAAGGTGGAAATGTTATGTTTCCTTTATGCATGTTTTATGTGATACGATTATGTTGTGGTTCTTGGGCATTATTATGAAGATGGGTGGTTCCATGATAAACTAAGGGTGGGTGATCCCGATATAGCTCTCTAATGCATTGGGTAATGTGAAGGAGTTAAATGTTTAGGTTTCTCTAAATAGATTTAGGGAATATACTGTGATGGGTATTCCAAACGTAACCAAGAGGGTTACTCCCTACGTAAGAATGTTATGAATGCCTCAAGTTACCTTTATGTCTTATGATTTCTATGATTTATTCATGATTTGATGAGGTATGTTAAAGTTCTTATGTTTTATGAGTAGAGTATGATTTCATTGATTCTTATGTATACATGTACTCATGTTTCCTTTCCATATTTTTAGATCCCTTACTAAGCTTTTTATGATCATCCCAAGTTTTTGAAATGTTTTTCACAGGTCAAGGGAAAGGTACATGATGTGATGATAATGTCAAGGAAGTGTCAAGAAAGAATCCATGTTTTATTTTAAATATGTTTTCATTGATGGGAAAAATGAGTATTATCTTTTATGTAACCATTTTGTTTAAATGTGGAATGTAATGCATGTTTTATGATCTAATTCTCTAAAATTCTAAACCTAAAAATATCCTCAAGGTGTATTCTTGAAATATCTCAAGATTAAGTAAGGTTTAAGGCTGGGGCCTTATAGTTGGTATCAAAGGTCAGTTTAGATAACTTTATGTGTTAGAATTTTATTAAATGATTATCCAAAAATAAATTTTTATGGTCAAATTGAAATGATACAGCAATTGAAGATTACCATGTTGCTTCATCTAAGACATGTTTGTTCAAAATGGTTTTCTACAGAGGAAATTGGGAAGCAGTGATAAGAAGGCATACAAAAGGATATGACCTTCCGAATCAGCATCCTGAGATGGTTGGAATTTGAACTGAACAGTTTGTTATAGTAATGCCGCAGTTGAATCAAGCGATAAATGGTGGTGGTATCCATGCATGAAATCAGCCAGATCAACTGCAGAGGAACATATCAGTGGTGGAACATTTCATGAGGCAACATCCCCCATCATTCAGAGGATCATCTGACCCTATGCTAGCTAAAGGGTGGATTAAAGCACTGGAGAAGATTTTCGATGTCATGGGGTGTTTAGACAATCAAAAGGTTAGTCTTTCTATTTATCGTTTGGAGGTTGAAGCAGATCAGTGGTGGTCGATGGTTAAAAATATCATGGATGATGATGAGATTGATGCTCTCGACTAGGATGAATTCAAAGGTATGTTTCTTGAGAAATATTTTCCTAAGGCTGTTCGACTTAGGATGGAAAAAAATTCCTAAAATTGAGTCAAGAGGAAGACTCAGTGGCTGCCTATGAAGAAAGGTTCACTCGATTGGCAAGGTATGCTCCAAATTTTATCTGAGACCTTGATAGAAAAATCAATCATTTTTACTCAGGATTAAAGCCAAAATATCGAAGGGCATTGGCTTCTCGTGAGTTTAAAAGTTATGAAAAGCTTGTTTGATGTACTGAGAAGGTGGAAATGGAGTTTTCCGATGATCAAGTGTTCTATAAAAACCAGCAGAAGAAGAGACCGAGGTGGCAGGAGAAAGGAAAAAATTCTTCAAAAAGGTATGATGGTAAGAAAACTAAGTTTCCAGTTAGTGATAAATGTAGTAAAAGGCATGCTGGGGAATGTATTCTGAATTCTGGAAAGTGCTGCTGATGTGGTAATATGGGACATAAGGCTCGTGATTGCACTAAAAAAGATCAGGGTGATGGTAAGACCAAATTTGATTTATAGTTAGTGAAATGTTTTAAGTGCAATGAGATGGGTCACTATGCAAATGAGTGTCTAACAAAGAGCTTGAGTGATGGGAAGCAGTTAGACTACAAGAAGAAAGGGGTGGTGAAATCCATTGCAACTACTTTAGCAGATGTCGGGCCATCAAATGAAGTTGTATCAGGTACTTTGTTTTTTTCAGATTATGCCAGTGTGTTGTTTGATTCGGGGTCTACACATTCTTTCATCTCTGAAACCTTTTCTAGTAAAATGGGAATACCATCTCAAGAAATGACTCCTAAACTTGTGGAAAAAACACCTGGGGGAAATGTTTAGGCAAAAAGAATTTATAAGAATCTTCCTATCCTTATCCGTGGAAAGAACTTACTTGAAAACCTTATTGTTTTACCTCTAGTAGAGTTTCATGTTATCCTAGGTATGGATTGGCTCTCTATTTACCATGCTAAGATTGACTGTAGATATAAAGAAGTTTCTTTTTAGAAATACTTTCATTTTGTGTACAAGAATGAACCCTTACTGTTGATAATATATCAAGAGGTTGAGAAACTTGTAAAATATGGAAATGAATGTTACCTTTCACACATCTTTGAAAATAAAGGAACTGTTCAGATTAATGATGTGCCAGTGGTAAATGAGTATCCTGATGTTTTTTCTGATGAGTTGCTTGGAATAATACCAGATCAGGAAGTTGAATTTACTATTGACTTAGTTCCTGATGCTAATCCAATTTCAAAACCCCCTTATCGAATGGCTCAAATTGAACTTTTAGAGTTGAAGGAGCAATTGCAAGATTTATTAGAGAAAGGTTTCATTCGACCTAGCACATCATCATGGGGTGCTCCTGTTTTATTTTTTAAAAAGAAAGATGGTTCTATGAGACTTTGCATTGATTATAGAGTCTTGAATAACATCACTATTAAGAACAAATATCCTTTGCCTCATATCGATGATTTGTTTGATTAGCTCCAGGGAGCTCAGTTTTTTTCAAAGATTGACTTGAGATTGGGGTACCATCAGTTGAAGGTAAAGGAAGCAGATATTAAGAATACCGTGTTTCGTACAAGATATGGCCATTATGAATTTGTAGTAATGCCTTTTGGGCTAACCAATGCACCTTCTGTATTCATGGACTTAATGAATAGAATTCTCCATGAGTTCTTGGATAAGTTTGTGGTGGTTTCCATTGATGATATTTTGGTGTTTTCTAAAAGTAAAGAGTAGCATGAAAGACATTTAAGGGTTATTTTGAAAACCTTAAAAGAAAATAAATTGTATGGGAAATTCAGCAAGTGTGAGTTTTGGTTGCAACAAATTTATTTCCTTGGTCACATTGTTTCTAAAGATGGGATAACTGTTGATCCAGAAAAAACAAAGGTTGTTGAATAATGGCCAAGACCCACAAATGTAACTGAGATTCGTAGCTTCCTTGGTTTGGTAGGATATTACCGAAGGTTTGTTAGAAATTTTTCACGGTTATCTAGTCCAATGATGAAGCTAACTCGGAAGGGTGTTAATTTTATCTGGAAAAAATAATGTGATGATTTTTTTCAGGAACTGAAAAGAAGATTGGTGAATGCTCCAGTTTTGGCACTACCTTCCAGGAATGGTGAGTTTTTTATCTACAATGATGCTTCATTGAAAGGACTTGGTTGTGACCTAATGTAGAATGATCGGGTAATTTCTTATGCTTTACGACAGTTGAAAACTCATGAGGTAAATTACCCTACACATGATTTAGAATTAGCTGCTGTTGTTTTCACTTTAAAAATTTGGAGGCATCATTTGTATGGAGTAAAGTGTGAAATATATACTGATCACAAAAGTTTAAAGTATATATTTACTCAGAAATAATTGAACATGAGATAGAGGAGATAGCTATAATTAATCAAGGATTATGATTGTACAATTCATTACCATCTGGGAAAAACAAATAAAGTGGCTGATGCTTTGAGTCGAAAAAGTAATGCTTCATTGACAATGTTGCGTTTGGAATGTGATCCTTTGGTTAAGGATTTGATGAACTTTGGAATACCATTTTTTGGTGCAGGATGTTCTTCTGTTTTGTTTCAGGTATCAGTGAAATCTTCTCTATCAGACAGAATCAAGAAAGCACAGAAGCAAGACAGTGAGATGTAGAAAAAGGTAGAGCTGGTTCAGAAGGGTAAGATGCCTGAATTAAACATTGATAATGATTGTGTTTTGAGATTTGGGAAGAGATTGTGTGTGCCTTGTGATTCACAGTTGAAGAGAGAGTTGTTATGTGAAGCTCATAGTTCTCTGTTTTCAGTTCATCCTGGCAGTACTAAGATGTACAGAGATCTGCGGGAGTATTACTGGTGGAAAGGGATGAAAAGAGATATTGCTGATTTTACTATGAAGTGTTTGACTTGTCAGCAGGTCAAAGCAGAGTGGCAGTTACCGAAAGGGATGTTTCATCCTTTACCAGTGCCAGAGTGGAAATGGGAAAATATATGCATGGACTTCATTGTGGGATTGCCGAAGACACCTCGAGGTAATAATGAAATCTAGGTTATCGTTGATCGCTTGACTAAATCTGCTCATTTCCTTGCTATACGAGATAATTTTTCCCTAGATCAACTTTTCCGTTTGTATCTTAAAGAGATAGTCAGGTTACATGGAGTTCCTCTCTCCATTGTATCTGATCGTGATCCCAGGTTTACTTCTAACTTCTGGAAAGGCCTTCAGAAGTCGTTGGGTACTAAATTAAATTTTAGTACAGCTTTTCATCCTCAATCAGATGGGCAGTCAGAACGAACGATCCAGACTTTGGAGGATATGATATGTGCTTGTTCGATGGATTATCAGGGAAGTTGGGACCAACATCTTTCTTTGGTTTATTTTTCTTATAATAACAGTTTTCATTCCAGTATACAGATGGCACCATTTGAGGCGTTATATGGGAAGCGGTGTCGAACTCCAGCTTTCTGGGATGAAGTGGGTGAAAGGAAGCTGATGGGACCAGAATTGGTAGAAGAGTTGGCAGAAAAAGTTCAGCTGATACAGAAACACATGAGAACAGCTCAGAGTAGGCAGAAGAGTTATGCGGACAATAGGAGGAAGGATCTCTCTTTTGAGGTAAGTGATCATGTTTTTCTCAAAGTATCACCATGGAAAAGTGTGATGTGATTTGGTAAGAAAGGAAAGATGAGTCCAAGGTTCATTGGACCATATAAAATTCTGGAGAGAGTTGTACCAGTTGCTTACCGAGTTGCTTTACCTCGAGTTTATCTCAGGTGCACAATGTTTTTCATGTTTCGATGTTGAGAAAGTATATGCCAGATCCATCACATGTTTTGAGTCCGGAGGTAGTTTAGTTGGAAGAGAATCTATCTTATGAGGAACAACCGGTCCAGATTCTTGACCACAGGGAGCAAGTGTTGCAGAATAAAGTGATTCACCAGGTAAAGGTTTTGTGGAAAAACCATATGGTTGAAGAGGCAACATAGGAATCTGAAAATGCTATGAGGGATAAATACCTCCACTTGTTCGTTAAGTAAATAAATTGCGGGGACACAATTTTCTAAAGGGGGGAAGGATGTAACATCCCAAGTAAGTAATGAATAATAGATATTTTTATCTATGTCTATTTATGAATAAGATAGTGTTTATAGGCTTAAAATGAGAATAAATCCAATCTTAAGCATGGAATACACTAATATTTTTAAAAGATTGTTTTACTGCCTTTTGATGTCAAACCATTTTTAAAATCTATATTTTGACAGTTATATAAACTTTATTTGTCAAAATAAACTTATTATTTATGATTGGGACTTTTAAATTTACATTGGATAATTTTTTTTGGTATTTTTCTGACAATGTTCATTTTTTAATGAATAGTGAAAATACTGCATTTTACATCAAAACTGCTTTTTCATCTAATTTAATTATATGGTTAGATTATCTTTTTAATTAGTCTTAAAGTGTAATTTGAATATATTTTTACCATTTAATCCAATGGTGGTCATTAGGATTAATTTCACTTTGGAATTGGGTATAAACTAATGCCAAACATTTCATAAATATTGTTTCAAAAAACCCCACTATTTGTTTTGACAACAGGAATTATTTTTAAATTAATTATTGCAATTTATATGTTTGTAATTTTGTAAAATGGATTCCATATTTGGAATCATAAGGTCCAAATTATGTAATTAGGACACTTTTGTTTTTGGACATTATGAATAGTAACAACGGTAATTATCTTTAATTATCTTGATTAATTAGTAATCGGGTAGTTAAGGATAATAAAATAATATCATAATAACAAAAAATGACCCCAACATGTATCCTAATGCTACTGGTTGTCTCATGGACGACCATGGGATGCCTTTTTCCAATCTTGGGGACCCCATGGAATCACTTTTGTGGGAAAGTGACTTTTTATCTTTTTATTATTAAAGAAAGTAAATATAACAAAGAATGTATCACCTAAGTAAAACATTTTTAATTTTGTCTAAATAGATGATATTTTGGACTATAAATATTAATTATAAATTTAAAAATATTTCCTACATCATAGTATTTTTTTCATAATTTTTAGACATTAAATAAATTAAATTATTTATGACATCATGATGATGCAGCGATTACCTCATTATTTAACGATTTAAATAAAATAAAAAGATAATGTAAAATATAAGACCTAAACTTGGAAAAGACCTATTTTATGAGTATATTTCGAACCCTTATCACCTTATCCTCAAAATATATCAATGCGGTACCTTTAAAATCCGAAACCCATTTAAAAATAAAGTAACATTTTGTAACTTCCCAAGAGTGCCCCTCCTCTCCTCTTATAAAAGGGCCCCACCTCTACCTCCTTACCCACACCTCTCAAGCCTTTGGCTCAGCCAACACCTACTCATTTTGTCTCCCCACATCCCTCTCTTACTCATTGAAGCCTCACTTTGGGCAGAAGTCTTCCCAAGGAAGCCTTTGATCTCAAATCAAAAAGGGTTACCCGTTTTTAAGGTAATGTCTTCACTTGTGTTTTTTTGTTTTATTTTGCTTCTCCAACCCCCTAAACTCTTTTTATTCATTTATTTTGTAACAACACCAGTATATTACATATAATAGGATGTTATTATAATAAGTATTCAAGCTACACTTACACACACCTACATCTAATGGTTAAAGAACATACTGTTTCCGTGGATGGCGAATTTCTGTCTCACGAAACGATGATTGTTCAATATTCTTCTAACACATTCAAAGGTGTCCATTAAGATGTCACTATATTTATATATGATATATAATATGTTTATGTTTTCCTTAAGCTTCTGTATTTTTCATTTATGTCATACCTTTATGGCTTCTATTATGGTTATACGCGATATCTTCATTTTAGGAAGTGCGGACTACCACCCCCTCAAAGTGATTTGATTCGTTAATACCATATGTGGTACGTATAAAGGATATATTTAATGATATTATATATGATACCATACTATAATTAAAATACTATTATGTATCATTATGTTTTAATTCCATAAAATATGAAATAGAAATGGAAGTAGCGTTCATGCGTACGTACGGCTTACCGTCTCCATGAACGGTGCATTTCATTTCTTACCTCTAAATGTTATGTAATATTATAAATGCATGCATATACTGGATATATATGATATATATGATATCTACATCATGAATACAATTCTGGATATAATGGATATTTTACCACATGAACAACTTGTAATTATAAAGAGTTTATTTTTGACTCAAGTACCAATGATCATTAAAACGACCGTTATTAACTTAAATAATAACATAGTGTTCATGACATGGTAATAAGTGATATAAAAGGAATAATGAACTTGAAAAAGGTTCTTAAGCAATTAGAAATTAACTCAAGTTTATTATTCAGGATATTAAATAACGATCGAGTCAAGTCGGACCTGAGGTAAGGGACTTCGTCTCAATCTCCATTCATTGAGGCATATTTTGTTTTATAGACAACCTTCTTTTATATAGTGTATAAACCCCTTTGACTTTTACGTTTATCCAAAAGTAATATTTTTTATACGAAGTTTTTTACTAAACGACAAAATGGTATGTTTTTGTCATACATATGCGGAGACAACGACCTCTCCGCCACCATGACCATTATTTGAGTTTTGGCTTCCTCTACAAGCCATACCTTTTATTTAAAAGAAAAATAAATACCATGTTTTACTTTTCTTTTATTTTGGTATTGAAAATGGTTTTCATCATGTTTTTACATCAATGTGGTGTATTGATATCTCGTTATTGAAAGGTGGAAATGTTATGTTTCCTTTATGCATGTTTTATGTGATACGATTATGTTGTGGTTCCTGGGAATTATTATGAAGACAGGTGGTTCCATAATAAACTAAGGGCGTTTGAGCCCGATATAGCTCTCCAATGCATTGGATAACGTGAAGGAGTTAAACGTTAAGGTTTCTCCGAAGAGATTTTGGGAATATATTGTGATGGGTATTCCAAACGTAACCAAGAGGGTTACTCCCTACGTAAGAATGTTATGAATGCCTCAAGTTACCTTTATATCTTATGATTTCTATGATTTATTCATGATTTGATGACTTATGTTAAAGTGCTTATGTTTTATGAGTAGAGTATGATTTCATTGATTCTTATGTATACATGTACTCATGTTTCCTTTCTATATTTTTAGATCCCTTACTGAGATTTTTATGCTCATCCCAAGTTTTTGAAATGTTTTTCACAGGTCAAGGGAAAGGTACATGATGGGATGATAATGTCAAGTAAGTGTCAAGAAAGAATCCATGTTTTATTTTAAATATGTTTTCATTGATGGGAAAAAATGAGTACTATCTTTTATGTAATCACTTTGTTTAAATGTGGAATGTAATGCATGTTTTATGATCTAATTCTCTAAAACTCTAATCCTAAAAAGATCCTCAAGGTTTATTCTTGAAATATATCAAGATTAAGTAAGGTTTAAGTCTAGGGCCTTATAAAAATCATGACCTTGCTCCCTTCATCTTTGTTGAGGTTGATGGTGGCTCCCCTCCACTGCCCTCAGATTTAGACACTGATTGGCAAAGTACCCAAGTTGTCCACACTTAAAGAACTGAACATCAGGTAGGGCCTGCACCATCTTCCCCTTGTCATTAGTTTTTGGAAGTTGAGGTTTCAACTTACTACGACAATTCCTTGCAATATGGCCATCTCTTGCACACTTGTAGCATTTCCCGCTCCCGAGCAAGTAGTTCCCAGAATGCTTCTTCCCACATATATTACATGTGGGACGTTACACTTGCTTGCCTCATATTCCTTGATCAAAGGTCCTCCCTAAGCTGGGATCCATCGATCTCTTTTTATCGTTGGATTTATGAGACCATTGTGTCTCACCAAACTCTAGTTCAACTTTCATCACACTTCGAACGATCTCCTCATAGCTTTCATAATCTCGGTTGGCTAGATTATTACGCAGATGAGGTCTCAGTCCACCGAAGAATCTATCAACCTTGACATTAGGATTCATGAAAAATCAAGAGGTTTAACGTGAAAGTCGAGTGAAGTTCATATCATAGCTTTCGACAGATTTGTTCTCCTTCTGCTTCACCTCAAGAAACTCTTTCTCCATTCTTGTTCTCATGGATATAGGGAAATACTTACTGAAGAAAACCACTCTGAATTCTTGCCACACCATAGCTTAAACGTCCACTCTTTTCCTTGTGTTTTTAATCAGTTCCCACCACTGAAAAACTTCTCTTTATAAGTGATAGACAGCTAGTGTGACCTTCTCTTGCTCTAAACAACTAAGCACGGAAAAGATATTCTCTATAGAGCTGATCCACTGCTCAGAAATCAATGGGTAAATTGATCCACGGATGGTTGGTGGTCATTGAAGCATAAAGGACTCAATAGAATGTTGTTCCCTTTGTGGTGAGATCGGTCTCTCTTCTTGATTAAAGTTATTTCCCATAACTTGAGTCAGTTGGTTCATCATTCGTATGAATGTTTCCCTTCCGGCTTCCATCGGAGGGTCGTCAGCACATGGCCCATTGCGGTCACCATTTGTACAATTCCTCCTATTACCCTCCATTTATAAAAGAATAAAACCTTAATAAGAAACTTATTTAATTTATGAATCATTTAACTATAAAGTATTTATGTCTTAAAACTTCTTTAAAAAATTACATTTCTCTATAAATCCTTCATAATGATTCATAAAAATCTTATGATTAACCAAACATATCCCCAGGGAGTGTCGTAACCAAGAGTGCAAAAAGTCCCATTATCATGCACTAGTTCCCGTTTGAGTCTAGATCAAAGTGGTGTTTTTGTGTTTTACCCCTATGTACATCTGTGCAAGAGCCGCCTCTACCTGCTCGTATCTAGATATGGATGTATTTATTCGATAAACCACTTACTCAATATTCACCAAAATACCAAAAAGTTTTCCTATATTTAAAATTTTCATTAGGGTTCCTCCTAAATATTTCATAGCCTAATTTCCATAAATAACTAAAATATCCTTTGATACCAACTATGGCATCCTGCCTTTTTATTACATAACTTAACATTACATTTTACATACGGAGGAACTTTAAAGTCTAGTGTCTTGGAAATCAGGAACAATAAAACTTGAATAAAACATAAAACATTATTCTAAACCATTATTAAGGCTTCATAATAGTTTCATCCTATGTACAATTACTGTATCTCATATCCTGGAGACATACATCAAAGTAAAGGGTGAGAAAAAGGCTCAGTAAGGAAAACAAGTGAAACAATTGACATGTGATCTTGAGCAATATTAATAAGAACATGATAAAAGTAATAAAGGCATGAGAAGTGGAAGAATAGGAATATCATAACAAAAGAAAATTAATAATAACTTTAATATGTGGCTACAACATTTCATTTAGACATTCATGAACATATCACCATGTTTTAACCCCGAGGTGTCATAAAAATTACCAAGGTTATTCACCAAGGTATCGTGAAACTTGTCATATCTAGAGATTAATTATTTACCCAATGAATTAGAGTGATATCAGGGCGTACCCTTAATATGTCTTTACTTTCATGTGATCCACATAGATCATAATCAAACATTTCAAAAATAACCCATAGATAATAAAAGAAATGAGTTTCATTTCAAAATCGTGATATTTTAAAAGTTCTTAAAAATAAGATCATTATATCATTTATAACCCATGGAAAGGGATTGAGGGTTATATGTATGTCCATTACAGAATAAAATATATTATTTATATATATTTAAGAACACCCATAGAAACAAAATAGGTCTGGGTATTCACATAAATAAACAAGATAATTTATTGAGAGAAAGAGATAGAAATTTTGAGACGAAATTTCTGCAGCATAACGGCTATATAACATGGTTTTAAAAAATAATAAAAGGGAGGGGACAAGGGTCACCCACTCATAAATAATTCATAATACAGTATAAATTCATAATAACATGGAGGTAAGAACATGTTATTGAAATTTTAATGACATACGACATGAAAAGGAAACATTAAAGAAAAGAGAAGATCCAATTCCTTTTACGAAAAATTCGGCAGCCTAACGACATCACTTAAAAATTCAAAAAACAAATTGATGAGATCGAAAAGGGTATATCAAAAATTAGACATGAAATAGACAGTAAAGATAACATATAGGAACATAACCTCAACAAAATAGATGGAAATGAGAAGACACAACATAAGGAAGTCATGACTTTAAAAGAGGAGGGTGAAAGGATCCCTTACCTCGAAGAGTAACTTTTAAAGCATGAAGGTCGGGACCATGAGAGGCTTGAGGGAACCTTGTTAGGACTCCTTGGGAGGTAATGAGACCACAACTTTGTTGAAGATGATTTTTTAATGAAATGAATGAGGGAAATGTCTTGGTATTTATAGGAAATGTGAGTGAATAAATTATTAATTTTTAAGGGACACCACATCGGTGGTATTTGCAAAACCATGGGCTTGCCCATGGTATTTTCCCATGGTATTGGACACTTGGGACACCTCATAGCATATATCACTATTCATAAGTCGACCAGAAATCTTACATCATTATTACATCATTAATGATGTCATCAAACACCCGAAACTCAAAACTGCAATTTTACTATTCACTGAAAATTCAATTATTTCAGAAAAATCCCTAAAATTCACCCTAACCAAATATGAATGCTCTGAAATCAAAAATGAATTAAATTTTATGAAAATAATTTTCTAAATATTTTTAATTTAATTTTTTAATAAAATTATTATTTATCCAAAAAATACAACTTTAAAACTATAACTCATTTTGTAACACCTTAAAAGAGTAATCAAGGTCCCATAAAATTATCGAATAACTATAATAAAATAAAGTAAAAATTTATGATTAAATTTTGTAAAAATAAATTTCCATTTTAAATTATTAAGTTAATTATAAAGTTTTAAATAAAATATTTATGGCATACAAAAATACCAAAACATAAACTATGATCATTTTTTCACTTTTATGATGTCTAAAATGTATTTATGCATTCATGGGTGAAGTTTCTATTTTTTTGGTCAAATTACTATTCATTACTATTCATATGGGTATGTTACTATTTCTACTTTACTATTCACTAAAAACCAAGTTGATTCTATTAGACACTAAATTTCTCACTGATCACAACCGTATAAGACCATTTTTTTGAAAATCGTTTCACATTATTAATTATTTAATGAATATAAAAATATTTTAAAATAACATTTTCCCCTAAATTCATCAATAATACACATCCTATATTTATTCAGATATTTGGAATTCCCAAACTTTTCCATAAGAAGAAATAACAAATTTATTTATGTAAAAAGATTACACAAAGCAGCTAAGGTCTCGTTACATAGCCCCTTATTACTCCAGCATAGGACCTTAGTGTTAGGTGTGCTATGGTGATAGAATCTTGGGCTGGCTCGGACAACATTGCCCGAGTTCTGATTTCTATCAGCTTGAACTTCTCCCTTAGGTGTTCAAGCTTCATACGTTGAAGTTCGGCTTGGGCTTGGTCCCGAGAAAAGCCCACTGATGATACCTCTTTCCTAAGCTCCTACAGATGGGCTTCATATGGCTCAAGTATACTAGATGAGGCCATTCAATATTATTTCTGTATTAATTAACCAAGATAACCATATTTATAAAAACACAATGTTAATACTATAGTTTCCAATGGCCATTTTGACCAACAGTCATATAACAGTCAAAACCCAACAGTCTCATTTTAATTATACCCACTTTATTAATTAAAGGATATAGTTTTGTTGAGTATAAAATAAAATAACACACAAAATTAGAAAACAAATATAATTAAAAAGTTTGGGTCATTACGCTGGATCATATAGAGAAAGTATATGAAGGTGTTACCTTTTCCAGACAACAATACCAACATTATGAAAATTAAGATGTGAAGAGAATCATGAAGTAATAAACTTTGTCATTTTATACTATTAAAGTAAATAATATTATTATTTATAATTAGAAATTATATCTAAAGAAGAAATTTGTGAATAAAAGTGGTTTTCAATCCAAAGTAATTTTAAATACCAAGGCATGGATGTTCATAAATAATTTTCAGCCTTCATTCATCAATAGATAAAGTAAGAATAATTCAATCTATCTATCCCTTTTTTCTTATACTATTATTCTTAAAGGGGGATAAAGAAAACATAAATCTATTTTTATGTTTATTCCTTAATTTATGTAAAAAAGTGGTGAAAATTAATATTAATAGAATCCAAAGATACATGTTTAACCTAAAAGGTGATACATCTTTTATTTAGGGGGAGAATGTATCTAGAGAGAGTTTTTAAAATGGGTATGTTGTAAATTCATAATGTGTGTGTGTTTATTAGTGATTTTTGAACTATTATAATATCTTTAGTGGGAATTAATATAAGAAGTTTTTATTAATAGGTTCTATGAATAATATTGAGAAGTGTTTGATAATTTTGATTGTATTCTCAATTATTATTAAGTGGTTTAAAGGTATACAAATAAATTAATGAAAGTCGCTATTATGGATAGTATGTAATTAGTATTTAGTTATCTTATTTTATACACTGAGTTCTCTCAATTAGTCATATAAGTATTGAATAATGATTCATTACTAAGTGTATTGAGTCTGAAAATGATTTATGTTTCTAGGTTATTAAAAAATCCAAAGGGAGGATTTTAGTGAACAAGATATGTTTCAATAGATTATTGATGCCATGAATGAAAAAGAAAGTAAGATATATAATTGAATAAGAATTCTCTAGAAAGTGGTATTTTTCTATATAATAATAATTATAGAAGAATTAAATGTAGTTCACGAGTTGTATTTTTTTTTATTAACACATAAATCATATTCTAAATCTTATTAAATAAATTCTATTATGTGAGGAAAAGGTTTTTTGGGATTTTGGAAGAGTTTTAAAGACATTTGGACCTATTTGGATGTATTCTAGAGAATTTTGGGAGTTGATCAAAATCAGGTCTGAAGTATGACAATGTTTAGAATGTGTAATGTTCTTATGAAAAAGTCCTAGAAACTTTAAAGGTAAATAACCTACCTCATGTGTTTAGTTTTTACCCTAAATAGATCAGTGTAAACATAAATAATTTCTCAAATTTAAAAAGTTTTTATAGAAAATACAAAATATATTTGATCAAGATTAGAAATGTAGAAATATATTTGGGAGTTTCAAATATATATGTATAAAATTTTTCAGAACACAGAAATGTAGAATATGAGTATTCTCACAAAGATAAGTAATATTGGAAGATATTTTTTTCTTTAAACAAAAAATTAACAAAGTCCTTAGACATAGGTTTGGTACATAAAATTTTCTAAATAATATATGATACATAATATATTGGTTGATAGGTAATTTTTTCTGTGAGAAGAAAATTGACAAATTCATTAGGCACATGGTTGGTATGAAACATTTTATAAATATTATTTGATTTGTAATATATTGTTTGATATATATGTTTATTTTCTATGAGATGAAAATTGAAAAATTCCTTAGACATTGGGTTGATATATATGATTTTATAAATATTACATGGTATGTAATATATTTGGGAATGTGTAATTTTTATGATGAGGACTCATAATATTTTTCTCTGATGAAAATTATATTTTATTTGGATAAAAAATGAAGTTTCTTTAAGTAAATAAGATAATTTATAGAAATTAAAAGGATTTTTTTCGAATAAATGTTTCATGAAATTAAATAGAAATTGGAAAATAATCCAATAATGCATAAAGTTTTCATTTATTGATTAAATATCATGGATAGAATTCATGATTCTAGAAATAAATAATTATGGCTATGTTATAATGATAATTTTCATGTTGTGTTCATGTAGACTTCAAGGAGAAGAATAGATTGGTTAGCCATTTCCAACAATGTCATGGTATATTTAAAAATATAGAATTGAAAGGAAAAATAGAGTTCAACTCCATGTAATAGGATATGGAGTGATTTAAAGGGCCGTATCTGAAATGGTGGTGGGAGAATACTCTATGGTGAAATAATGTTGTGTAGTGGTGAACACAATAATTCTACAACTAGAAGAATTAGAGAGGTAGAATAATATATCATATTATGAAGAAATATTATCCTTCAATTAAAGAAATAGTTAGTTGTACAACTAATTTGTAATGTTATAACCTTCATAGTTATTTATTTATTACCTAAATAGTTCCAAACATGAAGAATAAATAGGAGAAGTTTATAAGTGAAGATAAATTTAGTTTAAGTTTGTTTTTTTTTTGTAATTTTAATTTGAAATTAAAATTATAATGTAAATAGTGGTGATTGTATGAAAAAAATGAATAGGTTCATGCATTAATGTGTAATCTGAAACATTGTTTGTTGTACTAGAAAAAAGAGAGTGCAGTATGTAAGAAGAGTGTGTTTAGGGTAGTTCACACAAGAAGAAGAAAGAAGTGGAAGAGAATGCTTACAGCAATATAAGTTGAAGAATAATAAGAGAATAAACAAATTGTTTTGTGTTAAATCATCATATATATATATCATGTGGTGAGAAATATGAAGTCACACCTATTAAATATTGTAAAAAAGTGTGAGATAACTATAATATTATAAGATTACTATCACTAAAGGAGAATTATAATCCCTACCTTAGCAGAATATAAGATATCACAGAATTTTTTTTGGATAATTTCCAAGTGATAAAAATATTATATTATTATTTAAATAGTGAAGTATATCCCTTAGGATTTATTTATATGATGGTGATTCTTGTAGACTAGAGGGTCATAGGTGAGTCTGAATCATGCCCAGGATTAACTACTAATTTTAAGTAGTAAACTTTGTGCATGAAGTGTCTTTTGTTTGTTTAATTCCTTAGTGTGTGTGAGTTATGGAGTGTAGAGACCCAAAGCCTGACGTACATGGACATTACATTACATTTGCGGAATACTTAGTACATAACAAAAACACACACACAAGGATCGTAATAGTTTAGTGTCTTTGGAAACTCGAAATATAATCTTCTAATACTGGTGAAAGATCTTCAACATCTCCCATAAAGATCTTCCTTTTTTTATACCTAAAACCTTTCTTTATATCCTGGGGAAAAGAAAACATAAAAGGGTGAGCTCAAATGCTCAGTAAGGGTAAACAAAAGAAATATCAATCACGTCATATTCATAAGAACATATCTTTTGGAAATCTTAACCTGCAAAAGAGATCATGATTTCTTAACATGGGATAAATCATAGTAGTGAAATGTAATCCCAATAATCATAACTTAAAACATGAAACTTTGTGGCATACACACATAATCATAGAGAATCATATCTTATTAGTAAAGACTCATTTCCAAGACTATCTTAGTGGACAAAGTCCCTTTCTGAACCGAGTCACCCTTGTTTCAGTCCTGTTTCACTGAACCGGTATAACCTACCATTCCAGCCATGTCTATTTCATGAGATATAAAATCATTACCCAATGCATTGGAGTGAGATATAGGTCCCACCCATCTCATAATGATACCATTCTTATGTGTGCCACAAAATCATAAATCATACATCATTGCATAACCCATGTAATACAAATGGGAATCTTAAACATCATGATATCATAAAACAATTCATATAAGATAAAGGAATTCATAAAAATAATTCCATCACAACATAATCAAATCAAAGGGATAAAAACATGACCCTTTATATCTTAGATGTAAAATAATTTCGATAAAACACTTGAACTCCATTCATGAGGAAAATATCCTTTCTTCTTCAAAAACATTTTTCCTTTCTTAACATGTCATAAAATTTTAAACTAAAAGAAGTTGATTAAAAATAAACTTGAAACTTCTAAATAATGATTCTTGGAAATAATGTTTTAAAAATACATTCATGCCGTATAAGTTAAAAAAAACATTCTTTGTACTTTTGTCGGAAAAGTAAAAAAGTACCTCGTATGAAAAACGACAAAAGATTCCTTTCATATCCTTTACTAAAAACTCACCGAAGGGTAAAATTGGATTTAAACAATTGTAGGTGGATGGAAATAATATTACATATTGAGGAAACATGGATGTGGATGATAAAATACACCCCAGTAAATGCCAAAGTATAAACAATCTCGAATAAAAATGAGATTGTGATATTTTCCCTTACCTTAGGTCTGATTTGCTTCGTATGTGTCCGAACCTCCTGTATAATGATTTAAATAATGTCATTGACTTATTACAGAATCATATTAATTGTTATGATATCATATATGGTTCACTTATGACTTTATATTACCCGTTCTTTTATAAATTCCATGTTAAAGAAGTGTTTTGGGTAAAATCGTTTCATTTATCGTAGGTGTTTTGACTTGTTGTTCTTGACATTATTATTACTTATATCATGATTTACATACTTCCAGAATATAAAATATGATTTATATATGATATATATTCAGTATATATATATATATAATAGATAGATAAATGAAATGAAAAACACCGTTCATGGAGACGGTAGTCCGTACGTACGCATGAACATTGTTTTCCTTTCCTTATTGTCTTGAATGGAAGTAAGTAGATGACATACATATATATATATAAATAAATCCAGTAGCTTTATAATGTCATATATTTCATTATTATTTCTTATATATAATTTATAATCATTCTTAAATGGTTAACATGGAGAATGAATCTCATCGCGTCGTGGAGACGGTAGTCCGTACGTACGCACGAGCGATGATATCATTTCCATAATTATTGAATTGAATTGGAGTGGATTATACAATATATCAGAATCAATATGATGTTGTAATAACTATGTATAGTTATTCTTTACACCATTATACCCATCCATGTATGGTGGTGGTGGAAAATAGATTACACCACGGCGTGGAGAGGGTATTCCGTACGTACGCACGCGCGGTGATTTATTTTTCCGTAGGATGGATAGATGTTGAAATAGGGTTGTTTCATAGTTATAATAACATATCAGTATATGAGTGATACTGATGTTATTGCTTCATAATGAAACAACCTAAGAAGAAGAAGTGGAAGAAGAAATAAAGGTGAAAGAATTGGTAACAGAAATTACCTCTTCTTTGAAGCACCTCTTTGAGACCTCCTCTTAGGGCACTAAAATTGGTCTTTGAAGAAGACCAGAACCTCTAGGATGTTTCTAGGGAAGTGGAGAAGAGATTTTGGCAGGGTTTGGCCGAGCTTGAAGGCTCAAAGTTGTGTGAGGAAGAGAGGGAGGAGGTGCCCTTTTGTAAGGGAGGAGAGGGGCTCCTTTGGAAAAACTAAAAATATTATTTTATTATAAAGTCAAGTTCGGTTTTAAATAGCTCCAAATTGATTTATTTCTAGGATAAGGTAGGGATGGGTCGAAATACTCTCATCCAATAGAATTTAGACAAGTTTAGGTTCCTATTTTAAACTTATCATTTAGATTTAACATTAAGTTAAATAATTTTACTTTTACCGTGTCTTCTTGTGTTCTTACACTATAAGGTTAATACACTTACTATAACATGCCAAACGAACCCCAAGTTGTTTATTATTAATATATATATCCTTATCTAAGTCATTTGGCCGAACCTTAGATTTTTAGGAATAAAATAACAATTAATAATATAATATTTGATTTAAAAACTATTTTGTGTCAATTTTGACACTATTTGATATATGATTTTTTTTAAAGTCATAACAGAATTATATGTTCGAACCAAGTTGATTAAATCAACACTAATATATCATAGTAACCTATAAAATTAGTGTAATTCATAAAAAGTCTCAAATTACATTTATTTGGGCATTTATAACATCAATTATGTTAACATTTCCTTAAAAGGGTAATTATTGCATCATCGTTGTGTCATAAATAAATTAATTTATTTAAAGTCTAAAAATTATAAATAAATTATCATTATGTAGGAAATCGTTTTAGCTTTCTAATGAATATTTATAATCGAATTTATCTTATGTATAAACCCATATTAAAAATGTTTTAGTTATTAAACTTTGATTTTAACTATTTTAACTATTCATTAAATAAAATAATATTAAATGTCATAATATAATCCAAGTGGACCTAAATGGTCATATTATATTCATAAGGTTTTTTGGGTCGAATTACACTTATCCAATAGAATTAGGACATGTGTTAGGGTAATAGTAATATCATATTTACCCTTAGTTACCCTATTTACTATTAACCGCGGTAAAAAAAGTAAAAAGTTACTATTCACTAAAAAATTATTTTTATCTCATTGAACCACATTTTACTTACTAATATCAACCGTGTTTGTTGGATTTTTGAAATTCCACTCACAGAAGCGGTAAAATTAAGTTTTATGAAAAATTCAGTTTTTTTAACTACCACTTAGTGGTTTCACTATTCATCAAAAATTGAAAGTTTTCAGAAAATACCAAAAATTAGGCCTAAGCTATATTTGATATTATGAACTCAAAAATGATTTCTATTTTACAAAATTCAAAACATATCAGTTGCATTAATTAATTTAAAAATTAATTCCCGTCGTCAAAACAAAAGGCGTGTTTTTAAGAGATAATAACTATCAAAAGATTGACACTTGTTTATAACTAGTTTAAATGTGAAATTACATCCAATGACCAACATTGTATTAAATTGTAAAAATATATTCTAAATATACTTTAAAACCACTCAAATTAATAATTTATCACTATTAATTATTTCGATTGAAAAAAGTTGTTTTTAATTAAAATTTAGTAATTTTCACTATTCGTCAAAATATGAAAGTTATCCGAAAATTACCAAAATTTCACCCTAAGCCAATTTCGATATTCCGAATCCAAAAATGAAGTCCATTTTGAAAAATAAAATTTAAAAAATTTTAAAAAGTGGTTATTACTATTCATAACGGCTAGTTTTAATAATATTTTAATAGCATATCGTTGTTTAGTGAAACTTGGTGTTGCGTACAACACACGCTATCGTGGAAGGTCGCGATTGCATGTAATTCAAGCCAGGTCAGAGATGTGTGTTGTGAAAGCTCCTTTTGGTGTAGCGTATAACACAAGACATTAATGAAATTAAAAAGAATATTTTTCATAAAATCTCGGGGTGTTACATTCTACCCCCCTTAAAATGAATTTCGCCCTCAAAATTCATCGGGGTTATAAATGGTTTACTATTCGAAAGTTTCTTTAATCGAAACCCACATCGTAAATAGGAATACCAAAACCAATTTTTAAAAACAAAAGTATGAAACGTAATGGTTACCCAAATAAACTAATCACTGGGTTTCCACATAGGTGGAAATATGGATATGGAAGAAAAATCTAACCATCATGTTCTGATGGAAAGTGGTAGAGAACATGGCTATGGAAAAGCCAACAATCACAAATCCATAAATTTGTGACGATCTAAGGTACCATCTGATTAATCATATATAAGAGCACTAGGACAACATTTTTGGTTTTCAAGATCGTTTCCCTAAAGTTGAAGAATTTGAATTAGAATAAATACTTACTTTATTTTGGTACAATCTCACTGTTGTTCGTGCCTTGAACAATTTCCACTTCATCTCATAAATAAATGAAGTTGAATTTGTTATTCGTGAAGTGTTAGCAGATCATGTGATAGAATGACGGGTCATTCCATCTGTCTCAAACAAAAGGTTAGCAAAAGTTATTAAATATACATAAGTCATTCTATAGTGAGATTAATCATATATGGTTCCTAAAATGGACTTATACTTCATATATCATATTGCTTAATATAATAAAACTAGTTTCTACTAAACAGGGACTTCCTGTAGGCCAGTGGTAGGTGATAAAGGCCAGTCGCACTTCGGTTGTGGGTTCGATTCCCACGGCCTTGTCCGACGCGATGGGTTGTCGCCCGTCCTGCAGGTTGTCCTTTTTCTAAAACTATATTACTATAACATCCCATCAATAATATCGAAAAAACTTCTATCCTTAAACAATACTAACTTATGTCCAACATAATCCATTCCAATCTTTAGGCTTATCCATAATACTGCAGTCCACTCTCATAGTATAGTGAAAACGATTACCGGAGATTTAATACCATCGTCGGTCCCCATATATCATAAGATATGTCTTGTTGGTCACATTCCAAACATTCAAAGGCCTTAATCATGTATTCTCTTGAATACCCATTGAACCTTAGTGAAAACATGAATTCAGTTAAAAGTTAACACTTTCCACATACCAAAATCCTCAAAATTCTATATACTCAAACCATGATATCACTTAGTCCTTATATCAATCATGAGCTCATGAATACTGTCAAACATTTCATTTTCTCCTTATCCCTTTATTATGCGCATATCATCTACTTTACAAAATATTTGAATCACTTTTCATGGTTACTAGTACCTTAAAAATATTGAAAACCACAATAGACCAATACATAAATATTCCAATATTCCACGATACTATATACAACACTATTTTGGAATCCCATTACATAAACACTTAATCATTCCACCACATCGTTGTCATATTCAACATCGCCAATAGTGATCGCATGTGACTTCCCTTTGTCCTTTTACTTAAGTAGTTGCTCATGTTGATCATCACTAACCCTTGGATTAGGGCATTTATTAGCATAATGCCCCATTTCCTTTCACTTGAAGCATTGAAGTGTTGGTGGTGCGTTCTCTGCAGTGTTTGCTTTATTCACATCATTAGAAACCCTTTTTCCATTACTTCGACACTCAGCTGCTCGATGACCTTCTTTTCCACACTTAAAACATTTTCTAGTCCCTTTAAGACAATCTCCACCATGATTCTTTCCACACTTTGAGCATAAGGAAACATTCATCTTCTTTTCACCATTATTCTGAGATTTCTCCTTGAACTCCATCTTTCGTTTCTTGTCAAAACCATGAGATAGATATGTAACACCAACTTCCATTTCTACCTTGATAGCACAACACACAATTTCTTCATAGATACTGAAGTCTCTTATAGCTAATGCCCTTCGAAGACTTGGTTTTAAGCCACTGAAAAATCGATCAACTTTACTTTCAGGTTGGATGATAATGCCAGATGCGTACCTTGCAAGTCTTGTAAAATTCGCTTCGTATATACCAACAGATTCATCATCCTTCTGCTTCAGCTCAAGAAACTCCTTTTCCATCTTTGTTCGAAGAATACGAGGGAAGTACTTACTGAAAAACAAGTTCTTGAACTCGTCCCATTCCATGGACTCAATTTCATCTTTTGGCCTCGTATTCTTGATAAGATTCCACCATTGATCAGCTTCACCTTCCAAACGATATAATGCTAAGATGACTTTATCATGCTCAGAACATTGAAGAACTGAAAATATCTTTTTAGTGGTACTGATCCATTGTTCAGCAATAAGTGGATCAGAAGTCCCACTGAAAGAAGGTGGACGTTGCCTCATGAAGGACTCAATAGAATATTGTTCCCTTCTCTGCTCATTTGGACGTCCAGAATGATTCATAGCTTGTGTAAGTATAGAAATAAGATTTTGCACTCCATCTCTCATAACATTTTTTTGTTCAGGAGGACAATCATTGTATTGTCCATTACATTGATCAACACGGTTCTTTCGGGTTCCAGCCATCGTCTAAAACCCAAAAAGAATAGTGTGAGAGGCAAAAATAATTCTAGGGAAAACAACATTATAAAGGGGGAGTATCCTCAATATCTAACTTCTTAGGTTAAATTCAAAGATCGTTACCGTAGTTATAGGACTGTATCCTATACGTATACTTATCCTTAGGGACATCCATAGACAAACCTTATGAATATCTCTAGGGATCTCACTAAAGTTCTCGCATCCTAGTTTCCAAAGGTTGACTAAACCTTTCCTCTGATACCAACTATAGAGACCCAAAGCCTGACATACATGGACATTACACTACATTTGCGGAATACTTAGTACATAACAAAAACACACACACAAGGATCGTAATAGTTTAGTGTCTTTGGAAACTCGGAATATAATCTTCTAATCCTGGTGAAAGATCTTCAACATCTCCCATAAAGATCTTCCTTTTTTTATACCTAAAACCTTTCTTTATATCCTGGGGAAAAGAAAACATAAAAGGGTGAGCTCAAATGCTCAGTAAGGGTAAACAAAAGAAATATCAACCACATCATATTCATAAGAACATATCTTTTGGAAATCTTAACCTGCAAAAGAGATCATGATTTCTTAACATGGGATAAATCATAGTAGTGAAATGTAATCCCAATAATCATAACTTAAAACATGAAACTTTGTGGCATACACACATAATCATATAGAATCATATCTTATTAGTCAAGACTCATTGCCAAGACTATCTTAGTGGACAAAGTCCCTTTCTGAACCGAGTCACCCTCGTTTCAGTCCTGTTTCACTGAACCGGTATAACCTACCATTCCAGCCATGTCTATCTCATGAGATATAAAATCATTACCCAATTCATTGGAGGGAGATATAGATCTCACCCATCTCATAATGTTACCATTCTTATGTGTGCCACAAAATCATAAATCATACATCATTGCATAACCCATGTAATACAAATGGGAATCTTAAACATCATGATATCATAAAACAATTCATATAAGATAAATGAATTCATAAAAATAATTCCATCACAACATAATCAAATCAAAGGGATAAAAATAGAACCCTTTATATCTTAGATAGAAAATAATTTTGATAAAACACTTGAACTCCATTCATGAGGAAAATATCCTTTCTTCTTCAAAAACATTTTTCCTTTCTTAACATGTCATACAATTTTAAACTAAAAGAAGTTGATTAAAAATAAACTTGAAAACTTGAAAAGAATTCTTCTTGGAAATAATGTTTTAAAAATCCATTCATGCCGTATAAGTTAAAAAAACATTCTTTGTACTTTTGTCGGAAAAGTAAAAAAGTACCTCGTATGAAAAACGACAAAAGATTCCTTTCATATCCTTTACTAAAAACTCACCGAAGGGTAAAATTGGATTTAAAAAATTGTAGGTGGATGAAAATAATATTACATATTGAGGAAACATGGATGTGGATGATAAAATACACCCCAGTAAATGCCAAAGTATAAACAATCTCGAATAAAAATGAGATTGTGATATTTTCCCTTACCTTAGGTCCGATTTGCTTCGTATGTGTCCGAACCTCCTGTATAATGATTTAAATAATGTCATTGACTTATTACATAATCATATTCATTGTTATGATATCATATATGGTTCACTTATGACTTTATATTACCTGTTCTTTTGTAAATTCCATGTTAAAGAAGCGTTTTGGGTAAAATCGTTTCATTTATCGTAGGTGTTTTGACTTGTTGTTCTTGACATTATTATTACTTATATCATGATTTACATACTTTCAGAATATAAAATATGATTTATATATCATATATATTCAGTATATATATATATAATAGATAGATAAATGAAATGAAAAACACCGTTCATGGAGACGGTAGTCCGTACGTACGCCTGAACGTTGTTTTCCTTTCCTTATTGTCTTGAATGGAAGTAAGTAGATGACATACATATATATATATACATAAATCCAGTAGATTTATAATGTCATATATTTCATTATTATTTCTTATATATACTTTATAATCATTCTTAAATGGTTAACATGGAGAATGAATCTCATCGCATCGTGGAGACGGTAGTCCGTACGTACGCACGAGCGATGATATCATTTCCATAATTATTGAATTGAATTGGAGTGGATTATACAATATATCAGAATAAATATGATGTTGTAATAACTATGTATAGTTATTATTTACACCATTATACCCATCCATGTAAGGTGGTGGTGGAAAATAGATTACACCACGGCGTGGAGACGGTATTCTGTACGTACGCACGCGCGGTGATTTCTTTTTTCCATAGGATGGATAGATGGTGAAATTGGGTTGTTTCATACTTATAATAACATATCAGTATATGAGTGATACTGATGTTATTACTTCATAATGAAACAACCTAAGAAGAAGAAGTGGAAGAAGAAATAAAGGTGAAAGAATTGGTAACAGAAATTACCTCTTCTTTGAAACGCCTCTTTGAGACCTCCTCTTAGGGCACTACAATTGGTCTTTGAGGAAGACCAGAACCTCTAGGATGTTGATAGGGAAGTGGAGAAGAGATTTTGGCAGGTTTTGGTCTATCTTGAAGGCTCAAAGTTGTGTGAGGAAGAGAGGGAGGAGGTGCCCTTTTGTAAGGGAGGAGAGGGGCTCCTTTGGAAAAACTAAAAATATTATTTTATTATAAAGTCAAGTTCGGTTTTAAATAGCTCTAAATTAATTTATTTAGAGTATAAGGTAGGGATGGGTCGAAATACTCTCATACAATAGAATTTAGACAAGTTTAGGTTCCTATTTTAACCTTATCATTTAGATTTAACATTAAGTTAAATAATTTTACTTTTACCGTTTCTTCTTGTGTTCTTACACTATAAGGTTAATACACTTACTATAACATGCCAAAAGAACCCCAAATTGTTTATTATTAATATATATATCCGTATCTAAGTCATTTGGCCGATCCTTAGATTTTTAGGAATAAAATAACAATTAATAATATAATATTTGATTTAAAAACTATTTTGTGTCAATTTTGACACTATTTGATATATGATTTTTTTGAAAGTCATAACAGAATTATATGTTCGAACCAAGTTGATTAAATAAACACTAATATATCATAGTAACCTAGTAAATTAGTGTCATTCATAAAAAGTCTCAAATTACATTTATTTGGAGATTTATAACATCAATTATGTTAACATTTCCTTAAAAGGGTAATTACTGCATCATCGTTGTGTCATAAATAAATTAATTTATTTAAAGTCTAAAAATTATAAATAAAATATCATTATGTAGTAAATCTTTTTATCTTTCTAATTAATATTTATAATCAAATTTATCTTATGTATAAACCCATATTAAAAATGTTTTAGTTATTAAACTTTGATTTTAACTATTTTAACTATTCATTAAATAAAATAATATTAAATGTCATAATCTAATCCAAGTGGACCTAAATGGTCATATTATATTCATAAGGTTGTTTTTGGTCGAATTACAATTATCCAATAGAATTAGGACATGTGTTAGGGTAATAGTAATATCATATTTACCCTTAGTTACCCTATTTACTATTAACCGCGGTAAAACAAGTAAAAAGTTACTATTCACTAAAAAATTATTTTTATCTCATTGAACCAAATTTTACTTACTGATATCAACCGTTTTTGTCGTATTTTTTAAATTCCACTCACAGAAGTGGTAAAATTAAGTTTTATGAAAAATTCAGTTTTTTTAACTACCACTTAGTGGTTTCACTATTCATCAAAAATTGAAAGTTTTCAGAAAAATACCAAAAATTAGGCCTAAGCTATATTTGATATTATGAACTAAAAAATGATTTCTATTTTACAAAATTCAAAACATATCATTTGAATTAATTAATTTAAAAATTAATTCCCGTCGTCAAAACAAAAGGCGTGTTTTTAAGAGATAATAACTATCAAAAGATTGACACTTGTTTATAACTAATTTAAATGTGAAATTACATCCAATGACCAACATTGTATTAAATTGTAAAAATATATTCTAAATATACTTTAAAACCACTCAAATTAATAATTTATCACTATTAATTATTTCGATTGAAAAAGTCGTTTTTAATTAAAATTTAGTAATTTTCATTATTCATCAAAATATGAAAGTTATCCGAAAATCACCAAAATTTCACCCAAAGCCAATTTCGATATTCCGAATCCAAAAATGAAGTACATTTTGAAAAATAAAATTTACAAAATTTCAGAAAATGTTTATTACTATTCATAATGGCTAGTTTTAATAATATTTTAATAGCATATCGTTGTTTAGTGAAACTTGGTGTTGCGTACAACACACACTATCGTGGAAGGTCGCGATTGCGTGTAATTCAAGCCAGGTCAGAGATGTGTGTTGTGAAAGCTCCTTTTGGTGTAGCGTATAATACAATACATTAATGAAATTAAAAAGAATATTTTTCATAAAATCTCGGGGTGTTACATGGAGTCACATAACTCACTCTAAAAAGTGATGGAGGTGGATTTCATAATAAATCATAAAATGAAAGAAATGGATTGTTGTTCACTAATTCACCCCCTTATTGAACCTCACAAAGCCTGGGACCACCATTGGATCCCTCTTAAGCATTAAGGGCTTATTAGGTAATGTGGGGATGAATTTTGAGTCACACATTAGTGTGGGAGTTTTTTCAATAAGAAAAAGGGTGGTTATTGGGTAAGGTTAACCCCAATGGTTTTGGTATGGTATTATATTTACCTTAGGTTAGAGGAATGAATACTCGTGTGAGTTAATTTTATTTTAATAGTGATGGTATGGCATGTTTGATAGGGATTTATATCAAATAATTATTATATTATATATAATTGATATGTGTAATTTTATTATATAAATTGGAAAGTGATATTTATGTTTTCATATAACTTATATAAGATGCATGGTTTTTATATGGATTTGGTGACTGGTAAGCCATTGGGGGAATCCTAATGTGTTGTTATACTCACCCCCAACATGTGAATCCTAGTGCACATGAAGATGATGTTTCAATTGAGTTGTTGGTGATTGGTAGCATCGATTTATTCAATAATATGGGGGTAGTTAGGATTTTAAGGTGAATTATAGTGAAGGATGGGTTTGACATAATATTTTTGGATATTGGTATTATTATTGCATTGTTACTAGGGAGTTTATTTATATTATTATTGTATACATCTTTGGTATGCATGTAAATACTTGGTTTTGAAGGTACCGGATGCGAAGTGGGAGTAAATGGGTCAGTGATTTAAATATTTTTACAATACAACAATGTCACTATGTCTTCTCTAGTGGTGTGTATCTTGGTATAAAATCTAAGGAACTCACATGAAGTAATTAATCCCAAAAATAAATCGAATTGTTACCTTGTTTGATTTAAAGGATCATTCAAAAACCACTCATCATTGGAAACCATTAATTTAATAAACCATGGTATGATCCCGATAGATAATTTACACATGATTTTAAATACTATGGGAGTTTCAATCATTGATAGAAAAGTACTAGTGAAGATATCTGATGAAGCCTTAAATGTCCTGATGATCACCACTACATCATTCCTTCGATTCGTGAAGCATATCTTTGATTGATTTCTTAGAACAGGAACTCCTCATTCCTTCGATTCATGAGCCTACCACATGTTTATATTGGATGAATATTACCTTAGAAAAAAGATCCCTCTTGCTTATATAGTGGAGATTAGATACCCGGTAAAGGCTCTCCGACCCCCACATAAGTAATTCACACTAAATATTCCATATATGACATATTATGAAAAACTTACATTTTCATAAACATGATTTATATTTTTTATAACTGACATGTAATATAATAAATATATTTAATTAGAAAATATATTCATTAACTCAACTATATATTCCTATAAATTTGAAATGAATTCTAAATATTAAAATAATATTCATTCATTAAATATTTTTCCATGAATCCACATAAATACTAGTAAATACATTAAATAAATAAATTCAATTAAAATTATTCTATACATGAATAGTAATTAGTTTATTTTATTCCTTGGTGATATTTTATACTCATACATCACTCGGATCCCATGGTGGGGCCCATCATGTCATATACTATTATTCAGTAGAATAGGCATGACTTCTTTAATACCCTATGTGTGTGACCCTCTAGGACCTTATCTCAATAAAAGTGAATACTATTAATAGACTAGGAGATGAGTATAAAAACTTATAAATCCCCATAAGAAGATAAAGAATAGTCATATCAATGAAAACCCTCATATGAACACACACCATGTATTATTATCTCTTTGTCTCATGATATCACATAAAATAAGACACACACTTTGTGTCAACATCCTTTAATGCTTTATTTCTTGTTGAAATTACGGGATAGAACTACCTTATTCTAACATAGCTAGGGATTTTACTAAGGGTACTACCATTCTGATAAATTGGGCCTGATATATAACTTTCTTTCATGAGTGAAATTTTTTATCTTGATTATTTAATTAATTAAATACCACCAATGAAGCACCCAATGGATTCTACCATTCCATGACATAAATGTAATTTTTTAATATTATGTAAAAGTATGTAATAAAATATTAAACACAAATAATAATCTCAAGTCAGGAGACCATTACATGTGTTTGTAGATATAAACTACCAATGACACCAAAAACATGTGGTGTTATAATTTGTGGGCCAGTCCTCAAGATCTCATCTACTCAACATCACCAAGGGTGAAATTATTTAGAATAATTATCAATGATTTTGATTCCCTATAACCAAATAGTCATACATAATTTGTGACTTATCAGCATGATGTTTCTGGGCTGTAGTAAATAAGTTTAAGGTTATTATCATGGTATCTGTACGCTCTCATTATAGTCTAAGAACTACTATAAAATTTTGATATGATAATTAATACAATTAAATTACAATATAAATAATAAGTATTAATGATATTATGTTAATAATATATCATTCATAACTCACTATATATAAGTTACGGTAATTGAAAAGTACTATTCAATTTGGGTCTAGAGGACCCACTTTTTACAAAACTTCCTATTGGACTAGATCTAACTTGCCAACTATCCTTATTAGATCTCACATGGTCAGATCATGCATCTGATAAGATAAATATTTATTCATTGAGTCTACCATATCTCTGCTATATGGTTACACTGTAATCTGCAACTTCACATCCTTGAGTAAGACCCCTTAAGAAAAGATATCCCTGGGTATATTACGTTTTTCCTCTGTATAAACATGAAATCATGGATACTACCATTAAAGTAAGATTATAATAATTTATATTATGATAATACCATACTTACTAGGTTTTATTCCTAGAACTATAATGATTCATTGTGTATTTTACACCATTTCTTTAGCTGTATGAGATAATGCAACACACTCAGTACTTGTAGATATGGTTTCCCCTAGCTTGAATGAGATTCTATTTCTCATTAAATTTTCCTTACTATAATATCATATCAAATTGATCCAATGGAATAATAGTTTTTTCTCCTAGATCCCCTTCCTCTATAATACCTTTAACATATCCCTTATACTCTTCCAAGTACAATTTGATAGTTTTGACTACTTCCTATGCAGTTCACCTTGATTTTATTGATCTTCACCTCTCATAGAATATATTTTGGAAATATCATATCTAGTACATAGCATGGGATATGTGATAAATCCATTGTTGGTTATTAAAAAACTCTACTCACAACTTTTAATCTCCTCTAATGACTCTTAAATATCTTTTTGTTGAGATTTATGACATGTGACATTGGAAATAATTCTCTCTCAAATTATTCCAACTTGTATTTTTTAATAGATTTTTGGCATATATACTTTGAATTGATCTAAGAACCCATTAGATCTACCTTATTAGATATAATTACCTAGAACATATATTTATGCTTTGATTCAATATTTCAAGATATACTTTTATTCTATTAATAACTAATAGTAAGGCTAAAAAATTATTTTAAAAAATTTATCTATATATTTTACATCGAAAATAGTGGGGGTCCCACTAACCACTTGTAGAAACAGGACAAAATTTCATTCAAAATGAATATTATTTGTTTATGTTTCTTAATTCAATGGAAAACTTGATTTTAGTAACCAGAACCCTTTATTGGAATTTTATGGTGTCCCCAAATATTTCTGCATATATCATATATACACTTTACAAGAAATGATTCCTTTAAATCCAATGCCTAATATAATGGTCATAGAAATTTTCTAGGATAAGTTAAATTCAAATGGATTTTAAGCATGATGTTTAATGAATTGTATTTTTCATTAGACTATTTGTAGACCTTTCTTGTTAAACCTTTCAACCATCTATCATTCCTCATTGGTCTGAACATGAAAATCATTGTATTTTTTTCTCTTGAATTCCACAAGAGTATTAGTATTTGAAACATTAAAAATAATAACCATGTGTACTTTGATACATGGAATCCATTATTTAATTACAATTGTCAATCTTAGGGACTTTCCATTTATTGTGTCCATATAGGATCTATTATTCTCAATGAGTAATGTGTCATGAACAATGGTGAATATAAAATTACTACTGTGGTTTTAATTATCCTATGTAGTATGTGTCTAAAGAAAATTTGGTTCCACAAGCTCTTGTGGAACTTGTTCCTTTTCCAAACACTTGAGCATATTTGGAATTGACTAAATCCATGTCAATATTTCTCTCACTATATCAAGTAGTTATGTGCACCCTTTTATAGAAATATATTTATCAATTGAATATAAATTTTCTATATTAGTGATATGTATACTGTCTTTAGAAAACTTTTAAATAACTACTTTAGATTCACATTGCATTTTTTCTTCATTAAATTTTGTTTCTTGATGTATACATAAGAAACTGTTTGAATCTAAACACATATTATTATAACATGGTGGATTTAATTCATACTATAACTCATATGATATCCATTTTTCATCATAGTTGGCATATGGTTATGGGATAACATCACTATCTGTGAAGCAAGACTTTAAAAATAATGGAAGTTTCTAAAATTCATATGAGTGTCAATTGTTGATTCATAAGTTATACTTGTTACTTTTCCATTCCTTTAGCTTTGGAAGTCACAAAAAATTTCTTAAATACATGTTTACTAAATTTTTATGTCTCAATTGTTTTAGAATGTTTTTTTAGAAAACATAATCTTTTACTATACATAAAATAAGTTTTATTATATTATGAAAATAAAATTCGCTTTCTGCTTTATGATAATAGTAATGAGTATGTGTCTGATTAATCAGACTCACCTAAATCGGAAAAGGAGTTAGGATTTATTCATGTATTTTGTACAGAAAAAAGGTCATAACAATCAAACTGATTCTATTAATGATAAACCAGAATTACTCACATTATGATAATCATCATGACAGTAGCTAAGTAAGTCCATCAGACACACCTATGTTTATAATCAGAATACATAATCTTGTTTCTATCATAAAACAAACCTTTTATACTATATTGGTGTAAATCAATACAATTTCCAGCATTTAGTTATGATGAGATATTGAGTTCCTGTTGTCTGATACCATTGAAAGAAACTTGGAAATAAGATCATTGGAAGATCTCCTATAAATACTGAGTCATTTGAAGAGTTTGGAACTGATTTATTTTGTTCATTTCCACAACTCAAGTTTTTTGATAATTTCTCCATGTGAACATCTCATTCTTAGTAATTGTTTTTCTTTATAGTGTTTTCATTTTTAAGGAATCATTGTTAGGGATGATTACTTAAGAACTTTTACAATTATAATACACATCTGATCATAGTTTCATTCAAGTAATTATATGGATTGGAAGATGGTGAATATGATCCATCAGATTTAGGGCTTACAGGGATAATAAGATAAATCCAATCATTATATCGAGGGATTCCGAGGATAGGAAGATAGATAAAATCTAATCTTCCAATCGAGGGATTTCCTGGTAAGGAAAGATAGACTTTACTGTAAGTATAAAACAGGGGATACCTTTATTCAAGGTTATTTATTAACTTACTCTAATGGTAAAAAGATATTTATCTTTTAAATAGCTAGTGATTCATTCTTACTATTTCTTTCTATTAGTTTTTTTTACAAGATTATTTTTCGATGTTCATAATAAATAAGTTTATTCATCATGATAAAACTTCACAATAAAATTTCCTTAATTGGTATCATTCTAAATATGATAAACATATTATGACAATCTAATTCAAAATGATTATAATCTTTCAACACTGATATAAACAGATTAATATAGAATCTGATTTTTACATTAATAATTGTACTGAGTCTAAGAATGATAAATTTACTTAAAGGTAAATTCTATTTTGTTTAGTTTAATTATTTTAAATGAAGTTTTTTAAATATAATTCACACCTATTGTAAGTATAGTTATTGCTAGCTAATCATATTATCCTACATCAACATTGACACTCATTTTACTAATATTATGACTCTAATATGTATAATTAAATGTTCATTTATTAATTTCTCCACACTAAATTTTAATGATCAATTTTTTCATGTAAGACTCACCATAGATCATCCTTTTATTAACATCGTGGATTTTATGTGAATAAGGAGCTGTGAGTTTAAAAATTACATCACTCTATATTTTCAATAATCGATGAATGCATGGTTGGGATATTCTTTAGCTCATAGGCCTAAAGAAACTCATATATTATAACTATATATATTCCATAATTCAATTTTATATTCCATATAACTCTTAAAATAATATAATAATGTATATGAATTTACCTCTAGCTTAACTTTGCAAAATTTCATGCTCTCTTGTTAAAAAAATTACAAAATATTTTCTTATTACCTTTATTTATAAAGGATTATTTTTTTAGAATTAGATATGTAAATTTGTTGATAATACCAAAGGTATTTAACTACAACGATTTTAAAAACAAAAATGGTTATATCCTTTACTACTTATAAGTTTTACTAGAAAAATAATTATATTAATGAAACTTGGTTTAACTAAGTCTTACATTTTATATTCAGTAGTTATTTCCAATGATCCATGAATTATTTAACAATTAGTTATGTATTATACATGAAAAAAAACATTCATTTCACAATGGAATAATATATCCTTGTTTATAGTGGAGATATGAAATAAATGTTTCAGTGATACTTAACGAACGTTCAACTAAAAGTTGTGTACCTCTCTCTGTTGACTTAGGAATTACCCATTTTCAAATGCTTCGAGAATTCAAATTAATTCTTATAAATTTTCTATTTTTACTTTTTATTATATTTAAATACACATATGTGATAGGCAATTTTAATTTAAGACCAAATAAGTACAATAAAAACAATACATATTGTGATAAATAAAATTTAGATGACACCACTACTTTCTTCTACTAAAATTCATTTAATTTTATCTTCTATAAATATATTTCATGATATGTGAGGAAAATATACTCATTTATGATTATTTTACTCTTTTTATTGAAAGAAATTGTGATGTTTCCTTTTACATCACACTTTCCATTATCCTTTTCACCTTTTCTTTTGACTTTCTCACCATAAGAACTAAAGATTAATCTTTCTTTTAGTTCATATCAACTTTGAAAACCTTACCCAAAAGGAAGTGAATAATTTTTCAATAAATTTCATTTTATAATCATAAATAAAGCTATTGTGATTATATGATAAGGATATAATAATTTTATTTATTGAAATATGATGATCAATTTTCTAATTTACATGTATTTAGTGTAATCATCACCTCATTCATATTTTGATTCACTTTCTCTTCATATACTTCTTAGAGATAATAAAACATAATATATCCACCCATGTACTAATGTTGTAATTTCAAATCATGGACACTGATGATTTCATTATGATATAAAAATAAAATGTGTTATACATGTGTCTCATGTAGGCTCCCTTTTTTACCCTTTCTCCCTAAGGTGGCTCAATAGGTAGTGGGGACTCCAACACCTAAAATTTCCTATATCACAGTACTTTGCACAAGCACCTATACTAATCTTGTAAACTCACACTGATGAGGAAATATCTATATCTAATATCAATTGTAGTGTATTTTTTTCATTACTTTCCATTTATCATTAAAATACATTTTTTGAAGATTAATATTTTATATTAATTACCGATTAGACATTACTCATTAATTATATCATTATCTGTCTCCCAATATTTTACCAAACCCTAGTGTCCCTCACTATTAGATTTGGAATATCTAATCAGTTGGGTATTCTAGTGGAAAATATCTATGAAACCTATCCTTATAGTCTAATTTATGGCTACGCCACTAATCAAAGTGTTTCAATGTAGGTGTTAGACTGGCCAATCACATTCACTCGTAGCTCCTCTGACTATTGACTATAGTCTGAACTTCTAAAATTTTAACCTTTATTAACTCTACACTTTTCCTTTAATGATCCAAAAAGCTAGTTATAAATACTAATTTTCTGAAATATTTAGTTAATTTTACTAATCTCTTCCATAATAACTCTCTAGTAATAAGAGGCACCCTAAACTAGGAATAACAGGGAACTCATACACCTAGTTTTTTTAAAATTTAAATTAAGGAATTATTAAATACTATTTTTATGGGTTTTTTGTTAGGACCAATAGGGGCCTATATACCCTGAGAGGGGGGGTGAATCAGGGTATCGATATTCTTTTCTAAATTATTCCTGCCCCACTAGATCTTGACCTCTTTATTACAAGGGTTGCTTTGTTTGAACTTGTGTGTTTATTATAACCACTTATTTTCTTATTTATCTGATGATGATTTATCTGATGGTGATGCTTTGAATTCAATGTAGGGAAGAAAGCAGGCAGAAACAAAGATTTTTACTTGGTTCACCCTCACTGGGTTACGTCCAAGGAGCATACAACGGTGATGTGCCGCTGTACCAAATCCACTAAGGCTCATTACCAATAATGTTCGGGCTATATCAATTCTATGCCAAGGATCACTACCTTTACAAAGTTTAGGGTCAGATCACAGCTTTCCCAAGGTTCACTCCCTATTTTTCTTTAACTGGCTCACTGCCGGTAGAAAGGATTACCTTCTTCCTCTTCTTTTTCTCACTACACTTAGAAGGGATCCACTCACAGTTTATAAACTTGTAGGTCTCTTAATTTGCATGAATACATGAATCATCAACTATTGATAGATGCTCTATTAAATTACAACTTTCATCCAATGATGAATACCCATTTTCCTCTTAAACAGTGGGCAATTCCTTTGGAAATACCTTCGCAAACCACCCTACTTCGTGAGGCTCCCAATTTCATGAAGCTCAAACAAGCATTCGCGGAGCTCTTTCCTTTTCGTGAAGCACTCTTTCTAAGCACTCTCGTGAAGCTCAAGTCATCCTAGAGCGACTTCCCTCACGAAGCTCACTGAGCCAATGTGGTGCTCACAAATTTCGCGGAGCTAGATTAGCCACCACGAACCTCTTCTTCCGCGAAGCACAATGCCTTCGCGAACCAGCTTCATAAATCGAGAGCAATGGATTTTATTTGAAAGCTATATCTTCTCTTCTTCTTCTCTTGAAGGGGTCGAGGCCTATTTATAGGCGATTCTACCGACCCTCAAAATTTCCGCGTGAAGTCAATGCCAAGTCATCTCAAATCGTGAAGCTCTGAAGTTTCTACCGAAATTCTATCAATCTCATGAAGCACCATGAGAATTTTCTGATCCCAGAGCTTGATGTAATCACGAATCATCATCGTCAATCCCTTCATGCCTTCGGCGCAAAGCTCCCTCGCAAATCCCTTCACCACCGCGATGCGCTTCAACCTTTTCCATTCACGAAGCTTGATGTAATCGCGAAGAACACCATCAACATTCTTCTTGTCTTCGCGAAATTCAATCCATGAAGCCTATCTTCACGAAACTCATGCCTTTTCCATATTTAAATAAGATCTTCAAGGATATCAACTTTTTGCGATGCTCACCAAACTCCAAATTTTGGACCCCAAAAATTTGGAAAACACTAGAAAACAGTGCCACCATGTACTACTCTTTTGTACTACCTCCAGATCATTCATTCCTTTGACACCATTCTTTGTCAACATGGATTGTCAAAAACTGCTCTAGAACTCGACAATTCTCCATGGAAACCTATTTTGTCAACAAACACAATTAACCCAAAAATAATGCAATGATACCTTCAAGGATTTTTTCCCAACATTTTTTTATTTATCATGGAATGAAATCATTTTCTATTTGATATGGATACGGTTTATGATCACATTAACATCATGAAAATTCATAAAATAGAGAGTATTCATTTCTTCTTGATTTAATTCAATATATACATTTTAGTTTCTTATTCAATGTGGTCAAAAAAACAATCATATCCACAAAACCCTAAATAAACTACAAATAACTTGAAAAAAATAATGTTACTAATCTTGATCATTTACTATTGGCTAATACATTGAACATAAATGGATCAACTGTGACCATAGGGGTTGATTATATGAGTCATGTTTGACTTGTATTGCAACATGCACCCTGGTATAATGTATCCACATATCATCTAGAATACCACCTCATCTTGGTGTGGTCTATTTCTTATAACACCTTCAACATTATACATAATGACTTGAGAATGCATAAATTACATATAGAAAAATAATGATGGATGCAAAGACTATTGTACATATAAATAGGGGTATGACGATGCACAAAACGTTAAAAATAAATAAATTATTACATAAACCACGTGAAATTGAAATAATTAATTAAATAAATTAAATCCTAACATACATTGGTTGGTTTATGCTCAAGATCTATCAGCATGCTAAACAAATAAATAACAAAATTAAATTTTTAATGAATTTATCTAAAGAAAATTTAAACTAATTAAAATAATTTAATCTAATTTCAATTCACTTAATATAAGATACATGGTCCCCACAATAATTTTTAACTAATCCAATGAATTATTTTTCATTTTTCATTTTTTTTAAAAAAATGGGTCTCTGAGTGACCCAGAAACACCTAAAATGGGGTTCTAGGCCATATATAGGCTCGAAGGGGCCCAAATGGGTCAGGAAGCACCAAAACTATCAATTGCATAAACCGAACTAGCTGTTTTCCAAGTTGGAGGGTAAAGGGGCACCCATGCTGGTGCCCATATTATGGAAAATATGGTTGGGGTAATGAAATCTACAACCTCTATGCATAAAATAAATTTTTTTCATTTATAAGCACCTCTGCCATCATTTTTAGGGTTAAAATAAGAAAACTCCACCCCAATTGATGGGGGGATACTGATTCAATGGGGTGGCTTAATCCCCTTATTAATATATATAAATAAACAAGAATATATATATATATATATATATATATATATATTTCTCTTATGTAGGGGAAACTGCACACACCCCCTATTTTTAAATTTTCTTATTTTACTTTTCCAAAGCATTGGAGTTTGAACTTTGATATTTTTTATAGGAACTCTAAAATTGTGTGGAATTAGGCCTAACCATAAAATAATACTTTGGCCACCTGAATCTTGCTGGAGTATTAGGTTTCATCAAAACCCACAACCATCGATCACTTTGGTGAAAAATTATGTAACAACCCTAACCCTAATAGCCTCACACCAATATTGTACTTTATTACATTGGCATGATTATGAGAAATAAAATCCAAAAGAACCAATCAACTTAGCAGTTTTGGAAAACCAGATAGACACATGATACCCATTTTACATTGGGAATATAAAATAAAACATAATATATAAAAAATATAACAAACTACATCCTTGAAAACTCATTCAAAGATATCTTATTCATATAATGAGGAGAAGAAAAAAATATGGGTGAGATCAAATGATCAGTAAGCGTTAAGTATAGTGGAATCTATCGCGAATCAATGAAGAATAATCTATATATAAATGTTAATAAATATTCATAAATTCCATTTAAATAACTTGACTGAATGAATAGACAATGCATAATTAGTATGGAAAGGTAAATAACTGAAAGATCATGACATTTAAACAATAAAATTAGAATGAAATTCATCCAAAGATAATATCATATTGAAAATATCTTGGATAATAATAACTAAACTTTAATAAAGGTAATTCTTAATTATTGGATGTTATTTATCATGAACATGATTCTTTTACTATCAATATTTTTCACAAGACGGTTTAAACTATAGGTAAAAACTCGTTTAACTTGGCCAACTAATTTGTCTCATGTGACCTATCGATGCATCAAGGGGATATATAATGTGTGTACCCACCCATCACTTCAGGTACAAATAATTACACATATATCAAATAATATATTTATTTTAGGAATCAATATGCCTTATCATCAAATATAAATTTTGAGTAAAGGATATAGATTTTTCAATATTTCCTCAGTTGATCAAATTACTTTCAAATTAAACATTGTATGTTAAAATGGTATAAAATTTAGGAAATAATTATATCCATCACACAAGAATATAGATAATTAATAGAAATGTAATTTATAATGAAAAATTATAATAAGAAAGTGATTGTTTCAAGATAATGTTAACAATCACATAAGAAAGTGAGATTTCAAATATAACTTTTACCACTTTGTAATTTTCATTTCAAAACCCCTTGAATGAGATAATTAAATGTGGAACTTAAAATAGCATGAAGTATGATTGAATCATGATATTTCATGACAAAGTGGTAGTATATAAACCATATAAAGGTGAATTGGTTCATAAAAAAAAATATGTTTCAATGGAATGTAAATTGAGATGAAATCCATTACCATACGCTTCCTTTTGGTTGAACACTCATTAAAATCTTGTATAATGGTTTTAATAATGTTATTAACTTCTAAAATAAGCATAATAATATTTATCATATCATATATTATCTTCATATAATATCTTATTACCCTTTTATTAATAATATTTAATTATTTTTATTTTTTTGTGTGTGTTAATTTCCTTGTTTTCTTATGTGTGGTCTGTCAATAAATATCTAATTCTTACACAAATGATAGAATTCCATCATATACATAATAATAATAAAATAATTATTATATTTATACATAAATTATACTTTTAAAACCAATCATGAAATATATATATTTATATACGAAAAATGAATTGTGGTATGATCATGGAGATGGTAGACCGCACGTACGCATGAGTAACACTTCCATTTCTAAATGATCATTATGGAAATGAGTTTTGTAACACCCTAAGTTTTGTGAATTATTATTTTTTGAATAAATTAATTTTCATTGAGTTATTTTATTTCACTAATTCAAACATTACTTTCACATGAAACCAACATGGAATGTTCTACATAACATCAACTTGGCATGTGCTACATGACACCAACTTGGCTTGTGTTACACACAACACCGGCTTGGCATCCATTACACACAACTCCAAGTGTGAAAAGGAATATAATAACTAGATAATTTAAAATATGTTTATTATATTAAAAAATTTAATATATTATATGGAAGGTAATTCAAACCACACCTAGTTAGCTTGCGTTACAAGCAAGAGATACTTTCTTCAATATCTTACACTACATGCAAGACTAAATATTACAAGACAATGATATATTATTATAAAATTACTATTTAATTTAATAAGATATAACCTATTAATTAAATCAGTAGTTATGAATATTATTAACTAACTTATGAAAATTTCTTGTTTATATAAATATAAAACGAATTTATTGGTTACCAATTAATTATAAATGAAACTAAGAACCAAATAAATATAAAAATAAATATTATTATTATTTTCTTGATTCCAAATGGGTTTTGAATTGGTAAACCAAATTAATCAAAATTAGTGAGAAATTTTAATGAAATAAATATGTTACAAATTTAAAAAAAAATATTTTTTATATTCAACCATTATGTTTTATAGGCATAAGATAAGAACAAACTCAATTTCACACATAAAAACCAATATTTTTATAAATGCAAATTTATCACCATTTTATGGTGAACACATTTTAAATAAAAAATTTACAATTTTTTAAATTTAATATATAAAAATTAACTTCATATTTTTCATAGAAACATAAAAATTATCTTAGGGTGAATTTTTGGTATTTTTGTGAAGATTCATTTTTTTAAAGAATAGTGAAAAAACAGAATTTTAGTTCAAAACTTCTTTTTAATATAATTTATTTATAAGGTTAAATTATGTTTTAAACTTGTTTTAAAGTTTAATTAGACCATATTTTTATAAATTAATACAATTTAGGTTATTTTAATCAATTTTATTTTTAAATTGACTATAAAAACATAGCATACATTTAAAAGTTTTTACTTAAAAAGCTCGCATTATCATCCCGCTTGTGAGATGAATTTTAAATTAATTTCTACCACTTATGTTATTTTAATTTGTAAAAATGGATTCAATATTTGGAATAAGAATAATTTATAATTTATAATGATCCCAACTTCGTTTTTTACCAAAAATATTAGTGAAAGTTATTAAAATAAATTACAATGATTAAGGTTAAATTAAGCATAATAAGAGACTAAACCTTAACCTTGAGACTCAAAACGACCTATAAAATTGTCCAATATCTATTTAATGGCCACATTTTAACCCTATAACACATTTTATCTAATATGTATCATTATTTGAGAAACTTTAAATGTAAAAAATATGTTTATAATTCCATTGTCAAAATATTACAAGAGTGTCACCTCTATGCTATAAAAGGCCATTGCTTCTCCAAGCTACTCACACCTATAAAACCGTGTATGTTCAAACAATATATGCACAAATATATTCTAATAATACCACTTATGCCTTTAATCCTCCTTTTTTAATAAATCTTTCCAAGGAATTCCTTTGTTATAAACTAAAAAGAGTTACCAGATTTTAAGGTAACACTTTCCAACAATCTCTTTTCTTCCATTTTCTTATTCACTCCCTATACACTTATTATTACATTAATAATTTAAAAAAATATCCTAAATATAATATTATGTTGTTATATTATTATTTATACCTACAATTGTAGGCACCTCCATATAATGGATAACGAACATACAATTTTTGTGTACAGAGAATTACTTCCTCAAGAAATGATGATTATTCATTTTTATTTACCACCTCTCATGGTGGCCATTATGATGGAAACTATGTTTATATATGAAATATATTATATTTTTAATCTCTTTATGTTTCTTTAATTTTTCTTTATAAAATAAAATTTTCTTTCCATCTTGCGTAAATACGATAATTTCATTTGAGAAAGTGTGAACAACCGCCCCCTCAAAACAATGTGACTCGTTCATGCCATACATGGAATGTAAAAAAGATGGTCTTAATAAACCTATGTGAAATATGTAACTTATAAATGATACTATAATTATAATATACATATATAATTTACTTTTAATTCTTTTCATACAATGAATAAATGAATGTAGTGTCCATGTATACGTACGGCCTACCGTCTCCATGAACAGTGCATTTCATTTCTTATCTACAAATTTATAGATTATTATAAATACACATGTAATGAATTTATTGTATAATTAATTCATTTTTTACCTTATTTTTTATCAAATCGTGATATAAGTAATGTTATAATCAAATAACAAGTGAAAACATACTTGAGAAAACTAGGCAATTAACACCCAAAATAGTGAAAATAATGAAAGATTGTTAACAAACGAGTAATAAGACATTATAAGAATATGATATATAATATTATAAACATGAGTATGGTTATGGTATAATTTAAAAACATATTTTAAACAAATATACAGTGGTATAAATAGGGAAAAATAAAATTAAGGTTAAGGTAAGGGGATTTCATCTCATGTTTTATTTCTGTGAGATACATAATTTATTAACCACCCATTACTATTATTTGGTGTGTATAATTAAAATGGATGTATTAAATTATTATTATAAATTTATTTATTTTCATTTACATATCCATTCTATGATATTTATTTCATGGGGTTAATGTTTCAAAACCTACCAAATCGGTAAGACAATTTTGTCTTAATTTACCTTCTTTGGGACACATGTTTTATTATGAACCTTCATTCTTTTTCTAGGTGTATATAATTAAATATTACATGTTATAGGTTTAATATAATTCATTTTATTATATTATAATTTTCATTTAATTACACTTTCTTAAATGGGTGGTATGGTTCAAAGTTACTAAGTGATAAGAGTTTATTGGAACAATTTCATCGCTCTTCAAGATTATTTATGATTATGATTAATTTATTGAAATATTATAATATATCTATAAAAAACAATAATGAATTTTCTTATCCTATTTTTATTAATGATATATTAATTTATTGGTACCATTTTTCTACTCTTCAGAACATAATATAGTTAATAAATTGTTTTTAAGAAATCCTGAATTTTCCCTCTCTTTGGTCGGGAATATTTATTCCTTCAAAAACATGTTTTCTAAAAAGTTTTTCCATGAATATTATACTATTATCATATAAAATTTAAAATAAAAATTTCCCTCTTTTTCTTTTACCAATTTTTTCAAATTAATCTTCTTGTCACTTTTCGAAAAACACATTTTTCTAATCTTTTACCCTGGAAAAAGAAGGTTCTTCTTACCTTATATGACATGTTTAGATTTACGCAATGTAATTTCTATAAAAATTCCATTTCATGATTAAAAGGTTAATTTTTAAGATAGTTTTTTTCAAAATAATTTTTAATGAAATGATTTTAAAAAATAATTATTTATTTATATGTTTTCAAATCATTTTTCAAGGAAAGTTTTTTTCAGAAGGTTTTTAAGATTCTTTTATAATTTTTTAAAGAAAATAGTTTTCAAAATATTTTCGAGATTATTTTATAATTTTCCAAGTAAAATTTTTTCAAAAATTTTTTAAATATTATTTTATATTTTTTCGAGGAAAATGGTTTTCAAAATGATTTCAAGCCTTATTTATAGTTTTTCAAAGTATTCTCAAAGAAATGGTTTTGAAAATATTTTCTGACTCTTTTATAAATTTTAAAGGAAAATGGTTTTCAAAACATTTTCAAGATATATTTATATATTTTCAAAGAAAAATATTTCCCTAATGTTTTCAAAAATTTATTTATAACAATTCAAGTTTATTTTTAAGATAATTTTTTTTCAAAGTTTTTTCTGTTTTAAAGTGCTTTTTTCAAATAAGAAAGGATATTTTCCTCAAGAAATGTTTTCAAAATAGCTTTCCAATTTATTTTCCATATATAATGACATCCATTTATGTTAATCATGCCCTTATAGTAAATAATACAAAGGTTACATTCATATTATTTTTTTAATGGTATATGTTTTGATGGAATTATTTTTATGAAGCCTATTTCTATCTCACAGGTTATATTCTTTTCAAACCCGCTTCTTTTAATGGGTTATGTTTGTAATGAAATGATTATGAAACATATGTTTTTACATAGGTTATGATATGATTACTTGTTTATGATACCCATTTCATTTCATTGGTTATGATATAATTTTTAATGATCTCATGGCACATGTATCTATGATTTCATAATGAGATGTTTGGGACCTATATCTCCCTCCAATGAAATGGGTAATTATAAATGTTTAATGATATCAAAGATTATATATGAGGGCATGCCAATATTAAAAAAAGAGGGTACATGGGAGGAAATATAAATCCTAAAATAAGAGCGTACTCAAGAAGACATCCCAAGACCAAAAAAATAAGGTACGTGGGAGGGAATCCCAAGGATGAAGTAGGTACATAGGTGATTAAACCAATACCAACATGCCAAAAAGTTCTTCTTAATCCACCTTGCATAGGGTTTTTATATGCTTATGTGTCTTCAACAATTCAATTTTTTATTTCTATTTTATGTTTTCATGGATTGGGATCTTAATTATATTAATATCCATATATTATGAACTTCCAATCTTTATTATGATCTATAATATATAGTTTATTATCTTAAAATGTTATAATCAAGTACCATACCCTTTGTTCATGTTATGCTTGTGCATTTCCTTTATTTACCCTTATTGAGCATCTGAGATCACCCCTAATAATGTTTCCTTTCCCTAGTTTATAAATAATTGTTTTAGGTAGAAGTACTAAATGTGGAGATATATGTGGGATATGTTGATGATGTTTTGCCAAGATAAAAGATTTTGTTTCGAAGTTTCCAAAGACTCTAAACTATTATGGTCCTCAGGCATGTTTTTTTGTAATGTGCTAAATATTCATATAAAATGATGTAATATCCATGTATGTTAATCCTGGGTCTCTATAGTTGGTATCAACAGAAAGGTTTAGTCAACATTTGGAAAGCATGATTAGAAAACCTTAGTGAGGTCCCTAGGGGAATTTCTAAGAATATGTCTAGGGATGTCTCTAAGGATAAGTATAAGGATAAGAAAATATATAGAAAAATCTATTGGAATTTTTGTAATGTATGGAGAGAGGGATTTCCTAGGAATAAATCATTTTCTAGATAATACAAGTGGATGTGGATCTGGTACAGATGTAACTATGAGTAAAAACTCTGAAAATATGTTTTGGTCCAAACTCAGGGTAATCTGGTACATGACAATAGGCCTTATTCCACACCTAGTTTGACACTCCCATGGGATATTCTTTGGAATTTCACAAACTCTTCACAAACCATTATGAAGGATTTGAATATAATATGACTATTAATAACCTTGGATAAACATAAGGTTTCGTAGATTAAATAAGGTGTCATAATTTAGATATCAGTCATTTTTCATGGTTATGAGGTTTTGTTCTATGAAATGTGTTTCTCACCCTGTGCTTTCTGGTTTTAGTCAATGGAGATAACTTGAAGGAACATGTTTAACATTGACTATTTTAGATCTGTAAAGTATGGGAATTATGAAAATCAATTTCTCAAGTTTAAATATCATAAATAGGATAGAAAAGGTGGTATGAGTATTGGTTATACTTTGTAATATAAATATATTTCAAACGACATGTTAAAGGTATGTGATGTTCTTCCTGTATTGTTTACATTAATCATAAGTAGAATGGTTATATTGGGGTTGATGTACCTTAAGACATGATTCATATATTCTAGGAAATAGGTTTTAAGGGATAAGTGGATGAATCTAGGGTAATGGTTTAAGAATAAAGTTGGATGAATAATGTACTTATGTTTTGGAATTTAAAGATTATGTTATATGAAACATGAAATATATAAGTATTTTCAGTATAAGTTTCCATTAATTATTGAAAATTATATGTTTAATGGCGATGAATACTTATAAAAGTGATATTTTAATTAAGGTAAGTTAAACCTTAATGTGATCAAGATGTTGATAAAAAGTGTGTTTTCATTGGATAAAGAGATGATTGATTTGGATAAAGTAAATTGGATAGCACATATTACCTCATAACTGATAAAGGGTCTATTAAAAAACTAGTCTATGTTATCATTGATGAATTTTAAAACTTCATTTATTTAAGTAATATAAACATTATTCTTTGTAATAAGTAAGCATGCATGATTGCAATAAGGATTTATGGTAATTTAGGTCATTAACATGTTTCAGGAGAATATACGATGAGGATATTCACGTGTTTGGAATGTAACAACCATGAGATACTTTGTGATATATGGTGATAAATGTTAAAATATTTTAGTGTAATTATTTATAAAGTTTTGGATTTTAATCATTTATATGGTTTATAAGGATAACCATTTATGGGATGTTTAATTTAAACTTTAGGTGAAGTTTTTGAGATTAAAGTGACATCTCACTACATGGGTATTTATGAATATTGGATAACCTGCTCTAATTTTTTTTGTTTATGGTGACTAAATAGATATGAGATGAATTATCATGGATCTCACGATATGTTAGTTCTTTATGAATGAGAAAATAACCTTAATTTTTGATAAAGAGGAAAAGTGTATATTGTTCAAGACATGAACAAAGGGTGATATTTTACGTATATAAGGGAATTAAATCAAGTAAGTATAACTTCTCAAAAAAAAATTCAACCTTAGAGAAAGGATTTTGAAACCTAAATGGTTATTCTAGTACCTTATTTTATAAGGAATCAAATAGTACCATAGATAATCATATATTTTTGGATTTTTGATTGTTAGATTTATATTAACCAAGTTCTTTATCACTCTCCATCAGAACATGATAGTTATATTTCTCTTCCATATCTATTTTTTCATTTCCCACCGATGTTCTCCTATGTGGAAAGCTATTTATATGTTACTTTGGGTAACCATTATGTTTACAAATTTTCTTTTTAAAAGTAACATTTATTACTTGTTTTTATGATGTGGGATTATGTTAAAGGAACATCCAAATATAAAACCTTTGATAACTCACATGAATTTTGAGGTAGAAATTCATTTTAAAGGGGGTATAATGTAACACCCCGAGTTTTTGTGAACTAGATTTTTTCAAATAAATTAATTTTCATTGAGTTATTGTATTTAAATAAGTAAAAAATTCCTATCACATGACACCAACATGGAATGATTATGAATTTCCTTTATTTATATGTTATTTTGGGTAATAGTTCATGTTATGGTTATGAATTTTTTTTATTTACCTTTACTGAGCATCTGGGCTCACCCCTTCTTATGTTTCCTTTCCCCGGGTTATGAATAAATGTTTTAGGTAGAAGTACTAATGGTGGATATTTTTTTGGGATATGTTTAAGGTATTTCAATAGGATAGAAGATTTGGGTTCTGAGCTTCCAAGTACACTAAACTATTATGGTCCTCAGGCATGTATTTTTGTGATGTAATGAATATTCATCTAAAATGATGTAATATCCATGTATGTTAAGCCTATTTCACTATAAGTTAAGTAATATATTACCTTTATAGAGTTATAATGATATCATAAATACCATATTATATACTTATATATTTCATCCATGTGGTGTGGTGATGAAAAGAGGGACATATCGCTTTGTGTAGGCAGTTATCCACACATACATGAATGATGTTATCGTCTTTACATGAGTAAAAATGAAATGAAAAAAATAATATATACTATCTTTAAAAATGATAAATATATCATGAATATCACAATTATTTAATTTTTATCACATATAATCATTAACTTTATCATTATCACCTTTCACGTGAAATGTTAATGAAAGACGAATCACATCGCTTCACACGGTGGTAGTTCTCTATACACACAAGCAATGTTATCGTCTCTACTATAGAATTTAAGGTAAATATATATATTAAATAGTGACTCCAAAGGTATAATTATGTTATAAATATCATATATATACTTTATATTCATCATCATAACCAACATTGAGAGGTAGAAATGGAAAAAAAATGACATTGGTTCGTGATGTGGTATTCCTCTGCTATGACAAATGATGATTTTGTATCCCATTTGATGGAATTGTGTGTGGTTGTAGGTTGTACCCTTAACATAAAAATGTCTAATTTTATTTAATATAATAATGATATTATATAATCATGGTATAATAGAAACTTAAGTAGGTGGATAAGGAAATAAAATAAAGACACTTGTTAAAGGACATTACCTCTTTTTTGGGTATCTTCCTTTGGTCTGCTCTAAACCATTCTTAGTTTAAATTTATGAAAAAAATAAGGCTTCTATGATGAGTTAATTTAATTTTTTGAGTTATTTTTTAAGGTTTTTGATGAGAAAATTACCTTGATAGGTCTAAATATGTGAGGGGAGTGAGTGCCCATTTGTAGTTAAAGAGGAGTGGTATTATTGTAAATACTCAAACGTATCCACTATTAAAAAGTAAATATTACCTCAAGTGGCTCAAATATTTATAATTAATGTTTTTAGGGATTATATGGTCTTTAAAAACCTGAAACAAACAATATAACACATGTTTGCAACATTTTCTTCCTTAACTCCTGTGTTTTCTTATTTTACCATTTTGGTTTTTCATTACGGTAACTAATTTTCTAACCTAAGTAATTTATACTATAATACTAGAATAAAATGATTCTTACTAGATAAGTTTTAACCAATAATTATAAATATTATATATAATTTATAAAATGTAAATCCTATGTGTTTTTTAAAATAATTTTAACACAAGCACAAGTAATGTGTAAAAGTACAACTTTAACTGTAACCATAACAACTGAGTTTTTTACTATTTAACGGTCAATATATTAATTATAATTGAAATATTAAACCATTAATAGAACATATATTAAATTTTTTAATATTTAAAAATAAATTGATACAATATAATATTTTTATTAATTTCAAATAAATTAATAAAATATATTTTTTTATAAATTAACATTAATGTCAACGTTAACACTATTAATTTAATTTGAATTTAAAAATAAAAATACACTAGAGGAATTTGAATATTTTAACTTAAAAGATATGTAACATGAAATATTATTCTAAAAAAATATAATTACATAATAATTCATCCAATTTTCTTTACTTTTAATATTTTTAGTATCATTTATTTTATTTTATTATAAACAAAATAATTAATCCTTTGGCATTTCTTAGGAATTTGAAGTAACTAATTCATATCTAAAAATTAAAGATAAATTATTACGATTAAAATAAATAATTTATATTTAAAAATAATATATATAACCAAACTGATGTGGTTTTTTCCCTATACCAAATTTTTATAGATATTAAAAGCAAGAAAGCTTCCTTTTTTGTCTTTTTTCTTTACTTAAATTTTTATATAGTTCACTTTCAATAAAAAGTGTCCATAAAACTCATATAAATTGATCAAAAAGTCATAAAGGTTTACATATGGCTATAAAATTTTTGATGTACAAGATTTTTGTTATTATTAAAACTTATATTCTAAGTTTAACCACAAAGTAAACTCATTTTAACAATAATCACCATAATTAATTGTAACTATATTCAATAATAATTAGGGTAAAAAATTAATTTGAACTCATTATGCATTATAAATTATGATTATTCCAAATATGGAATCCATTTATTAAAATTAATTCCACATAAGTGGATAAAATTAATTTATAATAAATCCCATATACATAATGAGAGAGCATGTTTTTAAAGTGAATGTGTTCAAAAGTTTAAATGTTTTTATATATAAATTCAATATGAAAATGATTTCAATTACCTAAATTAGATTAATATATGTAAAATTTAACTAATTTTACTTTAAGAACAATTCAAAATTTAATTTAACATTATAAATTATTTGAACTAAAAGGAAGCTTTCAATTAAAATTCATTTTTCCCCTATTCATGAAAAGATAAAACTTTTCAGAAAAATCAAAACAAATCACCCTAAGATAATTGGTGTACTAAAATTTAAAAAATTAAGTTTATTTTTTCAAATAAATTTTCTAAAAGTGTAAAAATTTAATTTTAAATTAAGTGTGAAAAGCGTGAATAAACAATGATTTATTTAAACCTAATGTTATGTGCATTACAAGCTATCCACAAAATTAAATTTATTCTAATATAAATATATTTTTATGTATTATGGTGTTAAAAAAATAAATATATAAAACATATTTGTGTGTTTGTGTGTGTTTGTGTTCTTGAATTTAAACCCGCAACAAAATTAGTTTCAATCAGATTTCAAACTTCAGATGGTCACAATTTGGCTGTCCATGATCATATATAAGATTTGTTTAGTGTGACGGGATAGTGATGATTCCCACATCAAGAGTTTATTAAAGATATAATTTTTCATTAGCTTTAATCATAATGTGCTAAATCTGATATAAATTGAAGGCACTAGGGTGTACAAAAGAAGTATATTGGATATGGATATAAAAACATTAATATTTGATTGACGTAACAACATCATCTTTGAGGATGTACAGCCAGGTATTAAAGCTAAGGATCTCCCATGAATTAATTAAGAAAGAAAATAAATCAAATTATTACCTCATATTATTTGAAGGCACATTCTAAAACTACTCATCATTAGTGATTGTTTCTCATAGGAATTGAGTTTAGATCCTTCTATATCATCCACACACACTTAGATTGTATGAAAGAATACCATTCATCTATATTTAGATGCTCTTATAGAGATCCAACGAAGACTTCGACATCCTGATGATCACCAATATGATATTAATTCAATCCATGAATGTGATCTTTTATATATTTATTGTAATAAACATATATCTCTCTAGGATGTGGGAGGGAGGATATAGAAGCTTTGAAATTCAAGTAGATTAATAATACCTTAAAAAGGGATCCCTTTTTCTTTTATAGTGGAGATTAAACACCCAAAAAAGGTTCCCTAACCCCTGTATTATTAATGACCACTAAATAATCCATAATAGATATATTAAGACTAAATAATTATGTTATAAATTTAATTTATAATTTTATCACTTACTTGTAATATAATAAATATATTACAGATAGTGACTCATACTTTTCATACATATTTATATAACATCTTAATAAATGAATAATCATTTACTAACATAATGATCCATGCCTGAATTTTATAGTTCTAGTGACTTTGGAAATTTATACTTATAAACAACAAGTTAATAAAAGATTTACATCATATCCCACTAAGTTCTTCATAACTAGAACCCTTGTTAGTCATATCATACTTAGTACTTTTAATTGTAATCTGGGGAAGAGAAAAATAATAAAGGTTGATCTTAGATGCCTAATAAGGGTAAAAAATGGAGGTATCAGTAATCATAATAGCATAACATGAGAATAGGTTTACAATAACATGAACTTAATATTTTAAAACCATAACCTTCATATCAAATATCATAATCTTAAATCATGGAATTAATATTTCCATTTCATAAGATATGAATCATAAAGGAATTAAATAACATGATACTTAAGATCATAAAATTGTCATAATACAAAGTTTTTTAGAACACATAAGTATTGAAAATAATTTCCTTAATAGTCAAGTATTATTTCTAAGACTATCATAGTGGAATGAGATCACTCCCCAAACCATCATAATGGTTAAAGTTCACTCCCAAGACTATCATAATTGACAAAGTCCCTTGCTAAACTAGGATATCCCCTCATTATAGCCCTTTTATCTCTTGATATATCAACATTTACACAACGAATTGGAGGTAGATATAGGTCCCACCTATCATATAATGAAAATCATACATATGTGTTCCACAAGATTATAAATAATTAATCATATTATAACCCATTAAAATAAATGGGTTTCATAAAACTTTCATCATAGAATAACCCATGAAAAAGAAATGTTTAAGGGCATGGATATGTGTGAACTGACCCTCTGTGTGTTCCTAAGGCTCCTGGTTCCCAAAGGTGGCTTGGAAGTAGCCGGTAGGTTTGCTGCTAAAAGTTATGGAATAGGGAGATAACATGTCTTGTAATCATTACACATCATGTAAATGATGTTAATAGTTTTTTAAGGTAGGTTCATGTGACATTGCACGATTTTTATTAATTCTATGTTAAAATCCTTGAGGTGATGCATTTTTTAGTGAAAAATAAACCTAAAATTTACACGACGTGTAAATGTATTACACACTGTGTAAATTCCCAGTGCAGTGAAACTTTAAATGTCTTCATCCACTTGGGTTTCTCAAACACTATAACTACAACTCTTATCTCTCCCATTATAGGAAAATTATAACTCTCACACCTGGTTTTATGATATTCCTTCAATGGGAATAAATCTATGGGCATTTGTCTTCAATTTTTGGTGATCCATGTTGATCCAAGGTGCGTTCTTACTTAGTTTTCTAGTGGTTTCTCCCAATTCGATCTCATTTCCTCATGTTTCTACTTTACAAGTAACGGTGGATGATCTCCCATGTTTATAATTAGTTTTATCTTGTTGTTTAGTGAATTTATACCGTTATGTCCTTGGGTGGATGTAATTCTTAGATGATAGGTTATTGGAGATATGTGATATAGTTTGTTCTTATGCAAAAAACTTTAACAACTTTTATGTTAGGGGATTCATTGTTTATCTATTTTATTAAAATGCAATAATAAATTTATCATTCATTATACCTTTTTATTGAAATTAAATTTACCTAATAATCATTTGAACTAGATTAAAAAATTTGGTTACAATCAAATTTTGGAAATGTTTTTGATTTTTACAGTAATAGCGGGTTGCCTATTGTTTTTATAGATAGTGTGAAATCTTTTCCTTTATTTTTTATCATGTTCTTATTGAATGAAATTTATAAATAATGTAAAGCCAGAATTAATTGATAATTAATTTGATGAAGATTAATTATAGAATAGGCATGTTTGTAATCTGGTGGTTGATGTAATTTGATGATAATAAAATTGATGCAATAAGAATGATTAATTGAAATTAATATTCCATATGATTAATGCAATTGATAAATAATGTGGAGCATATTTTTTCTTATTGTTTATAATATTTTAAAAGGAATATTAATTGATAATGGTACTTATATTGGTTGTTGAAACCAAAAATAAATGCTAAGAGCATGTTTTTCCTTTGATAGCTTGTTATATCTTGATGCATTAGGTTTCCCATAGTTTGAAACTATTAAGAAATGAATTAGTTAATTCATGATGGAATAAGAACTGGTTGTGTGATAAAAATAATTTCTTTTTGAAGGCCTAAGTTTCCCATTTTATTGAGAAGGCTGAGAACCTTATTTTGAATCTGTGATAGATCATTTGCACGAGAAGGATGAATGCCTTATTTTGAGGTCCCATTTTTCCTACTGATAGCTTGTTTGTTCCTACTACTTTTGTGATGTAATATGGATATGAGCATTGTGTTATGATATTGGTATGAATGAGTCTATGATGGTTGATATAGGGCAGAGAGGCCTGGATGTGATGTGATCCTGGTGTGGCTGAGCCTGGTATGGATAAGGTGATATGTGGGTAGGGAGGTCCATATGATGTGGCAGCAGATGATGCCCGTGTTAGTGAGATACATTGGTATATGTATGTGGGTGTCAGGGATGACACCAGAGGAAATGTAATGGGTTAAATCTAGTATTACTCATTGATTATATGCTTATATATTTCATGCTAACTTGAATTTGTTTAATGGTTGATGACCGAGTTGCTTGTTTATCTGCATTCCATCCCTACTATTTGAGGTGGATAGAGGTGCTCGGTTGCATGTTTCTTCTTGGTGGTAGATTAGTATGGTTTTCCTATATTACCTAGATATGAAATTATGCTATAAATTAATAACTAATTCTTAACCCATATGTTTTATTGATGACATAATTCAAATGCTTAAAAGATATTAACATTGAAAAACCATGTATTTGGTTTGTATTATACCTATAGGGCGTGGACTTTACTCTAATGTTGAATTTGATGCAATGTAATGCAATGTAAAGTAATTTGGATTAATTTTAAAAGTTAATTAATAAATAATGAATTAACTAATAGAAGTAAATAATAAATTAAAGAATGAATTAATGTAGATATTTTATATGATTGTGTGTTTATAGGATATCTAGTCTTAGCAGTGGCAGCTGGAAGTCCAAGTGACATTATCTGCAGTTGAGTTTAAGACTAGTTTATTCCCATAGTGTGGTTATGAGCTATAATATATCATGTATATTTTGTGATTTCATATGCTTCCCCACCCATTTCGGATAGGAAAACTGACACCTAATGGACTCTGGGAGAGTGTTTTTTTCAACATCCTGATGGGTTGATGGATGGATGACTACCCCCTATGGTCCTTCTCTCTTCTATTGGTAGTTACTTGTGCTAGTATGCATGATTTTAGTTTCCCATATATTTGTGTAGAGGGTTTTTTTTGGCTTGTGGTTATCTCAAACACATGTATTACCTGATATAGTATCAAATTATTATTATAGGTATTATGTGTATAGGATGTGATGGATTAAGGTACTTACTCAGTGTATGGTTTATAATGGCTTGAGGTACAATAATCAATGTTTGATATACACCTTACAGGTTGTGGTGGATTATTAAAACCAATTGGTTAATATATGGATATGTAATGGGATGGTATTGTTATGTGATTCACAAGGTTCATGTTTTGATGCCTTTCCCATGTGTCTTCGGGCTGGCTTACTTTTGGAGAGATGTGGATTAGGATGTGCAATGTTGGGGAAGAGAAGAAAACCAGTAGGGAAGCCGTAGTAGGACACCCTTTATTCATTATTATTATATTATATTCTCTCTTTTATGTGATACTTGGTGAGAGATATCAATGGTGAGGTTGGTAACTTAGTGTACCTTTTTAGGTGTTGAGTTAGTTTAACTATTGTTCACTGATCATTAACTTGATTTATTTATTTATTTCATGAGAGGATCTAGGGAGGATCTTACTAAGTATACTCTTATTATCACCCTATGTATATATAAAATGTCTTTCAGGTAATTTGGATCCAGTTGGTTATTGGAAGGGATATTACTAGTATAGGGTTTAATAGGATTTTTTGGTGGGTTTTGGTCACTATCGTTTTTACCTTTTTGGTACTTTTAGTTTTCCTTTTAGTTGTTTAGTACCATATGAAATTTCAAGTTTATACATGGAATTTATTCATAGGTATATATATATGTATAAAAATGTTTGTAGGCTTTATATTCCTATCTCTCTCTTCTTCATGTTATATTAGAGGTTAATGCCTTCTATATGCATGTTTATTATACCCTCAGTGCTAGTCTCCAACCTAGGGCCTACTGAGGGTGGGAATCGAGAAGTAAAAATCTATCTCCCCTCACTATTGTATGTTATTGGTGAGGGGGTCATTAAAGAGTGGTATCAAAGGTTTTGTTTTAGGTATGGGATGAAGTTTGCAGTTACACATAGCTGAGGTTTCATGTTTTGGTAGGGAAATGGTGTTAGTTATGTTTATTAAGTGATGTGAACATGAGATACTAGATGAGACATGGTTATTTAGTGCCCCCTATTATCTGATTCACTGACCTTTAAGTTTATTGATCCTATTAAATGATGTGATACCAATTTCAGGGGTAGAGACCTTGGAAAGGATTGTGCATCATTATTCTTTCCACCTATGTTTGAAATTGGTAGAACATTGGATAGGTTAAAACCTTAAACAAGATAATTAATTAATTAATTATTATCAAATACTCCATATTATATTTTTAAGAGATCTAATTATTTTTTCTTGCAGGTATAGATCCCGGTTGAAATCTCCATCAGTTTCACACTAAAGATGTTCAGTAGGGTGTGCAAGCAGATCACCATAGAGTGGAGGTCGAAAATGATGAAACTTAGAGGATGACACTCCAAGAGTTTCATCTTTAATTTCTGTAGAAGCATTATGTATGTGTTTTAAATGTAGTCACAGAATACTAGTTGGAGTATGTTGAGATAGATTTTGGTTTTATTCATTCTCAATATAATCCCTTGGTTTTATTGGACATGATGATGATTCATGGATAAGTGATGAAGTGGTGGTTCTTATTACTCATATATCGAGAGGAGTCATAAGTATCATGGGATAAGTTATGAGACTAGTTTAGAGTAGATAATACTACTTCTACTGAGAAGGTAGCCAGTCCCCAAGAGTTGTTTACCCTTTGGAAGGGGAGATCCAATGTGTGAGAATTCATGATCCATTTCCAGACCCTTTTATGATATGATTCAGACCTATTTACAGATGAGTGGGTTATTGTGGGGCATTTATAAGAGGCTTTGCATTTAGAGATCAAATTTCTGGTCCTCCCATTTATGTTGAAGATGAATATTGAGGTACTAGAGAGAGTAGATTTTATTGAGAGGACATTGTCTAGAACTAGGTTTTCATGAGAGGGGATCCATCAGGATTCCTATTTAAGTATATATGTGGTATGAGGATCCCAATTATCATGAAAAAATAGTTTTTAGTTAGTTTGGGGTAGTTCCTTACCCTCATCATCTCATTTATCTTGGGGTAGTGGCTCTTAGACTTATGCAAAAGAGTCATACATGTGTTTTTCTTATGAAGTATGAGGTCATCACTGGAAGGAGTGCCCAAACTTTTTGAGCAGTCTATGTGATCTAGGTTTTCAACTTCATCTTTCGTGGTTGAGGTAGTTTCAGCTAAGGTAGTAGTAACAGGGTGCTCAAGTTTCGGATCATCAGATCTAGGATGAGGCAGGTAGAGGAAAACCCTGAGAAACTTCTCATCCTTAGAGAGTAGAGTGTGTTTGTGGAGGTGGTCTTAAGTAGGGTCAGAGAGGTCATGGAGTAGGTCATTGTTAGCTTCATGCTTTATCATTTATAGTGCTAGGTGATCCAGATGTTGTTGGAGGTACCCTTTTTTTCTACATGAGTTCATTCTTTGTTTGATTCAATAGTTACACAATCATTTATATCACCTACCTTTTTCCTTGCTTTGTAACTTGAGGTAGAGGGGCCTCTAGTTCCCTTGGAATTTTATATGTCTATGGGAGGTTGATTTGACCTATATGGTGTATGCCGAGACTGTGAGCTAGTGTTGTGGAAGCACTTCTCTTGGATAGATTTTCTATGTTTATGGAAAAAAAATATGACATTATCCTTGGCATGGATTGGTTATATTAACTGAAGGATATTGTGGATTTCTTCAGGAGGTATGTTATTTTTATAATTATTATGGATAGATAGTGGTGTTTATTGGAAAGAAATAACCTCAGATAGGTCATAGGCATGTTCCATCCTTATCTTCCTTGATGGTTGAGCTGATGTTAAGCTCATCAGAGGTTCAATAATCTGTGTTTCCCATAGTTGTGGAACAGTACACTGATGTACTCCTGTATGATGTTGTAGCATTACCCCATTGAAGGAAGATCAGGTTTTGGATCGAGGTACATCCAAGTGTGTCTCATATCCCAATTTCTATGCATATAATGGCACCTTGTGAGTTTTTATATCTATGATTACAACTCAATGAACTATTGTATAACAATTTTGTTCTATTGAGTGTGTCACCTTGGTGTGCACTTGTTTTTTTCATGAATAAGATTGATAAACATTTTTAGATTTGTTTCAATTATCATCTCTTGAACCCAGTGAAATTGAGGAACCAATATCCTCTTTTGTGGATTGATGATTTATTCAATTAGCTGAAAGGAGACAGTTGGTTCTTGAAGAACTATTTTCTTTTAGGATATCATTAGATGTAAGAGAAGGATGAGGATATTTAGAAGGATTATTTTCATTATTTTCATGTGTATTATGAGTTTTTTGTGATGTCATTCGATGTGATGAATGATCTAAATATGTTCATGGGGTTAATGAACATAGTGTTTAGAGAGTTACTTGGTAACTTTATGGGGGTTTTCATCAACAAAATCCTTATGTACTTTACATCAGAGGAGGATCATGCAAAGAATCTACATGAAGTTTAGGATGTTCTTCATCATGAGCAGTTATTTAGGAAGTTCTCAAAGTGTGATTTCTAGGATTGTGAAGTTTGTTTCTTGGGGAATGTGGTATCTTAGTCAGTATTATCTTTGGATCCTTCGAATATATAGGTGATTGTGTCCTGCGAAGCCTCCAAGAAATTAGCATAGGTGAATACTTTCTTTGGTTTTGTAGGTTATTACAGGAGGTTCGCTATATATTTATCTTGGTTTGCGACTCCTTTGACATCCTTGACATTGAAGGATCAGGTATTATTGTAGATTGACTAGTGTCAGACATCTTTTGAGTACTTTAAAGAGAAGGTGGTTAGTTATCTAGTTGTTTTTTTCTAGTATAGGGAGTTTAGTTTGAGATTTTATGTGACACTTCGCATATTGGTTTGGGTTGTGTTCTGATGCAGAGGAAATTAGTTTTTTATTATGGGTCCTGATAGTTATGTCTCCATGATTGTAACTATACCACCCATGATCTTGAGTTAGTAGACACTACCACAAAAACAGTTTTTCCAGGCACCAACCTTTATCAGCGCTAACGAAAAAGAACTGATAAAGGTGGGTACCTTTATCAGTTCTAAAAAAAGTGCTGATAAAGGGTACCTTTATCAGCGCTGATAAACATACCCCTTTAGAAGTTTTTTTAGCACTGATAAAGGTACCCCCTTTATTAGCGCTTTTTTTAGCACTGATAAAAGGACCCCCTTTATCAGTGCTTTTTTTAGTAGCGATGATAAAGGGTCGACTTCAAAAAAATAAATTTAAAATAATATATTAATATATTAATATATTAATATATTTATATTCATATAAATATAATATATAAATTTTAAATATATTTTAGATAAGTATAAATATACATTTACACTTAATATACTTAATATATAAGATATTTAGTGAAAATGGATTATAAAAAATTAATAAAATATTTTTAACTAATAATTTGATAATTATTATGGAGTAATAGTCATTTAATAACAATTTGAAGACTAAAAAAATAAAACAAATTAAAAAACGATCCAAAATATGTTGAAAACGCAACTCAAACTTCAAACGACCATAACTTTTTATATGGGTGTCTGTTTGAGCTCTACCACATATCAAATTGAATCATGTGATGAGCTCTACATGCTAGTGAATTAGGTAAAGCCTGAGTCACATGTTTTGAGGCCAAAAAAGTCCCAAAAGGCCTCCAAAACTGAGTTTTTAGTCGGGATACCCCGATTTTTTAACATTTTGTGGATTTTCAGCCTCGTTTAAGGGGGTATTATTGGCTTTTTTTGGTGGGGACTGAATTTATTCCAAGGTATTACATTCATATTGATATTATTTCTTTGAAATTTTATTGTTTTATTATAATGCAATTCTATTTATAATCAAATATATAACAATATATTTTTTTTTTATATTCACACATTGAAATTTAATTATAAATATAAATAATAAAATATATTTACATATAAAATATATTAGCTTTATCTAAATAATAACTAATATAATTTTTATTTAAAATACAAATATATGAATATTTATATATCTATATATTAATCTAACTATATATATATATATTAATCTTACTATATATATCTATATTAATATAACTACATATATATATTAATATTACTATAAATATATATTAATATAACTATAAATATATATATTAATATCACTATAAATATATATATTAATATAACTATATATATATATTAATATAACTATATATATATATTAAAATAACTATATATATTAATATAAATATATATTACTATACGAATAAATATAACTAAATATATATATATATATATAAATAGAGATATATATTAATATAACTATATATATATTAATATAACTATATATATATATTAATATAAATATATATTATTATACGAATAAATATAACTATATATATATATATGATAAAATGGAAAACAAATCAAAATAGAAGAGTGGTAAAGGCTTAGGCACGCAGGAGGGAGGTCTCGAGTTCAAAACCTGGTGGAGGCAGGGGCACACGCGCATGGGGAAATATGGGAGACAACGCTGATGAAGGGTGGAGGGGTGTGTACTGGGTGCTAGAGGGGGGCGTAAAAGTGTTGTAAAAGGAGGCGCAAGTGCTGTAAAATCCCCCCCGATTGGCAGGATTTTTTTAAATTTTTTATTTTTTTTTTATTTTTTTTAACTTTTATCATCGCTTTTAAAAAAATGCTGATAAAAGTGGTCATTTATCAGCGCTAAAAAGAAATTGCTGATAAAGGACCCTTTTATCAGCACTTTGTTTTAGCGCTGATAAACGACCCCTTTTATCAACGCTTTTTTTAGCACTGATAAAAGGGGTCTTTATCAGCACTTTCTGAAGCACTGATAAAGGGGACCCCCCACCCTTATCTTTTTCAGCTTTAACAGTGCTTTTCTAGCGTTGATAAAGGCCATTTTTAGCGCTGATTAAAGGGGTATTTGTAGTAGTGATAAGTAGTGTTTTATTTTTTGTTGTGGTGACATTACCCCATCAACGATCATTTTTTTCTGTTTACTGACCATAAGAGCCAGATTCATATCTTCTCCCAGTGTGACTTAAACTTGCAATAGTGTTGGTGGATGAAATTACTATAGGATTGAAACTTTTAGATTTTTTATATGATAGGAAAGGGTAATGTTGTAGATGATGCTCTAAGTATGAAGTCACGTAGTGATGCCATGCCTTGTGTGAATCTGGGGATTCTTGGAGAATGATGGAATAATTCTCAGAAACACATCTTGATAAGGGATAGGTTGGAGGCATAGGTTGTGTTTTCATATGAATGTGTAGTCATATTTGTTGTAACAGTTATAGGAGTCCCGATTAGGGTATTCTGAGGTGGAAGTCTAGAGATATCAACTTATTTTTGGAGATTCCCCTGATGGTTAGTTGAAGGGTGGACAACACTAAGTGTTATTTTTGGGATGTCTTTTCATTCTATGAGTTATGATTGAGATGGTTATTTGTATGTTCCATAATTTACCTTTAACAGTACATCCCAGCACGTCAAAAGTTTACCAAATGTTGAGGGGCTAGTTTTGGTGTCCTTGGTTGAATTATATAGTTGCACAGTTTGTTTCTTGATGTTTGGTATGCCAGAAGGTGAAATCTAGGTACCCTATTCTCGATGCGTTTCTCTAAACATTAGATTTCCTCCCAGTGGAACTGGGAGAACATATTTATGGACTTTATTATCGATTTACCTCAAACACAACGAGGCTATAATTCAATATGGGTGATATTAGATCATTTGATGAAATCGATAGAAATTGGGGAATTGATCTCAGTAGATGTTTTTTTGAGCTAGTATCTGGAGGTGGTGGTGTGATTACATGGAGTCCTGAGGATGATAATTTTTAATTTAAATGTTCTTTTTACCTCCTGGGTGTAGAGAGGTCTCCAGCATGATTTTGGTTCTCAGTTATTCCTTAGCACTACTTTTCATCTACAGATGGATAATCAGTCTGAGAGAACCATCTATACTCTTAGAGACTTAATGTGATCTTTTTTCTGGTATTTTGTAGGTTCATGGATGAGGCACCTTCCCTTGGTCAATTTTTCTTACAATAATATTTCTAGTAAACCATTAGTATGGATCCATTTGAATATTTGTATGAGAAACCTTTATGTTCTCCCTTTTGTGGGACTGGGGTCAGAGAGGTAGAAATTATTGGGTCAAAATTGGTATAAAATTTTATTAAGATGGTTTAGGTGATTCGTGAGAAGATGAAGGTAGTGCATAATCATCCAAAATCCTATGTCGATCATGGGAGGAAACCACTAGAGTATTATGTTAGAGATAACATGTTCTTAAAGGTGAATCCTCATCATGGACAGTGGAGGTTTGGCCATGGAGGTAAGCATTCCCCCTGGTTTGTTGGGCCTTTCAAGGTGTTGGCTTGTGTTAGAGTCATGGCGTATTGGATATAACTTTCACCACATATTATTTGGATACAAAATGTTTTTCACATGTCATATCTCTATCATTATCTTCATACTAACTCTCATTTCATTGATTGGGTGAGATTGAAGTTGATGATGATGTTACCTTTGATGAGCAGCCTATAGAGATCAAGGACTACCAGTAGAGGGTGTTGTGTGAGGGTTCTATTCCCTTGGTTATTATCCTATGTAATAATGTTGGTGTGGAGGAGAGTACATGAGAATGTGATTCACATGTTCACATACAGTACCCGGATCTATTTGATGTTTATCTCTTCTCTTGTAACATTGTTCTCTTATAGTTGTTGACACTTCTAGTTTATTTGATTCTTTCTTTTGATTTATTTTTATTAATTTACTATGGCTTGAAAGGTATACCCCCAAGAAATTGTTTAAGATATGGTTTTAATTATTATGTGGTTTTTCACTTGTTCCTATGTTGAGGTGGTTGAGCTCCTATGGTGGTGAAATCTTTGAGAGGTATCTCGTAGGGTGGCTGTTCAGGAGACCACTTTTCATTTTCTCTCTGGGTTGGTTTTGGAATCTCAAGGATAATAATTATTAGATATATATATAATATAAGGTCCCAAATCCATGTTTACCAACCCTTTTCATGTTTCCAAGGCTCGTGGTGCTCATAGGAGGCTTGAAAATAATATATAGGTTGGATGGTAAAAGTTCTAGAACATGGAGATTACATGTCATGTAAACATTACATTCCATTTAAATGAGGTTTATGACTTGTTAATATAGGTTCATGGGATGTTACATAAAATGTATTAATTTGAGGTTAAAATACTCAAGGCTAAGTAAATTTTGGTGAAAACCAAACACCGACATTTACACGACATTTAAATTTATTACACACCATGTAAATTCCTGGTGTAGTTCATCTTTAAATGTTTTCAGCCAATAATCTTTCTCAATCCCTAAGGATGTAGCTCCTCTCTATCTCTCTCATTAATGGTGACCCATGGCTCCCTCACATGGAATTTTTATAATCATTTTACAGAAATCAATCCTTGGGCTTCTTTATTCGATCCATGGTTATCCATGTTGATCCAAGTTATGTTCTTCCTTCATTTTCTAGAGCTTTCTCACAGGTTGATCTAGTTTCCTCCTATTTATTATTTACATATGATGGAGTATGGTGTTCTGTGTTTTCAATGGGGTTTTCTTAGTTTTCAGTGGTTTGTTTGTGCCGCAAAATCCTCTGATGGATGTAGTTATTATAGTAGAGGTGATCAAAGATCCGTGATGTAGTTCATTATTATGAAAAGAACATTGATAGAATTTGAGGTAGGGGATTAATTTCATCTTTATTTTATTTATGTTCAATCATAAACTGGCCATTATTTATCCCTTTGGATGGAAATGAAATATACTTAATAATCATTTGAACCTGATTAAAGATATTAGTAATGATCACATGTTGGTGATGTTGTTGCTTTGTACCATAATAGTTTTTTGTCCCTTGTATTTCTAGATAGTGTGATATCTATAACTCTCTTTGATAGCATCTAGTTATTTATGGAATTTCATAAAGAAAATAAATCATGAATTTATTGATAATTAATTTGATTATGAATAATTATAAAAGAGGCATGTTTTCTAATATGGTGATTATTATAATTTTATAATGATAAAATTGATGGAAAGTGAATTTTTAATTTAAATTGATCTTTCATATGATTAATGGAATTAATAAATAATGGGAAGCATGTTTATGCTTTTTTTATAAGAATTGAAAATCATGTTAATTGAGAATGGTACTATAACAACCCAAAGTTTAATTAATGGAAATCCCTCTTGATCTAATTAAATGTCTCTTTATGTTTATATAAAATGTCAAATTCTTTGGTTTTATGTTAATAATTTTGACAGTTGCTAATATAGTCGTTGAAAAGTGATCACATGATTAGTTTAAATATAGGGCTTTAACAAATCCAATTTACTCAGACAAAAGAAGTGATGGCCTCATCCAGTAGAATTGCTCCATACGAAGCCCATTTGTCAGAGCTTGGAAAAGAGGTGGCATCCTTGAGCTTCACTCTTGACCAATCCCAAGCTGAGATTCATCATGTCAAGCTCAAATGGGACTGTCTATGGGAAAAGTGGAAGTTGATAGAGATTACCACTCGAGCGATGTTATCTGAGCCACCCCAAGAGTTTTTCACTATCACACACCTTACCCTTAGGTCTTATGAGGCTGTTTTAAGGGGTTATGCAACAAATTTCTAGTACAATGTTCTTGTATATTATTTTTGTATATAATAATTAATATACCTCTTTGTCATTTTTTTGATACATTGTAAATAGTTTTTAAAGTACAAATAGTGTTTTTAGTTATTATTTAATTAAGAATTATATTTTATTAAATTAAGGTATTTTTTAATTAAATAATATTTTAATAAAAAATTATTATTATTATTAAATTAATTTTTATTAAATATAAATTATCTTATAATTTTATGAATGCAATTATAATTTTTATTAAGGTTTGAAAGCCATTTCTATCAAAACCCGTGAATTTTCGATAAATGTCAGTTTTTATTTTAAAAGTGAAAATTAACATATTTAGAAAATTATTTAGATAAAATAAATGTTATTACTGGAATCAAGACGTCAAAATTATCCAACGGTGAATTTTTCATAATTTTCTGAGACAGTCAAATTTTTGGGTAAAAATTAAATACCGTTTAAATATATAATGTGTTTTATGACATCATAATGACCCAATAGTGATGTAATAAATTAAAATAATCTTTATCTTCGGCAAATATATGTTTTACAATTAAAATAAGGTGATTTTGGGTTTGTTTGACTTACTTTTCAAAGCATTAATGGACCCCTCAATACTTATTAAACACCTTGTCTTTTTAAATTGTTTTCCATGGGAGTGTGACTCACCTCCACATAAGCAAAACTATTATTTTAAAAATTTCGGACTTTGGCCTTATAAAATATTATTTTCCTCTTTCCTTTTCCAAAAACCATGGGCAAAAACCATGGTATGGTTTGTGGTTTGGATTAATTTAATATAAGGGATCCCAAACCTAAATAATAAAGAATTCCCTCACCTTTCCTATATAAACCCATCCATGCTCTCACTTCCTCCTCACTCAAAGCCTTTGGAGTTCGTCCAACCTCTACCCTACTCTCTCTAGAATCCCACAAAGGTTCCCCAAGCTCCCAATAATCCTCTCACAAGCCTCTCTCTAGCCTTTGGAAGCACACTACCAAGTAAGGGTTTTTTCTTCCTTTCTCATTTTTGTCCAATTTTCTTTATGTTGTTTTTCCCTTTTAATTTCAATTATGAATGTTGGGGTATGGTTTATCACCTCCATCATACTACCCTATTTATGTTTTAATGATGGGAGACCCATTTTTGTCTCATTAAATTCCTCCCATGTACACCCGTTACTATACTGAAATTCTGAAAGGAACTTCTCTCTCCTCATTTACATTCAAGAAATACTTTTGTATCATGAATCTAAATTCTATTAGAATTGTTGGGACATGTATATATATGAACTCCTTACTGTCCATTACTTGTAAATATGATGAGGAACCACTTTCTCTCTCATCAACTTTTTTTATGAATTCTTATGTCACGCCGTTACGCTACCGAAATCACACCGATTTTCTAAGCCAATGTCATTGTGTAGTGAATACAATGCCCATTTCTCCATCAAGGGTATTAACCTTTATGAACATTTTATTATTGATTATAAAGTTTCATGTATGAATTCCACAGTCCTTTATCGTGGAATAAATGATTATTTTTTATGAATCAATGTTTTATGATCCATGTGGCACACTTATGCATGAAATTAAATGTTTAAGAAGGGTGCACCCTTATAGCACTCCAATGAATTGGGTAAAGTATAGTATCATGATACATGATGTGCAATGAGTTTTGACTAATTATAATTCAATTGAAATGAGGGTTTACTCGTGCTTCATGTGCAATGAGGGTTTACTCATGCTCCATGTGCAATGAGCCTTGGCTCATGCTAATTCTATGTCAAGTGTTGTTGCCACATTTCCATGTTATGATTATCATGCTTTATCATGCCCTTATGTTGATGTTTCTCTTATTATCTATTGATATGCCTAATTTCTAACATGTATTGTACTCCTCATGTTATTCCATGTTTATTTCCATACGGGGCTTTATAGCTGACCCTTTTCTTATGCATGTCCTCAGGTTATCCCATGCAAAGCTAAGTATGAGGGAATGTAGTGGTAATGTAAAGTAATTTTTCAATAAATATGTTGTATTTAATGTTTTAAGTTTTTAGGTAATGATCCTAAGTCCCAAAGATACTAAACCTCTCGATCTTCTTGTAGTATCAAGTGAAGTTTTTTGTAATAAATAATGTTTAAGTTTGTAATAAAAGCAGGGTTGTCATAGTTGGTATCAGAGGATAGGTTTATTTATTTTTGGGATTAGTATTAGAAAACCCTAGTAATGCCTTAGAGATAAGACTAAGTATAATAAAAACATCCCTAAGTTTTGGTGAGTATTGAGTAAGTGGGTTATCAAGAAAATACATCCATGTCTGGATACGAGCAGGTAGAGGCGGCTCTGGCACAGATGTATCCTAGGGGTAAAACCCAAAAACACCACTTTGAGCTAGACTCAAACGGGAACTGGTGCATGAAAATGGGCCTTGATGCACTCTTGGTTACGAAACTCCCGGGGGATATATTTTGATAAATTCACAAGCTTAGTATGAACCCTTATTAAGGGAATTAAAAAAAATGCCCCTAAGAATATATGTTAGAAAGTAGATCATGAAAATACTAGATTGAAGCCTATAGACTCATGAGTTATGGAAATAAAAGTTTATTTATTAGTCATCAACTTTTGTCTTTGTATTACCCTTTATGTGTTACCCCTAACTTTCCTTTTATTCCAGCCAATGGCTGGTAATAGGAGGACTCGAGCTAACAACCGTTGTGAAGATCAGTGTGATGACTGTACTAATGAGATGCCCAATCTAATGGGAGCGGGAATCACGAACTTTGTCATGCTTCTCTCTCAACTAACTCAAGTTTTGAATATAAACACAGGTCAATAGGAACGTTCAACCCCCCTTAAGAAAGAACAAGTCTCTATCGAGAGCTTCATGAGACAAAGGCCTCCTACTTTTAGTGGATCGTCTGATCCCACGATTGGTGAACAATGGATCAACTCCATTGAAAAGATCTTCTCCATCCTTCAATGTTCTGAACAAGAGAAGGTTCTCCTGTCGGCTTATCGTATGGAGGGTGAAGCTGATCAATGGTGGAAATTGATCAAAAATACGAAGTCTGAGGAGGAGATCAAGGCGTTGGAATGGAAGGATTTCTAGAAGATGTTTTTCGATAAATATTTTCCACACAACCTCCGGCTTAATATGGAAAGGGACTTCCTTTACCTCAAGAAAAAAGATGAAGAATCTGTTTGAGCATACAAGGAAAACTTCACAAGGCTTGCATGAAATGCTTCCGGCTTTGTCGTTACCCCAGAATGCAAAGTTGACCGCTTCTTTGGTGGGTTGAAGCCTAGCCTACGGAAAGAATTAGCAATTCGTGACTTCGACAGCTATGAAGAAATTATCCGATGTGCCCTCAAGGTCGAAATGGAGATCAGAGAATCACAGTGGTATCATGCGGATAAGAAGTGTAAGTTGGACTTCAATTATGGTGGTTTGATGGATAAATCCAACGGTGCTAAGAAGATCCGGCACCCCACTTGCCAAAAGTGAAGAAAGAAGCACCCTGGAAATTGACTTAAGGGGACGAGGAAATGCTTCAGGTGCAGAAGAGAAGGGCAACTAGCTGTTAACTGTCGGAAATAAAGACCCACGGCTGCGACAGAGGAGAGGAACACTCCGTTCGAACCTCAATGCATTGTTCATTGCTAAAAATTCAAAGAACCAAGGCATCTTTCAAATCAGTTCCCTAATCCAAGGGTTTTTAGAGGCAACCAACAACCTCCAAGGTAGAAAGGAAGATCTTTTTCCATAACTTCTACCGAAGTGAACCTCGACAACGAAGTGGTGACAGATATGCTAGTTATTCATTCAAGAATAGTGAACATACTTTTTGATTCAGGTTCTACGCATTCTTTTATATATCTAAAGTTTAGTAGAACAATCCCAGCACCACCACAAATCATGGAAGTGAAGATGTCGGTGAGTATGGAAAAGGGAGAAATCATTACATCCCATTAATATAAGTCCTCCCCTGTTATAATCTATGGATTTAATTTCCCGGTGAATCTCATAATACTCCCTTTGGTATAATTTGATGCAATTCTTGGCATGGATTGGGTTTCCTTATATAGATCCAACATAAATTTTCATGAAAAGGAAATCACACTCCATATGGAGAATCGACCCCCGATTCTTTACAAGTTTAAGGAGGAAGATGAATCTCCTTTAGCTCCATCATCTCAAGCATGGATATTACTACCCTATGAGAAAACGTATCTAGCTCAGATGATTAAGTCCAAGGAAGAAACCATCCTTGAAGAAATACCTATTGTGAGGGAATTCGCTGAAGTGTTTCCAGAGGAACTGCATGGTCTTCCTCCTAAAAGAGATGTTGAATTCTCAATTGAACTTATACTTGGGGAATTGCCAATATACAAGACTCCATATAGAATGGATAATGTAGAGCTTGAAGAGCTTAAGAAACAACTATAGGAGAATCTGGATAAATGGTTTATACGCCCAAGTGCTTCACCATGGGGTGCACCAGTCCTCTTCATCAAGAAGAAGGATGAGTCAATGTACCTTTGAATCGATTAATGTGAACTTAACAAAATCACGATAAAGAACAAGTATCCTCTTCCACGAATTGATGACTTGTTCGATCAGATGTGTGGAGCAAAATACTTCTCCAAGGTGTACTTGCAGTTGGGATATTATCAAGTAAGGGTGAAGAAGGAAGATATCCCCAAGACTACTTTTTTCACAAGATATGGGCACTATGAATTCATAGTAATGCCTTTCAGACTCACCAATGCTCCAGCAATCTTCATGGACTTATTGAATAGAGTCTTTAGAGATTACCTCGACAAATTTGTGGTAGTCTATATAGATGATATTTTAATATACTCCAAAACCAAGGAGGATCATGAGGAGCATTTAAGAACTATACTAGAGACTTTGTGCAAGGAGAAGCTCTATTCAAAGTACAGAAAGTGTGAGTTCTGGTTAAAGGAGGTCTCATTTTTGGGCCATATCATCACAAGAAATGGGATATCTGTCAATCCCTCCAAAAAGATGCAATTGAGGGATGGCTGAGGCCGACATCGATAACGGATATCCGTAGCTTCTTGGGGTTAGCTGGATATTATTGATGATTTGTGAGGAAATTTTCATGATTGTGCAACCCTCTTACCAAGATGACTCGGAAGGGAGTAAAGTTTTCTTGGAGTGATGAATGCGAATAAAGCTTCAAGGAGTTGAAAAGGAGGCTTATCACTACACACGTGCTCACTTTACCCACAAGTGGGGAACTTTTTGTGGTATTCAGTGATGCTGCAAAGAAGGTCTTAGGCTGTGTACTGATGCAGAATGATAAAGTGATATCTTATGCCTCAAGGCAGCTGAAAATCCATGAGCGAAACTATCCAATGCATGATCTAGAGTTGGCGGTTTTGATCTTTGCCTTGAAAATCTGGCAGCATTATCTCTATGGAGAGAAATGTGAGATATATACTAACCACAAGAGTCTTAAATATATATTCACACAGAAAGAGATTAATATGCGCCAGAGAATATGGATAGAGCTCATCAAGGATTATGACTGTTCAATACATTACCACCCTAGGAAAGAAAACAAGGTGGAAGATTCCCTAAGTAGAAAGGACCCAACAATTCTATCAATGATGAGAATTGAGAAGGATCCAATCCTCTTAGACTTGATGAAGAGGGACATAGGAATCATAAATAAGGGAACATAATCAATCCTTTCACAAATGATTGCTCAACCATCTATTTTGTAAAGGTTAAATGATGCTCAAAAGGATGATGTGGGAATTCAGGAAAAAGTGGAAGCTATCAAAAAAGGGAAATCCTCAGAGTTTAATGTTAATGAAGAAGGAATTGTGCGATTTGGGAAAAGACTATGTGTTCCATTGAGTCCGGATCTGAAGAAGGAACTTTTGGATGATGTACATAGTTCAAATTTATCTATTCACCCAGTGAGCACAAAGATGTATCGAGATCTCCGAGAAAACTTTTAGTGGGATAATATGAAGAAGGAGATTGTTGAATATACATCAAAGTGCCTGATGTGCCAGCAAGTGAAGTCAGAGAGGCAGAAGTATAAGTTGATGATGCAAACATTGCTCATACCATAATGTAAATGGGATAACATCATCATGGACTTTGTCACCAGACTTCTGAGGACATCTAAAGGCAGCAATGTGATCTGGATTATGGTGGATCATCTTACAAAGACTACACACTTCATTGCTATTCAGGATTATTTATCATTGGATCAACTTGCAAGGATATATATCAGGGATGTGGTAAGGTTTCATGGAGTTCCACTATCTATTGTGTCTGGCCGAGATCCAAGATTCACCTCTATGTTTTAGAAGAGTCTTCAACATGCTCTAAATACTGAACTGATCTTCAGTACGGCCTATCATCCTCAAACTGATGGCCAATCCGAGTGGACTGTCCAAACACTTGAGGACATGTTGAGAGCATGCTCAATTTACTTTAAAGGAGGATGGGATAAACATCTTCCTCTGGTTGAGTTCTCTTATAATAATAGTTTCCAATCAATCATCCAAATGGCACCATAGGAAACCCTTTATGGGAAAAGGTGCAGAATACAGGCGTGTTGGGATGAGGTCGGTGAACGTAAGCTTCTTGGACCGGAAATGGTCAAATAAATGGTGGGGAAGGTGAAAACCATTCAACAGCATATCAAGGCAGCCCAGAGTCGATAGAAGAGTTATGCAGATAATCATCGACGAGAACTTGAGTTTAAAGTTAGAGACATGGTGTTTCTACGCATATCTCCGTGGAAGAAGGTCGTGAGGTTTGGAAAGAAAGGGTAGTTAAGTCTAAGGTACATCGGCTCCTTTGAGATTCTTGATTTTGTCGGGGATGTGGCCTATCGACTAGCACTTCCACCTACCATGGCCAAAGTACATGATGTCTTTCATGTATCCCTATTAAGGAAGTACATATTGGACCCTTCACATGTACTCTCTTCTGAGGTGGTGCAATTGGAAGATGATCTTTCTTATGAGAAGCAACCAGTGAAGATCTTAGATCGTAGAAAAAAAGTTCTACAAAATAAGACAATGCCCCTCGTCAAGGTGTTGTGGTGAAACCACAAGTTTGAAGATGCGACTTGGGAATCGGAGGAAATGATGAAGCTGAGTTACCCACATATGTTTTAGTGTGGGAAAAGGAAAATTTCGAGCGTCAAATTTCTTATTGGAGGAATATTATAACGACCCAAAGTTTCATTAATGGAAATCCCTCTTGATCTAATTAAATGTCTCTTTAAGTTTATATAAAATGTCTACTTATTTGGTTTTATGTTAAGAGTTTTGACCGTTGCTAGTATAGTCGTTGAACAGTGATCACATGATTAGTATAAATATATGGCTTTAACAAATCCAATTTACTCAGACAAAAGAAGCGATGGCCTCATACAGTATAATTGCTCCATACGAAGCCCATTTGTCGGAGCTCGGAAAAGAGGTGGCATCCTTGGGCTTCGCTCTTGACCAATCCCAAGCTGAGCTTCATCATGTCAAGCTCGAACAGGACCGTCTATGGGAAAAGTGGAAGTTGATAGAGATTACCAATCGAGCGATGTTATCTGAGTCACCCCAAGAGTCTGTCACCATCTCACACCTTACCCTTAGGTCTTATGTGGCTGTTTTAAGGGTTTATGTAACAAATCTCTAGTACTATGTTCATATATATTATTTTTGTATATAATAATGAATATACCTCCTTGTCATTTTTTTTGATACATTGTAAAAAAAAATTAAAGTACAAATAGTGTTTTTAGTTATTATTTAATTAAGAATTGTATTTTATTAAATTAAGGGATTTTTGAATTAAATTATATTTTAATAAAATATTATTATTATTATTAAATTAATTTTTATTAAATATAAATTATCTAATAATTTTATGAATGCAATTATAATTTTTATTAAGGTTTGAAAGCCATTTTTGTCAAAACCCATGAATTTTCAATAAATGTCGGTTTTTATTTTAAAAGTGAAAATTAACATATTTATAAAATTATTTAGATAAAATAAATTTTATTTCAGGAATTAGGATGTTGAAATTATCCAACGGTGAATTTTTCATAATTTTCTGAGACAGTCAATTTTGTGGGTAAAAATTAAATACCGTTTAAATATATAATGTGTTTTATGACATCATAATGACCCAATAGTGATGTAATAAAATACTATAATCTTTATGTTCGGCCAATATATTTTTTACCATTAAAATAATTTGATTTTGGGTTTGTTTTAGTTACTTTTCAAAGCATTAATGGACCCCTCAAGACTTATTAAACACCTTGTCTTTTTAAATTGTTTTCCATGGGAGTGTGAATCACCTCCACATAAGCAACCCTACTATTTTAAGAAGTTCAAACTTTTCCCTTATAAAATATTGTTTTTTTCTTCCCTTTTCCAAAAACCATGGGATGGTTTTTGGTTTGGATTAATTTAATATAAGGGGTCCCAAACCTAAATAATAAAGAATTCCCTCACCTTTCCTATATAAACCCACCCAATCTCCCACTTCCTCCTCCCTCAAAGACTTTTGAGTTCATCCAACCTCTTCCCTACTCTCTCTAGAATCCTCCTAAGGTTCCCCAAGCTCTCAAGAAGCCTCTCACAAGCCTCTCTCTAGCCTTTGGAAGCACACTTCCAAGTAAGGGTTTTTTCTTCCTTTCTCATTTTTGTCTAATTTTCTTTATGTTTTTTTTCCATTTTAATTTCAATTATGAATGTTGGGGTATGGTTTCACACCTCTCTCATACTGCCCTATTTATGATTGAATGATTGTATACCCCTTTCTCTCTCATTAAATTCCTCCCATGTACACCCATTACTATGCCGAAATTCCGAAAGGAACTTCTCTCTCCTCATTTACATTCAAGCAATACTTTTGTATCATGAATCAAAATTCCATTAAAAATTTTGGGAAATGTATTTATATTACCTCATTACTGTCCATTACATGTAAATTTGATGAGGAACTCATTTCTCTCTCATCAACCGTTTTTATGAATTCTTATGTCACACCGTTACGCTGCCGAAATTGCACTGATTTTCTAAACCATTTCCATTGTGTAGTGAATACCATACCCATTTCTCCATCAAGGGTATTCACCTTTATGCACATTTACTTATTGATTATAAAGTTTCATGTATGAATTTCACATTCCTTTATCTTGGAATAAATGATTATGTTTTATGAATTAATGTTTTATGATCCATGTGGCACACATATTCATGAAATGAAATGTTTAATAAGGGTGCACCCTTATAGCACTCTAATGCATTGGGTAAAGTATAGTATCATGATACGTCATGTTCAATGAGTTTGGACTCATGCTAATTCAAGTGCAACGAGGGTTTACTCATGCTTTATGTGCAATGAGGGTTTACTCATGCTCCATGTGCAATGAGCCTTGGATCATGCTAATTCCATGTTAAGTGTTGTTGCCACATTTCCATGTTTTGATTATCTTGCTTTATCATAACCTTATGTTCATGTTTATATTATGCTCTATTGATATTCCTAATGTCTAACATGTATTGTACTCCTCATGTTATTCCATGTGTAATCCCTTACTGGGCTTTATAGGTCACCCTTTTCTTATGCATGTCCTCAGGTTATCCCATGCAATGCTAAGTACGAGGGAACGTAGTGGTCATGTAAAGGAAGTTTTCAATAAAGATGTTTTATTTTATGTTTTAAGTTTTTATGTAATGATCCTAAGCCCCAAAGACACTAAACCTCTCGATATACTTGTTGTATCAAGTGAATTTGTATGTAATAAATCATGTTTAAGTTTGTAATAAAAGCAGGGTTGTCATAGGTACTTATATGTGTTGTTGAAATCAAAAATAAATACTAAAAGAATGTTTTTCCTTTGATATCCTATTATAGCTTGATGCCTTAAGTTTCCCATAGCTATAACTTGTCAATAAATGAATTGGTTAATTCATTATGGAATAAGAACCAGTTTTGTAATAAAAATAGTGTCTTTATCGAGGTTCTAAGTTGCTTGTTTTCTTGATAAAGTCGAGTGCCTTGTTTTGGATCCATGAGAGCTTGTTTTCATGAGAAAGACGAATGCCTTGTTTTGAGGGACTTTTTTACATGTCGATTGCTTTTTTGTTTTTACTTCTTTTTTTATGTGCTTTGGATATGAGCCTTATCTTATGATCTTGATACAATTGATCCTGGGATGGATTTTATAGGGTGGGGAGGCCCGAATGTGATGTGATCTTGGTGTGGCTAAACTTGGGATGGTTGATGTGATATGTGGGAAAGGAGTCCTGGAAGATATGGTAGAAGGTGATGCATATGATGTATAGATGCATTGATATATGCATATAGGTGTTAGGTATGACACCAGAGGTGATAGATTATGTTAAATGTGGGTTTACTCATTGGATAGATACTGAGGGATGATATACTCTCTTGAATCTGCTTAATGGAAGATGGATGATTTTCTTGTTTATATTTATTCTTTTCCTCGCTGTTTGAGGTAGCTGGAGGTTCTTGGTTGTATGTTTCCTCTTGGTGGTAGCATAGGATGTTTTTCCTATGGTACCTGGATATGAAATGATGCAATAAATGAATATTAATTCATAACCCACAGGGTAGGTTGATGATGGATTGAAAATTCATAAAAGATGTTAATATTGATAAACTATGGACATGGTTTGGATTATGCCTAGGGGGAATGTAATTTACTATGATGTTTAATGTGATGTAATGAAATGCAATGTAATGTAATGTGGAATAATATTAATATTTAATTAATAGATAATGAATTAATTAATGGAAGGAAATAATAAATTAAATAATGAATTAATGTATCCATTTTATATGATTTTGTGGTCATAGGATATCTATTCTTAGTAGTGGAATCCAAGAGTCCGAGCGATGTTAGCTACAGTAATGTCTAAGACTAGGCTATTCCCATAGTGTGGTTTTGAGCTATATATATCATGTATACTATGTGATTTCATACACTTACCCACACATTTATGTTAGGGAAACGAACACCTAGTGGACTCTGGTAGGGTGTTTTCCCTAACATCCTGGTGGGAGGATGGATGGCTAACTACCCCCTCTGACCTTGCTATGTTCTCTTGGTAGTTACTTGCACTAGTATGCATGATGGTTAGTTTCCCATATATGTGTGTAGAGGGACATGATGTCTTGTTGTTATTTAACACACATGTATTACAAGATATAGTATCCAAATGATTATTATAGGTATGATGTGTATAGGTTGTGATGGATTGAGGTACTTATTATATGGGTTGTAATGGCTTGAGGTACAATACTCAATGTTTGATATACATCATACAGACTGTGGTGTATTATGAAAACTACTTGGTTACTATATGGATATATGATGGGATGGTGTGGTTATGTGATTCCCAAGGTTTATATTTTTACACCTCCCCAAAGTGTCTTTAAGATAGATTACTTTTAGATAGAGTTGGCTTGGGATGTGCAACGTTGTAGAAGAGCAAAAAACCAATGGGGAAGCGGGATAAGGGTACCCATGATGATTTATTACTATATTATATGCTACCTTTTATGAAATAATTCGTCAGAGATATCCATGGAGAGTTTGGGAACATAGTGTACCTATTTAGTTGACAAGTTAGTTTCTATGTTGTTCACTATTCTTTAGCATGATTTCTTTATCTTTTTCATTAGAGGATTCAGGGATAATCCTAATGAGTATACTATTATGATCACCCTAGATATATATAAATTTTATTTCAGGTCAACTAAATTAGGTCAGTTATTATTCTAGATATTACTATCTATGGGTTTGGTAGGAGTTGTTTGGGCTTTGTGGTCACATTAATTTTTACCTTTTTGGTACTTATAGTTTTCCATTCAGTGGTTTAGTACTATATTAAATTGCATGTTTGAACTTGGAATTTGTGTTTGTGAGTGTGTGTGTGTCTGATTAGGTGTTTTTTGGTTTATCCTTCTTATTTCTCTTTACCGTACATTCTTGTAGAGGTTAATTCTTTCCATATGCATGTTTATTATACCCACAGTTATAGTCACCAAACTAGGGCCTACTAGAGGTGTGAATCAAGTATTCACCATATCTCTTCCCTCATTGTAGTATATTTTTGGGGAGGGGGTTTGAAAAAATGGGTTTCATAAATATTTCATTATTTCATCACAGCATAACCCATTGAATGAAATGAGTTTCAAAAACATTGTGTCGTCATATTCATAAACCATATTGATAAATAATAAGGATAGTTTCCTTAGATCCTATCCCCAATAAAGAATAAGTGAAATCAAGGTTTTTATCTTTTATTAATAGAAACAAAACTAAACTATCATTCAAACATTCTTATGGAAAATTACCATTCCATTTTGAAATCAAATATTCAAAAAAATTACGCAATTATAAAGGAAAAAAATAGTCTTCTAAAAAACCCATTTAAACTTATAAACGAATATTCAAAGACAAAATTAGTCAATATTGTGGTAAAATACATTCATTCCATATAAGTTAAAAAACATTCCTTCCATACTTTTGTCGTATAATCCACAAAGTACCTAATCTGGAAAATGAAAAAAAAAATCCTTTCCAAACATTTTATAAAAAAAAGTCAAACATGTGTAAAATTGAATTTAAAAAATCAAAATAAAATAATAAGAAAACTTATTTAAAACATTTTTAAAAAACTTGTATATGGGAGAAAAATGTTTTTTTTACTGAAGAGAGAAATGGAGTCAATTTTCCTTAAAAACACATAAGCCCTTACCGTTTTTGTAACGTTTGAATCCTAACCACCATGAAATAAATCACTGCAAATAAAACATTGAATTATATAGAGATAAATATATTCATGATACAACATATCAATTGGTCAGTATATACACCTTACAAAAGCAATAAGCAGTGAATATTGCATATGTATCAGAGAAGTAAAAGTGAGACAAGAAAACTTTAGGTCCAACTTCTTTCATATGCATTGGAATATATTGAATAATAAATATAGATTTATTATGAATCCATTAAATAACCATAATAATATATATCATACAATATATTATTTCATTATAACCTTTTATAACCTTTTTATTAACAATTATTTATTAAAATCACTTTTCTAGGTGATATCTGCTTCGTTTCCTGGTATGTTTTTTTTTGTATTTTTGGACCTTATATTTTGATCATGGTTCCATAATATATAAAATTTTAATAATCAAATATAAATAATATATATCCATTATATACATGTTTATAGTCATTCATAAAATTATATATAGAAAAATGAACTATGTCGTTCATGGAGATAGTAGGTTATATATACGTATTAACATCGTTTCCATTTTTCAAAAAATAGAACTAAAGAAACATAAATAATAAATCACCTTTCCAAAACCATTATTTTATTATGTATATCATAAATATATTTATTAAATAAATTATTATTTATATCCAAGTAAAACAAAAATGAAAAATGAATCACATCACTTAGTGGAGGTGGTAGTCCATACATACTCATGATCAACAATATCATTTTCCAATAGTTTCAAAGGTAAGTAAGTAGATATGATATCATAATTATAGAATTAAAATTATTTCAAAAATATAATATATAATCATTAAACCCATCATAACACCCATATATAAAATATGGTGATGAAAATTTAATTGTATCACTACGTGGAGACGGTGATTTGTACATACGCACGTGTGATACCTTCACACATAAAAGATGTGGCATGCCCAACGACAAAATCCATATCTCAGAAGAATCATGATATTATGATCTGAAAGCTAATATGGATAGTTTTTAAGATAGATCTAGTGAATAAGGTAGTTTTATAGAAATTGGGTTCCCTAGACCCGACTTGAACAATACTTTTCAATTACCATATCATATATGTAGTGAGTTATACATGGTGTATTCTTATTATAATAGTATTGATATTTGCTATTTATATGGTAATTTCCTTAGATTACATATCATATCAAATTTTAATATAATCTCTCTAGCTATAATGAGAACCTAGAGATACCATGATAGTAATCTTATACTTATTTTTTATGGTCCAGAAACATAATGTTGATATAACATAGATTGTGTATAACTATCAAGTATTGGGGGATCATAACCATTGATAATTTTTCTCATGAATTTCTCACTTGGTGATCTCAAGCAGATGAGACCATGAGGACTTACCCACCAATTAGAACACCACATGTTTTAGGTGTCATTAGTAGTTCATATCTACAAACAAGAGTAATGGTCTCCTAAATTAAGATTGTTATCATTGTATAATATTTTATTACACACTTTGATGAAATATGAAAAACATGACACTTATTTCATGGAGAGGTATATTTCTTTGGGTATTCCATTGGTGGTATTTCATTAATTAAATAACCAATATATAATTTTTACTTATGAAAGGAAGTTATATCATAGAACCAATTGATTAGGGGGTATTAGCTTTACTAAATTAATATCTATGGTAGAAGAAGATAATTCTATCCAATAAGTTAAAAATAATAATAAATAAAAAATTGGATGATGACATAAAGTTTGATTCCTATTTTATGTGATATCATGCGATAAAGAGATAATATTACATGACATGTGTTGGTAGGAGGTTTTTGTTTCTATGATTATTCCTTATCTCCTTGGGGGCCTTGATGGGTTACTAGACTCTGATCTAGGTCTATGAATAGTATTCACTACTATCAAGATAAGAAACTGGAGGGTCACACACTTAGCATATCCAAAATGTATAACATGTTCTACTAAATAGTAGTATAGGACATTATGGGCCCCACAATGGGGTCTGGGAGATATTTGAGTATAAACGATCTCCAAGGAATAAAATAAATTCATTATTATTCTAGTATTAAATAATTTAAATTGAATTTATTTATTTAATGTATTTACAAGTATTTAAGTGAATGCGTGTAAAAATATTTAATGAATGAATATTATTTTAATGTTTAATATTTATTTAATATTTATAAAAATATCTAGTCGAGTTAATGACTCTCTTTTATCTAGTAATGTATTTATTATATTACAAGTAAGTGATAAAAAATATAAATTATTTTCATCACAATTTTAGTTTGTCTAACATGTAATTTATGTCTTATTGAGTGGGAATTATGTACGCATGGTTTGGGAGCCTTTTTGGGAGTTTAATCTCCACTATATAAGAAAGAGGGATATATTATTTGAGTTAATATCCATCTACTCAAATATGATAGATCCTATCTCCTCCCTCCTATATCCAATGAAGATAAGTTCAAGTTCCAAGAAATCAATCCAAGATCTACATCATGAATTTAAGGAACAGTGTAGTAGTGATCATCGGTATGTTGAAAGCTTTATCAAATCTCTGCACTAGTGTCTAGATATCAATGATCACTATTCCCATATACATTCAAATCATGTGTGGTTTATCAAGAGTAATATTACGATGTTTCTATAGATCAATGGTTTCTAGTGGTGAGTGGTTTTCAAATGCTCCTTCAAATAAAATGATGTAACAATTTGATTTATTTTTGTGATTGATTACTTCATGCAAGATCCTTAGATTTCATACTAAGATACACACCACTAGAGATGACATAGTTATGTTGATGTAGTGTTAAAATTTTTAAATCACTGACCCATTTTCTTTCCTTGTACACCCCAGTACCTTCAAAACCAAGTATTTAAATGAATACCAAAACCATATACGATAATAATAAAAATAAAATCCCTATTGAAAATGAAATAATAATTCCAAACTCCAAACATATTACCAATGACCCATCCTTCACAAGTCTTCACCAAAAAACCTTGAATACCCCCCATAAAATCCAATAAATCAATTCTACCAATCACCAAAAACTCTAGTCAAACATCATCTTCATGTGTACTAGGTTTCACATGTTGGGGGTGAGTATAAAGTGTAATTAGGATTCCCCCAATGTTTTAACATTCACTAAATCCATCTAAAAACCATGTATCTTATATAAGTTTTAGGAAAACATGAATAAACATTTATAATTTATATAATCAAATCACACATATAAATTATAAATAATATAATAATCCTTTGATATTAATACCAATCAAACATTCCATACAATCACTATTACCATAAAATCATCTCACTAAAGTATTCATTCCTCTAACTTGACTTAAATCTAGGACCATACCATAACCATTGGGTTTACCCTTACCCAATAAACACACTTTTATTTTTTTAAACTACTGCACAAAAGTGTGACTAAAAATCCATCCCCATTTTACCCATTAATCCATGTATGTTTAAGCGAGATCCTTCGGTGTCCCTAGAAATGGTGAGGTTCACTAAGGGGTGAATTAGTAAACAAAAGTCCATTTAATTCCTTTTATGATTTATTATGAAATCAGCCTCATTCATTTTTTCAATTGATTTATTTCACTACTTAAATCACACAAACCAAGGGAACAAACAAACCAAAGACACTCGATATACAAGGTTCATTATTCAAAGATAGTAGTTAATCCTGAGTATGAGAAAGACAGGCATATAACCATGTAGTCCAATAGAATCACTATCATAGATATAAATTATCAAGGAATATCCTTTACTATTGATATAATAATATAACATTTCTATCACCTAGAAAGTATCTTGAAAAATTTTCAATGATATCTTATATTTGGATAAGTTAGGGATTATCATTATCCTTTTGTGATCATTTCCCAAAAATGTTATTTTGCTCTCACAGTTTTCCACTATATATATTAGCTATGAATTCTTCTTCCACCCCACTTGATATATATATATATATGATGATTTCACACAAACTAGCGTATTATTTCTCTTATTCTTATTTGACTTGCGTTGTTGTAATTATTCTCTTCCACTTATATCTTCTACCTATTTAAACTACAATGCACACACTCTTCTTCCATACCACACTATCTTTTTTTTTCAATACAGAAAACAATGCTTCACATTAAACATGCATGCATGACCCTATTAATTTTTTTCTTTCAAACTATCATAACTATTAATATTTGAATTTGAATTTCAAATTCAAATTAAATAATAAACAACTTACTTTAACTAAATCCATATTCTATCCTCAATTTATCTTTTTTTTATGTTTGGACCTTTTAGTTATTCATGACATGAATATGAAGGTTACAACATGAAAAATTATTTTTATAAACTTCTCTTTCTTTCATGGAAAAATAATATTTCTTCATCATATGTTCTTTTATTATATTTATCTAATTATTCTATTCATATCATCATTATGTTAACAATGACAAAACATTATTTCACCACAGGGTTTTCCCCATTCACCATTTCAGATAATAATCTTTCACTCATGCCATATCCTATTAAAAAGAGGGGAACTCCACATTTCCTTTCTATTCTATGTTTTTAAATGTTACATGACATAATTGGACATGTCCAACCAATATTTATTCTCATGGAAGTCTACATGAACACTTCATGAAAATTATCTTTACGATGTAGCCATAATTATTTTTTAAAATCATCCTAAATCTCATCCATGATATTTAATCTAAAAATGAAAGGTTTCAGAATTTTTGGATTTATTTTCAAATTTTTCCTTAATATTATGAAACAATTATTCTGAAAAACACCTTTTAATTTCTATAAATTATTCTATTAACTTATATAAATTTCATGTTTTTTAAAAATAAGATATAATATAGATTTGATAAAAATTATGCACAATAACATTATAAAAATCACACTTTATCAAATATATTATGTATCATGTAATATTTGTAAAATCTTATATATCAACCCTATGTTTGAGGACTTTGTCAATTTTGTAATAAGAGAAAAAAAATTAACATATCAACCAATATATTACATATCACATAATTTTTATAAAATGTAACATACCAACCATGTGTTTAAGGACATTGTCAATTTTCCTCTCATAGAAAAAAATTACATATCAACTAATGTATTAGGTATCTTGTATTATTTATAAAATATTATATAATAAAACTATGTATATGGACTTTGTTAATTTAGTTTTTACCAATATATATATATATATATATTAACCAATAAATTAATTATATTAGGGAAACTAATCCTTTTCCACATTTTTTGGTTCTGAATATTGTTATGCATCCATGTATAAAACTCCCAAGGAAATTTCAAAATTTCTAATCCTAATCAAATATGTTATGTATTTCATATAAAAACCTTATTCATTTGATAAATAGGTATATTTACCCTTATCAATTCAGGTTAAAAACCTTAAACATGTATTAGGATCTTTCCTTTATCATTTTTAGGCCTTTTTCATAAAAACCTTCCGGATTCAATACTTTTTCATAATTAAGGTGTAATTTTTATCAACTCCAAAAATCATCTATAATACATCCAAACATATCCAAATCTCTTCAAAACTCTTCCAAACTCCCAAAAAAAACTTTAAATCACATAACAAAATTTATTTAAGGTGAGTTTGAATATGATTTATGTGTTAATAAAAAAAATAAAAAAATAACTACATCAACTTCTTATTTAATTATTTTTCTCTAGAAAATACCACTTGTTAGAGGATTATTCTTCAAACTCATATCCTATTACCATTTTTATTTATGGACCCAACAATCTCCTAAAATATATCTTGGTCACAAATATATACCATTTGGTTTTTTATAACTAAGGAACATAAATCATTCTCAAACTCATGAAACTTAGTATTCAATCATTTTATAATAATTATAAAACTTCTTTAAGGAAATAAATATATAAAACAAGAGAAATGATTATTAATAATAGAATATCCATAATATTTACTTACATTCATTTCATCATATCCCTTGAAAACACTTAATACTAAAGTATAATGCACTCTAAATTATCAACCACTTCTCCATACAATTCATCGAATATGTGAATAACAAGTTTATATATTAATTTTCCACCAAATATATTAAAATGGTTCACAAATCACAATTAAACACACACATGATGACTTTACAACTTTCCATTTTAAAAAAATCTCTCAAAATAAATGATCCCCCTAAATAAGAGATCACTCACCTATTAGGTTAAACATATAGCTTTGGATTATATTAATATTAATGTCCACCCCATTTATTCATATATTAAGAAATAAACATAAGAAGATATTTATGTATTCTTTCTTCACATTTAACAATAATAATCTAAAGAGAAAGCGACATAGGGGGTGAATTCTCTATACATTATCCTTTGATTAAAGAAGGATGAGAATTATTCTTCATCCTCCATGTCTTTCTATTTAACATTACTTTGGACTGAAAACCACTTTGATCAACTAATTTATTCTTTAACTCCCATTTAAAATTGGTAGAACACATCTTCTTCTTTACTTCAATAGCATGACATAGTAAAGTTTTTTTCTTCATGATGGTATTCACATCCTCATTTTCAGAATGATGATATTATTGTCCTGGAATGGTATCACCTTCATATAATTTCTTTATATATTCTCTTCTTCTTGCTATCGAATACATATCCTTTTTATTAAGTAGACTTGTTTTTTCACCCATTTTAGAGTAAAAAGTATATATTTTATTCAAAATGTATTACTTATTATCATACAAGGAATATTCTTCTTCATATCTTTACAAACATTAAATAAGTTTCATTAAGAATGTTTTCCTCTCATCATGACACAACCATCTTTTAATTTATTATGAAAGCGTTAATTCATATAAAATAAAATTTCATGGTCTTTATTATAGATATGAGACACAATTATTTAATTGTGTTTCAACACATCAATAAATAATATGTTCTTTAATTTCAACTTCTCTTATCAAATGATTTTTAAACCAATTCATCTAATTTTGAGTAACCATCCATTATTAATGATCATAATTGGTATGTTTCACTTGTTAACATATTTTAAGATCATCAAATATTATATCACATGTGACGAGGATCCATTATTTAAAATACATGGATGATTCATTTGTGATTTGTTTGTGTGAAACTATTAAACCCTCTAGAAGATGATTTTTTATTTATCATCATTAATTATTATAAAACCCATTATGTTGATGAGTGTTGGAGAATTGGTGAAAATGATCACTAGATTCATGTAAAATTTTCTATGGTGGGTGTGAAAGTATTGAGAAATGTTATCATTAGTTTTATATAAAGCTTTTTATTATTAGTATTGATCATGTGAAATGATGGTTAAAATTGAGATGAGTTTAAGGGGTTATTATATGTGATGTTTTTTGGTGAGCCTATATTCATATTAATAGATAAGTACTAAATTTGGAATTACTATCTACACCATTTGATATATGTTTAAGGTTTTTGTTTAATGAAGAACATGAAAAATCAATTTTTTTTAGAAGAAGAATCTAGCTAAAGTAAAAAAATTATATATCAATAAATATTTAGATGATGATGGGAGTAGAATAAAGCATTATATAGAAATGGATTCGATTATTGATAATAAACTTGATCAGTAACTTATTATATTATTTTCCATTAAAGTAATAAAAATTCATAATCCATGGCTTATAGATAATTGATACTCTTCACATGTGATTGTAGAGCAAAACAACCTAAAAATTTGGAGAAATATAAATACTAGGATCATAATTTTGGTAATTATAGCTCTTTAAAAGTGAAAAGTGTTGGAACTAAAAACCTGAGAAGAACCAGATAAATCATAGTAATGACTTATTTATTGATAGAGGAAATAACAACCTACTGAGTGTATCACAATTTTATGATAATAATAATAATTTTATGTTCAAAAAATATATGTTTTGAAAAGAGGAAAGGATATGGAGTTTCTATTTTAAATGGATTAATAACTTATTGATACTTGTTTCAAGTTGGATAATCCAAATCAAACTATTACCATAGTTTTCAAGATAAAAATTGTTAGTGGTACAAAAGGATGGGCCAGCATGGAAAAAAGAAAATAAGTAAGTTCATCAAAGAGTAAAAAAATTACTATCTTAAAGGATGAAAAAATAAAATTTTAAAGTCTTTCAAGAAATGAAAATTGATTATAAATATACATATAGGAGTACATATTAAAATAGAGAAACCTTTAGAACTAATACTCTCTAGATATATGTTTACTGATAATGACACATCAAGAATATTATGGTTACAAGCTATCAAAACTACTTAAATTATTCAAAATATATGTTTCTTATGGTCAAAATCGGACATTTCACCCTATGAAATTAAGTTTATGTTTAATCAAATTTTAAAACATTGTTAGAGTGTTTTTTTATTTCACACTTTATCAAAATGAAGGGAAGAACTAGAAGAAAATTGGATGAGAAATTATATGGAGGAATATTTCTTGGTTACACACCAAATATAAGTTCTGACATATGTTAAAAATTAAAATAAAATTTATCATTGTGATGATGTAATAGTATTTTAATATAAATAATATATGAGTAATTCAATTTTAATAAAAATTTAGGTTGACGTTGTTGATGTTGGATCAACATAAGTAAAATAATAAATTGAATAGATTCAGGATGTTAATATAGATTCTACATATACCAATTATGATTAAGGAAAATATAATATTATCGGTTTATGTTCATGATATAGGAGGTATATAGATATTAAAAATATATTTTGTGACCAAAAAATGGGTTTTTTGGCCCAAAGAAGAGTTGTGGGAACCATTAACACTAGCTTGCTTTCAAGATAAAACCTAAACTGTTGAGGAAAATTTTGAACACAATGAATTGACTGAAGCTATTAATAAAATTTTTGATCATATAAAGATAAATTATACATGGTAACTTGTTTCAATACCTATATATAAAAATATCACTAGAACAAATGGGTGTTCAATAATAAGATAAATGAGTATGGAAGTGTTCCCAAAAACAAATCTAGACTTCTATGTAAGTGATATTCATAATTAGAGGGTATTGATTTTTCTAAGACATTTACTATAGTTTATAGTAATGAATGTATCATGATATTTCTCTCAATTTCTATTCAAATAAATTTCAAAATATTTTATATTGGTGTAAATATGATATTTCATAATGGTGAAATCAATTAGATTGTTCATAAAGAATGACCAAAGATATTTCTATTTTATTGTTATAGAAAGAAAGTTTGTAAATTGAAGATAATGATTTATGGATTAAAGAAATATCATAGATCTTTATATATAAAATTGGATGACCACTTAAAAATAATGAACTTCTAAAAGGTAAAAGTATACAAAAAAATTTACGTAAAGAATAAAAAAATTATATGACTTATTATGATTGTTTTTGTTGATGATATAATATTTTATAGTGATGAAGAAAGATTTTTAAATATTTTTAGTAGAAATAAAGATGAAAATTTAGATTTCTATTCTTATATAAAGGTAATTCTTCTTATGTTGATAAATAACCTAACACACTGGTCATGTTTTCATCTCTCAATAAAATTAATCCAAATAAATTTTGAAAATGTTTGGAATGTTGGAAGAAGGAGTATTAACTCGTATAAATGTAGGAACAAATATGAGTAAAGTTGATGAAGGAAAATCAATAAATAAAAAGGAATTTAGATATTTTATAGGATTTATTTTTTTACTTTACAACATATAGACTAGACATGGTGTTATATATCACACTTTTTGACATATTTAAGTATAATTTGAACGAATTTGACTTAATTTTTTACAAGAGAATTCTCAAATATATTAGTAATACTTATAACCATTTTTTTTATAAAATATTGAAGAGGAGATGAATTTAAATGGGTTTTAGATGTTGATTATTAAGAATATTTGGATAAAAAAATCTACTTCAGGTGGAGTATTTTTTTTCTGAAAATTTCATTATATGGTACTCAAAAAAACACACTTTAGTCACTTTGAGTATAACTATGGAATAATAGGTCTTTAAGATTCTTAACTTTTATGAAGGTATGTAATTGATTAAATTTTGGTTAAAATTTATGTGTTTTGGATAATGAAATGGTTCTCAAGTGTATGAGTAGTTCCAAGGGTGTCCTATGGGGTTTGGGACATTAAAGAAGGGAAAATGGTCCAAACAGTGTGAAGTGCACAGTTGGTACATAGTTAGATAAAACTGTCTACATTGCCCAAGAAACTGTGTGACTTGGAGGAACTTTCAGGTAGAGGATAGTGTGTGGTTATAGAATGGATTTTCCAACTGTTTGGGTTCCACCAAGAAACCATGCATCTTTTCCCCTCTTAGATAAAGGGAGTCTCAGGGTTAGCACTCAATTTTTAAACCGTGCAACCAAACCTTACGGCCTTTAAAAATTTGTATTTTACAATTTTTCCCTCCCAATATTATTTCCTTCTTCCCCAAATTTTTACCCCATTTGGCCTCCTATATCATGGGTGATGAACCAAAACCTCCAAGACTTCCAAGGGATGATTCACCTTCAATTATAAGGTATTTAGAGTGTCGTTTGATGCAAATCAAAGATCCAGGTGATTCTAATCTTCCTCTTTGATCTATTTTCTATATTAGGGATTATAGAATCACTATTATTCTTCTAAATCCCTAAAACCCTCACTTTTATATAATATTCTATGTTAGGGCCTTATAGGGTGTTTGAGTTCACATCAAGGGATGTGTTTGGGCAAGAAATTATCTTCAACCATGAGGTAGGTAGTCTTTAAGCTTTTGTCTATTATCATGATGTTTTATATGTCCATGTGTTTGTTCCAATGTGTTTCATTATTTCATTCCATTTTTATTGTCTACAAAAAGTGATTCAAACCTTATATTGGGGTGTGAGACCCTTCATGGACTCTTTTAGGTTCGTTAATATTGTGATACCGAAACTAGGGTTGCCAATGGGATCTACTGAACCATTGAAAGTGTGAAATAAATTTTTTAAGATTAAAGTAAGGGAAATATGAGAGGTATTGGGTTGTAAATTGTATTTGGGTGTGTTTCTTGGTCAAAGAGTAAATTTTTTTGATTATTTTTTTGATTTTTTTGAAGTTCCCATGGTGATTTTAAAAAAGTTTTAAATATTTGTTTTGGGGTTTTAACCTGACCATTATTTCTAATAGAGAAATTGGTTTTTGAAAATGGGTAATGTTTTTAAAAGAGGTGTTGAACTCAATTGATAAATATTTGGATTTATTAATTAATGTTAAATAATTAATTAAAATGGGGGTGTTCCCCCGTCCTTGTGAAAATGTTTAAGATTGTTTACAATGGTTGAAAATGGAAATTAAGTATTGGGGCATGTTTTAGTTTTCAAAGGGCAAGGCCTGTGTTTTAAAGGGTTACTTCAAGGTCATTTAAAATGATTATTTTGAATTTTTTTTGTATACCAGGATGTGGTTTAAGGGTTTTTTGGCATGGTATTAAAATGGTATAATTGGGTTAAAGTGAGGATGTGTCAAATGACTTATGAAATACATCAAAGTTCCTAGGAAGGATAGTATATATGAAATGGTGAATATGGTAAATTGGTATTGGAAACTGAATTGATAAATATGTTAAATTTTCTTTCATAAGAGAATTGATGAATAAGTTAAATGGGATAATAATGGATTTTGGAATGCTCTTAATGGGTTAGGGAATGATAATGAGAATTTGGGATAAATGGGTCATGTAATGTAACTAGTAACGGTGTTAATGGGTTATGGAATGATATAAATTTCCATGCTGATTGTAATGGATCATGATTGTAATGTGTAATTCCAAATACGTCTTATGATGTGGTACAAGTGGTGGATGAATAAATATGCATGTGCACATGGATTTGTAGTGTGGGGTATTGACTGAGGTTTTATACCCATGGGTCAAGTTTGACTAAGGATCTAAACTCCACCCCACAATGCATGGTTTAGGGAAGGGGAAAAATCTATATTCCCCTAATGACTACATTCTACCAGGACTGAGGCTTCTAGGTGAGGAGTATTTATTAATGTGATGTGTTCATACCTAGTGAAATAGGTACTTGACTATTCCCATATGCGTGATAATTGACCAGATTAAGCCGTGGTGTAAATTGTGTGAATGCCTAACCCATAGAACATGATATGAAGATGAATTTAGTAATGATGATTTCATAATTGTTGAAATGGAAATAATGATGAAAATGGATTAAGTTAATATTGTACCTAATGGGAATGTGATGAGTTGTTATGTGTTAAACCCCTTGTGGTTAAAAGTGTGTGAATTTCCTTGTGCCTAGGATTAAACTTATTGTGTGAAATAAATTAGTTTTTTTGACTGATTAAACATAGAGGAATTGATAGATAAATTAATTCTATATAATTAATTAAATTATTTATTTATTTCCTTGTTTACTTGTTGAACTTGATTCACTTTTTTATCTGAATACATAATTTTACAAACTAGTCATTTCTTTAGATATTGTTGGCAGTGGCCTACTAAGTTTTACTCGCACCCTGCTTGGCCCACCATAACACTTGGGTACCCGAGTAGATGCTACTTGTTTTCAGGTATAGGTTCAGGTCATAAACCTAATATGTGGTCCATGCATGGGCTATTTGGTTATAGAATGGGATTTTAGGACTCTTTTGGGACTCGGGTCTGAGATTGGGTTATGTTTGGTGGTTTAGGTTTTAGACATTATTTGTATGACTTCCTGAAATATATAATATTCATCATATTGTGTAGCATTTGCTACTTGTTTACTTGTTAGAATTGTGACATGATGTATATTTTATTGGTTTCCACTAGGTATTCTATCTGTTGATATTATTTCTATTGCAGATTACTCTGAAAAGTATGTATAGTATCCATAATTTTCATCCATAGACCTGCACTTCTAGTTGGTAGCCTCTAGTGTATGGGGATGCATGCTTGAGGTCATATAATGACCCAACTCAGGGAAACAGATAGTGGACACTGGGTCGGGGATGTTACCAAGTGGTATCAGATAAATTCTTTTGTCTTACTATTTGGGGAATGCTAGATAGGAGACTAGGAATCTTTTTGAGGACTGGTAATCAGCTTGTGAATGGGTGCCTTCACCCTATGTATTAGAGAAAATCCAAGTTCTAGGGGTGGGAATTGATGTCCAGTTTTGTGATTCTACATTTGACTGTTATTTCCTCCTTGAGTGATACACTTGAATGTGATGTTATTATTTTATGATGGTTATTTCTAGGCCAATTTTGGAAAGAGAGTGTGTATGAGTTCATACATAATTATAGGAACATGGGGTTTGTAGGTTATCTATATTTTTTATGAATGATAGTACATTGGGGGTTCATATGTCGATAGTGTACCTTTCTTATGGTAAATTTTTTCTATTGGTTTTTCTTTGAGAAGTTTGATGAAGAAAATGTTTTGAAAATTGAATTTGAATAAATATTTGGTTTTAGAAATTTTGGTTAATATAAATGTTTCTGAAAGTGTAAATCATTGGGTTTTTTGAAAATATAATGTTTTTAAATGTGATCCCTTTGGTTTTAATTGGTAAGGTTGATTAAAAAGGGAGATGACAGGGGATGGAACTGGTATGGGTAATGGAATGTGTATCCCTAGTGTTGTGATTAGACCTTGTGTGTGGGTGGTTTGGGTAGTGAGAGTACCCTGGTTTTAGACATTAGTTTTGGGTCATGAGATTATGTTGGGTTCTATAATGTAGAAAAAGGGGATGTTCTTTTTGTTCCTATAGTAGGGCGGTGACATTGGGTTGTGAGTTGTCACTTGATAATGTGGATATGGTAACCCTTATGGGTTGTGATCAAGAAAGTTTTGTTTTGGACACTAGGGTGGGTGTTTGAATTATGGTACTGATGTATGTGTGTAGAAATTTTTGGTGTGATACCAAGAGTAAATGACTGTTTTGGTTTTTAGATGCAATATGTTCTGGAGTGGGGCATGAGTGCCATTATGAGCAACAAGACGATTGAGGTTTGATGTTTGTGGTCTAAGGAGTGAGATCCAATGAACTTTTATTGATGTGACTCTAGTTTAGGGAGTTGTAATTGTTCAATATTCAATGATTACATGTGATAATGGTTGGCTAGGTTATTATTATCCTTGTGTTTTCATGAAACAATCAGACAATTTGGACCTTGGTAGGGGTATGCAGAGTGTATTTCCTAGTGCGGGCAAGATTGGATGGTTAAGTAGGAATGTTAATGGTTCTATAAATTCTAATCGAGTGGCCTTTATGAGATGAAAGTTTTGGGATATCGAGGTATGACTCATGAAATGTTGGCCCAGTGTTGAAATTTTTTTAAGATGCGAAGAAAAAGTGATTGCTTTGGATGTGGAATCAGTGCAAAGTTGGTTTTTTCAAGTTTGGTAGAAGTGAATGGTTATGATTTAGTTTTAATATCAAAAGGTATCATAGTGATTATTGTTTGTGGTGTTTTAGGCTTTGAAGGATTAAAGGTCATGATGATCCTTTCCCTATGGCCTCGATGATGTTCAATGTGGGAATTGATGTTGATATTTGGAAAACAAGACAGGGGTGACCAAGGCATGGATTGACTCTTTAGTATGGAAGTGATGAGAGGTGGTGGTTATGTAGCTGGGTATTCTTGTACAAAGTTTGATTGGATGGTCTATTAAATGAGTGTAATTCCCTGACCCCGGTTATCCAAAGCCGGTGAATTATTTTAATACATTGTCATAATTACAAGGAATCAAGTCCTGAAGGACCGATCATTTTAGCGGTCTTGGAAAATATATTAAATAAAAGAACTTAACCTTAGAATTTATAACATAAAATACAGCATAGATAATCCTTTGAGAACAATATTATTCCCCAATCTTAACCCTGCATATAAATCATAATACACTTCTTGGAATCCTGGTTAAATAAAACATTATAAATGGGTGAGCTTAGTAAGGGTAAATAATTTAGCAGAAGCTATAAAATTTTAAGGAAAGATGTATAATAAAAACATCAGCCTTTTAAATATAAACTTTAAAATAATATGAAAAAAATAAATAAATAATTACCATATAAACATGCACATGTATATTCTACAAGTCGAATAATAATATGTAATAACTAATTTCATAACGAGGGAATGCATAATGTCAGACATAATAACTACTACGTCAAGGACTTGTTCCAAGACAATTCACAAATATTTTGTCAAGGCCTTGTGCTGAGACACTATTTTTTCTCATGAGACCTACCGATGCATCTAGGGGCTATAGCGGGCCCCACCTGTCACTTACTAAGTCTAATGCATTCCTCATATGAAAAGGGTGAAGCATAACATAAACATTCGTATTAAAACTAGCATACGAAATGTTAATACTTTAACCATAAACCATGAATGGTATAAAAGTAGCACATCCATAGTGAAACATATCATAACTTATTCAATAAAATATAAAATATTGTATTATAATAAATCAACCATAATCTATAATAATATCCAATAAATGATGTTGACATAGTTGAAATTAATAAGTAAAAATCTTTGAGAGAAATATCCCTTTTTCATGAAATCATTTAAAAGTCACACAATTTATAAAGGAATTCATTTAAAAGAGTTTTTTGAATTAGAGTGTCCCATACCACTTTTAAACTTTTCAAATAATTAATATTTTAAAACAATTATGTATATATGAATATATCCCTAAAATCATTTTGAAAACATGGACATAAAATTAAATGGATTTTGAAAAATAAATCATTAAGACATTTAAAATGATGATCTAGTTAAAGTACATAAAACCATAAAATATTAATTTGGAAAACATTTTTATGAGACATTTGAATGGATGATAAATCTTCCCCAGTATAAACTTACACATAAACAATCTCATATAATAATGAGATTAAGGAATTAACCCTTACCTTAGGTCTAATACTCTCTTTATGACTCTGAAACTCCTGTATAATTTTTATAAACATATTATTAAATTATATCATAATCATAATAATATTTATTTTATCATATATTTTTATTTTATGACTTTATATTGTCCATTTATTAAAAATTCCAAGTTAATGCGACATTTCGGATAATATCGCTTTGTTTATCGTACGTGTTTTGACTTGTTATTCTTGATTATATTAATTAGACCATGATTTACTTTCTTAAAGAATGTATAATATGAATTATATATCATATATATTCATAATATAAGTATATATAATAGATATATATATAAAATGGAATTCACCTTTCATGGAGACGGTAGGTCGTACGTACCCATGAACGCTTTTTCTGTTTTCTTATCATTTTGAATAGATGTAATTGAATGAAATATATGTACATATACATACACACACACACACATATATATATATATATATCATTCCATTATACTTATTATGTCATATATTTCATAATTATGAATAATATATTTTTTATAATCAGTCTTGGATGGTTAAAGTGAAGAATGAATCTCATCGCATTGTGGAGACGGTAGGCTGTACATACACACGAGTGACACTATCATTACTTGAATGATTAAATGGAATAGAATTTGATGGAATATTAATTGTAAAGAATCATTATAATTTTTTATTTATTATTTAAATCCATTATATTCATCTTTATATCCATATAAATAAATTGTACATGAATAACAATTTACATCACGATGTGGAAATAGTAAGCCATACGTACGCACACATGGTGATATTGTTTTTCATATTATGGTTAAAAATAGGAATATGGTTGTCCTATAATATTTAAAAACATATCATCATATATTATATTCTGGATTTATTATTTTAGTATGGAAAAAACATTGTAAGAGGAAGTAGAAGAATAAATGAACTTTGAAAGAAGGGATAAAACGATTACCTCTTCTTCAGGTGTCTCATTTTGATTTTCAAAAAATGACTCTTTAAGTCAAATTTATGGAATACCTTTTTCCTATAATAATAATTTATGGAAGTTGGGAGGTCATTTGGGTAGGTTTTGGCCAAAAAAATGGATTTGGATGTGTGAATTAAAGACAAAGAGAGGTGCCCTTTTATAAGAGAGGTGATGGGAACTTTATGAAAATCTTGAAATAATAATTTATTATAAAATTATTTTCAGATTCTATTAGATCAAATTTAATTTAATTCGATTATAATATGATTATGGCACTAAATCTTCTAAACCAATAGGTTTTATACATGTTTAGGTTATAAAATTAACCTTATCTTTTAAATTTAACCCTTTGTAAAATAAGTTAATTCTTGTCATGTCCTCTTGTATTTTTATACCACATGGTTAATATCATTACAATAAAATGAAAAGGGAACCTAAAGTGGTTAATTTATTAAATTTTTATCACCATCCAATTTTTTTGGCCGAACTTTAGATTTTTTTGGATTTTTATATCATTTAATAAAATAGTATTTGTTTTAAAAACTCATTTATGTCAACTTTGACACTATTTAGTAATATATTTTTTAAAAGTCATAAAAAATTGATTCCTTATAAAAAAAGATATTAAATCATCCCTAATATTTAAATTTCATCCAAAAAATTCATGTATGGCCTAAAAATGTTAAAATTAAATTTATTTTAATATTAATAAATTCATTTATTTGAATCTTTCATTAATGAGGTAATCACTGCATTATAATCGTGTCATAAATAAATATATTTATCTAATATCTATAAATTTTAAATAAAATACCATGATGTAGGAAATATTTGTAGCTTTCTAGTGACTATTTATAGACACAGATATTTATTTTATATAACCCTATATTAAAATCGATTTAGTAAAAGATATATGTTTATGTTATAATTATATTTACTTTATATTAATTTTTATAACATGTCATTATCACACCCAAGTGGTCCTAAAATGCCAAATATTCTCCTAAAGGATGATCATGGTTGAATATATCTCACCCAATAGGATTAGGGCACATGTTAGGGTAGTTTTATATTTTTATAATATTATTTTTTTTACCTTTATTTACCTGATTTACCCTTTAACCATAGTAAATAAAAATAATTTCAGAAGTTACTATTCATAATGTCAAAAAATAAAACATATCTTTTTACAAAATTTGGACCTTATGATTCCAAATATGGAATCCATTTTTTCAAATTCAAAACACATAATTTTCAGTAATTAATTTAAAATTAATTCTCGTTGCCAAAACCAAAAGGCATGTTTTTAAGAAATAAAAACTATCAAAATATTGACGCGTGTTTATGTACAATTTAAATTTAAAATTACATCCAATGACCTAAATTATATTAAATGATAAAAATAAAATCTAATTATACTTTTAAACCAATCAAATGTATAATTTAACACTATAAATTATTTTGATTAAAAAGATTATTTTCAATTAAAATTTAGTATTTTTCATTATTTATCAAAATGTGAAAGTTATCAGAAATTTACAAGAAATTTATCCAAACTAAATTTTTATATCCCTATTCTAAAGAAGAATTTAATTTCATTAAAATTAACATATAAAAGGTTCAAATATTGGATTTTAAAAGGGTTCTCCATTAAAAGGTAGACAAAACTTTATTTTTTGAAAAATACTACTTTTACATGAAAAATTGAATTTTTCCCCATATGATGTAAAAGAAACGAAAAAATATGAATTTTAAAATTATATGAGATATATAAAATTCCAAATGTTGTTAATACTATTCATAACTGCTTTTTAAATGACTAGTTTGATAGGCCATGGTGCATTTAAACTCGATGTTGTGTACATCACACGCTATTGAATTATTTAAAAAGAAAGCATAATATGGAAGCTTGGGGTGTTACAGTATCCACTCCTTCAAAAAATTGTGACCTATTAATTTAATATCAGGATCGAAAACTATGGGTTTGACATTTCAAAATATCTGGGCTGAAATCCTACATCAAAAACTGGATTAATGAGACCTCTATTTTAAAATAAAGAAATGTGGGTATGAAGGTTACCAGAAATAACACATATTAGGATTATATGTAAGAAAACATGGTTATGGAAGAGAAAAAAACCATCAAGTTTTGATGGAGAGTGATAGAGAATATTATTATGAGAAATTGAACAACCATAAATCTATAAATCTACAATGATCTAAGGGACCATTTAATTCATTTCAAAAGAAGGTACTAGGAAAACATTTTTGGTTTTATGATATTTTTCCTAGTATTATAGAATTAATTTAATTCATAGACTAAGAACACAAGGAATCATATATAGAGTTTCATCCTCTACCACAAACTCATCTCTCTCTTCAAAAGATAAAACTCAAAAATATTCTATTTATCTCAATCATATAAGGTTTCAAATATAAACCTTTATCATTTAAATGAATAAAACTATTTTATAATCACCAGGGGATTCCTGTAGGCCAATGGTAGGTGATAGAGCCTTGTCGCACTTTAGTTGTCAGTTCAATTCCCCCAACTTTGTCCGATGTGACGGATTATCGCCTGACATACAGGTTGTCCTTTTTCTAAAACTATAGTATTATAACATTCCAAAAATAATCCTATGAAATGTTTTAACCGTAAATAATACTATACAAAGTTAAACATAATCCATTCCAACCATTAGAGTTATCCAAAATACTTTTTTCCAAACTCTCTCTAAAAGGTCTCTAAATTTCCAATATCTATTATAATATCATATTCCCAAAACAACGTAAAGTTACTCTTATATACTGGAAATATGATTACCTTCATCATATTACAAACTTAATTAAAATAAAAATTATTATAGTACCATCCTTATATATATATATATCACATTCTTCTTATAACCAAAATATAATTATTGAATCCAAAAACATAAATACACTAATTATTACACTTTGATTGTAGTAACAACATAATCTTGACCTTGATCCATTTTATTTTTCTAAGCTATATTTTCTTGAATCTTTGGAAAATCATTTGTATAATGCTCTATTTATTTTCAATTATAGCATTGAACGTTGACAGCCTCTTTATTCCCCTTACAATCAAGAGTTTGGTGGCCTTTTTCTCCTCATTTGTAAAAAACTCTCATTCCTTTTAGGTAAATAGTAGGGTGTTTATTCCAAAAATTATCACATAAGGGAAAATACTTCTTTCCCATTTTCCCTTTATTTGTATCTTGATCCACCATTATATTCTTCTCTTTCTTTACTTTAATGTCATAAGACTTAGAGAATTACTTTTCTTTCTTAATAGAATACAAGACTATATCTTCATATAATGAGAAAGATTGTGAGACCAAAGCCTGTCGGAGGAATGATTTTAACCCATCAAAGAATCGATCAATCTTACATATTGGGTAACATATGTATTCTGTAGTGTGACTTTCTAACATTGTGAAGTTAGCCACATACTTTTCAAAATTCTCATCCTCCTTTTTCCTCAAGGCCAAAAATTATCTTTCCATATCAACTCGTTGTTCACAAGGACTATATTTCTCTAGAAAAATATCTTTAAACTCCCTATATTTTATATTTTCACTTCTTAATCCTCCTTTGTGTTTTGAATTAATGACCACCATTGATCCACATCTCCTAAGAGATTATAAACAATGATGACAACCTTTTCCCTTACTTTACTTCCCAAGGAAAGAAATATTTTCTCTGAGAAACTTATCCACTACTCAGCTACAAAAGGATTTGTAGTCCCATTGAATTTTGGAGGTTTTTGTATCATGAAGTGGTATAACATTGATCCTCCACATTTTGGATCAGGATACTCCATACAAGTAAGGTAATTATTCATAACCTGTGTCAGTTGTCCCAGTATGGTTATAAGTTATTCAGTATCAGTTGTGTTACAAACTCCACTATCATTATCTTTAATAGGAGGTAAATACCTACATAGATTGTGTAAATTGATATGATTTCCATTTCTTCCACCAGGAACCATTTATCAACAATTTTATACAATATATTAGGTTATTAATCATAATGAACAATTTTAAACTAGTAAAATACAAAACATAAATTGTAAATTTTATGCATCTATAATATATAATCATAAATATGGTTCCTTTGAGGACATATTTACTCATAAATACTTCATAATTGTCTATAAAGAAAATATGAATTATACCAAGAATATTCACTGGGAGTTTCAAACTAGGTGTGTAGTAAGACCCGATGTTGTGTACCAGATTACCCCAAGTCAAGCCCGGAACACCTTGTCGAAGTTTTCACCCCATGGTACATGTGTTCCAAAACTAAATCCACATGTATTATCTAGATAGAGATTTACTTCTTGGAATATCCACATAATCCCTACTTTACCAAAATTCTAGGGGGGTGTTCTATACTTATCCTCAAAGTATATTTAGGGTTATGATCCCTAATCTAAGTTTTCTAAATCTATTTCCAAGGTTGTTTCTAAACTTCTTCTGAAAACAACTGTAACACCTCGACCCTAGTTACCCAGAGCCAGTGTATTATTTTTATACATTAGCATGATTACAAGGAATCAAGTTTCGAAGGACTGATCAATTTAGCAGTTTTGGAAAATAGATTACATATAAGAATGTAACATTACAATTTCTAACATAAAATACAGTATAGATAATACATTGATAACAACATTATTACCCTATCTTAACCCTGAATATAAATCATAATATACTTCTTGGCATCCTAGGAAAATAAAACCTAATAAAGGGGTGAGCTCAAATGATCAGTAAGGGTAAATAATTCAGGGGAAGATATAAAATTTTAAGGCAAGATGTATAATAAAAACATCTGCCTTTTAAACTTAAACTTGAACATAACTTGGAAAAAATAAATCAAAGATCACTATATAAACATGCACATAGATATTCTACTAGTTGAATAATCACATGTAATAACTAATTTCACAAGGGAATGCATAATGTCAGACATAATAACTATTATGTCAAGGCCTTGTGCCAAGAAAAAACACAAATATTATGTCAAGGCCTTGTGCCAAGACGCTAGTTTGTCTCATGAGCCCTATCAATGCATCTAGGGGCTATAGAGGACCCCACCTTTCACTTACTAATTCCAATGTATTCCTCAAATGAAAAGGTTTAAACCTAACATAAACATTCATATTAAAACTAGCATACAAAATGTTAATACTTTAACCATAAACCGTGAATGGTATAAAAATAGCACATCCATAGTCCAACATATCATAACTCATTCAATAAAATATGGAATAATGTATTATAATAAATCAACCTCAATTAATAATAATATCCAATAAAGGATGTTGACATAGTTGAAATTAATCAGTAAAAATCTTTGAGATAAATATCCCTTTTCCATGAAATAATTTAAAAGTCACACAATTTATAATGGAAGTCATTTAAAAGAGATTTTGGAATCATAGTGTCCCATAACACTTTGAAACTTTTTAAAGTAATTAACATTTTAAAACAATTATTTTTATATGAATAAATCCTTAAAATAATTTGGAAAACAAGGAAATTAATTAAATAGATTGAGAAAAATAAATCTTTAAAACATTTAAAATGATGATCTAGTTAAAGATTAAATTCCATAAAACCTTAAAATATTCATTTTGAAAAAAATTATGATACATGGACATGGATGATAAATATATCATAGTATATACTTACACATAAACAATCTCGGATAATAATGAGATTGCGGAATTAATCCTTACCTTAGGTCTGATACTCTTTGTACCACTCTGAACCTCCTGTATAATGTTTTTAAACATATTATTAACTTATATGAGAATAATATTATTATTTATGATATCATATATGATTCTTTATGACTTTATATTATCCATTTATTAACAATTCCAAGTTTATGCAACATTTCGGTTAATATCGCTTTGTTTATCGTATGTGTTTTGACTTGTTATTCTTGATCATATTACTTAGATCATGATTTACATACTTTAAGAATGTATAATATGATTTATATATCATATATATTCAAAATATAAATATATATAATAGATATATATATAAAATAAAATTCATCATTCATGGAGATGGTAGGTCATACGTACGCATGAATGTTGTTTCTGTTTTCTTATCGTGTTAAATAGAAGTAATTGAATGACATATATGTACACACACACACAGAGAGAGAGAGATATATATATATATCATTAAATTATATGTATTATGTAATATATTTCATAATTATGAATAATATTTTTTTTATCTTTCTTGGATGGTTAAAGTGGAGAATGAATCTCATCGTGTTGTGGAGACGGTAGGTCGTACGTACGTACGAGCGATGATATAGTTCCTTTAATGATTAAATTGTTTATAATTAGATGGAAAATGAATTTTACAGAATCCATATCATGTTATATTTATTATTTCCATCCATTATATTCATCTTTATACCCATATAAATAATGTTTACATGAAAAACAATTTACACCACGACGTAGAGATGGTAAGTCGTATGTACGCACACATGGTGGTATTTTTTTCATAGTATGGGTAAAAGGAGAAATATGGTTGTCATATAATATTTAAAAAATATCAGAATATAGTAGATTCTGGATTTATTATTTTATTATGATAACAACTTAGTAAGAGTAAGTATAATAAGAAATGAACTTCGGAAGAAGGGATAAAACGATTACCTCTTCTTTGGGTGTCTCCTTTTGATTTTCACAAAAGGACTCCTTAATTAAGATTTATGCAAAAAAATTACCTATAATATTAAGTGATAGAATTTTTTATTATATTTGGGCAGGGGTTAGGTGAGAAAAAGGGCTTTTGATATATAAATTAAAGATAAAGGGAGGTTCCCTTTTATAAGAGAGGTGAGGGGCACTTTAGGAAAAGTTTGAAATTTTGATTTATTATAAAATTATTTTTGTATTCTAATGGCTTAAAATTTATTTATTTATATGATAATATGATTATGGCTCTAAATACTCTCAACCAAAAAGTTTTAGACATGTTTAGGTCATAAAATTAACCTTATCTTTTAGATTTAACCCTTCGTAAAATAAGTTAACTCTTACCATGTCCTCCTGCATTTTTATACTACATAGTTAATATCATTATATAAAATTCCAAGAGAACCTAAAGTGGTTAATTTATGAAATTTTTATCAGTATAAAAATTGTTTGTCTGAACTTTATATTTTTAGGATTTTTATATCATTTAATAAAATATTTTTTAAAAAACTCATTTATTCCAATTTTGACACTATTTAGTAATTGATTTTTGTTAAAGTCATAAAAATTTTATTCCTTAAAAACAAAGGTATTAAATCATCCCTAATATTTCAATTTCTTCCATAAAATTCTTGGATGGCATAAAAATGTTCAAATTACATTTATTTTAATATTTATAAATTCATTTATTTGAATCTTTCATTAATGAGGTAATCGATGCATCATAATTGTTTCATAAATAAATATATTTATCCAATTTCTAAAAATTATAAATAAAATACCATGATGTAGGAAATATTTTTATCCTTATAATTACTATTTAGAAACATGGAGATCAATTATATAACTCTATATTAAAATCTATTTAGTAAAGGATATATGTTTATGTTATAATTATTTTGTACGTTAAATTAATTTTTATAACATGTCATTATCATACCCAAGTGGTCACCAAATGCTAAACTTTTAGCCTAAGGATACTCATGGTCGAATATATCTCATACAATAGGATTATTACACATGTTAGGGTAGTTTTATATTATTATAATATTATTTTTTTTACCCTTATTTACCATATTTACCCTTTAACCATGGTAAATAAAAATAATTACTGATGTTACTATTCATAATGTCAAAAAATAGAAGGTAACTATTTAAAAAATTTATACCTTATGATTCCAAATATTGAATACTTTTTTTCAAATTCAAAATACAAAAGTTGTATTAATTAATTTAAAATTAATTCATGTTGTCAAAACCAAAAGGCGGGTTTTTAAGAAGTAAAAACTATCAAAATATTGACATGTGTTATATACAATTTAAATTTGAAATTACTTATAATGACCTAAATTATATTAAATGATAAAAATATAATCTAATTACAATTTAAAACCACCCAAATGTATAATTTAACACTATAAATTATTTCAATTAAAAAGTTATTTTCAATTAAAATTTAGTATTTTTCACTATTCATCAAAATTTGAAAGTTATCATTAAAGTACCGAAAATTTATCCAAACAAAATTTTTATGTCCCAATTATAAAGAAGAATTTAATTTCATTAAATTTAATATATAAAAGTGTAAAATATTATATTTAAAAAGGGTTCTCCATTAAAAAGTGGAAAAACTGTATTTTTTTTAGAAATTCTTCTTTTATCTAAAAAATAGAATTTGTCCTTATATTATGTCTAATAAACACAAAAGATGAATGTTAAAATTATATGGGATATATAAAATTCAAAATGTGGTTAATACTATTCATAACCACTTTTTAAACAGCTAGTTTGATAGGTCGTGATGCACTTGAAATCGGTGTTACGTACATCACACATTATTGAATTATTTAAAAAGGAAGTGTATCATAGAATTTTGGGGTGTTACATTATCCCCTACTTTAATAAATTGCATCCCCATAGTTTAATCTCATGATTGAAAACTAAGGGATTGAGATTTCAAAATATCTTGGTTGAAATCTCACATTGAAAAATGGATTAACTAAGCCTCTATTTTAAAATAAAGAAAGGTGGGTATGAAGGTTACCAAAAATAACACATACTAGTATTTTATGTAAGAAAACATGGATATGGAAGAGAAAAAAAACATAAAGTTCTGATGGAGAGTGATAGAGAATATTATTCGGAAAATGTTAACAACCAGAAAGCTATAAATATGAAATAATCTAAGGGACCATTTGATTCATCACAAAAGAAAATACTAGGAAAATATATTTTTTATGATCCTTTTACTAGTGTTATAGAATTAAATTAATTCATAGACTAAGAACATAAGGAAGAATATGTACAGTTTTATCCTCTGCCACAAACTCATCTTTCTATTCAATTTATAAAACTCAAAAATATTATATTTATCTCAATCATATAAGGTTCAAAATATAAACATTTACCATTTAGATGAAGAAAACTATTTTATAATAACCAGGGACTTCTTGTAGGCCAGCGGTAGGAGATAAAGCCTTGTCTCACTTTGATTGTGGGTTTGATTCTCGTAGCTTTTTCCGACGTGATGGGTTATCACCTGACTTGCAGGTTGTCCTTTTTCTAAAACTATAGTATTATAACATTCCAAAAATTATCCTAAGAAATTTTTAACCTAAAACAATAATATCCAAATTTAAACTTAATCCATTCCAACCTTTAGATTTATCCAAAATACTTCTGTCCAAACTCTCTCTACAAGGTCTCTAAATTTCCAAAATCTATTGTAACATCAATTTTCAAAAATAAAGTAAATTTACTCTTATATACTGTAAATATGATTACCTTCATCATATTAAAACCTTAATGAAAACAAAAATTACTGCAATACCATCTTTATATATATATATATATATCACATTCTTCTTATAACCAAAATATAATTATTAAATCCAAAAACACAAATACATTAATTATTACACTACTACTATAGTAAAATCATAAGCTTTCCCTTGATCCATTTTATTTTTCTAAGATATAATATCTTGAAACTTTAGAAAATCACTTTCATAATGTCTTATTTCTTTGCAATTGTATCATTGAACATTGATAGCCTCTTTCTTCCCCTTGGAATCACGAGCTTGGTGGCCTTTTTCTCCGCATATGTAACAAACTCCCATTCTTTTTAGGCAAATACCAGGGTGTTTATTCCCACAATTATCACATATGGTAAAATCTTTAATTCCCTTTTCCCTTTATCTATATCTTTCTCCACCATTCTTTTCTTCACTTAATTTACTTTAATGTCATAATACTTAGAGAATTCCTTTTCTGTCGTAATAGAATATGAGAATATATCTTCGTATAATGAGAAAGATTGTGAGACCAAAGCCTATCAGAGGAATGGTTTTAACCGATCAAAGAATCGATCAATCTAGAATCTTGGTTTATGTATGTATTTTATAGCATGACTTTCTAACTTTGTGAAGTTAGCCTCATAATTTACAACATTCTCATCCTCCTTTTGCCTCAGGCTTAGAAATTGTCTTTCTATATCAGCTCGTTGTTCATGAGGAAAGTATTTCTCTTCAAAAAGTTTCTTTAAACTCCCTTCATTCCATATTTCCCAATTCTTCATCCTCTTTTGTGTTTTGAATTAATGACCACCATTGATCTGCATCTCCTGAGAGACGATAAACTGTCATGACAACCTTTTCCCTTTCATTACTTCCTAAAGCAAGAAATATTTTCTCTAAGGAACTTATCCACTTCTCAGCTACAAAATTATTAGTAGACCCATTGAATTTTGGAGGTTGTTGTCTCATGAAGTGATCTAACATTGATCCTCCATGTTGTGGATCAGGATTCTCCATATAGGTAAGGTTATTATTCATAACAAGTGTCAGTTGTCCCAGTATGGTTATAAACTGTTCAGTTCCTATTATGTCACCAGCTTCACTGTCATTATCTTTGATAAGAGGTAAATCCCTAAATTGATTATGTGCATTGATACTATTTTCATTTCTTCCACTAGACATCATTTCTAAACAATATCATACACTAGATTAGGTTATGAATTATAATGCATAATTCCAAACTAGTAAAATACTTAACATAAATTGAAAATTTTATACATCTCTAATCCATAATCATAAATATGGTTCTTTTTAGGATATATTTACTTATAAAATCTTCATAATGGTTTGTATAGAAAATATGATTTATCCTAAGCATATCCCTTTGGAGTTTCAAACCAGGTGTGCAGTAAGGCCCCTTGTTGTGTACCAGGTTACCACAAGTCAAGCCCAGAACACCTTGTCCAATTTTTCACCCCATGGTACATTTGTTCCATAACTATATCAATATGTACTTTCTAGAAAGGAATTTTACTTCTTGGAATATCCACATAATCCCTACTTTACCAAAATTCTAGGGGGTTCTTCTATACATATCCTAAAAGTTTATATTAGGGTTATTATCCCTGATCTAAGTTCTCTAAATCTATTTCCAAAGTTGTTTCTAAACTTCCTATGAAACCAACTGTAATGCCCTGGCCCCATTTACCCAGTACCGGTGCATTATTTTAATACATTGTCATGATTACAATGAATCAAGTATCAAGGGACTTATCAGTTTAGTAGTCTTGGAAATTAGATTACATACAAGAACGTAACATTATAATTTCTAACATAAAATACAGCATAGATAATCTTTTGATAATTCTTTTATTCCCCTATATTAACCCTTTATATCTATCATAATACACTTATTGGCAACCTGGGAAAATAAAACATAAGAAAGGGGTGAGGTCAAATGCTCAGTAAGGGTAAATAATTCAAATAAATCTATAAACTTTTAAGGCAGGATGTATAATAAAAAATCAGCCTTTTAAACATAAACATGAACATAATATGGAAAAAAATAAATCAAACATTACCATATAAACATGAACATAGATATTATACCATTCGAACAATCACATGTTATAACTAATTACATAACGAGGGAATGCATAATGCTAGACATAATATCTACTACGTCGTGGCCTTGTGCCAAGACAATTCAAAAATATTCTGTTAAGGCCTTGTGCCAAGACACCAGTTTGTCTCATTAGACCTACCGATGCATCGAGTGAATATAGTGGGCCCCACCAATCACATACTAAGTCCAATGCATTACTCATATAAAAAAGGTGAAACATAACCTAAACATTCATATTAAAACTAACATACCAAATGTTAATACTTTAATCATAAACCATGAATGGTATAAAAATAGCACATCCATTGTCAAACATGTCATAAATCATTTAATAAAATATAGAATATTGTATTATAATAAATCAACCCCAATCAAGAATAATATCCAGTAAAGGATGTTGGCATAGTTGAAATTAATCAGTAAAAATATTTGATAGAAATATCCCTTTTTCAGGAAATAATTTAAAAGTCGCATAATTTATAAATGAAGTCATTTAAAAGAGATTTTTGAATCCGTGTGTCCCATACCAATTTGAAACTTTTGAAAGGAGTTAACATTTTAAAACAATTATGTCCATGTGAATAAATCATTAATATCATTTTGAAAACATGGACATTAATTAAATATATTTATAAAAATAAATATTTAAAATATTTAAAATGATGATCTAGTAAAAGATTACCTTCTATAAAACCATAAAATATTCCTTTTGAAAAAAAAAATCAGAGACATGTACATGGATGATAAATCTATCCCAGTATATACTTACACATAAACAATCTTAGATAATAATGAGATAGAGCAATTAACTATAACCTTAGGAATGATACTCTCTGTACGACTCTGAAATTCTTGTATAATGATTTTAAACATATTATTAACTTATTTAATAATCATAATAATATTTATGATATCATATATGATTATTTTATGACTTTATATTATCCATTTATTAACAATTCCAAGTTAATGCAACATTTCGGGTAATATCGCTTTTTTTATCGTACGTGTTTTGATTTGTTATTATTGATCATATTACTTAGATTATGATTTAATTACTTATATAATGTATAATATGATTTATATATCTTTTAAATTAATAATATAAATATATATAATAGATAGATATATAAAATGGAATTCACGGTTCATGAAGATGGTAGGTCGTACGTACGTATGAACGTTGTTTCCATTTTCTTATCATATTAAATGGAAGTAATTGAATGACATATATGTATATGTATATATATATAATTAAATTAGACTTATTATGTCATATATTTCAAAATTATGAATAATATATTTTTTATAATCATTTTTGGATGGTTAATGTAGAGATTGAATCTCATCACGTCGTGGAGACGGTGGGCCGTACGTATGAACGAGCAATGATATCATTACTTTAATGATTAAATTATATGGAATTGAATGTAATATAAATTTTAAAAAATCAATATCATGTTATATTTATTATTTAAATCCATTATATTCATCATTATACACATAGAAATAAAGTCTACATGAAAATCAATTTACACCACGGCGTAGAGACGGTAAGCTGTACGTACGCACACATGATGGTATTGTTTTTCATAGTAAAGGTAAAAAGAGGAATATTTATTTCCCATAATATTTAAAAAAAATCAGAATATATTAGATTATGGAGTAATTATTTTAGTATGGTAACAACTTAGTAAGAGGAAGTAGAGGCAGAAATTAACTTTGAAAGAAGGGATAAAACGATTACCTCTTCTTCGGGTGTCTCCTTTTTATTTACACAAAAGGAATCTTTAAGTTGGATTTATACCAAAATTTTTGCCTCTAAGATGAATTGAGGGAATTTGGGAGGATATTTGGGCAGGGGTTTTCTGAGAAAAAGTCTTTGTAAGTTTGAATTAAATATAAAGGGATGTTTCCTTTTATAAGAGAGGTGAAGGGAACTTTAGGAAAAGCTTGAAGTATTAATTTATTATAAAATTTTTTTAGGATTATAATAGATCCAATTTGATTTATTTCTAGGGAAATATGATTATGGCTCAAAATCCTCTCAACCAATAGGTTTTATACATGTTTAGGTTATAAAATTAACCTTATCTTTTAGATTTAACCCTTTGTAAAATATGTTAACTCTTACCATGTCCTCTTGTATTTTTATACAACATGGTTAATATCATTACTATAAAATTCCAAGATAACCTATAGTTTATCATTTATTAAATTTTTATCACTATACAACTTGTTTGGATGAACTTTATATTTTTAAGATTTTTATATCATTTAATAAAAATTATTTTTTACACTCATTTATGTCAATTTTGACACTATTTAGTAATTGTTTTTGTTAAAGTCATAAAAATTTTATTCCTTCGAAAAAAGGTATTAAATCATACATAATATATAAATGTCATCCATAAAATTTTTTTATGGAATAAAATGTTCAAATTTCATTTATTTAAATATTTATAAATTCAATTATTTGAATCCTTCATTAATGAGGTAATACCTACCTGCAAATCATTTTTTTTTTGGATTTTCAAAAGCCGGTTGATGGGATCTGGTACCCAAACAAACAAGCACAAAACAAAACAGGTTCAGGAAACACACCAATTCAGAATTACATACCATCAAAACCATACTCATCTCCTTATCCCCTACCGGACTCATCATCACCGGTGGTCGTAGCTGTTTCCCATCCTGATGGCCTCCAGTAGTTAACACTGTGCACCTGATTCCTGACCACCTCCAGAACTGTATGATCTGGAGATGTCCTCTCGACCCTACTAACCTTTGCAAAGCCCACAACCGCCTCACTATTCCTCTTGGAGGCGGATTGAGTCTACATCGGCCGCAGAAGGCATGTGTAATCTCTCCTTGGCCGTTGTCTAGGAGTGGAAGACAAAGGTCCTTCAATAGCAGCATGTATCTGCTTCCCGCTTTGAACCACATCACTGAAAGAACGACTGACTGGGCCACTCAAATTCTCTTTCCCTCCCACGGGTAAAACATTTCCTTTGCCAGTATGGTCCCCCAAATGAATATTTATACACATAGAGATCAGTTATATAACCCTATATTAAAATATATTTAGTAAAAGATATATGTATATGTTATAATTATATTTACTTTAAATTAATTTTTATAACATTTCATTATCACACCCAAGTGGTCCTCAAATAAGAAACTTTTAGCATAAGTATGATCACGGTCGAATATAGCTCATCCAATATGATTAGGACATGTGTTTGTGTAGTTTTAAATTATTATAATATTATTTTTGTTACCCTTATTTACCTAATTTACCCTTTAACCATGGTAAATAAAAATAATTACTGAAATTACTATTCATAGTGTCCAAAAATAAAAGGTACCTATTTGAACAATTTGACCCTTATTTATTCCAAATATGGAATCTATTTTTACAAATTCAAAACACAGAAGTTTTAGTAATTAATTTAAAATTAATTCTTGTTGTTAAAATCAAAAAACGGGTTTTTAAGAAGTAAAAACTATCAAAATATTGGCATGTGTTTATGTACAATTTAAATTTAAAATTACTTAAAATAACCTAAATTATATTAAATGATAAAATACAATATAATTATACTTTAAAACCACTCAAATTTATAATTTAACACTGTAAATTATTTTGATTGAAAAATTTGTTTCCAATTAATATTTATTCTTTCACTATTCATCAAAATGTGAAAGTTATCAGAAAAGTACCAAATATTTATTAAAAATAAATTTTTATGTCCCTAATATAAATAATTATTTAATTTATTTAAATTTAATATATAAAATTGTTAAATATTAGATTTAAAAAGGGTTCATCATTAAAATGTGGAAAAACTGCATTTTTTGAAAAATACTTATTTTATCTGAAAAATTGAATTTTCCTTATATTATGTCTAAGAAACCCAAAATATGAATTTTAAAATTATATGGGATGTATAAAATTTAAATTTTGGTTAATACTATTCATAACTGCTTTTTAAATGGATAGTTTGATAAGTCGTGGTGCGCTTGAACTCGGTGTTGCGTACATCGCACGCTATTGAATTATTTAAAAAGTAAGTGTTCCATGGAAGCTTTGGGTGTTAAAATGAGAATTTTGGGAATTCCTTGAGTCCAATGGAGATTATGGATCCTAAGGAATGGTCAGATAAATGAGCAGGTGACGGGCCTATCTTGGGGGATGTGTGATCCGTGTGATCAAGGGTTGAGTTCAATGTGAGGTCATAGGAAGGTGTGAGACAACAAGGGATTAAATGATGTCTAGTTGGGGACACATTCTAGAATGGAATTATGCAATTGGGATGGGTGAACATAATTCTCGGAATAAGCACCTATCGTAATTTTGTGCGATCACAGTAGGAAATGTGGGATATGCACGAGGTAGTTGGGTTGTGGGTCATGAAGTGGTAGTGAATTTTGGATGGAAGTTCCCTTCGGGGTTGTGGTTTTTTAATGTGGATGAGATGTTGGAAAGTAGGAAATCCTGATACATTAGGCATGTTAAGGTCTCTCCATGCTGGGAGCTAACATTGGTGATGGATAGTTTGTGGTGGTGTTCGTCTATAACTACTTGGTGTACCTTTCATTAGTGATTATCATGTCCAATATCTTGACATCATCCTAGGTACACTGAGAAGGATCTATATTTATTCTTAGAAACATGAATGTGTTTTGGTTGGATATGGGACACCTTAGATTTTATGCTCGTGGGGTGGTACATGTAGAGTCTTGTGGTGGGGAGTACACCATCGACCAGTTTTGGGTGAGGTTTTCATAATGGACCAGATGTCAATGAATGTCATGGATACATCTCTCAAAAATCAATAAGGGGTACGAGAAATGTATATTTTGTTGTTTCGTGAAAATATGGATAGCATTTCCAAGATTGAGGTTCATCTTATGATCGAAGCATGAGTTTTAGTTGTTAGAATAGCTTGAGAAAACCAGTTAGAACAATACACCCAAGGTGAGGAGTGGTATTTCAATCATATATGTATGTAGAATACCATTGAGTAGATGTGGTGGCATTGGGATGCCAATGGTAAGTTTTTTAGGGAATGTTTTGGTTCCTTGAGATCCAGGTGGGCCTCAAGTTTATTAGAAGATCGAGTCGAGTGATGGCTTTGGGATCGGGCTGGTTTTAGAAATGATATGAGTGTTTGCATCAGAGGTGCATTGGATAGTGTTGTATAGCCAAAGATGGTTTGTGAAGTAGCAGATATTATGGCGGTGAAGTCTCATCAGGGGTGGGAATGGAATCTAGTAAGTGTGTGCAGATGATGGGACATGCCTTAAGTGAGAAGGCATCATGTCCAAGTAGAGGATGACATTCCAATAGTGAAAGTGGGGCGTCAACTTAGTTAGTCGGCAGGGATGGCCTGACTTGGTTGGGTAAAGGGGAAAAATATGCTGGGATGTAGTCCACCTTTAGTTAATGTTGAGTTGATAACTACACTCCAGTGATTGTAATTAGTTTTCAAGAAGAACCAAGTAGTCTTGGTTGAGATAGGAATGATGGAAGTGTGATCAAACCGGGCAATCTTGACGGAAAGGCTAAATTCCAAGGTTGGGTAGAGTTTTTATTGATGTTTATATGTTGTTACTTGGAAAACACATTGTCTATGATGAAAAAGTTGAGTTGATTTTATTTTTTTCTCCTCATGGGTTATGGTGGAAACATAAGGTGTTTGGTGTAGAGAACCATAGTGAGAAAGGGGTCAGTTGGTGATGTAAGCGGTAGTGTGGGTTGGATGGGCTTCGGTGAGCGTTGTATTTCCATTTCTGACTTAGTAATAAATATGGGCTTGGGTTTTAGCAACATGAGTGTCTTGAGATGAATTTTATACTTGGGTATTTTCTAGATGTTCAGAAATGGGGTGAGGCCTTTTGCCCTCATGTTGCGAACAAATGTAAGTCAGGGAGTGTGTTTGGAATTTGTGTATTCTTTTAGTTATGTTGAGTTTGGGTCACCATTATGTTCTAGAAACTAAGTGTGATGGAACTTAATGTCTTGGGCCATGAGTTGTCAATAGGATCAAACTGAGGGTGTCCTGATTGGATATCATAGGGTAATTTAATTCCTTGTCGGTATTCTTTTTGTGGTGGTTTAGGGATGTTATCGAACCTCTCCCTTGTGTAATGTTGGTAACATTAAGTTCTGATGCATGCATACTTGAGGATAATTTGTTTGTGTTTGTGGATATCGGTGGGAGGAATTATCCCAAGAAATACCATTTCCTAGTTCTAAGTATAATGGAGGCATGGAATTTTCCGAGAGAATGTTTGGTAAATCAAAAGTTGACAGGTGGGACTTGTGGCCTGACCTTGGGTCTTAGAGGTTCAGTAAGGTTGGGAAGTATGGATCGAGGATGAACCATTATATGGTGTAGAGGTTGAAATATCCTGATCTTTTGTGAAGGAACATCCTTGTTTGAATTTTGGTTAGACTTCTATTTTTTGGCTAATGAAATGGTTCTCGGGTGTATGAGGAGTTTCGAGGGTGTCCTAGGAGGTTTGGGACATGAAAGGAGGGAAAATGAGCCAAATAGTTTGAAACACATAGTTAGCGCACAGTTAGATCAAATCATGCACATGTCCAAGGAAACCATTATTATTGGAGGCACTTTTTGGTAGTGTCAAGATCACGGTTATCGGACTCCGGGTATGAGCTCATAAGGGGCTTCGCATCGATAGGTTTTCCCCCATTCTGCCTTCCTCTCCACCATCGCGAATTGGATTTGGATCACTCCTTGGTTCTTTAGATCGGTGTGTTCGTGGTGTGATTAACCCTCTAGTGGCGGCGTCATGTGGGATCGTCTCTCTCAGTGTTCTCCATCATTTGTTGCCTTATTCTCTCCCTATCCTTCGAGTTGGATAGGGTTTTCATGGCGACGTGGTGTTCTTCCAAATATCGAGCTCCAGATACTACGGCCTGAGGTTTCCATTGCATTTCATGTTGGATGTGGATGTGCTGGGAGGATTTGGTCTCTCTGTGTGGGTTCAAAGGTGGTGTCAGATATGAAACTCTGGATTTCTGTGAGGTCTTCTTCTAGAGAGACTTGGGAGGTCCCCTTTTCAGTGTTAGGTTTTATTTTCTTATTCTTCTTCTACGTTTTTTTTGGTTTTGGTCATGCAATGGGTCAATGTTGTCGATTATTCTGTGATAGTTCTGGTTTTGATTTCTATTTGAGGGTGATGGTTGCTTCTGTTGTTCAAATGCGATGTTGAGGTGAGTTGTTGAAGGCATAGGAGTAGTATGGATTGGTTCTGTGAAGCGGTGGTGGTGATCTCTATTTGGGGGTTTTTTATTCTAACAGTGATGTGAAGGTTGAGGACCTGCAGTTTATCCTTGATTTCCTATCATGTTTTTTTGTTTCAGATTATGCTTTGGGATTTCTGCTATTTTTGGACTTGGTATCGCTATTTTCGATGGATGTTTGGATGTGAATTTATTGTAAGGTTTTCTGATTTTTGGTTGGATGGAGAATAGTGAAGGTTTTATGAAGTTTTGGTCTTAATGGTCCGTAGATCCAAGGATTTTGCAATCGTTATATTTCAAGAAGATGCTCCAAATTAGGTTCAGGGCAAAGAGTTTTCATGGTTTCATGGATTTTTGGAATCAGATGTTTGAAAGGGTATGGACTTGGCCATCGGTACCAGGCCCATGCTCTTTGGCATGGGATAGCTTGTCGTGCTGCAATGAAACAATGTAAGATGGTCTTAATGGTTATTTTTGTTAAGAAAAGCTTCTATATTGTAGTGAGTGCTGCTTTTGATCTGGAGGTTTGGTCAGTTGAAGACTTGTTTATTTTGTTTAAGTCTTGAGGTCTTTATGGTTTTCCCCTCAGCCCTTAAAAGGGGGTTTATTTCAATAAAAACTAATTTTCTGTCAGTCTTGAGCACAGTTATCGCAATGTTTTCCCAACCATGAAGCTACCTCCAGGAAACCGTACGGTCTTTAAAAAGTTGTAATTTTCGATTTTTCCCTCCCAATATTATTTCATTCTTCCCTATTTTCACCCTATTTGGCTTCCTACCACATGGGTGATGAACCAAACCCTCAACGACTTCCAAGGGATGATTCTCCTTCAATTTTAAGGCATTTGGAGTGCAATTTTATGTGAATCAAAGATCTGGGTGACTCTAATATTCCTCTTTGCTCTATTTCTATATTATGTCTTTTAAAATATCTCCTCTTCTTTTGAAGCCCTAAAACTCCCACCTTTATGGAATATTTTATGTTGGGGATTTAAAGGGTGTTTGAGTTGAAATCAAGGGATCCGTTTGGGATATTAATAATCTCTGAGCATGAGTTTGGTGGTATTTAATATTTCACCCATAGTCTTGATGTTTTACATGTGCATGTGGTTGTGCCAATGTGTTTCCGTATTCAGTTCCCTTGTCTTCAGTTACATAAAGTGATTCGGACCTTAGATTGAGGTGATAAACCCTTCACTGACCCCATTAGGTTCATTGATAATGTGATATCGAACCTAGGGTTACCCATGGGATGTGCCAAACCCTTGAAATAGTTAAATAAATTGGTAAACATTAAGATAAGGGAAATATGAGAGTGAATGGGTTGTAAATTATATTTAGGTATGTGGATTGGTGCAAGATTAAATTGTTTTGATTGATTTTTATATTTTTGAAGTTCCCAAGGGGATTTTAAAAAGGTTTTAAATTTTTGTTTTGCGTTTTTGACCTGACCATGGTTTTCAATGGATAAATTTGAGTTTTAAAGTGGGGAATGTTTTTAAAGGAGTTTTTGAACCCAATTGATAAAAGGGATTTTTATTAATTAATTTCAAATGATGATTTGATATGGGGGTGTGGCCCCTTCCTTTTGAAAATGTTTAAGATTGTTAAAAATGGTTGAAAATGGAAATGAAGCCTTGGGGCATGTTTTGGAATTCAAAGTGGAAGGACCGTGTTTTAAAGGGAGACATCAAGGTGATTTCAAATGATTATTTTGAATTATTTTTTATACCATGATTTGGTTTAAGGGGTTGCTTGGAATGGTATAAAAATGGGTTAATTGGTTTAAAGTTAGGATGGTTCAAATGGATTATGAAACACGTCTATGTTTCTTAGAAGGCTAGTACATATGAAATGGTGAATATGGTAAATTGGTATTAGATAGTGAATTGATAAATATGTTCAGTGGGATTTAATATAGGAATTCATGAATATGTTAAATGGGATAATAAGGGATTTTTTGAATATGCTAAATGTGTTAGGGAATTAGAATGATAATTGGGATAAATGGGTCATGTAATGTAATCGATAAAGGTGTTAATGGGTTATGTCATGATATGAATTTCCATGTTGATTATCAGGAATCATGATTGTTATGTGTAATGACAAATATGGATTTTGATGTGGTACATGTGGTGGATGAATAAATATTCCTATGAATATAGATTGGTAGTGTGGGATATTGACTAAGGTTCTATGCCCATGGGTCTAGTTAGACAGAGGCTCTAAACTCCACCCAACAATGCATGGGATAGGGAAGGGGAAAATCTCTATTCCCCTAATGGATTCATTCCACCCAGACTGAGGCTTCAAGCACTACTGGAAATAGCAGTTTTAGCGACCGCCAAAAGCGGTCGCTAAAAGGATTTAGCGACCGCCCAGCGACCGCTTTTGGCGGTCGCTGTTGCTTCGTCGGTAAAGCCCTTTAGCGACCGCCAATGGCGGTCGCTACTGTTTCACATGAAGGAAACAGGCGCATGCGGGTCTCCTCTCGTCTCGCGGCATATTGCAGGGACACAGACCTTCCCCACCGGCTATGGCGGACACACGGCGGCCGGTGGGCGGTGCGTGCGGCGGCGTGCGGCGTGCGGGAGCGTGTGGCGGGAGCGTGCGGCGGCGGTGGCATGGGGCGGTGGTCACGAGGGAAGAATCATCCGACATAATGAGGCGGCGTGTGGGAGCATGCGGCGGCGTGCGGCGTCGTGGGGCGGTGTGCGGCGGTGACTATTTGCAGCGGCAAAAGTATAGGAGGGAAAGAAGAAGAAGCGCGCGCGGGAAAAAAATCGCGCTGGATTTTTAGTTTCGTATTAGCGACCGCCATTGGCGGTCGCTAATACCTTCTTTAGCGACCGCCAATGGCGGTCGCCCGCTTCTGCAGGCGCAAAAACCAGAATTTTTAGTAGTGAAGGTGAGCAGTATGCATTGATTTGATCTATTCATCCCTAGTTATATGGGTACTTGACTAATCCCTTACACATGTTAATTGATCGGCTTAAGCTATAGTATAAATTATTTAAATGACTAACCCATGGAACATGAAATGAAGATGAATTTAGTAATGAATATTGCATAATATTTGAAATGTAAATAATGATGAAAATGGGTTAAGTTAATATTATAGTTAATGGGAATGTGCTGAGTTGTTATTTTTTAAACCCCTTGTGGTTAAAAGTGTGTAAATTTACTTATGTCTCAACTTAAACTCCATGTGGGACCTAAAATATTTTTTAAGGGTTGACCTTAGATAACGTAGTGTATAAAATGAATATTAGATAATTGATTAAATTAATTCCTTTTTTTCTTTTTTTCTTTTTTCACTATTTTATCTACATACATCATTGTAAAGACTGTTCATTGCTTAATAAATTGTTGTTTGTGGCCTACTGAGTTGTACTCACACCCTGCTCAGGCCGCCATGGCACTTGGGTTCCTGAGAAGATGCTACTTGTTTTTAGGTATAGGTTTTAGGATAGGGATCTGATGTGTGGTTCATGCATGGACTATTTGGATAGAGCATGGAATTTAGGATGAGGTTAGGACTCAGGTTATAGTTTGGGATCTATTTGGTGGTTTTGGTTTTAGACATTATTTGTACAATTGCCTGAGATTTAGTATATTCATCATATTTTGTAGCATGTTCTATTTGGTTACTTATTAGCATTGTCACATGTTTCCCATTTTATTGGTTTTTTCTTGTTATTAAATTTTTTTATATTATTTCTATTGTGGATTAATTTGAAAATAGGGTATAGTCTCCCCATCATTCCTACATAGACATGAACTGCTAGTCAAAAGCCTCTAGAATACAGGGAGGCGCACCTGAGGTCATGTGATGACCTGGCTCAGGGGACCAAATAGTGGCCATCGGATTGGGGATGTTACAATGTGGCTGCAAAAAAACATTTAATAAAATTATGTGGATGAAGACTCTTCTTGAGGATATAAATGTTCAAACTAGATTCCCACTGATTATTAATAGTGTTAATCAAAATTCCAGTAATCTGTTTAGATATTTAGGGCACAATTCCATATCAAATAAAAATTATATTAAATATCATTTTCTAAAGGGGAAGGTGGTAGGTGGTACACTGAATTAAGATATGTTCCATTCAAGGAAAAAAATTTGATACCATAACAAAGCCTCTCAAAACTAATATATTTGAGATGTTGAGGTTTTACATGAAACTGTAACAAAATTTTCAAGACCAAGGTGTGAAAATTATTAAGTTTTCTTATATATATTATCTTGTAAAATTTTTTAGGAGATGTTATATTCTAGGGGATAAATTTATTCTTCATATTTTTGAATTATTTTAATGTTTTAATTAAGCGCTGGGGGATAAAAATTTTCAAATATGTTTTATATTTTTCTCTTTGAATGATCTTATTGAATTAAAGGTTTGGAGTTGAGTTTGGTTAAGTACATAATTGTTTTTTTATTTAATCACTATTTTTTCTACACTGATCTTGCACACATAGACATAGTGTCGACTATTTCATAACTATTTTATTTCATAATATTGATTTGATACTTGATATTTGTTCTCTTTAGTTTTTATTATTAATTAGGGGGTGGAGAATGAGTATTATTAATAAAAAATAAAAAGTGGGGTATTGTTGAACCCTCTTGAATTTTTATCCACACTTGTTATGTGAACCCTTTTGTTTATTAGCTTGCTATAATTGATGAATATGATCAACTATTTATGAAAAGTTTTCTATGATGGGTGTGTGAGTATTGGTGATTATGATGACTAGTTTCATGCAAATATTTATATATCTTCCTTTTTATCTCAGTATGTGTTATTTATAATTGTGATTAGTTTAGAAGTTATTATATATGATGATTTTTGATGATATGATCTTCATATTAATATATTAGTAAGGAATGTAAAAGTTCCATATAAATCATTTAATGGAATTAGAAGGTTGGATGTTAGTGAAGCAATTGAAGATCCACTTGTACTTAAAAGGATAATCTTGTTTAGATAAGGATGATCCATCCATGAATCTTTGGATAATTATTATAGTTGAAGATAGGATGATATGGTTTTTAATTTTATACTTGATAAGAAAACTACTAAAGAAAGTGGAAAAGGATATAATAAGTCTATCGAAGGCATAGAGTGGGTTTGGATATCATAAGGTTGATACAAAATCTTTGTAATGTCAAGGAAACCATCATCATACAGTTAAAACAAAGTCATTGTAAGGTTAAGACAAGTGTCGCATGTCTTTTTCTGTTTAATGAAAGTAATTTTAAGGTTGAGATAAGATATTCATAAGGTTGAAATAGTTTAACATAATATTTTTACAGTGTATTCATAAGGTTGATAAAATAACTTGTATGGTTAAGTCAAACCATCATATGGATTCTATAAATTTTGTAAGGATTATCAATGAACATCATAAGGTGCATTAATTTTTGAAATCTAATAATTTGAGAGTTCTATAATTCAATTTTTATTAATATTTAATAATTAAATATGATGATTCTAGATATGTTAATCATTAAAATCTTGAAATATCATGAGGTTATTAATTTCAATTCATACACTGATGTTAGAGTAAGTTATAAATATATTTGGGATGAAAAATTGAGGCTCCACGATCACAACAGGTTTGTTGTATGTATGTGTGTAGTAAAAAATATTTAAATTTATGATAAATAGTAATAATGGGATTATTTTTTTGGATATTGTGTTAAATTTGTGAGACCAAGTCTATAGGAAAATACATGCGGAGAATTGAAGTGATAATAATCATGGAAATAATGTTCATATGGTTTAGTGAATATATTAGGGAGGTAAGAGAAGAAGGAGTGGTTAAGAGGTTCATAAATTTCTATATTAGGGTTGTTTCCCTCGGAATTCGGGGATAACCTCCTTGATGGGAGGTTCAAACATTCCGATCGGTTTCTAACAGGTTTTTTCGTAGAACCAGAAACATCCAATGATTCCACATCCATTTGGACCTACTTTCCAAAGGTAGGTGCTCATTAGTTTTTGGACTGATGAGGCTTAGGAATTTTCATTGGTTGAGAGGATGGGAGGTCGGACTCATCACACCTTTTTGAGGGGAATTATTGTCTACTTTGGGACTCTCTTTATAGATTTAAGTTATGTTTGTGAATCCTTATTACATTACCAAGTATAAAATGAGATTTCCTTTAGTCTGACAATTAATGATTAAATATGTAGGAAATTTAGAGAATATTTTATATGGATTCGAGGTTCTTCATTGATAGAGAATCATCTGTATTTATTAGAGATTCTTGGTCAATGGTATCCTTAGACACATTTATATAGAAGTCTCTTGGTCATTATGATGACCATGCTAGTTTTGAAGCCACTCAGTGGGGCACTTGAAGTTTATTGTCATTCAGAAGGACATGGATTATTTCAGAGTTGGGATCGAACCTGCATATGGGCTACCTATATATCCTTTGTTTAGAAAAGGAATCAGAACCCATGTAGTTTGAGAAAGGTAGTATGATGTTTATGATTGATGGCTCAAATAAGGATGTCATAATTACTTTTACTCTCTAAGCTCACGTGAGTCATGCTCGGTGTGAGAAACAAGAGGTATTGGCAAAAATTATACAATTGTGCCATGAAAGATGCAATCATAAGCAATAATGTGGGACTTATGTATGTATGACTTCCCAGATAAATGAATATTAGGATTTACTTCAGGGAAGAAATCCAGGAACAGGGTCCATAAAGGTATATGTGCTTCATGGATATTTGAATACTCTAACTTGGGGCTTACTCCTAAAAAGGAGGCCCAAATTAGGAGAGGACTTATGATTGGGTCTTACTCCTGAAAAGGAATCCCAAATCAAAGGTAAATTAGGACTGGTTAAGAGAAGACTGGGGCTTACTCCTGAAAAGGAGGCCCAGGTTAAGGGAATTATGACTGGGGCTTATTCCTAAAAATGAGGCCCAAATTAGGAGAGGACTTATGATTGGGGCTTACTCCTGAAAAGGAGTCCCAGGTTAAGAGACTTGACAAATTAAGGGACTTGGGGCTTACTCCTGAAGATGATTCCCAAGTGAACAGTGTCCATAAAAGGTATATGTGTTTTATGGAGATTTATACTCTTAATTTGAGATTTACCCCTGAAAAGGGTACCCAGAATTAAGGAGGGGACTTTGAATTATTATTGGGGCTTACTCCTGAGGAGAAGGCCCAAATTAGGGTCTTCTCGTCTTTAAAGGATGAGGTTGAATGAATGGAATCTCTAACCTTAGTGACAAGATGTGTAAATCATTATGTTTTGAGAAATGTTTCACGGAATTCCTTTCAAATAAGGAAGTCAATCAAGAAGACATGCCATAAATGTCTTAGAAGAGTTTCTTGAAAACTAAAATTTTGAATAGGAGAGGTGGAATGGCATAAGAGGTAACAAATAGGCAAGAAGGGCACCCAAAAGGTAAGGGTGCTCAAGTCCTAAGAGTCGCACAAGTACTGCGTGGGTGTGCAAGTCTGGTCGCGCAGGTATACCTGCATGACGCATGGGTACTTGCGCGATTGTTAACCAGCAGGGTAATACTTGAGCGACTCATGACCAATGCCTTTAGAATTATCCTGAGGTACTTCCAAAATAGAGGTGCGCAAGTTTTGGTAAGAGAGTAGGGCGGCGTACAAGTATGTTCATTTCCCTTAAGGGTAAAACACCTTAGGCGCGCAAGTGTTAGTGAATTATAACACTTAGACCTTACTCCTCTTGTTTAGACCTTCCATTCTAGGTAAAGTATTACCTTAGAAGTGTTCGGAAGACCTGAAGAAGAGACTTGGCCGTTCAGAGCACTAAATCTGAATTTTGGAAAAATTCCTCTCCGAATGGGGGGGCCACAGGGTCTATTTATAGGCTGAAGAAGACCCGGGCGGTTATCCTTTAGGGTGCGCAAGTCACTTGCGTGACCATTAGATGTCGCACAAGTGGACTTGCATGACAGTGATGAAACTTGCGCGGCACATGTGCTTTTGAAGCGTTGTTCATGCCTTTTTCGATTTTTGATGTTTTCTTCAAAGGATGAATCAATTTGTGCTAAGTCATTTCCCTTTTCCATTTTTTTAGACAATGTGACAAAAAGGAGCATCAAAAAAAGTCCCCCCTCAGAGTTGGATCTGAAAGAAATGAGGATTTGACTTTGAGAAAAACAAGAAAACCAAAGGAAAGGTGGCGTGCAAGTTCAGGTGCGCAAATAAGCTTCGGGTGCGCAGGATTTGGTGCATTGGGTATGGAGCGCAGGGTTACGGTCTTATCTATAAATAGAGGGTATCACTTTCGTACAAGCATATGGATTTGAAACTCTCAAGATCTCGCCGCGCAAGTTGTAGTTGTCATGCAAGTTGCTCCGTTTCCTGCTGTTTCCTTGATGTCGTGCTGCTATCAAGGTATCTGAACCTGCGCGATGATACTTGTGCGCTAAATACTTGTGTGGTACATCCATACTTACGCGCCAAGTTTAGACTTGCGCGCCTTAATTACTTTTCCATTTTTTTGAATTCCATCACAAATTTTATGAAAAATAAACCCATTTAAAAGTTAGTTTATTCAACTTTTGTGCAGATTCAATGGCTCCCCGGAGAATCGGAATGGCTGATGAACTGGCTAGAAAGCGGATTGATGACATGATGAACATTGTTGGCCATGATACTATGATATCTACGACAACACTCTCCCAGATTTGGATAAGTACTTGAAGAAATATCATCTTAATTTCCCACAGAGAATCTACCTGTCCCTGTATGGTCATGGTCATCTGCAAGGAGTCAATGTTCCAAATGCACAGAACTATATGCCTGAAATGCAGCTGCACTGCTACTCCTCTTTTTCAGTTATGTTGTGTATTAAGAGCAAAAACAATGGTGTGAACTTTCAAATTATTCTTCCATGTCATTTCCTTGCAGATATGAAAATGGAAAACCCATGGGCTGAAATGTTTTCCGTTGCCGGTTGGTGGAGAGAAGACAAACATGGAATTAGAGAAATATCTGAAAATAGTACTCTCTCCAAATGGATCTTTACTTCCAATGCTCCATTCTCAAATCCATGTATCCATCTTCCAAGTCTCTTGGACAGAAACAGAGTCAATGTTTGATCAATAGAAAATTTTCCTCAAATCGCACTCAAGAACATCCTTTTACAATTGTTCCAAGAAGAGATGGTATCACTGCATCTTTTATTGTATCCAATTGAATGAATGAATTCCAGGTGGTTACTGATGAAGCTCGGGATGCTGTAAATCAAATGAAGAGTTATATTTAAAGCCTATTGTAATTCTTGAAAAATAGAAGAGACTCCAGTCTGTGGATGTCCTTCTATCTCTTGTGTATCAATGAAAAACACTTTCATCTTAAATCATTTGTACCCGCATTCTTTCGCTACCTGCTTTAAATTTACTTAAGCCAATGGGCCTAGTAAGCATAGTTTGATTTTTACTAGGATTAATATAAATAACCCTACAAACTTTGAATCTTTTAATTGCTCAGTATTACCTAAATCATACAAAATGTATGTTTAGTGAGCTGGAACTTGACTTTTATTCAGAGTTCCCTTGTCTTTTGTGGGAAGTTTAAAGTCATGCACGTCGGACATAAGGAGGCTAATGTTTAAGGTCGAAATAGCTTTGACCGAATGAATTAGAATTGAGTCAATTCTTTGACAATTTATCTGAAAACATATTACCATATTCAAGTATGAGGAAAAAAATGTAAACTATAGCTTAAGAATATTTGAATCTGAGGAATGATATGAAAAAGATCTAAAAGGCATCAGAGGAATTAGTTTCCAAGAATTAAGTTACTATTATTTAACAAACCCGTTAGGGGGTTGAATTATGTAGGTCCACCTAAGGGCATTGGCTGCATAGTCAAATAAATAGCATCTTTTGGCTAACAAGTCTGTTATGTAGACTGTTTATGCAAGGCCGCCTAAGGGCACGTGCTGCATAGTCTGGAAAAAGAACTCTTAGAAATTTACCTTTCTACTGCTAAAAGCTAGTGAAAGTTTATGGAGATTAAAATTTTCCAAAGTATAGAGTTTGCTGTATGGAAAGAGGTACTTGAATATGCAGAAGATATTTTCGAACAAGATTATCGAAGAACTGGATGGATATCACTTCTACGAAGGTCTGACCCAAACGCAGGGAAGGAGAATATAAACCATAGACTTGAATACTTTCAGATCATGAAAAAGGATATGGTACAAATATGTTAAGGATTGATATTTTTGCGGATCCCTACATACTGTCATTTAAGACCAATAGGGACAAAAGAGGCTTTCTTCCTAAGAATTAAGTTACCAGTATCTGACAAAACCCATTAGGGGGTTGAATTATGCAGGTCCACCTAAGGGAATTGGCTGCATTGTCAGATAATAACATCTTTTGGCTGACAAGTCTATTATGTGGACTGTTTATGCAAGGCCGCCTAAGGGCACGTACTGCATAGTCAGGTAAAAGAACTCTCAGAAATTTGACATTTTTTGTGAATAAAAGTTAAGAAAAGGGTTATGAAGATCTGAAAATATTTAAGGTTAGGATTATGACACATTAAGATAGGTATTTTTCAATGTATACAGAGATACATAGATCAATGCTAACCATAATCATGTTGTGGTTGGGTCCTGACTAGAAATGTTGGACTTCACTACGTATCCCATAAGGATGGGAATCAAGCCATACGTAGTTCTTAAACTACAGTTTAACGTCATGTGGGACAAAAGGATTAGAGATCTTAGTTTAGGGTCATAGATCTTGGACCATTATAAGAAATACATAGTGTGTGTTTTCATGGGGACTTTTTGGCCAAGGGACTGAAAGTGGAATTTGGGGTTAGGCACAAAATACTTGGGGTTGGATTCGAGGGACACTCGAACATTCCTACGTATCCCATAAGGATGGTAATCAATCCCACGTAGTTCTAGAAAATACCCTCTATACAAATTTGGTTCGTACATGTGAAGGGTGAAAGGAGACTTTAGTACAATGTTGGTTTAACCCAAGATAAAAGGTTTAGGCATTTCCATGTATGCACGTAGTCTTTGAAATGAAACATGATTGAAAAATAAATGTAAACAATGGTTCCCTCTCAGGCGAGGGTATCAAAGAATATTGTAGTTTATTGTCATACTGGACAAAAGTGTTGTATAGTTTAACGTCGTATAACAAGGACGAATGTGAACCAATGTAAAGATATTGATTCAAGGGGCGGTTTCACGAATCAACATCATATGATATGGAGGTGAACTGATGTAAAGAGATTGGTTTTGGGATTGAACCTTGGGAGGTTGCCTACGTACCCAGCCTGGAAGGTAAGGATTAAAGTCCGTGTAGTTCAATTAAAGAATGAATTAATGATCAAGTTGTTTTTTTTGGGACAACGACCTAAAAATGATGTTGGTACTTACACATGGTTAGAGGCCCAGAGAGGGTGTTATGGTTGAAGTTTTACTCTAAGCTCACATGATTCATAATCGGTGTGAGAAATAAGAGATAGCAACAACCTTAAGGATACACAGTTTAACGTCATGTAGGACGTATGAAGGGACTATGTAGTTTAAAGTCTTGCAGTTAGAACTATTGGTGCTGCATAGTTTAATGTCATATAGCAGGGACAAAGTACAGTTTAATGTCATGTAGGACGTATCAAGGACTTTCTGTATAGTTTAGCATCATGTAGTTAGGATGATAGGGACAATATAGTTTAATTTCATGTGGGACGAAAGAGGGACTGTGTAGTTTAATGTCATGCAGTGAGGAAAAACGAGTACACCATTTAACATCATGTTAGACGAAAGGGGGATTTTTTTCACAGTTTAACGTCATGTTGGACGCAAAAGGGACGATACAGTTTAGCGTCATGTTGGACGAAAGTGCGAATATTTTAAGGTCATATGCATGGACCGTGGATGGTGCAGTTTAATGTCATGCTGGATGTAAGGGACTTTTGTACAGTTTAGCGTCATGTAGTTAGGACGTCACAGTTTAACTTCATGTGAGACGAAAGGAATACAAATAGTTTGAGGTCATATGTATGGACCATTGCTGTATAGTTTAACGTCATATAGTAAGGACGATGAAGGGGACACAGTTTAACGTCATGTTGGATGTATGTGCAAATAGTTTAGGGTCATATGTATGGACCATTGATGATGAAATTTAACATCTTGTTGGATGGTGGTGCAGTTTAAGGTCATACCGGACCATGGATAATGGTGCAGTTTAATGTCATACAGGACCTTTTAGGGAACTTTTTCACATTTTAACGTCGTGTGGGACGATGGTGCAGTTTAAGGTCATACAAGGCCTTTTAGGGAACTTTTTCACAGTTTAACATCGTGTGGGACGATGGTGCAGTTTAAGGTCATACAGGACCTTTTAGGGAACATTTTTACAGTTTAACATCGTGTGGGACGATGTTACAATTTAAGGTCTTACAGGACCTTTTAGGGAACGTTTTTGCATTTTAACATCATGTGGGACGATGGTGCAGTTTAAGGTCATACAAGACCTTTTAGGGAATGTTTTCACAGTTTAACGTTGTGTGGGATGATGGTGCAGTTTAAGGTCATACAGGACCTTTTAGGGAACTTTTTCGCAGTTTAACGTTGTGTGGGACGATGGTGCAATTTAAGGTCATACAGGACCTTTTAGGGAACATTTTCGCAGTTTAACATCGTGTGGGATGATGGTGCAGTTTAAGGTCATACAGGACCTTTTAGGGAACGTTTTTGCAGTTTAACGTCGTGTGGGACGATGGTGCAGTTTAAGGTCATACAGGATGATATATTTTGTGTTTATACAAAATACTTCTTCAAAAATCTGTCATTGGTTGGAGTAGTGATGAGTTCTCTATCCATTGGGATTAATGAATAAGCTCCATTAGAGTAGACCCTATGTATTGAGTAAGGTCCTTCCCATTTTGGATCAAGCTTGGGAGGTTTCCTTCCTGGTATCATTGGAGTTCTGAGAACTAATACCAATTCTCCCTGAGTAAATGAATGAAGACGAACTTTTTTGTTAAAAGCTCGTGCTATTCGATTCTGATAGACTTCCAAGTGGTGAAAAGTGCACAATCTTTTCTCATCTAACCGTTCCTATTCATTCAATTGCTTTTGAGATTGTTCATCTGTAGATTACTGATCACAAATGGCTACTCTGAGCGAAGGCAATTGAACTTCAATGGGAAAGACGGCTTCTGTTCCATATACCAGTGAATATGGAGTTGACCGAGTTGTAGTGCGGGTGGTAGTCCGATAAGCCCATAAAGCATAAAAGAGTTTATCAGGCCATGACTTCTTATCTTTATCCACCATCTTTTGTAGTATATTTGAAAGAGTCTTGTTGAAGGCCTATATCTGGCCATTGTCCGCTGCATGATACCGATATGAATGGTTGGATTTGATGTTGTATTCTTGATACAACTTCTTCACCTCGGATGAACAGAAATTGGTGCCATTGTCCGTCAATATGGTATGAGGGACACCAAATCTGGTAATGATGTTAGACTTGATGAAGCTAACAACACATTTAGAACTGACTTCCTTGAGAGGTATTGTCTCTGCCCATTTGGAAAATAATTCAGTAGCAGTAAGAATGTACTTAAACTGCTTGGCCGTAGCCGAAGGGTAAGGTCCCACCACATCCATTCCCCATGTGGAAAATGGCCATGAGTATTTAGTTGTATGAAGAAACTCTAGAGGTTGATAAATGAAGTTGGCATGTACTTGGCATTAATGACACTTCTTTGTGAAATCGACACAATCTTGTATCATTGAAGTCCAAAAGTATTCAAGCCTTCGAATCTGATCAGACAGTATGTCCAGACTAGTGGGCACCACAGACTCTCGCATGCACTTCTTCATGACAGCCACTGTCTCTTCACCATCAATGCATTTGAAGAGAACTCCATAAAAACCACGTTTATAGAGAATTTTCTCTAGGTGATTTGGGCTATCATAAAGAGTAAAATTGACCACACGTCGCCGGATTTGTTCTTTCTCAGCTCTATCAGGTGGAAGTGTTCCATTTTGAAGGTATTCCTTGATAGGTGACATCCATCCTGTAGTATGACCATATGGTTTAGGAATGGGACTAATTTCATTAATTTCATCTGTTCTGATTCGAACATAAGGTGAAATTGGATGACGGTGGGAAATACTGATAGTTGCCTCGTCCCGATTTCGATCTGCCAGAGTTGTGGCTATATTAGCCAGTGCATCAGCTTGAGCATTTTGTGATCTTGGGACATAATAAAATGTCGGTTCTGAAGGGAATTCTGCCATTAACTCTCTGACATAATCATACAAAGGGATTAGTTCTTCTTTTCTGATGGCATAATCCCCATTGACTTGTTTGATTACCAGGTCTGAATCACCTTTCACCTTTATGTGATTCACTTGTGCTTGAAGCGCTAATCCCAAGCCTATGATGAGATCTTGGTATTATGCTTCATTATTGGTACCACCTTCCCACAATAAGAAGGAATAAGGTAACACTGCCTTTTCTGGAGAAATGAGCACAGTTCCTAAGCCAACTTTGTTGAATTTTGAATTTTCCATTTTCCTCCCTATTGGATTTCTGGAAGCACCATCAAAATACATTTCCCATGCTTGAGGACTTTCTTGAACAGAGAAGACTTCCTCATCAAGGAGTTCAATATCTGAAGATGTGTCTCCCACTGAAGGGTGTTCAGCCAGAAAATCAGCTAGATCTTGGCCCTTTATCTCCTTTTGAGACACATACTAAATGTCAAATTGCCACAAAATAACTGCCCACCTTACCAGACATCCTGTAAGCATCGGACGACTAAGGATGAATTTGAGTGGGTTATTCAGAGATACCAATTGGATCTCGTGATGTTGCAGGTAGTGTCTCAACTTTTTAACTGAAAATATTAATGCCAGGCAGCATTTCTCAATACTTGAATACCGGGTTTTTGCTTCAAGCATAGTTCAACAGAGATAGTAGAGGTTGTTTTCATTCCCAGCATCATTCTTTTGAGCAAGAAAGGCACCCAATGATCGCTCTAGAGCTGTCACGTAGAGGATAAGTGGTCTTCCTTCAACAGGTGGCATCAGTACCGGTGGACTCAAGAGGTATTTCTTGAGAATATCGAATGCTTCTTGACATTCTTCATTCCATTGGTAAGTGACTCCCTTCTTCATCAATTTGGTGAAGGGTAAACTTTTGCCTGCCAAATTGGGGATGAAACGCCGAATATAGGCTAAGTGTCCTTGAAGTCCTCTTAATTATTTCAAATTATGAGGAGGTGACATACCAAGGATTGACTTAGTCTTCTCAGGATCGACTTCAATACCACGATGGCGTACAACAAAGCTGATAATTTTTCTGAGGTTACCCCAAAAGCACATTTTAAGGGGTTCATCTTCAAATTATGTTTTCAAAGCTTGCGGAATATGACTTCCAAATCAGCCAAGTGATTAGAACGAAGTTTTGATTTAACCACCAAATAATCTATAAAGAATTCAATAAACTTTTCTAATAAGGGTTTGAAGATACGATGGATGGAACGCTGATACATTGCACCTGCATTTTTTAAGACAAAAGGCATTTCCCAGTAGCAAAACACACCCTAAGGGGCTCTGAAGGCTGTGGATTCCTCATCTTCTGGGGCCATTCAGATCTGATTATATCCAGAATATCCATCCATGAAGGAAAGTGCTTCATAGCCAGCTATTGTATTAATTAAAAGTTCTGTAATCGGAACTGGGAAATCATCCTTAGGACAATTCCGATTAAGATCTCTGAAATCGATGCAAACTCTAATTTGTCTGTTATTCTTCTTTACAGGGACAATATTATCCAACCACTTGAGATATTGAACTTCTCTGACGAAGTTAGCCTTGATAAGCTTATCCACTTCAGCCTCAATTTTGGAAGCATAAGTTGGGTGTGTTCTTCTCGCAGCTTTCTTAAATCCTCGATGTTCTTCTGGTAAACCCAAATGATGAGTAGCAACATCAGGATCAAGCCTGGGAATTTCTGTATAGTTCCAAGCAAATATATCTCTATTTTGCTTTAGAAAAGAAATATACATCTCTTGCTCTTCAAGATTCATGGCTGCGCTGATTAAAGTGGGGCGTGGATCTTCTTTTGTACCCAGATTTATTTCTCTGAGTTCATCCACAGTGGTAGAGATACCCTCTTCAAATACTAGAGGAGCATCTCTGAGATATTCCTCTTCTTCTTCATCATGTGTTATTTCTTCTGTTTCTAATTGCATAATAGATGATAAAGCAGAATTTTCATGATAAAAATAGATGTCAAAATTTGCACATCTTGAAGAAGAAGCTTCCATTTCCGACCCAATTGATGATGAAGGGTCTTATTTGGGTAATAAAGAGGAGATGTTGGATTGAGAATCGACATCATTGTTTACCTCCGATGTTTCAATAACTTCTTCTGGCCTAATTGGAGAAGTATAGACTTGTTGGATTTCAGCAGATGAAATGAAGACGTCACCATTTGTGTTTTCATCATTGCTTGGTGGGTTACCAATTTCTCCCATGTTGTCTGGATCGATTGCCGTAATTGACATTATGGATCTTTCCATAAGATTATTCTGATTTGGGTCTATCTTGTCAATTTGACTGATAGGAAACACATAATCTTTACTCACATGTGTAAATTGATTTATTGGAATCTTCTCCAAACCATATGGATCATTAACTTTAGTAATCTCCTTTGTTGTAGATTTCTCCCTTCCCTTCATGTGATAGAATTCCGCCTCAATGTATTGAGACTCACATGTCTTGAAAGGGGCATTATCACCATACAATGTCCCAACTTGACCATCAAAACAATATTTGAGACATTGATGGTATGATTAAGGGATAGTCGCATGCTGATGTAGCCAGGGTCTTCCAAGCAAGATATTGAAGGCTGAGTCTTGATCAATAACCATGAAATCTGAATTGGATACAAGATCTCCAAACTGAGTTCTGAGTGTGACTTCACCCAGTGGTTCTTGTTCATTTTTATCATATCCTTGTAATATCATGGTAGAAGGAGATAAATCAGATTCCATGAGGCCCAATCGATGAAGTGTACAAATGGGCATGAGGTTGACTCCTGAACCATTGTCAATGAAAGCTCTTCAGATGTCTACGCCATTGACCTTTACAGAAAAGTACAAAGGTCTAATATTCCCATGCACAACATCATTTTCATCTTCATTGGTAAAATATATTACTGCATGGCATTCTGCAGGATTATTCTCTATGTGATAGACTTCAGCTGCAGCAATTTCAGTTTCAAACTCCTGAGGACTTGACAAAGCCTCGATGAGTGCTTCCCGAAGATCTTTTGACAGATTCAAAGCATCCATAATTGATAACTTGGCTGGTACTTGGGCCAAGTGTTTCAATACATCATAATTTTGATCTAGAGGTCTGCGTTTCCCAACAGTAATATGTGGTTTAGCAGGTACCTTGGAAGCAAATGATTTGGAAGTTGATGTATCTAGTATTGGGATAGGAGTTGGAAATATTCCTGGTTTTAGAAGATTAGACCGATTAGATCCATTTACTTACTGAGAGGAAGAAGATGGAACCTTCAACCGGTCTTCCAAAATAACTATGCCAGGACTGAATTTGCTATTGGTAGAAGAACTTGCTTGTTCTTGCTGAGCTCGCTGAAGGGATCTACCACGAGTTTCTACTACGTACACAGTTCTAGCAGGGGTAGAATTGGAATAGTGGCTTCTAAAAGATCCACGTCTTCCCCGGTATCCTGAGCCTCTGGAACTTCCTTTGATTCCCCTGTTTGATACAGGAATTCAGGCACATCGAAATCAAAACTGTGACTGGCATATGGATCTGTTAATTGAATCATATTAACAGAACCGAAGATTAACTCTTCGTCTGATGAATAATATGCCTGATTATCCTGTTTAGGCTGTGCCGTTTGGTGGGATGGTGCCCATGGCTTTGAAGTAGACGGCATGAAGTCTGCCAGAGTAAAATAAAAATTAGGCTTTAACACATACTCATCTTCTTCTGATTCTTTTTCTTTCTTTGAATCATGTCATTTCTTTGAGGACTTTCCCTCTGATGAAGAGGGTTTTTCCGAAACATTCATGGCAGAGGACACAATCGGTTTCTTTAATTGTGTTCGCAAAATAGCATGAGTTTGGTTGATTATCTTTTTTACCATCCAATCATCATACTTATGTGCATTTTTGATTTTGACTTCTTGCCATTCTCCTTCCTTCTCTGGAACTGTAGCAGTGACACATGCTACCTGGGCTGAAGAGCCTTTCAGTTTGACTAGTCCTGAGTCGACCATCTTTTGCAGGAGGTCTTTGAAGACAAAACACTCCTGGATAGGATTCCCCAACATTTGATGAAAGGGGCAATAATTGGGACGGTCTTCAACTCCTTTCTTGTTTGTCCTCTTGGGCTTTGGCAGTTGAACCAGATTATTTTCCAGAGCCGAAATGAAGTAACTAGGAACTTGTTTATTTCGGAAAGAGTATGTTTTTCTCTTCAAATCCTAAAATTGTTTTCATCTTTGATATCTTTGATCATCTGGACGAAACGTCTTTTGTTTCTGGTGCTCAGGAGGTGGATCCCTTCGAGAAGATGAAGGTTTTTAAGTAGAAATAGGTATAGGTGCTTGTTTAAGCATAAATGTAGCAGTTTCTTCTTTACACATTCTCCTTCCTAGAGCTGATGGAATTACACGATATTTAGCCTTAGCTTATATAAGGGAATCTTCAATCTGCTGAGCGATTGAAGTAAGGTCTTGAAACCCTCCTGTGTATTTCACAGGGATCAACGGCGTGCGTAATTCGTCACGTAGATTTGCCACATAGATTGGCAACAATTCCTCTTGAGGGAGTGCTAAGCTTAAGGAATATGTTAATCCCTTCCAGCGAGCAATGAAATCTGAGACCCTTTCATTCTCTCTTTACTTACAGTTTGTAAGATCGAAAACTGTTGTCTTTGGCAAAGTTGAGCTGAACTGAAGAAGGAATTTTTGGCGAAGATCCTCCCATCTGGTAATTGACCGGGATTTCAAGCTTGTATACCAGACAAAGGCTGGTCCTTGCAAGGTCCGTACGAAGCATCTGAGTTTTACTGCTTCTTGCTGCTCTGGAGTTCCCATCATAGGATCCCAACAAGACACGTAATGCGTCAAATGCTGTTCAGGGTCGCCTGATCCATTGAAAATATGGAATACAGGGTTTCCAAAACTAGATGGAGGAGAGATTGAATCTACCCATTCTGGGTAAACTTTCTTTTCTGGTTGAACCTGAGCACGTTTCCCTTCCATAGTTTCTAACCGAGCTGTTAATGACTCAATATTAGTTATTAACATTTGAGAAACATCTGGTTGAACTTGGAATTGGGTAGGTGCAATGACTGGAGCTTGGATAGATGTGGTGGTTAGTGCTGCAACTGATGGTAGCACTGCCAACTATTGTTGCACTTGACCTGTAGGATTAGACCTGTGAGGGTGTACTGATAAAGGAGGATATTATGGATCCATCTCAGTAGCTGCAACAAATTCCCTTGGCTGACTGACTCCAGCACGCTCATGAAGAAGACTACCTTGAACTAGTTCTGCATTCAACCTCCTTAACTCCTTCATTTCTTCCTCCTGTTGTGAAAACCTTTTCTCTAATGAGAGCGATTGGCCTTCTCCAAAGGAAGGATATGTAACCTCATTCTTTCCCCTCCCTTTTTTGGATCATTTTCGGAGATGGGGAAGTGGGTTACTCGAAGGATTACCTTGGTTCTGAGTAATCCTTTGATTTCATGTACTCACAACTTCTTCATTTGTGTCGGTGCGTACATATTCTTGAGCAGGAAACTCTTCATCTGAGTCCCCTGAGTGAGCCTCATCTAGTGGATCAGCAATAATGGAATTGATGACATTGATGGATGCATAACTCATCACATCTCTTCTATCAGCATTTCTGTGATCTTGTCTTCTTCCATGTATTTGATGAGACATTTCCTTTTGTTGATTTGATCCCTCAGGAAATTTTTGAAGAACCATAATTTGGAGGAAATCTCCTGATAATTTGGCTCTTCGTTCCTCTTGATACTTTTTTCCCAATCAAGAAAAGACCGACTTTCTCTGAGGAGGGGATTGATGATTTGAAAAAGTCCCCAGTCGGGTGGACTGGGGCTGCTCTTGCTATTCCCACTCAATTCCTCGAATCCTGTTTGTTGATTCTGAGGGTTGGTTTAAAAGAGTCCCTAGTCTAGAAAGCTGGGGTGGATCTTGACATGCTATGTCTGAGACTTTCTTAAAAGCTCTCCTAATCTTGCGAACCTTAGTCCAGAAATTAGCTAGATGCATTAATCTGTATCCAATTTTATCACCTGGTTCAAAAGGCCGTTGGATAATTTCTGACACTTCTATCACTTGATGATGTGCTTGCTCCATATGAGAGGCTTGTTCAATATTCTCGTTTGCTTGATGCAGGAGTAATTCAACAACTTGTTCTCTGTATACTTGATTTTGAGAGGAACTAGTTGAAGCCTGTTCTTGGGCAAGATTTTGATTACAAACAAAGCCAATTGACTGTGGTCGTCCATGGGAAATAACATTGCATGAGACCATTTTCGGCGGGCTTTGCTGACTAGAGAGCACCGTGAAATGTAGTGCTCCATGAACACCCCATCCTCTGACATGAATACCATATGGGGCATTGGAAATTAACTGACGCAATATTCTTAGTGCGTTAAGGCATGAACGTTGAAGGGCTCTCAGCTGCTTTTCAGCCTTTGGATATCGAGATACTGATAGAGATTCCAAATCAATCTGACGTTGTAACCCTTCTATTATCTTAAGATGATTTTCATATTCATCATAAGATAATACTTTCTTCTTCAACTGACAAAGATTTTTCCATATGTTGAGACGAATATCATGAATTCCATCTTCCATCAACACCTTTGGAATGTCATACTAAGAGTCAGCCAGAGGCCAAAACATGACTGTTAGTTCACCTTTGTTCAGTTGTTTTCTCACGTTCAGCATTTCTTCTTTATCATTCAATAAAGATTCTTCTACCTGATTTGACCAGAGTTTGTGTTTCCTTGTTGCTTCATCAGATTCAACAAGATTATTAGAGAAATCATTGATCAAAATAGAAGATGCATGACTTAGGGGTGGCTCGGAGAATGACCTACACCCTGGGCTATCTTCTGATTGAGAAAGTATTTCACCTTCTAGCGATGAAGAATCAGACATGACTGGTTTCACATTTACAAGTGCCTCAAGATAAGAGGGCTTTCTCGGCACTACATCGTCCACTGGAGCATTTTATGGGCAATGTGCATCACTACTGCGGAGAGATCTTTCGCAGCGAAATTCATCATCATGGGGAGTACCACCATAATGGGTTACAGCAAAAGATGAGATCTCTTGCTCCTTGGTCTTCTGACCACACAGAGGGTTCTTGTGGCTCTCATCTGAAGATGAAACTTCGAGATCGACCGAACTATCATGAAGCAAGCCTTCATGAGTAAGTGTCTATTGAAGACCTTCGGAATTAATGTTCCCACTATTGGGAAATGAGGGAGTAGAATCTTGGATTCCAACAGATAATTTCCTGAGGGCTTCAAGAACTCCAGCATCGAGAAAGGCCTTGTTACAGATTGGCTCTTGATCTCCTGACAGTGCTAGGCAGGTCTTTTTCTTAGACGCCTTCTTACTCGCTTTGGAAACCACTTGTTGATGAAAGTGGCTGCTCTGAGCAGGTGTATGTGCCTGATCAGAAAATATGGCTAGGTTAGGCTGACGATCTCCACTCAAATCAGGTGTATGTTCCTGACTTGGTTTTCCGTATGATATGGGGGAGTATGCCCCACAACCCTCTTGGATTGTAATAGATGTGTGTGTCTGTTCCGGAGTGAGCTATTGATGTGTCACTCCACTGCTAGGGATAGATTTATGTGTCTTTCCCTGAGATTTCGCTGAAGTTGTTATAATATCATGACAAGCGTCCAGAATATGAGCAAGGATTTGCTTATGCTCTTTCACCATTGATAAAATATGCTTGGTGACTTCATCTGCCGGAATGTGGATATACGTCCATTCCGTGCTTGGAGTAGGTGTATGTGCCTGCTCCTGTCCTCCTTTTCCTATCAGTGAATCCTAACAGTACTCAAGTGTGGGGGCAGAGAGTTGAGTCTGCCTCCTATTTGTCATTGGGGCTTTCCGACTAACTTCTCCAAATGTTACCAAGTGAGACTGTTGGTAGGTTTGATTAATACTAGCAGGTGTATGTGCCTCCTGATTTAACTTCACCGAACGTGGTTGACGATCTCCATAATATGTAGTCAGACGAGCCTACTGACTAGCTGATGATGTATAAACAGGTGTATGTTCCTTTCTATAGTACTCCGCCGGAATTTCCTAGTGGGATTGGCGTGATGCTGCCAGACGAGTCTGCTGGACAACGGAATTAAAATGGGCAGGTGTATGTGCCCGCTCGTTTCTTGCCACCAAGTTAGGTTGGTGGACTTCTCCAGAGATGGCAGAGATGAGAACCTACTCACTATTGACCGGATTCCGCCTCTGGCGGTTCGTCTTGCCTGCTCAGGTTCGAGGAACCTGAGCCGAATGCCTGGAGTCGGTACCCTCATCATGTTGAGGTCGTATTGTCGCACAAGTCTGGCGGTGATTGTTGATAGGATCCCTCAAGAAGGACTCCTGCTTCTTTGAATTAAGGCCCTGAGGGACTTGCTCATTCACCTCCCCAGAATATGGGAGTGAATGGTGATTTCATTTCGGGGATAATGACCCGAAACGGTTAGAGACGGTAGTTAGCACCACCTGCTTCTTGATCACTGGTCGTCGTTGTTTGGACGGCCCATGTGAGTTGTTCACTTGGAGGGCTTTTTGGGTAGCCTCCAGGGTTGGTATGGTACCGTGTTTACGGTACTCCTTAACAAGTGCATTTGATACCCAACATTTAAGACGTTGAGTAGGTGATGTTATCCTTAGAGCGAATGACGATCCAGCAGGAGTAGCAGTAGTGGCATTTGCAGTAGTGGTATTCACAGGTGTGAACTTGAGAGCAGCCATTCTGTAAATACAGAAGATCTTGGAAAATAGTTCCTTAGATATGATAGACGTAATCAAGATAAATTCAATCACTACATCTTTTGGATGAGCACATATGTCAATGATTGTTTTTGTTGGCCCTCTCATTGCGTTTCAAATAGGGGCCTAACAAATAGGTAAAACATTATTTTAACTTGGTTAAGGATACACGTCGGGTTCACCATTTTTTGTTTCCCTTAGAATTAGGGGATAACCTCCTTGATGAGAGGTTCAAACATTCCGATCAGTTTCTAACGGGTTTGTTCGTAGAACCGGAAACATCCAATGATTCCACATCCATTTGGACCTACTTTCCAAAGGTAGGCGCTCACTAGTTTGTGGACTGATGAGGCTTGGGAATTTGCATTGGTTGAGAGGATGGGAGGTCGGACTCATCACACCTTTTTGAGGGGAATTATTGTCTACTATGGGACTCTCTTTATAGATTTAAGTTATGTTCGTGAATCCTTATTACATTACCAAGTATAAAATGAGATTTCCTTTTTTCTGACAATCAATGATTAAATATGTAGGAAATTTAGAAAATCTTTTATATGTATTCGAGGTTCGTCATCGATAGAGAATCATCTGTATTTATTAGAGATTCTTGGTCAATGGTATCCTTCGACACATTTATATAGAAGTCGCTTTGTCATTATGATGACCATGATGGTTTTGAAGCCACTCAGTGGGGCACTTGAAGATTATTGTCATTCAGAAGGACATGGATTATTTCAGAGTTGGGATCGAACCCGCAGATGGGATACCTACGTATCCTTTGTTTAGAAAAGGAATTAGAACCCACGTAGTTCGAGTAAGGGAGTATGATGTTTATGATTGATGGATCAAAGAAGGATTTCATAATTACTTTTACACTCTAAGCTCACGTGAGTCATGCTCGGTGTGAGAAACAAGAGGTATTGGAAAAAATAGACAATTATTCCATGAAATATGCAATCATAAGAAATAATGGGGGACTTATGTATGTATGACTGCCCAGATAAATGAATATTAGGATTTACTTCAGGGAAGAAATCCAAGAACAGGGTCCATAAAGGTATATGTACTTCATGGAGATTTGAATACTCTAACTTGGGGTTTACTCCTGAAAAGGAGGCCCAAATTAGGAGAGGACTTATGATTGGGGCTTACTCCTGAAAAGGAGGCCCAAATAAAAGGTAAATTAGGACTGGTTAAGAGAAGACTGGGGCTTACTCCTGAAAAGGAGGCCCAGGTTAAGGGAATTATGACTGGGGCTTATTCCTAAAAAGGAGGCCCAAATTAGGAGAGGCCTTATGATTGGGGCTTACTCCTGAAAAGGAGGCCCAGGTTAAGAGACTTGACAAATTAAGGGACTTGGGGCTTAATCCTAAATAATATTCCCAAGTGAACAGGGTCTATAAAAGGTATATGTGTTTTATGGAGATTTATACTCTTAATTTGAGATTTACCCCTGAGAAGGGTACCCAGAATTAAGGAGGGAACTTTGAATTATGATTGGGGCTTACCCCTGAGGAGGAGGACCAAATTTTAGAACTTGGACTGGAACTTACTCTTAAGGAGAAGGCCCAGTTTAATGAGTATTTGGGGCTTACTCCTGAGGAGGTGGCCCAAATTAGGGTTCTCTCATCTTTAAAGGATGAGGTTGAATGAATGGAATCTCTAACCTTAGTGACAAGATGTGTAAATCATTAGGTTTTGAGAAATTTTTCACAGAATTCCTTTCAAATAAAGAAGTCAATCAAGAATACATGCCATAAATGGCTTAGAAGAGTGTCTTGAAGACTGAATTTTGAATAGGAGAGGTGGAATGGCATAAGAGGGATAAAATAGGCAAAAAGGGCACCCAAAAAGGTAAGGGCGCACAAGTCCTAAGAGTCGCGCAAGTACTGCGTGGGCGTGCAAGTCTGGTCGCACAGGTATACTTGTGCGACGCATGGGTACTTGTGAAATTGTTAACTAGCAGGGTAACACTTGAGCGACTCTTGACCAATGCCTTTAGAATTATCCTGAGGTACTTCCAGAATAGAGGTGTGCAAGTTTTGGTAAGAGAGTAGGGCGGCGCACAAGTATGTTCATTTCCCTTAAGGGTAAAACACCTTAGGTGCGCAAGTGTTAGTGAATTCTAACACTTAGACATTACTCCTCTTGTTTAGACCTTCCATTCTAGGTAAAGTATTACCTTATAAGTGTTCAGAAGACCTGAAGAAGAGACTTGGGCATTCAGAGCTCTAAATCTGAATTCTTGAAAAATTCCTCTCCGAATGGGGGGCCCACAGGGTCTATTTATAGGCTGAAGAAGACCCGGGCGGTTATCCTTTAGGGCATGAAAGTCACTTGCGCAACCATTAGACGTCGCGCAAGTGGACTTGCGCGACAGTGATGAAACTTGCGCGGCACATGTGCTTTTGAAGCGTTGTTCATGCCTTTGTCTATTTTTGATGTTTTCTTTAAAGGATGAATCAAATTGTGCTAAGTCATTTCCCTTTCCATTTGTTTAGAAAATGTGATGAAAAGGAGCATCAACAAGGGTGAAGAATATTCTGAGTTTTGAGAAGACTCTTTCAATTATGTGGTGAGAAGAAGAAGAAGATCTTATTTTGTTGTGCTCACTAGAATTTAAAATTCCTACCATTGCATATCATAGATGATCTACTATTATTTGTACTAAAAAAGAGACTATATATACATTACTGTTTGATTCCAGTATATTGTAGTAGGTTCAAGGTCATGACCATACCCATGGATATCTCTTGAATATTATATAATAACTGTGTGTGAGTGGGTTAAAAACCACCATGCATCAGGGAAATAATAATCCATAGGGTAAAAATCTATTAAAAAAGTGTTTTAATTCACATTTTATTCATTTTTGTTTCTTATGATATCACTACTAAATAATAACAATGGATTATAGGTTTCTAAAAAATAATTATAATCACTCATTCACCACCTTCTATTTCTTTATATACTTGTTCAATCCTTTGTTGAAAATTCGTTTTTCAATGGATTATCCTTTCATTTCAATTTCTTCTTCTAAAAATTTTTAGTCTTATAATTCATACTCAACTAGGAAGGTAAATTTTTTAGATATTATTTATTTATGTGAACATGTTGGTCACATCTCCCACAAGCCTCTTATAATGGTTGAAATTGTTCTCAATATTTAGTTTGTTTTTTTAATATTGATTCTAAATTTTTATCTTTTAAGTTTACTGAATACCACTTAATATTTCTCTTAAATATCCTTTAGAATCATAGAAATATTGGTAATTAAACCAAAATATTCTTTCAAAGTGCCTAAATACTCTACAGTTCCAAAAATATCTATAAAACTCAAACTTTCCTCTAAAAATAACTTTTTGTGCAGATATTGACACCCATTATTATTTCACCTTTTGAATATAAAACTTGGACACTTTTTATAAACCAAAATTATGGTATGAACCCAACACATTCCTATTCATACTATACTTATTTTCATCCTTTTTTGAATCATTATTTATAGTTGTTTTTATATTCATATCTGGGTTCCCAAAATTTCCATATTTTTTATAATCATCTTGTTTTTTCATTAGTATGATTTTCTTCAACCGTGAACATGAATTTGGATCTTAACCAACACTTATATGATCTTTATAAACCTTTTAATTTGATATTTTCGTCCTAATTTAATCTCAACATTATATGAGATTTAAAATTTCTTCATAATCCGCTTCTTTGATCTTTTTCCATCTTCTTGAGTAGAGTTTTAAAATCTATATTTTCTCTTTCAAAATTATTTTTAGATTCAATCATTTTTTATTTTAAAATATCAAGATCATTATAATTTTCACTAACCTTCATTACCATTTCAATATTAATATTATTATATTCATCAAAAAACATATTCAACTTTTCAACTTCATTTCTAAATCGTGATTTTTTCTTAGCATGTAAGAAATCATTATTGACCAATAATTGACTACCCTTATTCAAAATATTGTTCTCCTTTTCAATTTAAAAACATTGAATATACACTATTTGAGTTCCATATTTGTCATAATCTACATTTATCTCTCTTTCCAACTTTCATCATTGTTGCTCTCGTCATTTGGGAGTACTTATTCATTCACCTTTTAAATTAACATCATTTAACCATCTTCACTGGATGATTCTAAATATTCATCATCATCACTACAATTACTATATTCTTAATTAAATTAGATTTCTATATTCCTAAATTTTTATAAATTCTTACCTTTCCCATTATGAATAATATTTTGATGTTTTATTCTTTAAGGAATATTTTTTCTTATCATCCTCATTATTACAAAATTCATCTTCTTACATCATTAGATAATTTTCTATTAAATTTACAATACCTACATAAAATAAAAACTTTATAGAAAACTTACCATTAAATTTAACTTTTACTTTTCAAATATTTATTGAGATTAGTGGCATGGGTTTATCAAAGTTCACATCTGAATCCTCATCAGAATCTGAATCTTCTTCATCAATTTGATCCTCTTTTTTAATCTTCCAATTATTTAAATATATTAAATATATTTCCCTATTAGACTTTATATTCTTCATGAATACACTTCCCTTCCTCATTTCAGAGATAAAATAATGTTATAGATATCATCTAATGGAAGTGTACTTGGATCACAATCTTCAAGAGATGAAAAATTTTCATTAAATATATCTTGAAAGATATGTATTATCTTTTTTACGACCATAGTATCTTCCAAATTCTCACCAAAACCTATAAAAATGGTCATAATTTCATTTAATCAAGTGAATAAGTTTTTTACTTTTTTATCATCATTATACTTGAGATCTTCATATCTAAATCTATAAACTTATAGATTATATTTTTTTCACTTTTGAATTACCTTCAAAAATGGTTTCTAATTTATCCCAAATACTTTTGATATCTTCATTATTTTTAAATTGATAAATTCCATCAATAAAGGAGATAAAAATGGAATTATAATAAATACCATCATTATTCAACTTCTTCATTTATACTATTATCATAGAAGTGACAATAGTATGAGGAATAAACCCATTATTGGAAGCCTCCAATACATACAAACCAATAGACAAAATATATGGTAGCATCTAATCTTTTCATACATACTAATTATTCTCATAAAAAGTAAGAATCCCCTTATTTTTTAGTAAATTTATGTTGAAAGATTTTTTACAATAAAAAATAGAGACCAAATCTTCAACCATTGATAGATACTTTCTAAAATTAAATAAAAAATATGTTCAAAACCTTAAAAGTGGTAAATTTCAAACTCCTATATCTTTAGAGAAAACCAAAATTGATCTGATACCAATTGTGGTGGTACTAGGAATCATGAAATTCACTAGGGGTGAATCAAATAAGAATTACATTAATGATTTATTAAGAATTCAACCTCTATCACTTATTATAGTTAGTTATCTCACTTATTAACTCACACGTACTAAGGAAAGAATAAAAAAAAGGACACTTTATGTACAAGGTTTACTACTCAAATTGAGTGGCTAGTCCATAGCATGATTCACACTCACCCCGGACTATATTATCCACTAAACCCACCGTAACATATACAAATGAGTAGGGAATATAATTTAATCATGATAAAAGAATATACTAGTGTGGTCTCCTAACAAGTATCCTAAATAATTACACTGCTGTCATGTATTCTGATGATGAAAATATTATCTTTCTCCTCTGATAATTATTTCCTAAAAATATTATAGTGCACTATCACTTAATACTATATAGAATAAGTGTGAATTATTCTTTCTCACCATATCATATATTTATGATTATTTCACACAAACCAATGTGTTATTTCTCTTAATATTATTCTACTTTAAATACTAAAAGTATTCTATTTCACTTCTCTCTTCTTCATGTGTGCAGTACATTTCACACACTCCTCTTCCATGCTATAATATTTTATTATAATACAACACAAAATGCTTCACACTACACTTACATGCAATAAACTATTCATTTTTTATCTTTCATACCAATATCACTCTTCACAGTTGAATTTTAATATCAAATTCAAATTCAAATAAAAAAAATCCTTTAACTGATTCCAAATTGTCTTCTCAACTTCTCTTGTTTTTTTTCTTCTTTATGACTATTGAGGTAATATTGTTGTGACTGTGTAGGTACAAACAAGATAATATAATTCCACCAATTGATCATTCTTTCATAGTGTGATGATATTTCTTCATGATACATGCTCTTATTATATTTCTCTAATTATTCACATCACAGCATGAGTGTTTTCACCATCACAAAAAAGTATTTCACCATGATGTGTTCTTCCTTTATTTTTTAGATAGTAAACTTTCACTCACAACACAACATGTTTGAAAGAATATAACTACACATTTTCCAACTGTATCATGTTCTTCGCTTGGCGAAAACCTAGTCAAGCCTGGATAACTTGTAATTTCTTTACCTCTAAGTCGATATAAACACTATGTGATAATTATCTTCATGACATATCCATAATTATAAATTAAAATAATTATGAATTCCCTCTATGATATTTAATAAATAAATGAAAATACTCAGTATAATTATATTTATTATCCAAATTATACAAAATATCTAGAAATAATTATTCTGAAAAAAATCCTTTTAGTTTTCAAAAAATCTCTTATTAGCTTCTGAATAATTCACATTTTTTCTAAGAAAAATACCATATGCATTAGAGACAAATATTACACATCCTCATCAAAAAATATATGAATTATCAAATATATTACATATCATTTGATATTTATAATATCTTACATACCAACCCTATGTTTGAGGACTTTTTAAATTTTTTTCTCATTGACAAAAGTCATTTGTATCAACTAATTTATTAAATATCACAGTTTTTTTAATCTCATGTACAAACTTTGTGTTTGGGGAATTTATTAATTTTTTTCTAACATAATTTTTTTTGTATCAACCAATATATTACATATCACACAACTTTTATAGAATCTCACAAACAACCTTGTGTTAGAGGAATTTTTTTAGTTTTATGCACACAAACAAAAAACATACATATAAAACAATATATTATGTATCTTAGGGACACTTCTTCTTTAACACATTTCTGTGTTCTAAAGAATATTTAATATCCCTGTATAAAATTCACATGTACTTTTCAATGTTTTTAATCCTAATAAAATATTTTACATATTTTATATTAAAACCCTACACATTTAAGAACTTTTCTATATTTTTTTGATTTATTTAGAGTAAAAACCTTATTAATACGGTAGGTTATTGCCTTTGCCTATTTTTTGGTTTTATATATAAAAACCTTACACATTATATAATTTTATATATTTGATACCTAATTATTATTAACTCCAAAAAACCTCTTGATTACTTACAAACAAATATAAATATCTTAAAAATACTTAAAAACTCCAAAAAAATCATCATCTCACATAATAAACATTATTTAATATGATTTTCAATATGATTTATGTGTTTAAAACAAAATACAACACAAGAATCACAACCATTTATTATTCATAAATTTTTTTTATTTAGACAAATACCACATGCTATAGAATACTTCTTCAACTTCATATCTGTGTTCCTTCTTCATTCATGGGCTCGGCAATCTCCCAAAACAAATCATAGTCTCAAAAGAACCCTAAACCATTGTTAAACCAATAACAATCCCAATTCAAAAACTAAAATATTACCTAAACAATTAATCACACCATTCTACATAAACTTCTAACTAAAAACTAAACCAAATCATAATTCAATTCTACTAAAAATTATGTTTTTTAATAAAACACCCACACACCTAAAAAATAAACCTTTAATTTACTTTAAAATTTCACATCAAAAAACCAAACACCACAATGCATAATCCAACCATCAAAAAACATTTTAAACAAATTTAACATATTGATTTTAAGAATCAACTTGAATGTTATAATCAATTTCACATAATATCATATAGGATAAGTTGACTACCCTCTCACGATGTTAGAGTAAAATCAAGTTTTCTGATAAATATATAGCAGTCATCCACCATTAATCTAATAATAAACACAAAATAACCACTTTTCAATTACATTTACATATATTATACCAATACCCCCTTGGTTAGAGTTCCTATAAGTGAGAAGATGATAATGGAGGAGATAACTAGAGGGTATATTACCTTAAATTTGAGGTTCCACCTACAAATAATGAAATAAATACACTTGAAGTGGGAGGAAATTCTACCCCCCCTGACCAAAAAAATAAAATAACTTAAGAATAATCTATCTTGAGTTGGGATTGAAACATGATAGGGAAGAGTTTAATTAGAATTAAAACCCACTTTTTTAGGTTATTTAAAAAAATACATGGATATAATTCATGGTCTTCAAGACTATGCAACTGCCCTTGTATTTTTGTACCTCAAAATAAAAATGAATGGCCAAATTGCACAATCCCAAATAATTTATAGCTACACTTTTATTTTCTAATGATTTTAATTTCACATATATTCACCTATAAACATCAACATATACCTCCTCTCTTCTATAAATTTTATTTTCTATATTTTTAAGTAATTTCCAACACAACACACTTTAATAATGACTTGACCCAATTATACTAGATATTCAACATAAACCCTTTTTAAAAGTGGATATATATATCCTCCAAACTTCACTAAATAGTCACTATATTAACTATAAACTTTCTCTTGGAATCACACTAACCATCTTCAGATACATAATTCATCCAAAAATAGTTTAACCAAACCAAAACCGGTTCTTTTTTTTTCAACTCAAAAACCAATATTTTATAATTTTATAACCTTTAATATCGTTATTCCTAAAAACTAGCTATAAGTTAATCCATAATGTAAAGACCCGGAAATTTCAAGGAAAATTTTTTCTTAATTTTCTTTGGAATTTTACAAGAACGCAGTTTCTGACGGCGCTTGATTCCGAGGCCCGGTGTGCCCGGAATCATTTTCCAAAGTTTGGATCAGGTACGTTCAGTGAACAAACGAGCGGGAATTCCTATCTTTTGAACCGGTGCTCGGAATCAAATTTTGAGGGAACCGATGGAACCGTAGCACTGGTAATTACTTAGGAACGTCACTTCCGAAGTTGCGTTTACACGCGGTAAGTTTTTGGAATTTGTGGAAGTTGAAATAAAAATTAAACTACAATTTATATTTTATCTAAGTGGATTAGGCTTTGGGTGGAAGTTGGGTTACTACCCAACTTCCCAAGGGAGGTTATGAAGGTGGTGGGGCCCACACGAACCCTACCCCTTCACCTTCCCTAACCTTCCATAACTCTTCACATTTTTTAACCCCCCTCAACTCACATTTAATATTTGACAACTTAAGTTTAATAACTTATGTTATTAATTAAGTGAGTTAAGTGTGGTTATTTGAATTTTAAACTCTTGAAATTCAAATATTTGTTATGTTAATAAAATAAGAGGTAAGATTATTTTATTTTGGGGTTGGAACCTTTGTTGCTTGAAAGGTTTGGGGAGAAAAACTAAGTAAATCTAGAGTTCTTCATCTTCTTCGTCGAAGAACACGAAGAACGCATCGAACTCCGTCGAAGAACGCTGATTCCTCGGAGACCGACTACGCGACACCTTTTACCGCGACGGTTCTTCTGCGACGTCTTCTTCCGCGACGTCTTCTTCCGCGACATCTGCTTCTGCGACATCTTCTTCCGTGACGTCTCATCCCGCGACGAATCCTCATTCGACGAACCTCCGTTCAAGCTCGCACGATGTAGGGGGTTTACGTGATTTTTCCTTACGTGATTATCTTCCGTCTTTTATCCGCGTTTATTTGGACCGCATGATATCAGTTAACGGGAGGAGGCCGGACCGCACAAACACGGCCGCCCCCCTCCCTATTTTTTTTCTTGTTATTTCGGATCGAATGAAAGAAACATGGTGACGTCGCACCGCGTGGGATTGAGCGGCAAGAAATGTGTGACGTCATCATGCCGCGCATTCAAATTTTTGAACCAATTCTGCGGCGCCGTTGCGCCGTGCCGAAGAGCCGCAAAAGAACCGCGGCTGGAGTTGGGTCGCGGCGAAGGGGCGCGGCGCCATCGCGTCGCGCCAGAAAACCAAAAAGACGGTACATTTTGTTAATTGACGTGCAGATTGACGGGCGACGACAAACGGGGCCGCAATGTATTTTTGAAGCTTGCGCAGTAAAGTTCGAGACCCGAGATGAACACCGGCTCAGACGGTTTTGAAAACGGACCACCGGAGCAACTCCGGTGGCCCGCGGAAACACCCGGAGGCGCGGGTCGCCGGTGCGGTACAGCCGGCGACCGGGGGCAGCGGCCGGAGCCGTCTGGCCGCCAGGAGGCGGCGGCGCCCGAGCGCGTCGCCGGAAGATTGGCGGCGGCGGATCCGCCGCCAGCCTCAATCAACGGCGAGGGCGGGCCGCGTACCCCCCTGCTCCGTGACTTCAGCTCGGCCTCTCCGGTCGGGCTGGACCATCCGGGCCGGGCCGGGCCCAACCGGGTCGGGTTGACCCTGTTCGGGATGACCGGGGGGTCTCGGGCAGGGTCGGTCCGGGCCCGAAACCCCCGTTTTTCAGACCCTCTTTGGTCTTTTGCCCATATCTTGGGCTATGGACCTCCGATCGACGCACCGTCAAATGCGTAGCGATCCTTGGAACAAGACGGTCGTTTCGGTATATCGCACTCAAGGTTTCGGAATACATTGGGTTCGGCCGGGTTGGTTCGTATACGAAACCAACCGGGCCCTCGGAGCGGAAATGCTCATATCTTGAGCTCTGGACGTCCGATTGACGTGCCGTCAACTTTGATGGATTCCTCTAGGTGAGACAGATCTTTTGGCTTACTCCTCTTGAGATTTGGATGCCGCCAGAGTGCGGTCGGGTTGGTTCGCTAACGAAACCAACCAGGCCCCTGGAATGAAAAAGGCAATAAATCACAGACCAGACGTCCGATTGACGTGTCATCTGTCTCGTTCAATTCCTCTTGATGAGACGGAACTTTTGGCATAATTCGCCCGAGTTTTGGGTGCAGTTGGATAGTTTCCGGGTTGGATTGTACCCGAAATCCAACCGAGCCCCTGGAACGGAAAAGCTGATATCTTTCAGACCGGACGTCTGTTTGACGAACCGTCAGCGGCGTTGGTGATCATGTTGAGAAACGGTCCCTATGAGCATACCTTATGAGAGTTCGGGGTATAGTTGAGATACGGCCGGGTTGGTTCGCACACGAAACCAACCGGGCCCCTGGGACGAAAAGGGCTAGTAACTCACAGACCAGGCGTCCGATTGACGCGCCGTCTGTTGTGTTGAGACCCCTATGACAAGGCGGTCCTTTGAGATACTTCTTCGTGGGACTTTGAGATACTTGGAGTATCAACCTGTAGCTCATGGAGTGGACCCTCCCAGAGACGAGCGTGCGGAGTACGGAGACCGTGTAGCCGACTGAGACCTGACGACTGCTTGACCGACTCGACTTGGAGTGAGTCGACTAGCCCAGTGGACAGAGCACTACTTTGTTTGGGTGTAGACCCATGGCGGACGGAGCACTACCTGTGTGACAGTGCAGACTCGCGGTACTCGTTCGGAGAGTACCTCAGCAGGCTACTCGAGGGTGTGCAATACCGTGTTTGGGTGACATACCCCGGCGAGAAGCACTACTATGTTGGGGTGGCTGACCCATGGTACTCGACTGGAGGAGTACCTCAGCAGTCTTAGGTTAGTGAGCAGTACCTCGGAGTTGTGACAGGACCATTGTACACTCCATAGACGAAACTCTTCAGCAGTTACGGTTTCGATAATAAAAATCCTGGTTTGAGCTGAGACTTTTGACCTTTGTGTTTACCTCATGATTGATATGGGTCACTTGATAACTTAGGTATATGTATGGGAATATACTTAGGTAGTGGTTATCCATTGATTCCATGATCTTGGTGTTTTCCTCATGATTGAGATGGGTTACTTGATAACTTAGGTATATGCATGAGCATATACCTAAGTAGAGGTTATCTGTTGAGATCTTATTTTTGGTTATCCTTGTTGGTTTTAGTGAAACCTTGAGGGTCTCGGGGTCCCTACTGAGTATCGTTGTACTCACCCCTGCATGGGCTATGCCCGCACCTCGTTGTGTTGGTTGTAGACGACGGGCAGTGCTGACGGAGGCTGAGTGTTTGAGGACTGGGCGGTACCTGGAGGTGGACTACACGACGAGTCAGTATCTGGAGGTGGACTTCACGGCGAGACGACATTTGGTGGAGGTTGATGGGCGAGAGCGTTGTGGAGGCTATCTGTACCTACCCTTAAGGTAGGATCCGTGGTGGACGATCCAGGAGATACGCCATCTGTACCTACCCTTCAGGTAGGATCTGAGGAGGACATCCCAAGAGCCGTTTCTGTTCTTCCAGCTGTTCGTCTTTTCTTGTTGTACTTTCATTCAGTAGTTGTTGTACTTTTAGTTGGGTTTGTATTCTGGCCCATTTACTTTTCAGCACTTTCTTCTGTACTTAGTGTTTTACTTCCGCTTGTACTCTGTGGTGTTTTGTTTACTTTTATAAAGGCAAAGCCTTCCCAGTTATCGGGATTTACGCCTTTGGTGCTAGTTGTCAGCCCCCGGCCTAAGGAAGGCGGGCTTGGGGTAGTCACGGCACGGGCCCTGAGGACGGGTCGTGACAAATTGGTATCAGAGGAGTCGGTTCTACTACAGAACTTATAAATCTGATATTTTCTTTCTGTGAAGAAATAGTGTTAAGGGTACCGAGTGTGTTCTTCATTTCAGGGAGTCCAGTTTTGGTGCGGGCGGCCGACGTATCCATACACCAGGACCCTGACAATTGAATTCCAACTTTGTGCACAAAAACACTGATTGCATCTGTGTTTCCAGAAGTTTTATTTAAATATCAGCTCAAATCAGGTCAGCTCACCAGGTATAATCGTTTGACCGTGTCACGATGTTTCTTTCAGGATGCCTTTTCACAGACGACCAGCTAGAGCCCAGAGGGATGTGCGTACTGACAGCATGCCAAGCGACGAGGCTTCGGTACAGGGCCCTCTTGCAGTTGAGGCACCAGTAGAGGCACCAGCGGTACTACCATACGTTGGTCCACCGATGCCACTAGCCCCAGCAGTAGGCGATGCACGCCACTTGAGTGTGTTGCACGAGTTCCAGCGCCAGAGGCCACCCAGGTTCCGGGGAGAGACGGACCCACAAGCGGCTGAGGTTTGGCTGGAGGCTGTGGTGAGAGTCTTCAGGCTAGTGGGCACGCCTGCAGACATCATGGTGATCTTTGTTGCCAGCCTTCTTCAGGCAGCAGCAGGCAGGTGGTGGAGCCATTTGTTCTAGTTTTGCGACGGGATGATCTTTACATGGGAAGACTTCGAGACCTTCTTCAGGGTGGATTTTGTGCCAGTAGCTCTACACCCCTAGCGTGTTCAGGAGCTGGTGCCTTTTCCACGTGTTTTTCGATCAGTAGCCAAGTCATATATGGGCAGTAGACAGATGATGCAGAGGTCCAGGAGGACCAGACCAGCAGTTGGGCGATCTCGGGTTTTAGGATCGGTGGGGCGGGTCACCTGGGGTGGGGACAGAGCTAGGCGTTCCAGAAACAGACAGTGTTACTCATGCAGCGGAAAGGGTCACCTGGCACGTGATTGTCCGACTCCTCGTACAGTTGATCCGCATGCTTTGGAGGAGCCACCGAGGCAGAAGCAGCGGCGGGTGCTTGGGCAACATCCGAGAAGTGGACAAGGCAGTAGAGATCCGGGAGCAGGTAGACAGGAGCGGAACTAGTGGATATGTCCCTTGTACTTCTAGTTCCATGTTGTTGTTGTATTCGTGTCTTTGTACTATGAGATGCAATAATAAAAAGACACTTATCTTTGTTTTCTTTCCTGTCCTTTTGTTTGGTTGATACTGAGTGGTCCGGGTTAAAACTGTTGACTTGACCCTCACTTTCGATATTTCTACTGGAGGAGACCCAGTGACCTCACACTGATGCCGACAGTGTGACTCGACCCTTGGAGGTGAGAGTGACAGTTGGATCTCTTAGTAGTTACGTCGAGGCCTTACGACGTCATCCATGGCGTGAATGCGTCATTCATGTCAGGATTGATTGTATTAGGCAATGGGCGTGGTTCATCCAGGGGATGAGACCGAGTTTCTCTTTTCGGCAAAGGAGAAATTTTAGCAGCTCCTTCAGATCATCCAGGAGCGGATGAAGACTGCACAGTGCAGTAAGAAACAGGAAACCGGCTCCAGTCTTAGAGACTCGAGCGTGTTAAATGTTTAAAGAAGAGGAAGATTTAAGGAGAGATGAGTCTGTGGAGCAGCAGATGTGGAGGCAGATCTAGGAGAGCAGCATGAGGTGGTTTACATCTTAATATGCTACAACCACCCGCCTTAGTTATCCCTGCCAGGCTCAGGGAGCTGGAGGACGGAAGAAGAGTGTGGCTGCATGCGGTCAACGAGTGTGACCCAATGGCTCTAAAAATGATTCAAGGGACAGTCTGGTTCCACTACTAGCTGCTGTAGTAACAGACGTCGATATGAACCATTCCTTGATTTCGCAAATCTTGTTCTAGACCTAGAGTTTCTGGAAGCCGTGGACTTGACCCTCACGTCTGGAGATACCTTGGGAGGAGACTCGATAATCACACTTACGCCGACGGTGTGGTCAGACCCTCGAGGCGAGAGTTTCGGTTGGAATCTCTTGGTGGCAGCGTCGAGGCCTTATGATGTTAGTTTGAGTATGGAATGGGCAATAACTGTTCATACTCAAATTGACGGTTTTAGGAAAACGTCGGGATGGGTTTTCCTTTGTCGGCGAAAAGGAAACCCCATGCATCACAAGGTAAACTCTTTCACAGGAGGGTGCGACAGATCACTCTTGAGTCGGTCAACCATACCCTTGTGGCAGCAGTTGTTTGAGTTTCAGTTCTAACAGGAATTAGAGACCTCTAGAGTTCGAGGATGACGATCATGTCCTTATACGGGTCTCACCTCGACGAGGTTTACGGAGATGTGGCTAGGTTGGCAAGTTATCTCCGAGGTTCAATGGACCTTTCTAGGTCCTCAGCTGGGTAGACGAGGTGGTTTACCGCTTGACCCTTCCACCTCAGTTGCACCAGGTGCACGACGTTTTCCAGGTATCTCAACTGAGGAGATACGCGCTCGACCCTTCACATATCATCGACCATGAGGAGCAGGATGATGGCGATGGGGTTACTTCCACGGAGGTTCCTGTAGGGATCGAGAATCGACAAGATCAGATCCTATGAGGACGGTCGATTCCTCGGGTGCGCTTTCTTTGGCAGTACGGAATCTCTAGGTAAGCACATGGGAGAGGAAGGCTCAGGTGCATGCTCAATACTACTTTTGTGACCCTAGTTTGTGTTAAAGATTTACGGGGACGTAAATCCCTGAGGTGTGAGTAATGTAAAGAACCATAAATTTCAAGGAAAAGTTTTTCTTAATTTTCTTTGGAATTTTACAAGAACGCAGTTTCTGACGGCGCCGGATTCCGAGGCCCGGTGTGCCCGGAATCATTTTCCGAAGTTTGGCTCGGGTACGTTCAGTGAACGAATGAGCGGGAATTCCTATCTTTTGAACCGGTGCTCGGAATCGAATTCCGAGGGCAACAATGGAACCATAGCACCGGTAATTGCTTAGGAACGCCACTTCCGAAGTTGCGTTTACACGCGGTAAGTTGTTGGAATTTGTGGAAGTTGAAATAAAAATTAAACTACAATTTTTATTTTAACTAAGTGGATTAGGCTTTGGGTGGAAGTTGGATTACTACCCAACTTCCCAAGGGAGGTTATGAAGGTGGTGGGGGCCACACGAACCCTACCCTTTCACCTTCCCTAACCTTCCATAACTCTTCACATTCTTTAACCCCCCTCAACTCACATTTAATATTTGACAACTTGAGTTTAATAACTTATGTTATTGATTAAGTGAGTTAAGTGTGGTTATTTGAATTTTAAACTCTTGAAATTCAAATATTTGTTATGTTAATAAAATAAGAGGTAAGATTATTTTATTCTAGGGTTGGAACCTTTGTTGATTGAAAGGTTTGGGGAGAAAAGCTAAGGAAAGCTATAGTTCTTCATCTTCTTCGTCGAAGAACACGAAGAACGCGAAGAACGCATCGAACTCCGTCGAAGAACACCGAGTCCTCGGAGACCAACTACGCGACGCCTTTTACCGCGACGGTTCTTACACGACGTCTTCTTCTGCGACGTCTTCTTCCGCGACGTCTTCTTCCGCGACGTCTTCTTCCGCGACGTCTTCTTTAGAGACGTCTTCTTCTGCGACGTCTGCTTCCGCGACGCCTTCTTCCACGACGTCTGCTTCCGCGACGTCTCATCCCGCAACGTCTCCTTCCGCGACGTCTCATCCCAAGACGAATCCTCGTTCGACGAACCTCCTTTCAAGCTCGCACGAGGTAGGGGGTTTACGTGATTTTTCCTTACGTGATTCTCTTCCGTCTTTTATCCGCATTTATTTGGACCACATGAGATCAGTTAACGGGAGGAGGCCGGACCGTACAAACATGGCCGCCCCCCTCCCTATTGTTTTTATTGTTATTGCAGATCGAATGAAAGTAACGTGGTGTCGTCGCACCACGTGGGATTGAGCGGCAAGAAATGTGCGAGGTCGTTACGCCGCGCATTCAAATTTTTGAACCAATTCCGCGGCGTCGTCGCGTCATGCTGACGAACCGCAAAAGAACCGCGGCCGGAGTCGGGCCGCGACGCCATCGCGTCGCGCCGGAAAACCACTAAGATGGTACGTTTTGTTAATTGACGTGCGGATTGACGGACGACGACAAATGGGGCCACAATGTATTTTTGAAGCTTCCGCAGTAAAGTTCGAGACTCGAGATGAACACCGGCTCAAACGGTTTTGAAAACGGACCACCGGAGCAACTCTGGTGGCCCGTGGAAACACCCGGAGGCACGGGTCGCCAGCGCGGCGCCGCCGGCGACCGGGGGCGGTGGCGCCCGAGCGCGCCGCCGGAAGATTGGCGGCGGCGGATCCGCCGCCGGCCTCAATCAACGGCGAGGGCGGGCCGCGCACCCCCCCCCCCCCCCCCCGCTCCGTGACATTGGCTCGGCCACGCTAGCCGAGCCGCGGCCGGCCGGGCCAGGCCCAGCCGGGTCGGGTCGACTCAGTTCGGGCCGACCTGGGGGTCTCGGGCCGGGTCGGTCCGGGCCCGAAACCCCCGTTTTTCAGACCCTCTTTGGTCTTTTGCCCATATCTTGGGATATGGACCTCCGATCGACACATCGTCAGTTGCGTAGTGATCCTTGGAATGAGATGGTCGTTTCGGTATATTGCACTCAAGGTTTCGGAATATTTGGGTTCGGCCGGGTTGCTTCGTATACGAAACCAATCGGGCCCTCGGAGCAGAAACGCTCATATCTTGAGCTTTGGACGTCTGATTGACGTGTCGTCAACTTTGATGGATTCCTCTAGGTGAGACGGATCTTTTGGCTTACTCCGCTCGAGATTTGGATGTCGTCGGAGTGTGGTCGGGTTGGTTCGCTCACGAAACCAACCGGGCCCCTACAATGAAAAAGCCAATAACTCACAGACCGGGCGTCCGATTGATGCGCTGTCTCTCTTGTTGGATTCCTCTTGATGAGACGGAAATTTTGGCATACTTCGCCCAAGTTTTGGATGCAGTTGGATAGTGGCCAGGTTGGATTGTACCTGAAATCCAACCGGGCCCCTGGAACAGAAAAGCTGATATCTTTCAGACCGGACGTCCATTTGATGAACCGTCAGCGGCGTTGGTGATCACGTTGAGAAACGGTCCCTATGAGCATACCCTATGAGAGTTCGGGGTACAGTTGAGATACGGCCGGGTTGGTTCACACACGAAACCAACCGGGCCCCTGGGACGAAAAGGGCTAGTAACTCACATACCGGGCGTCCGATTGACGCGCCGTCTATTGCGTTGAGACCCCTATGACGAGGCGGTACTTTGAGATACTTCTTCGTGGGACTTTGAGATACTTGGAGTATCGACCTGTAGCTCATGGATCGGACCCTCCCAGAGACGAGCGTGCGGAGTACGGAGACCGTGTAGCCGACTGAGACCTAACGACTGCTTGACCGACTCGACTTGGAGTGAGTCGACTAGCCCAGTGGACGGAGCACTACTTTGTTAGGGTGCAGACCCATGGCGGACGGAGCACTACCTGTGTTACAGTTCAGACCCGTGGTACTCGTCCGGAGAGTACCTCAGCAGGCTACTAGGGGGTGTGCACTACTGTGTTTGGGTGACATACCCCGGCGGGAAGCACTACTATGTTTGGGAGGCTGACCCGCGGTACTCGACAGGAGGAGTACCACAACAGTCTTAGATTAGTGAGCAGTACCTCGGATTCGTGACAGGACCACTGTACACTCCAGAGACGGAGCTCTTCAGCAGTTACGGTTTCGATAATAAAAATCCTGGTTTGAGCAGAGACTTTTGACCTTTGTGTTTACCTCATGATTGAGATGGGTCACTTGATAACTTAGGTATATGTATGGGCATATACCTGGGTAGTGGTTATCCGTTGATTTCATTATCTTGGTGTTTTCCTCATGATTTAGATGTGTTACTTGATAACTTAGGTATATGCATGAGCATATACCTAAGTAGAGGTTATCTGTTGAGATCTTGTTTTTGGTTATCCTTGTTGGTTTTAGTGAGACCTTGAGGGTCTCGGGGTCCCTACTGAGTATCGTTATACTCACCCCTGCATAGGCTATGCTCGCACCTCGTTGTGTTGGTTGAAGACGACGGGCAGTGCTGACAGAGGCCGAGTGTTCGGGGACTAGACGGTACCCGGAGGTGGATTACACGACGAGTCAGTATCTGGATGTGGACTTCACGGCGAGACGACATTTGGAGGAGGTTGACGGGCGACAGCGTTGTGGAGGCTATCTGTACCTACCCTTCAGGTAGGATCCGTGGTGGACGATCCAGGAGCTACGCCATCTGTACCTACCCTTCAGGTAGGATCCGAGGAGGACGTCCCAGGAGCCGTTTCCGTTCTTCCAGCTGTTTGTCTTTTCCTGTTGTACTTTCGTTCAGTAGTAGCTATACTTTCAGTTGGTTTTGTATTCTGGCCCATTTACTTTTCATCACTTTCTTTTGTACTTAGTGTTTTACTTCCTCTTGTACTCTATGGTGTTTTGTTTACTTTTATAAAGGCAAAGCCTTCCCAGTTATCGGGATTTACGCCTTTGGTGCTAGTCGTCAGCCCCTGGCCTAAGGAAGGCGGGCTTGGGGTAGTCACGGCACGGGCCCCGAGGATGGGTCGTGACACATAAAACAAATACTAATAATGTGTAAAAGAAAATCTCCCCACCATTATAATTTTACCACAAAAAATTTATCATCAATATTGATCAGATTATTCTCATACCATTGGAATAAAGATTATCTATATACTTCTCACTATTTTGGATTCCCATTCACTACTATATAGTGTATAATAGTATTAAACTAATAAATTTCTTACCCCCAAATTTATGAAAAAACACTAATAATTAATACCAGGCCATGGGATTAATTTCAACCAAACCTATGAAATCAATTTTGAAAGTGATTCAAAGTGGAAATTTGAAAAGTGAATCAAAACCCTATTTTAAAATCATGAAATTACTTCACATGAAAAACATTTATCTCTAAATCATAGAACCATCGTAACTCTATTAAAACCTTATTATTTCAACCATTTATAATTAATTCTAAATTCTATGAGAATATAGAAATTTAAGAACCCAAATTAGAATAGGAGAGGTTATACATTCAAAAGGAGTCTCAAACTAAATTTTTTTAGAATGTAGATTTGTTTCTATGTGATTTGACCAAATAGTGTAGCTTCTCATGCCTTTTACAATATTTCAAAATAAAAAAGTAAATTTAAAGCCTATTTATATAATTAAAAAATCTTGGGATATTAAATCATATACTTTATATCTCCTCAGTTAAGCCTTCAAAATAAAAAAGTTGAAACTAAGATAAGGTTCATTATTCCATGAACCATTACCTATACTCAAAAGATTATCCTTTACCCCTATTATAAAAATAAACCAAGTATTCATAGATTTTATACAAAAAATAATCAAATACACTTTACACAGTTATATAACTAATGATCCCAAAACATGTCATGGATAAGAAAACTATCTTGTATGTTTTTAACCTAATGAAATTGCACTGTGACTGTTGTTTTTATCCCAACATCCTCACACTAAAACACTCACACATAGTTCCAACATAAATTATCATATTTTTTGTATGTATCCACATATGTATAGTGAATCCATTATATTCTGAAATCCTATTTCATCCCCCCATTTAATAAAACAAATTTTAAGGCTTCCACAAAATTATGACTTAACTAGAATGATATCTTACAGCAAAAAAACCCAAAAAAATGTATAAAAATAATCACAATAAAAGTAAATAAAAAAAACAAACTATATTGGCATCTATTTCACCCAAATATCAATTCATACTTAAAATTCATGGAACATGCACCATTAATTCCATTTACCATTTTCACCTCAAATAAAAACCAATTTACATTTCCTATCATAAACCAGCCTAGATACCCTGGTACCCAGACACTCGAGCCAACACTGACATATACTAAAGCTAATTCATGGTCCAAATTAGTTGAAGACTCACAAATGGATTCATACAAGATAAAATATGGAATTAATTTTCCACAAAATAGCGAAAAATGAAAGATACAAATCAGTATGCTCAACACTTCAAAAGTACAAAGTATTGGAAACCAAATAGGTATAAAAACCCAAAGTAGTACATCATCAAATAACTAAATTTCCAGCCATATAAAACTAAAAAATCCTAAAGGAAACACTATCATACAATAAGATCTAAAAGATCAATAACATACACCCCCTCTATGTGGCGCTTTCCCTTTCTTCAGACCTGGAAAAAGAAAATCTACAAATGACCAAAGGAAAAGTTAGGGTGTGAGGTATAAATCCTAGGATGGTCTCACCAAGTGTTTCATAATCAATACCATAGAAATTTACCATTTATGCTATCATATAAAATAAGAGATGGAAAAGAATTTTAGTTTTCCTTTTTAAAACCAAAACATGCTTTCAAATCAAATAGACGGTTGATATATCAAACAACATTCAAATAGGTATAAATGAATATTTTATATAAAACTATTTATATAAATAATTTGGAATGAATAAAATAGTTCAAAAATTAAATAGAGTGTGTAATCAGACCAAAAACTCATAGAAAAGAAAACACCATGTAAAAAAGCCCATTGGTAAGTCAATTTATCAGGTAATAGGATCCCCACACAACTCATAGTAATCAAATATCTATTCAGGTGTGCACACACAAATACACCCCAATAAGGGAACCCATAATTGGTAGTATACACCCTAATAGGGGAACCCATTACGTGTAGTCATATCAAAGTTTTTTCTATTAATGTTTGTCATCATCAATCTATTTCTAGGGAGGCATGGTCCTAGTGTGCTTTTCCAATTACAACTAACTACCTAGGATAACATGTTCTTCCACAATCAATCAAACTAGAAATAAATCATTTTAAAAAATTCTAAAATACAAGTTATATGTCACGAACCGTCCTCGAGGCCCGTTCCGTGACTACCCCAAGCCTGCCTTCCATAGGCCAGGTGCTGGAGACTAGCACCAAAGGCATAAATCCCGATAAAAGGGAAGGCATTTCCTTTTTATAAAGTAAACAAAAACACAACAGAGTACGCAAGAGAATTAAGCACTAAGTAAAACTGAGTACAAAAGTAAGTGCTGAAAAGTAAATGGGCCAGTATAAAAACCCAACTGAAAGTACAGTACAACTGAATGGAAAGTACAACTCTAGTACGTAAAACAGCAACACTGAGCCGTCCTCCGGAAATCCCACCTAAAGGGTAGGTACAGATAGTCTCCTTAGCTCCTTGGGTCTGGTCTTCCGCTCCATGTATGTCCCGCAAAGTGGTCCACCTCCGGGTATCATCCATCTCCACAAGCCTCCTCCTCGATCAGTGTTGTCTGTCGTATGAATCCAACACAACGTAGTGCAGGCATAGCCCGTGCAGGGGTGAGTATACGATACTCAGTAGGGACCCCGAGACCCCCGAAGGTCTCTCAGAATCCACGAAGGATAAACCACAAAGGAAATATAAAATCACAAAGTATCAATTGATTTTACTTAGGTATATTCCCATACATATACCTAAGCCATCAATTGCAAAACGACTCTAACTCTCGAGCCCAAGAACAACTCAGTCCACACAGGAAGACAAAACCCAGTCCACACAGGAAAGCACAACTCAGTCCACATAAGAAAGTAAGTCAATCACATCAATGATAATGATTGAAAACCAAGACTCAGCTCACACAAGTATAAATATTTCATATGGAGATAGAAATGATCAGATGTAGTCACTGATTCATCTAAGCTGTCGGACCCACATAGGATACAAGACCAGCTACTTTGCTGGACTTACATAGGATACATGTACAGAGGTCAATACTACCAGACCCACATAGGATAAAATAACAGTAGTCATCGTCGACGAACCCACGGAGGATTCCAGTACGGTAGTTGTCACTGTCAAACCCACGGAGGATTCCAGTACAGTAGTCGATGCATTCGTAACCAACTCTAGGGTTCCCACACACAGCATGCTCGATTCCAGGAGGGTCCGCTCCTCTAGCAAAAGATTTGATACATCAACTGTCATAAAGTCCAGATTTTATGTATCCCAAAGTTCTGTCTCGTCAAAAGAAACTCAATGCGATAGACGGTGCGTCAATCGGACGCCCGGTCTGAGATTTATTGACTTTTCCATCTGAGGGGCCCATTTGGTTTTTAAGCTAAAACCAATCCGAACGTACTCCAGTAGAATCCAAACCTCAATTAGAGTAATCCAAAAGGACCGTATCATCAAGAGGAATTCAACGTAGTTGACGGCACATCAAACGGACGTCTGGTCCTTATGTTATATGTGTTTCTGCTCCAAGGGCCCGGTTTGTTTCGGGTTCGAACCAACCCGGTTATAACCAAACTTTTCCGAAACCTCGAGTTTAATATATCGAAAATACCATCTCAATCCAAGGATTCATACGCAACTGATAGTGCATCGATCGGAGGTCCGTAGCTCAAGTTATGGGCAAAAGACTGAAAAACGGTCCGAAGTGGGGGTCTGGGCCCGGTCCGACCCAGCCCCCCCCCCCCCCCCCGGACGCGCCTAGCCGGGCCGGGTCAACCCGCCCTGGGTCTGGGTCCGGCCCGGGAGGGCGTGGTCCGGCCCGGCTGGGCGCGGCGCGGCCCGGCCCGGCCGGGGGGCACGCTGGCTCGGCCAGCGAGCCGAGCGGGGGACGCAGCCCCCGATTTCTACGGACACGGCACCAGGATGGCGCCGCAGTTTCCCCCTAAATCCCACGCGGCTGCGGGATCCCACCCTCGCCGTCACAGCTTCAGCTGCAGCGGGCTTCTGCCGGCGGCGCGCTGGGGCACCGCCGCCTCCAGGCCGCCAGCTGGTGCCAGCTGCCGGCGCCGTCATGGGCTTCCGCGGGCCATCAGAGTCATTCCTGTGGTCCGGTTTTATTCCCGTATGTGCCTGCGGTCGTCTCGGGACCCGCCATCATTGTGATGGCCTCAAATCTCCATTGTGGTCCCTCTTCATTGTCGCCAAGTATTCCGCGCATCAAGATCAAAATAGCGGTGGGTTCGGACTTTTTCGTTAGTCCATACCCACCGCGTTAGTGATTCAAAGCGTCACCCAACAATTATACGCCATGCCGAGGGTATAAATCACATAATGAAATATAAAAAATCCCCTACCTCAATAATTGAAGATGAACGTCGGCATCACGGTAGACGGCATCGCGGTAGATAGCGTCACAGGGAAAGGGTTCGTAGGCGTCGTCGGAGTGCGCCAAGGAGGAAGCAGTGTCTCCTCTCTTGTCGCGGAGAAGAGGATTGGTGGCATGTCATTGTTTTTCGAGGAACTGGCATTCTTCATCGTTCTTCATCAGATGTCGGCGTTCTTCCAAAACCTCAAGATTTCTCCCGTTCTTCCCCGCACAACGAATATCTCCCCCTTAATAAAATAATAGGTTCCTCCTATTATTTAATTATACACGCAAAGTAACTCTACCAAAATTAATTCACCACATTAAATAAAATGTGTTGAAAATCAATTAAGGAAGGGAGAGGGAAGGTACTCATTTATTAAACGCATTGGCAATTAATTAAAAAGGGGGGGGGAAGAGGAAGGATCCTCATTAAATTATGGGTTGACATGAATTAATGGAGTGAGGTGGAGTGATTGGAATTTAATGGGGGGGGGGGTTTAAAGAGTTTAGGGGAAATTAAATAGTTAGGTCTTGTGTGGGACCCACCTCTCTAACATCCACACTTGGGTAGTTAGGTGGTTGTGGTCCCCACCCTTAACTACCCATGGGAGGGAATGACCTTATTATAAAATAAAAATTGTTCCGACAATTTTTATTTACTTTTTAATAAACCCCCAAAATTATCTTCTCCTCCATTGTAAATGCAACTACAGTAAGGATCACAATAAGCAATCATCGTCATTGCGAGTTCATCGGTGCCCTCAGATTTTAATTCCGAGCACCGGTTCAAAAGTTAGAAAAACCCGTTTGTTCGTTCACTGAACGTACCCGAGATAAACTTCGTAAATTGATTCCGGGCACACCGGGCCTCGGAATCAAGTGTCGTCAGAAGCCACAGACTTGTAAAATTCCAAAGTATTTAAAAAAATTCCTTGAAATTTCTGGGTCTTTACATTACTCGCATCTCAGGGCTTTGCGTCCCCATAAAGCTACAACATAAACTAGGGGAACAAATGAGGGTACTGAGCACGCATCTGAGCCTCCCGCTCCCATGTGCTTCCCTGGAGGTTCTCATGCTGCCAATGAATGTGCACAAGAGAAATCGACCGCCCACCTAGGACCCACTCCTGTCGATCCTCGATCTCTACCGGGACCTCCGCAAATGTCGCTACATCATCGATGTCTAGCTCCCTCTGGTCGATGATATGCGTCGGGTCGTGTGCATATCTCCTCAGTTGAGATACGTGAAAGACGTTGCACACCTGGTGCAGCGGAGGTGGATGGGCCAGGTGTTAATCCACCTCGCCTACTCTGCTGAGAACCTGGAATGGTCCGATGAAGCGCGGAGATAACTTTCCGCCCTGACCAAATCTCTGCAACCCACACTGAGGTGAGACCCATAAGAAAACGTGGTCTCCATCCTCGAACTCCAGTGGTCTCCGCCTCCTATCAGCATAAGACTTCTGTCTGCTCTGTGTAGTCTGCATCCGCTGCTGGATGATCTGCACCTTCTCCGTCTTAGCCTGAACCATCTCTGGTCCTACGAGTGTTGACTCCCTAAGGTCATTCCAGCACAGAGGTGATCTGCAAGGTCGGTCGTACAATGCCTCGTATGGTGCCATCCCAATGGTGGAGTGGTAGTTGTTGTTGTACGCAAACTCCACGAAGGGTAGGTGATCCTCCTATCTGCGACCAAAGTCAAGGACACATGCATGAAGCATGTCCTCAAGTGTCTGAATGGTCCTCTCCGTCTGGCCATCCGTATGAGGGTAAAAGGCAGTGCTCAGGCGTAGTTGCGTCCCAAAAGCCTACTACAACCCCTTCCAAAGTCGGTAAGTAAATAGAGAATCTCGATCGGAGATGATAGATGATGCACACCATGAATCCATACGATCTCTTGAACATAGAGGTGTCCCAAGCTCTCTACTGAGTCCTGCTCTCTGATCGGTAGGAAGTTGGCCGACTTGGTGAGTCGGTCTACGATCACCCAGATGGCGTCGTGTCCTCTGGAAGTACGTGGGATCCCCATCAAGAAATCCATGGATATCCCTTCCCACTTCCACTCTAGTACCTCTAAGGTTTGTACCAAGCCTGCAGGTACATGGTGCTTTGCCTTCACTTGCTGACAAGTGAGTCACTGAGAAACAAACTCTGCCACAACCTTCTTCATACCTGGCCACCAGTGCTGTCGTCTGAGGTCCTGATACATCTTCGCTACTCCTAGATATACCACTAGAGGGGAAGTGTGGAACTCCCTCAGCACCTCCTCCTGCAATGCAACTGGTACCATGGTACGTCCCCTGAAGAGAATGACGTGCTCCTCGCCTTCAGAAAATCCATCGGGTGCCAGCCCTGAGGATATCTGAGCACGTTGTGCCTCACAGTCAATGTCCCCACGTTTTCCTTCTCTGACCCACTGAAGAAGTGGAGGAGTGACTGTGAGGGACTGTAGATAGGCTGCCCCATCTCTCACTACAACAGAACCACCATTTAGTGGCAATTTTTTTGGCGTTTCGCGGCGTTTTAAACCGCCGCGGCATGGTTTGGCGGCGGTTTACAAAAACTGCCTCCTAATATGGCATCAGCAATCTATTCGCGGCAGTTTTTTCCATTTGGTGGCGGTTTTAAGAAAGCATTGTAGCTGCCTCATTTAGCGGCGGTTTTCCTGAATTTAGCAGCAGCTTTTACGATCCCTGCATATCAATTTATTCGCGGCGGTTATAACCGACGAGAATATACTCAAATTCAGCGGCCGTAAAACCGCCGCCGAAGTCACGGGAACTGCTGCGGAACGAGGTAGCAACAATTTCGCTATATCACAG